>CM032663.1:43548400-43564614 GCA_019095985.1 Streblospio benedicti | reverse complement strand
CCCGCGCCCGTGTCACGGGTTTGCGCCCACTTTTTTTTGGCCACCAACGCTTCTTTGCAGCCCCAACTCTTTTTGGGGGGACTACTGGTGCTAAAAGGGAAACCACTATCCTCCCTGCCCTCTCGGATGCGGGCAACCCTCCCAGAGATAACCCGGTGTTCCTGGTACAGGGAGTCTTTCGGACCACCTCTCAAAAAAAGCCCAGCTCACCATGCATGTTTGCGCAGGTTTGGGGGAGGGATTTTCCGGATGTTCAGTGAGGGGGCCCAATTTTTTTCCTTAAACAAATCCTGCTTCTGCTCATGCATCAGGTCACGGGCCCAGGTTGCTGAAATGGCAGGTCGGTGTGGGGGATTCAGGATCCTGTGGGTTCCACAGAACTTCGAGGGCTGGTTTGCTGCTGCACTTCCGGTCCCCTGGGGCAACTGGTATGTGGCCGACTGACGGGTTGACTATTGGCTTGGTCACCCCTTTGCGCCCGTTAGCTGATCCACCGTGGGAGGGCGGTGAGATCGGGGGGGCCCTGTTTCCGGGGCCCCCCAGATGGGCGGGATAAACATCCGCTCCCGGTTTCTTTTGCTCCCCGGGTATTTTTCTACCTCGTCCGGCCGTCTGTGTCTGGAGCTGCTGCGCAGGTGAATGTTTTCCCCACTGGCCTGCTTCTGGTTCTTTCTGGGTCAGGCCTCACCCCCAACCCTTGCGGGTGCCACCCTTGGGTGTTTTCTGCCCCCGTTTGGCTCCTTCTGAAAACAACTAGGGGGGTGTTTGGAGGGGGGTCCGGGCTTGCTGGGCTGACAGAGTCGCCCCCCTTTGGGTACAGAACCAGAGCTACTGTGTTTCTGCCACCCCCCCTTTCCCCTCCCCATCCGTGCTGCCAGACTGCTGAATGCAGTGCACAGACCGTTTTTCCACTGCCTGCGACCCAGCGGCCCTGAGATTGACGGTGGAGGGCCCTGGCTCCGCCCCCCTTTTCCCTTGACTGCTTCTTTCTCCACCCTTTTTTTTTTTCCCCCCCACTGCCTTCATCAAAGACACCAAACGATCGGGGGGTAGTGAAGTTGACTGGCGCGGGCGGGTGGCTGCTGGATTATTCCAGTTTTCGGGGGACCGGTGTGGGGGCTTCTCCGCTGCTGGGTTTTCCTGCGGTACCGCCCGGTACTTCCCCGCCGGGGGGGTGCCTTGGCAGCCCGGAAAATGGGTCCCCAGTGCCGCCGTCCAACCAAGGGGTCCCCCTGCCAATCTTGCTTTGTGCGTCTACCTCCCTAAAATGACCCACAAACCCCAAACTTGGCGGGGAAAAAACTTTCTTGCCCAACCACTCTGGGTTTGGGCCTTTACTGCTCCCCCCTATAGCAAACCATTTTGCGCACGGGGCTTGTTTAGGTCAATCAACATTTATGGTTTTTAATTTCAAAGTTTAAGACTCGGGGGGGCATAAAATTTCTGAAAGGCCCATTTTAACCCTGACGGGCCGGGACAGGGATCGTCCAATTTGAAAAAACACAGTACCAAGTTTAACTAAGGTAAGAAAGGCAATGTTTCAAGTTGTATTGAAACCAACACAAAATAAAGAAGGTTTCCAGCTGGTAAAGTAAAATTTTTTAAATTAAAAAAGGGGGCCAAAGTTGAATTACTTTGGGGCATCTTCGTTGTGTTAAGTTTGAACAATTTGGGTTTTTTAAAACCTACAATGTAGTTTTTGAGAGACAGACATACAATGATTTGCATTTGCTCAAAATACAAATATATACTTGGGAATTCAAAGGTAATAACATGGTAATCCATTTATTGCTATATGTAGATGTTTGATACATGACAAACTACATTGGAACCAAAATACACTAATTTTCAATGTACATGTTATGCAGTGTTGTAGTTCTTGTGTAAATAACTATTGCACTTCCCCAAATTTTGTTCAAGAGAATGGTTTCCAGATTAGTACCTTTTTCATATCCGGATTTCTGTTTGGGGTTTTTTGCCTTTTCATGCCCCCCCCAATTCTTATATTATCTGAAATGACTAATAGATAAACATGTCAACTTACTAATATAGTTGATATATACAAGTACCAACACCTGAAGAATTTGGCCAAAGAATAATTCAAGCTATGTAACATAAGATGCAAACTGCCCCATCGGACACAGAAGTAAGCAATTGGTTATACTTCTTAGAACAATTCTTACAATTGATTTAACCCCTAACTTGAAGTCACGCGATGTAATAAGATGTACAGTATACAAGATAGATTGTGAAATATAGTTAAATAAAACTTAAAAAAAGCAACAGACACTGCAAAAGGTAAAAGTTAAGTTGAAAGCATAGAAGAATTATTTCTTAGTTCTATTTTGAAAATGTACAGTAGTAAATATTATTTACAAACATTTTCAGTACTCAATTGTAGTTACATTTACCATCTTAATGTTCTACATTTGGGGTCAAATCAGGGTTAGGTTTCGACTGTTCAAAACCTATTTCTGGCTGACGAGTCACGGAAACGTGGCGGATACTGTGACATGTTGTAACAAGTAACAACAATAAGAAACCACCTTTTTATACTCTTAAAATTTCAAAAGTCAGCTAATTACTGATTAAGTGTTAGAATTATTGCAGTTGTCTTTTTGTTTTAAGAAGATTAAATTCAATTACTAAGTTCATATTGTAATAAAATGGAGAGTTTTTCGCCACAATAGGTTTTCTGCTGGCTGTCGAAAACTACTTACATGGATTATATAAACATACGTATACAATGTATTCCACCAGGTGTTCACACTTGTTCATCACTCTCTACGAGAGGTCGACTTTCTTTTTGTTTAATTTCATTTGTGTGAATAATACTTTGTATGATTGTATTTTATAATTTACTTTGATGGCTGTGATGTATATTGGTTGTACTACAAGGAGAATTTAATATTTAATATTTTTTTCGGGAGGATGCTTTTTCCAACTGACCTCTCTCCTAAAATCCGGTACTAGCAGGAGATTTGCACAATTGAACCCTCACCGAAATATGCGTTCAAATTGAACTGTGTTTGCACGTCATACCAGTCAGATAACGAAAAAGTCTGTTCTCTTAAGATATAACAGTAATCCTCTTTCAATAGAAAAGAATGTTTATTGATGCATGTTGATTTCAATAATATCATTTACACATTTACATTATAAACATGCAATCTTTAGGACATTATGTATACGACTATTCTGAAACATCTCTTACAGCAAAGTGGTTATATTTATCTTTAGAATAGATTAAAAACACAACGTTCTCATGTCAACTTTTGTTTTCGTAATAATATGGTACAAACTTGTTAAAAATGTATTTCATCAGTTCCACAGATGCTTTATGACCCATTGAATTCAACAAAATCAAACACGATGCTGAAACATTACTTGCTTTCCAAATATTTCATTTGGGAACGACCTCGATCACAGTTGATGACGTCACGGAAGGATATGAACTATTTTTTGTGAGTGTCAATCTGGGAGATTGATCATACATGAGAACGTTATGATATAACTTATTCATTATAAAAACAAAGCAGACACTCGTTGAGTGTGCTTGTTCATATAATGCTCAACAAAAATTTAGAGCAATGTTATAATCTAGTTTATTAATGAAAACATATGCTAATACTTCTACAAATTTGTTTCATGCATTCCTTGAGAGGATGCAAACATCAGGAAGTCATTGTGCATTATGAGACAGATTATGAATATTTGCATGTTACCTACTCCATATTCACGGTTTTCATTCGAACGTTGTATGAGAGAGTGCTCTACCTCAATGATGTTCACTTTACTGTCCAAAAGTAGTTCTTTACAAGGATTTTATAGACAAACATATGTTATGTGCTATTTTTACCACTAGAAGTGTATATATGATGTTATTTGGTTTAAAGAAACACTTTCATGTAAAATATTGAGAAAATCATTAGAGATTTTGAGTTTCTGCCACATATAGAGTTTTGCTGTGGTGGAAAGAATTTTCGCTGGCCAGTTATAACCGCAGTCATAACTATTGTTTCTGCCGCCAGTGGCAGAGACTGCCAACCCTATGTCAGATGACATTGAGATTCAGTTATCTAACATGTACCTATCTTAATTTGTAGTACCATTGATCAGAGAGCATGGAAATGGATGCTAATTTGAACCAGTGATTTTATTATCGATCAGATCAAGTATTCAAAGTCCAATATGAAATCATAAAATCATTGCTGATAGTTAATAAGGTAAAGCAGGAAATCAAAACTATTTTGATGCATATGAATTGTTAAAGAAGGTTACTAGATACTGATAAATACAGAGCATAAAAATCGCTAATACAATTATAAGATTCAAATAACTGAATAATTCCGTGTTCTATATGGACCATTAAAAATCTACTCAATTGGACATAAACACACTTCTACCATCGTCATATCTCACGTCTATATACGCAGTATACTAACCAAATTCATTCGGCAATAATACAGCTAGCTGTAATGGAGATTCATCGAAATGTTTAGCAAGGATTGTCGGATCTGATAGCAGTATACATGTATGAACTGATATGAAGAAGGACTTGTAGAGTCAGTGTGAGTAATCAAACCGTGAAAACCGACGATTGACTTCCACATCAACCACAAATCTGCGGTGTCAGTTTACAGGATGTGTAACTGTAACATCCGACCCCAACCCGGATAATTTATGCCATACATGCATATGTATTTGGTTACTACCCCTGTGTTCGCCAATGCATCGATTAGACGGTTAACATTGACACTTATCATAACATATGTAACACAATATATAGTACTTACTGAGCAGTTCCGTAATCCACCGTTTCTTTGTCCTATTTATTTACAAATTACGCGAACTAATGATAAGGTTTTATTTCTAGTAATGATAGGCGATTTTAAAAAACGTTAGCTCTATAAAACAACACGCAATAACAATCTAAAGTATGCATTGATAATGAAAGCAAAAATGGACGTGGAAATTTTCAGGTATCATATAGTGGTTCGTCGTTACGTGCTATTTTTGGATCACCGCTTTCGTTCTTTTAACCAACAACCAGATCTGCCGCTGACTGGTTGAGTGGCCTGGGTTAGCCTGTATATATTAAACCCCATTATATTTGATTAAAACTTGCTTAACGTGTACACGACACTTTCTTACTTTTACATGTAATGATAAGTGTTAAAACCACATTAGATTTATTTTTAAAGAAAGAATTAATACAATCTTCCACGGTCGTCGCTTTCGTTTGTGGTAGAGAGCGACGGTAACTGTATCAGTTTGTGTCTTTTGAATGGGGCTTTGAAAAGATGTTTAAGTATTTGAACAAAAGAAAACGTTCTTTTTAAATCTTCTCAAATCTGTATATATGAGTCACATTAATTGAAGCAGTTTCCCTTGGTAGAGAGGTCTCACTGAAGTTCAACGAAATTTATGGCTTGTGAAAACTGTGAAAACGTTTATTTTTGCAAGAAAAGAAAAATATGCCAATTAAAGAAGAAACACAAAAGCCTTCTTGTAGTTGATGCGTTTGTTCAATGGTCGGCTGAAGTTATTACATGTAAACTTGTCATTTATTCCTGATGTAAATAATTTTGGTGGTTATCATAAGCCCCTATCGCAGTACGGTAAAGGAAGGCTCTCGAACATTTGCTGTTTGCATTATGTTTATCTCACACGTTTAGTTGGCGATATTTGTAATATGCTACTACATTTTTATAATTGGCATGTTTGGAAACGGATTACTTCTAGACATTATACATGTATTAATGAAATATTTTTTAGCGAGGTATGAACTGGGATATTAAGCAAAATCTACTGCTAGCCAATCGGGCTGCAAAGTTTTAAGCTTGAGGTTTTAATAAGTGCATTATATTTATCTGTTTCACGTGTCCCACTGACGATATTGTTCATGACCAGAACTTTAGAGTGTTTAGAAAAAAAATGAAAAAAAAAATACTATAAGGGATAGCGGTGAAGTTTCTGATATTGCACTTTTTGTGGGTCCAAGCAAGATTTTTTCGCGCATGCTAAAATTTTCGCACGCAGTGAAAATTTTTCACATATTTGCGATTTGTATGCGGCATTAAAATTTTCACCCATACATCCATGAATTGTTATAAAAATGTGTTATTATCTTTATTATGTAATTTTTATATAGTTTTATACATTAAATATCATTATATGTTTATCCAATCCATACAAAAGCTATTTACTTACAAAAAATTTTCTGCATACAATCGCATGCATCATGTGCACATATATATCGCCTGTAGCTGTATATGACATCATGAGTTGCACAGATTCGCATATGATCGCCTATGTGCAATACGTAACAAGTGTGAAGAGTAAGAGAGTTATGAGTAGGTCAGAGGTGACAAGCGCCTATGTTTAGACTGACCATGTCGAAATATTTAAAGAGGCCCACCTCAGTGAACTTTGACACTTATCAATGTCAACAGAACAGTGATGTGACCCATAGCATTGCTGGGTGACAACTTCAATTGTGAACTTCAATTAATTTTGGGATATACTGACTATAAATAAAATATGCAAGTCATTTCATTAAGCGTACTTTATTTTTCTCTTACTTTATCTTACCAAATCAACGGAAACATAAAACAATTACTGAAGCAAAACGTTTTCATTACAGTCTACCCTCTTCATCCATTTGTATAAATTGTATCTACATTGTAAAAATGGGCCAATTCATTGTAAGTCCAAGATGCCCAAACGTCCATGAAAATGATTTTCCAGGGAAAAGTGTGGTCGTGTGGCCCATGTGCCACCATTGAGTCCGCCAGTGCGTAACAACCCCCCCCCCCCCCCCACGTGGCTGTAGGGGCGCCGGTGGCTTACAGACGGCTGTACTTTCCCATCTGCTTCCCACATGATGGACACACATGCTCGACGTCCTTGCACGTGTTTATGCACAATGGGATGAGACAGCAGCCCAGCCATAGTCTGAATAGAATTAACAATAAAAGTAAGAACAATGTAAAAAGAAAGAAACTAGTATGAATTATTTTTTCCGACCATGTATTTAAAAAGAATTTTTTAAAGCGTAAAACAGTTTATATTAAATATTGTCTCATTTCTGATGTTATTGTTTATGCTGACTGAATAAGTTTATGACAAAATAGTTTATAGTAATTTTGATAGTTTAAATGTCATCGCTGTTATTGCCAATACCAATTGGTATGTCAACAAGACCTTTGGTGATCTTGAACGGCATTGTGAGCAGACTGACAACTCTCGCTGGGCCAGGTCCTTCCACCCAAGATCATAGATCATATTGCTGACCAAGGATGAATTATGAAATCTCCCAGTCACCCATCTCGCGGCTCTGCGTTGCACTTGCTCCAGATTTCTTGCTTGCTGTTGACTGTGGGGGTCCCAGACTGTGGAGCAATACTCTAAGGTTGGCCGGACTATGGACTTGTACGCATTTTTTTTGTTTGTTTTTTTTTTACTTTAAGATTTCTCTTTAGGAATCCAAGTGTCTGTTGGCTTTGGAAACAGTCTTGCATATGTGTTTTTCCCAGGACATATCATTTGAAATGATAATACCCAGGTACTTTGCAGAGGTGACATCCTACAGAGCCTCTCCATACAGCGTATATGGGTACAAAGGCCGGGTCTTCTTTTTGGTAAGTATACCGTGAAAGTTTCTGCGAAGCCTGACCATGCACTCGAACGCACGACTTCCTGATCCATCTTACAGACAGGTCATACACCTGTAGTAAGATGTCACGTGGTACCAAGTACACTACCCGCTTAGCCATGTTACGGGCGCCTTCATACTTTGCCAACATATACTGATCCCCATCGGGACTAGGCTCTGCGCACCTGGTGGCGCCACGGACCTCTAAGTTTCCTTAAGCCCTACTACTGTGCACGTGTCACTCAAGACTGGGGTCACCGTGCCCTGAGATACTTTGGTTACAGATACTTCCCTAACTCACTGCTCCTCGACAGCTGGAGCGAGGTCTCATCATGCCACGAATATTATACCAGCTGTCGCGTGTGTCTTAGAACAGGCAGAGAGAAATAGGGAGTTCCGTACCTCAGTGTACGAGGGGCACAGTGGATCTCAGGGCCGGGAACTCTTCCCGAGGTGGTTTGTTCCATAGTCACTTTGCGGTGACAGAAAGCACATTAGAATTATCTCTAACACTATTAAATACATACGTTCATTCAATCAAATGCACTGTGTGCATATATGGCCACCGTCTAGATACATTGTCATCACACTCTTTAATATAGAACATGTTTTAATTGAGGTTTTGTTTAAATTTCACTATAACACTATTTCAAATGTTCAGCAATAAATTAATGTTGTATACCCCCAGAACATGGTCATCATACTCTTCAATATAATGATAGTTTTCTTGACTGTTTAAATTTCACTATGATTTCAATGATGCACACATTAACGTTGTCCCCCGTGGCTAATAGGCTAATGATATTAGACACCAACATGATGGACAAGATGTCCCCAAACCACAGATAGACACCAACTGAAAGAAAGCCACCATTGTGTAGATTAACCATGGAAACTACCGCACCACTCACACATGTAGTAAGATAAGGCAGTTACCATATTAGCTAACTGTATACTTTGAAATATGTACACTATCATGTACAGCAGAACCTCTTACAATATGAAAAATTTCTTGTGGCCCCAAATCTTCATTATGAGACAGCTACAACGGAAAGGTTCTCTTGTGGTGACTTGTTGCAAACCAAGCCCACCCAGTGAACATCATTATATTATGGTATCACTGAACAATATGTAGGTCCTAGTTGCAATCAAAACAGCTTAAGTCATAACACGTGCAAAGAAGACAATTATTCACACTTCTGTGTACATCCTTGTTCCGACACAACAATTAGTAATATGGCGAGAGTTTTCAATTACCGCATCCTGGTTCAAACAGTATAAAATGGGACCCGCAGTAGAGTTTTGGCGGCACAGTAGAAGGATAAATAATTCTGTGGCTATTTTTTTTCCTGAGAGTATTATATGTTATTGCTGATTTTTCAAAGTGCAAAAATGGTTTGTCCCAGAGGGAAAACGGCGTTTATGAAGGTAAGTATTCATTGCTAGACTAGTTCTTCACTTGGTTTGAGATGAAACTGATACTTATGATTAATACTTTGATGACTGTTCTATGATGTTGATGTGCCTTATTGAGACTTATTGACATATAGTGTATATATTATTTATGTGTTTCATATTGTGAATATTATTATGTATTGATATTTCTGTTTTTATATATGGACTGGTAATTGTACTGTAGCTGAAATAAAGTCACATTAGTACATATCATGTACAAACGTACATTGCATTATTGCACAAAACGTCACAGTAATTACAAACTGATTTCTTCAATTGCAGTGACGTTTTAGATTTCATAAGCACAAAAAAGTGTGACATGTGTATTTACTGAAAAGTGATCATAAACTACAGCATTTGCCAGGACAGCTGTTGCTAGTATCCGAGCATTGTCAGACCCTTATATATATTTTCCCAATACAACTACTCCAGCTGCTGGTGGCCATGGCATGTCTGGCGTCGGCCCCCGTGACCCTGGCCGCCGACCCCGCCTGCACGGCCGCAGACTGCGTGTCGCCGTGCCTGGGCCGCGTCCTGGAGGACGTCACAAGCCGCTTGACAGCCGTGGAGGCGGAAAACGCGGCACTGAAGGTAGCGAGACTCGTCTGCTGCCTGCGTCTATTATGTCGTCTTTTTTGTTCTCTTTTACTGTGCTGGCCTTGGCCCACATGATAGTGTTATTTTCATTGCAATTGAGCCACAATTGCGACTTTCCAATTACGTTCGAATGCATTTAGTGCATTTTCGTCAACATTAAGCTAACATTTCGTTAAACTACACGTACAAAAAATATATTTTACAAAATTGATCATTTAGTGTATGCTATCACAGACCGATTGTTTTTACACTAGCAATTATACTATATTTCAGGAGCACATTGACGACCTGAGGGAAAACATCACGTGTAAGTACACGTGTTTTTCTTTTTTTATACAGTATATATTCAATGGCTGCTTGCCTAATGTCAGAGTGCTCCGGAACTCTGGTTTATACAAAATAAACATGCATTGCCAACTGAAAAAAAACCCACTACACTTTGTTACCATCGCTGCAGATATTCTACTACATTAATTATTAAAAAAATAGTAAAAGAAGACTGTCACTT
This sequence comes from Streblospio benedicti, assembly GCA_019095985.1. Classification (NCBI taxonomy): domain Eukaryota; kingdom Metazoa; phylum Annelida; class Polychaeta; order Spionida; family Spionidae; genus Streblospio; species Streblospio benedicti. Next base: position 43,554,397 of record CM032663.1, on the reverse strand, counting down.
ATCGCTTATCCAGTGAATGATCTCAATATTTGCTTCCATACAATGAATTGCGCCATATCATGAAACTGGCGTCATTGTGTAAAAACAGTAGCAGCAGCAATAATGCCAAACACACAAGGCCATTACATGCATAAGATTGCAATTATGTTAGTGTACTTGATATCTACAAGTCCTAGTCCAACAGTTGAGATCAATGCTGCTGCCGCATGTTTTCAGCGAGTTGGTCGGACGAGGTGGCGCAGGCGGCGTGCACGGCCCTGGACGGCAATGGCGGCTGGACGTACGCCGTCAGACGTGTTTGCGGCGGTACAGGTGCGCGCACATGCGCACAGATCTGCGCAGACCCGGCCTTGGCCAAAGCTGATGGACAGGTCAGCAGGTCAGTGTCACAGCCCAACAGGCTTTTGTCCTTTCAGTGGTTGCATTATTAATGATAAGCTACGATATGCTGGAACCACCTATCCACAGCCTTCAAGTTTGTCTTATAATTAGTGACAATGTAATTTCGCCAGTATTTTTTTACTATGGCTTCCATCTGAGAACCTTGCTTTACTTGCAAGTTCTACTGCATCCCTCGAGAGTATATATCTTAGAAGCACAGTGTACGTGTTCAGATTATTATAAGTTTTTTAGTTAAACGTTGACACGTATTTTATAAAATGTCAGTAGGTTAGTAATTCTTAACAGGCTTTTTAACTCTCTATTATGCGCACTGTTGTGCTGCATTTGGATCAGCAAATAAACCATCTTCAGAGCCCCAAACTTCCATTAAGAGACCACCGAGAATCTCCATATTAAACCATTCACCTCACACTTCATTTTGAATAAAGCGGTTGTACTGTATTCTAACTCCCCCTTTCGTTTTCAGACTGCGGTGCATCAACAGTCTGCATGTGTACGCCTCCACACACCCCATGACCCGTGGCCTCACCCCAGCTGACAAAGAGGTGCTCGGCACCAAGGTCTACAGGTACAACAGCTGCGGTGGAGGATGCGGCCCAAACTTCTGCTGCTGCGAGTCTTACTAACTCTCTTTAGTATTGGAACCCAACATCTGATGTTGTGTAGCCTGTGAGCATTGGAAATCAGAGTCTGCTGCAGTGACCACTGTCAATATTCTAACACCTTCATCCGCTCAAACAAAAAAGTCATTTGACACCAGTGATTTTAAATTCATTCTTTTAATATTTGAGATTTGTGTTAGACTAAATGCAATGTTACTCTGCCATTAAATGTAATTGCTATCTGTCGACAAGTTGACGATTGCCTTATGTACTCAAGATATTTAACTTTCATATTTCGTTTACCATACTATAGTGATTTTGGTACTGCATGATGTAGATTGTTATTGCATAGTGTAGGTTTGCTACATTATGAAAAAAATAAATATACATGAATATCAAAAGAATATCTATGAATGTCTAGTTGAATTTGTATATAACAGTTTTTATATATACCTTTCTTACAGCTAGTATAGCAAGCTTTTGAATTAGCCACTCTGTGACGTCACAGCCTCTTATCTTATCTGTGAGTCACAGGCAGCTGGAAATAAAAACTCGGGCATCTCACTAGCTAGTCACAACATGATTGTTAATAGAAATGATGTTTATGGAGCTAACTTCATCTAGATTAATTACCTTCTATCACACCAAATTGTGCCAGACATATTTCTAAAGGAAAACACCATACTAGAATATATTTATGCTTATTGCTTAAATATGTATTGTTTTAGATTAGTTGATATTTATATAGAGAACAAAGCAATTTCCAAATAAATAAATAAATGTTTCTTAACTCTTATAGTCATGTTTTTGATTAATTTTACTTTAGATATATCTATATATATTTGCCACACATTAAGTGTTTATTAATAGCTTTAGATGGTTACTTCTTGTACTCTGTCGAGAAAGATTGAGAAGCTTCAATTGAAACTAGAGTAGAAACTCTACTTCCCTAATATACTTTAAAGATTGTCCTAGTGACTACATTGATAGGTAGCATTATTTAACAGAAGTTTGAAGTTTGAAATCTGTGAGTATTCATATGTAACCAAACAAAAGTAATAGGTTCATTGTTCCTTTTAGTATTTCTATATTTCTTTTCTTAGGTATCCTTGCTCACGCAGTAGTGTTTCTAACCACTGGCCCAAGCAGAGCCTGAAATGTGCGGCGAAATAGTACACATGCTCAAAGTCATGCTTTTGGCATATGTCTACACAATTTCATCAGGATGAGGCTGGCCAGAGACAATGTACAAGACCTGGCTCCTGGGTGGAACCGATGGTGAAGATGAAGAGCGCAACATTATCCCAGGTGCCTGGCGACAGAATGCCAATCTTAGCTCTGGATGCCAGACACCAAGGTGTGGGGAACTGGGAAGCCGCCAGAGCCGCAGTGCCAGTCTTTGTTTGGAATACTTCAACTCCCTCGGGAGCACGTGTTGCAGCACGTATGCGGTAACTGTTCCAAATGATGAAAATGGGTGGGGTGGGGGTCATCCAACTTTTCTTATTCTTTTTGTTTAGGGGGTGGGGTGGTGTGTGTGTGTGAGGTGGGGTGGGGGGTGGGGTGGTGTTGAGTGTGCTGGACTTTTCAGATAACTGTTGTGGGGGGTGAGGGGGTGGGTGAGGGTCCACCAACTTTTTCATTTACATCACAGTATGTTTTTTTGTTTAAATATATTTTAGCAATTGTGCATAAATGCCAATGTATATATAGAGCACTTTGCTTTAGCAGGGGAGGGTGTCTTTCAACTTTTAAAAATGTTGATGGGGGGGGGGGGGTCAGGTGAGTGATTATCTAAAAGTGGAAAGGGACTGAACTTTTTCTTCAAGCCCCAAATGGATGCCCCCGGTATTGTTATTTATGATTGTTGTTGTTATTCATTTTTTATCGTTCCCTTAGACAATGTGTCAAGGATTTACAATTGATTGGTGGGGAAGGCAAGACAAATAAAATACAGTCTCATTAGTCATAACTTGGTTCATTTCAACTAAATGCTGCAATGCCACTCGCCTCTTTAGCAGTCACGTGCTTGATAAATGATAATGTCCATCGTCATATCTCACGGCTATATACGCAGTTGGTATGAACAAGGACTTGTAAGGGCAGTGTGAGTGATCAAACCGTGAAAACCGACTATACGGTTCTGTAGCAATTCAGCAATCACCAGAATGTCTGTCAAACTGGGGGTAAATTTCTGATTAATTGCAGCCCTTTCGATGACTAATGTTCATGGGTAATTCCACGAGTAGAAATCCATTTCATGGGTGTGGAGCTACATTTTATACGGAATACATTATACTACAAAGGTATTCATTGAGACTGACAATGAGGTTTTTTCATCATATATGTGGTCTTACATAAATATCAATATAATGTCAGGATACTGTACAAATATAACCTCATTTGGACCCCCACAAAACAAACTTTTTTTTGTGTTCATTGAACAACAAACTTTTTTTTTTGAGCGGGAGGCAAACTATATCTATAAGTCTGGACACATATACAAACAAATTATTTTTCTAGGACAAACTATTTTTTCGAAACAAACTATTTCAGAAAAACACCTTGATGTTCGTCCTAGTAACAATATAATGTCAGGACACTGTACAAATATAACCTCGGTGTGTGACTGTATATCACTGTTACTATCGTGTTGTGCTTACAGCACACAACGGTCCCACTAGTACATGATGAGACTTCAGAGGGCACCACCTTATCAAGCATTTCTTACATGTACAAGTACAAGGCCCCAACGTTAATTTACAGTCTTTAAATGTTCGGGATCATATGTGTTAGATAATCACCTTGGGTTTTGCATTCTATGAAATAAGACCCTCCAGAATGCAAAATCCAAGGTGATTAGCTGACTTAATACATAGTTCTAAAACACTCTACGCTGGGAATTCTTGGGTAAGAGTAATTCATTGAACTAAATCACTAGAATGTCAATCGTATAACGTTTTAGAAAGGTATCACAACTCTTACATTTAGTATGACATATACAACAAAATAACAAAAAGATGCGTGCAACATTAATCCTAAAATTAGAATAGGTAGGTCAACACAGTGGCAATATGTCACATCAATACCTGAAATAATCCTAATCCATTTCATGTGATCTCTAGTACAGTGGAACCTGTCAATGTGGACACCTCCGTATAGTGGGCACCTGCCTTATGTGGACACTTCACTTCTCCCTTTTCAGTTTTCCTATATAACATATATAAAGTGAGCCTCTGTATAGTGGACACCTGTCTTATGTGGACAGTGGACACTATGTCTGCTTCCAAATAGCTTAGATACCTCTGTATATTGGACAGTTCAAATTTTCCCAAGTCAATATTCACTGGGGAGACTCCTGTGCAAACATTAATTAACGACATACATTATTTATTTAGTTCATCTTTACACAACACAAACACAATTTACTGTTGACAGTTTCGGCAACTCCTGTCACCATTTTCAAAACGTCTCTGCGCATGTCAAGGTCACTCAGCACGACTTCTGATGCCGAAAATCGGGTCGTACACGTGAGAGAGTTGAAAGGCCCCCTCGTCTCGGTTCATGACCTGCTTCTGTCCTCGTATCTTTATCGCCTCCCTGATGGTTCTTGTTCTCCAATCCCCCTCCCTATCCAGTACACTCACTTCCTCCCAGTCTATCTCATGATTGTTTTGTTTCACATGGTCTGTGATAGCACTCTTGTTGATCTGGGTGAGAGATTCTTTCCTCGCTGCTCTGGTGAAAGATCCCCCACTGTTCTGCTCCACATCCTTCATGTGTTCACTTACACGGGTGCCCAGTTTTCTGCCAGTTTCCCCAACATATACACTCTTGCAAGACTTACAGGGAATTTTGTACACCACTTCACATTTCTCTAGCTTATCCTGTTTGTCCTTAGGGTGAACGAGAATGTTCCTGATGGTCTGCAGTTTTGAAAAAGTGAAAGCACAGATAGAAAAGAAGAAGGAAGGAGGAAAGGACAAGAGAAAGAAAACGAATAAGGACTCAGCAGGCTCCAAAGGTTTAGTCATCTTACCTTACGTGAAAGGGGTAACAGAGGGTATTTTCGTGCTGAGTGACCTTGACATGCGCAGAGACGTTTTGAAAATGGTGACAGGATTTGCCGAAACTGTCAACAGTAAATTGTGTTTGTGTTGTGTAAAGATGAACTAAATAAATAATGTATATATATATATATATGTTCCAACACGATGAACTCGTTCAAGGATATCAATTTAACGACTTGTGACATTAACTAGCAGGAGGCATTGTTTATGTTTGCTTACCAGTTACTGGTATAAACTAAGGTGCTAATGTTTGCAGAGCAGTAATTAATAAGTGTATGTTCCTACTAGTTCCTGCATGGCCATAAACCTTTTTGGGGTGAAATTAATTAAAATGTGACGTGAGCAGAAGTTTGTGCAAAATATTGATTAGGAAATTACAACTCGTGTCAGTTGGTAGCATTGCTTTCTTTTCAATGCTAATGCAAACATTCTTCTCAAAAACCCATGTGTAAACAACCATGCTAAATTGTAAGGTAGTCAGTCAACATTAAGACTTTCACGTATAATCGGTCGCATGAATAATTTGTATTATGTCAACAAGTAGAATCACAATAAACATGAATTTTATTTTGTTATTAGTTTCATATCAGTATAACTTTAAAGTGACTGTAATAGCGCTCGCCCAATCTGTCTGTTAATTTTTGATTTTTCTAAATAAGTACTTGCTTGTTATTGTTCAGGGTTATTGTGTTTCCAAAAGGTATCTAATAATTAATCAAATATTTAAAACCCTTTAAATTTGATTATTTCACAAATCTATTGGAGAGCTATTTTTGTAATTACTATCCTTTTCAAATGACAAACAATTATTTAAAAGAAATAATGAAATGATTCTTTAACAAACCCCGCAAGTTCAAACTAAATAATATATTTAGAATATAAATCCAGTCTGAGTCAATGATAAGGCTAAAAGCAGCAGACAT
>CM032663.1:43505980-43548300 GCA_019095985.1 Streblospio benedicti | reverse complement strand
TTTAAAAAAAAAAAAAAAAAATTAATAATAAAAAAATTAAAAATTTAAAAATAAAAATAAAATTTAAAAAATTTAAATTTTAAAAATAAAATAATAAAAAAAAATAAAAAAAAAAAGCATTTTACAGTTAACTTAAATGAAAATGAAATTACTAAAAGTTAAATAAACTGAAAAAAATTTTTAAAAAAAATACAAATCATTTACGGGCCCAAAAATTCAAAATTTTTGAAATAAGTTGCTTTTAAAATTTTTTAATTATAATTTTAAATTTTTTACATTCAAAAAAAAAAGAATAGGTACCAAAAAAATACTTTAAAATTTTTTGGGGTTTAAAATTTCCCCCGGGGTTCCTTATAATCTGCACCACAAATTAAAGCCCACCTCCCTTTTCTCTTATTATCCCACAGGAATGCTATTTTAACAACGTGGGGGGAAAGGTGGTGGGCCTTTTTTAAAAGCCCAGGCGCCCTCCCCCCCCCCCACACCCCACCCCAAAAAAGAAAGAAAAGTTGGGTGACCCCCCCCCCACCCCACCTGTTTGGACACCCCCGGTTTTTTTATCGCCCCAAATATTTGCATTTTGCAGTTTTTTAAATTTTTTTGACGGGAGCTTTTTTTCCCCTTTGTGCAATTTAAAAACCTAGTCCTTTGGGAAATCTCCAACGCAGGTTACATCACTCCATTGTGTGCGGGGATTTGTCCCAAAAGGAAACCCGGAAAAGTCCGCACCCTCCCGCCGTATCGGCAGTTTTCTGAGCAGGCAACTCACCACAGTAAAAACCCGCTCAATAACCCCCATTTTGACTAACCTAAAAGTGCTTTTGGGAATGAGGGGTCTCATTACAAAGGTTTATTGGGGGTCGCTGAAAAGAGTTTGGGGGGGAGCGATAAATGTGAGAAGTTATTAGAAAGGTGGGTCAATAATGAGGTGATCTCATGTGGAAAGGCTTTGGGTTTGAAAAGCAGCCGGGGCGGCACTTCTGGTCGCTATCACATTTCAACTCGGATCTTGCATTTGGGTGAATATCGAAAGTTGTGGAATTTTCCCTTGAAGACAGAAGTAAAGTTTACTCTGTGTTTTATGCTTGCGTGCGTGCATGTGTGGGTGCATGTGTTTTGGGGGTTCTGCACTTTATGCAATTCACACTGGGGAAAATGTAAACGCGGCCTCATATAATAGAACTCTAAGTTTACTGTATCAAAGAACCCAAGGATTATTGGGAATCTTGTGGGATGCTTTACTAAATTTCTTTCCCGAAGAACAAGGATAAAATGCTGCATGAGAGCCCAAAAATCAAATTTTTGTTTTCATTAACTATTGCCTCATGTATATGTAGTAGATTGATCTCTCTCAACTTAAACTTAGAAACTGCTGAAATTTCTGTGCATACTACTACTGCTGCTGCTGCTGCTGCTGCTGCTGCTGCTGCTGCTGCTGCTGCTGCTGCTGCTGCTGCTGCTGCTGCTGCTGCTGCTACTACTCGACCAGCTAGGTCCACCCAGCACGGGAACTCCGGATTACAGCCCTCCACTCATCCTTGTCCATCTGCCAGAGTCTTGATTTCTGTGGTACTGGTGAGCCCAGTGTCCCCTTTCAGCGTGTCAATGTACGTTGCTTGAGGTCTTCCCCTGACTTCTTTCCATGCGTCAGTTCCCACAGAATCATCTCGCTGGCTGTGAGCTCTGGGTGTCTCACGCAATGTCCAGCTAGTCTCATTCGCTTCTGCCTGATGGTGTCCGACGCAGTCGTGGAAGATAACCATATAGTTCAGGGCTTCTCACATGGTCTACCCATAAAACATTGAGGGCAGCTCTCAGCATACGGGGGTATACCCCGTCCAGCGCTTTCTCATCCTTGGCAGTGAGGGTCCAGGCTTCACATCCATAAAGCAGCACACTTTCCACGGTGGTGACAAACAGTCTTCGCTTGAGGTTGTCATTCATCCCTGACTACCACACTCTGTTCATGCTGTGCAGTGCATACCATGCATGGGCTCTCCTGATCCTGATATCGTTCTGAGTTGAGGCTATCCAGGCACCCAGGTAGTTGAAGTCTTTGACAACTTCTAGAGCAGTTCCGTCAAGGGTTCTGATCTCTGGGTTCTCCACATTTTCAGCCATGACCTTAGTCTTCTTGGTATTCATGCCAAGACCAATTTTCAGACACTGGCGTTCAACTTCTACCAGCAGTTCACAGGCTTTCTGGACAGAGCCTGAGATAAGTGAGATATCATCAGCAAAGTCCAGGTCTATAAGAGTCTTGGCTGGAACCATGCGACTGGCTCTGTTAGTGAGTGTGAAGCCTAATTCTTCTTTTCTGCCATTGATAGCGCATCGGAGGGCATAGTCAAGGGCTACAATAAACAGGAATGGAGTTAGTGTGTCGCCCTGCAGCACGCCAGCCACGATCTGGAATGGTTCTGTGTCCCCATCTGGTGTTCTGACTTTGGCCCACGTTCTTTGGCCACGTTCTTTGGCCACGTTCTGTGCATAAGTGTGCCATAACAACCATAAAACAACATACATCCCACAAAATACACGTCTGTTGTATCACATTCAACGTATGTTAATGGACTAGACCCGCCATATACAATGTTAGAACGGCTCATTACATACCCGACTCTAAAAATTAAAGTAGTCTTTAGATTTTCACCAAATTCATGGTATGCGTTCCACTGTGAGGTGCTAATCATATGCATTAACGATTTCAATAATATTTGTATTTTACTCCCTGTAGGATGATTGCAAAAATCAACATTCCTTATAAAATTAGCAAAAATTGAAATACTATGTTAATTATCCATATATAAATGAGCTAATTTGCATAAATCATATTTTGTTATATTATATACATATATTTTATCTACATTCTATATGTTATGTTTTTCGTAATAGAGCAGATTATTAGCTTTAGTATATTACACAAAAGTATTATGAAAGTGTAAGTCATATAATGGAATTTCTTATAACAAAGATATTATAGAACCACACAAAACGTTTTATATAGGTGCGGCATTTTACTTAAAAATCATTTCCAATAATTTTTAGAATAAGTGTACAGGAAAAACAAATTGTTACAAGCCAAAATGTTGTGCAATACAATGCACCAGAATAAGGTTTCTATGTTGATTATTAAACAAGATATGCCACTTATGAATATAGTATAGGAAGACGGCGGCCATATTGGATTTTCTATTTCTATGATGCCGTCATGAAAATCGTCCCGGCGGAATGTGCGAGATAGGCAAATTAACATGTCTAAATGAGAGCGTCATACTAACCCCCCCATTACACTTAGCCCGGAATCTGGAAGACTCCGGCCGGATTCAACATTTTTAGGGGGTGCCCGGAATATGCTGATTCCGGGCTGCTATGTACCCGGACTGTGGCAGTGTTTGTTTGTAAACATTAGCGAGAAACGGAGCCTAAATCCTCCGGGCCCGTCGTCAAAATCCTCCGGTTATTAGCACCCGGAGCCAACCGAGGCTGTCCCGAATCTCGCCAAACCGTTCAGCAACTTTGAACCGGGCCCGCTCATAAAATACGCCGGGCCCGCTCGTGAAATACCGGGCCCGTTGAAAAATCCTCCGCCGGAATGATCGAGAACAGAAATTACATAGCTCCCGGTGACGGGATGATGCAACCGAGTCTAAACCGGTTACGGCCGGTGAAAGCGCCCGATGTCAGAACTGGTTCCGCCGGTTTGGTTGCAGGGCGCTATATAACGGCCGGATTGGCTTGAACAAATCCCCAAAAATGTGTGTTATTTTATTTATTAATTTTAATAGTTTTAACCTTTAACTTTATTCACTATCGTAATTTATTTTTTAATTTCTTTTAATTTAAATGAATTTTATTATTTAGTAAAGTTTACATTTGAAGTCTTATTTTTAAATTAAAATAAAGCAAGAAATAAAACACTATTTATACACATCTTTATTTCTTGTTTTGTCGACGTACAACATTAATTTCCTGACACAAGTTTATATAACACTTCAGCATGTTTATCAGTTTATTTTTCACAACTATGGAATGTCCTACCCACAGTGGCACCTTTTTAACAACTTTTTTCACACAACACTGGCTTCATGTCGTCACAGTCTTGGTTCTTTTTCACACAAAATTATCACAAGTTCATCAGTTTATTTTTCGCAACTATGGAATGTCAAACCCACAGTAGCAAATTTTTAACAACTTTTATCACACAACACTGGCTTCATGTCGTAGTAATAGTCTTTTCTTTTTGGTCACACAAAAATATCACAACTTGAGAGACTTGTTCAATGTTCAATTTTCAACAAGTTTTACCACACAATGAAACACAACTTTCTTTTACACTTGAGAAGGTTGCTCTTGAGTGTCCATTGTTTCATCCTGAGTGTTTTCATCAATTGGAAGATGAACTTGCATACGTGCTCGGACGCGCTCTTCTTGCCATGGGACCGCACCTGCAGGGGAGTTGAAGTAGGCCACCAACGTCTGGCGCTGCCTCTTTGCCGCCTCGAGTTCCCTCACACCTTGGTGCCTGGCATCCAGTGGCTCAAGATTGGTGTTCTCTCGCCAGGAACCGGGAATGATGTCGTGACCTTCATCCTCTGTGGCCAACCTCATCCTGATGAAGTTATGTAGACAGATGCCAGCATGAACAATCTTCTTCACGTTCTCAGGGTCCTGTTGCATTGTGGTTAGGAAGCACTGCCAACGCTGGGCCAGGATACCAAAGGCGTTCTCCACCACCATACGTCCACGAGAGATTCTGTAATTGTATATTCATTGTTCAGGATTCAAACTTCGCTGGCTGAAAGAATTCATTAGGTAGTCTCTGAGAGCAAATGCATCGTCCCCAAGGATGAAGTAAGGCATTGGCTGATTGTTGTTGGTCATGCTGTCCGGTGGAGGCAGGCGCATCAGCCCGTCATCTAGGCCTTTCTTCAGAGCAGAATTGTTGAAGAGCTGCATGTCAGACTGGTGGCCAACACCACCCACATCGGTAAACATGAAACAGTAGTCTGCATCCACTAGAGCCATCAGGACCACAGAGTAGAAATTTTTATAATTATAATACTTGCTTCCAGACTGTGGAGGTTTTCTAATTCTGATGTGCTTACCATCTAGGGCACCAATGGCGTGAGGCACGCCCACTTGCGCCGAACTTGGCTGCCACTTCTCCCACCCGTCTTCGCCTTCAGGGAACTTGATAACCTCGTCTGCCAGTTCCTGGTGTATAGCAGTACAGACTTCTGGGATGATGATCGCTACTGAGTGGCGGCTGACTCGAAAACCATATTGCAAAGAGGGGTACTTTTCTCCGGTGGCCAGGTACCTCAAGGTGATGGCCAGTTTCAAGCCTGACTGTGTGGTTTCCGCATCCTTGTTTCTTTTTTTCTGATTGTGGGCGTGATTCTACCAGTAGTTCTTCGAACATTGCTGGTGACATTCTCAAGAAGTTGAAGTAACTGGTTGGGTCATCTACTCCAAGTTCTTGCATAAGATTGTCGTAGTGACCGTATTGCAAGCGGCGATCATATGTACCGAATGGACGAACCCACCACTTCCTCTTCTTTTCGTGGCCTGCCCCCCTTCTTGGCCTCCGCCTCCTCCTCCTACGCCTACCATGGGCATCTACCCTGTCCATCAACACCTCGCCCCTCGTCTTCGCCATCTCCATCGGCAGCTGGATCATCTTCGATGTTGGCAATCACATCATCAGGAACTTGTTGATTGAAAAGTAGTAGATCCATTGTGTTTTCGTTCATCGCCTTCAAAAGTTCAAGTGATGCTCGTAAACGCATGAGGTCTTCATTGAGTAAGCAGACAGCCATTTTCATTCACTTGTTAATTTGCGGAAACCACACAGTGCAATTATCTTCAATTTCTTTTACATTTTACATTGTACATAACGTTGTGCTCTTTGGTCAAACAGAAAATGAGTGATTTTCTTCGACATCTGGTCATTTTTATAGGGATTCGAACCGTAGCCGTCACCATTCCGATCCACGACGGCAATCCTCCCATCCATGACGGACGGATCCAATTTGGCGACGGAGAGCGCAGACCGTAGCCTAGAATTCGACAGATAATCGCCAACCTATTGGAAAAGTCGCCGGCCGGACCCCATATTAGCGACGGGCCCGTCATAATACACTCCGTACGGAGTAAGATTCACTCCGGCCGGATTGTACCCCATTAAAAGTCATTATAATTTGTTCCGAACAAGTCCGCCTGCACCCACTATCCGTAGCCTGATATGCCGGCCGTCATGGAAAATGCTCCGAGAGTACACGATTATGTCCATCCGCGCGCACATGACGGGCAGTCGCTACGGCCGGAGCCTATCCGGAGAGAAAATACGACGGGCGGAGCCTAAATATTCCGGGCTCGCGGCTTGAACCCGGAACGCAAACCGGAGGATTTTATGACGGGCCGGAGTTGATCCGGAGTTGAACCGTAGCCAAACGGAGCCGAACCGAGCTTTTTATTCCGCCGGAGGCACAATCCGAGGGGATTAGCGCCGATCGATATTTCGCATTCCGGCCGGAATACAAAATTTCACTTCTCCTGAGAAGTGGAATTTTGTGCCTCCGGTTCATTGCCCGGAACGCGATTTACGCCAGGCGGAATGGTACCCGGAATCGGACTTTGCCATTTTTCGCGAAATTTTTTGAGATTCCGGCCGGAATTTCCGTAGTGTAAGGAATTCGCTGAATCAGCCTCTTGCTCGGGTTACTTTACGATTTAAGATTTAATTTATAGTCACTTTCTGTTAAATATCCACCGTATTTTGCAAGTAGAAATACGTTAATAATTTTGCAAGCCAAATATAAATTGAAAGTGTATAAGTTTAATCTATTAGCTTTTTATTTGGTAACTTCAGAAAAGTTGGTAAATGGAGAAAGAAAGAAAAAAAACAATTTGTTTCAAGATGTATAACATATCTAATTTCGTTTTAGGATACAATACATATTTTTTGATAAAATGAACATAAGTTACAATATCATATCACAGGTTTTCACAATTACAGAATTTCACACACACATAGTCTCAACAATTATTCAACAGTGCGAAGAACAGCGTCACTCAACTTGCTGGTCATCTGGAGATTCTTGGTCATTTTCCATTTCTTGATCATCTTGAAGTTCATTTTTATCATTTGGAACAGTTACTCGCATAGCAGGGGAGTTGAAGTATTCCACCAAAGTCTGGCACTGTATCTTGGCGGCCTCCAGTTCCTTCACACCTTGGGTGTCTGGCATTCAGAGCTTGAAGATTGGCGTTCTGTCGCCAGGCATTTGGGATAATGTTGAGCTCTTCATCTTCACCATCGGGTTCCACTCCAGGAGCCAGGTCTTGCACATTGTCTCTGGCCAGCCTCATCCGGATGAAATTGTGTAGACATATGCCAGCATGTACTATTTGCTGCACAATTTCAGGTTTCTGTTGCATGGTGGTTAGAAAACACTGCCAACGTTGAGCAAGGATACCAAGAAAAAAGAAATATAGAATACTAAAAGGAACAATGAACTCATTACATTTGTCATTACATATGAATACTTGTCATATTTCAACCAAACTTGCTGTTAAATAATGCTACTCATCAATGAACAATTAGGACACCTTAAAAGCATATTCAAGTATATATTTAGGGGGAGTTTCGACGAGTTTCAACGAGTTTCGATCTTTCGTATTGTGAGTATGTTAGTTAACCATCTAAAGCTATTAATAACATCAATGTGGCAAATATATATAGATATGAACACCAAAGTAAATAATCAAAACATGACTATATTAAGAACATTTTATTTATTTACTTGGAAATTGTTGAAATTTATATAAATATCAACTAATCTAAAACAATACATATTTAAGCAATAAGCATAAATATATTCTAGTATCGATTCAAATGTTCAAATATACAATAAAATTCCACAGTAATAGCCTTTTGTACATCAAAATTTCTTGGTGTTTTCCTTTAGAAATATGTCTGGCACAATTTGGTGTGATAGAAGGTAATTAATCTAGATGAAGTTAGCTCCATAAACATCATTTCTATTAACAATCATGTTGTGACTAGCTAGTGAGATGCCCGAGTTTTCCAGCTGCCCTGCCTGTGACTCACAGATAAGATAAGAGGCTGTGACGTCACAGAGTGGCTAATTCAAAAGCTTGCTATACTAGCTGTAAGAAAGGTATATATAAAACTGTTATATACAAATTCAACTAGACATTCATAGATATTCTTTGATATTCATGTATATTCATTTTTTTCATAATGTAGCAAACTTACACTATGCAATAACAATCTACATCATGCAGTACCAAAATCACTATAGTAATGGTAAACGAAATATGAAAGTTAAATATCTTGAGTACATAAGGCAATCGTCAACTTGTCGACAAATAGCAATTACATTTAATGGCAGAGTAACATTGCATTTAGTCTAACACAAATCTCAAATATTAAAAGAATGAATTTGAAATCACTGTTGTCGAATGACATGTTTGTTTGAGCGGATGAAGGTGTTAGAATATTGACAGTACAAAGTACACCGTATAGGTGGAAATTGGGGGTCACTGCAGCAGAAGCTGAGTTCCAATGCTCACAGGCTACACAACATCAGATGTTGGGTTCCAATACTAAGGAGAGTTAGTAAGACTCGCAGCAGCAGAAGTTTGGGCCGCATCCTCCACCGCAGCTGTTGTACCTGTAGACCTTGGTGCCGAGCACCTCTTTGTCAGCTGGGGTGAGGCCACGGGTCATGGGGTGAGTGGAGGCGTACACATGCAGACTGTTGATGCACCGCAGTCTGCAAACGAAAGAGGGTGGGAAGTTAGAATACAGTACAAGCGCTTTATTCAAAATGAAGTGTGAGGTGATTGGTTTTAATATGGAGATTCTCGATGGTCTCTTAATGGAAGTTTGGGGCTCTGAAGATGGTTTATTTGCTGATGCGAATGCAGCGCAACAGTGCTCATAATAGAGAGTTAAAAAGCCTGTTAAGAATTACTAGCCTACTGACATTTTATAGAATACATGTCAACGTTTAACTAAAAAACTTGCAATAATCTGAACACGTACACTGTGCTTCGAAGATAATACTCTCGAGGAATGCAGTAGAACTTGCAAGTAAAGCCAGGTTCTCCGATGGAAGCCACAGTAAAAAAAATACTGGCGAAATTACATTGTCACTAATTATAAGACAAACTTGAATGCTGTGGATAGGAGGTTCCACCACATCGTAGCTAATCGTTAATAATGCAACCACTGAAAGGACAAAAAGCCTGTTGGGCTGACACTGACCTGCTGACCTGTCCATCAGCTTTGGCCAAGGCCGGGTTCGCGTAAGATCTGTGCGCATGTACGCGCACCTGTACCGCCGCAAACACGTGTCTGACGGCAAAATCATCCCAGCTGCCATTGCTGTCCAGGCCGTGCACGCCGCCTGCGCCATACCTCGTCCGACCAACTCGCTGAAAAACATGCCGCGTTAAGCATGAAGGCGCCCGTAACATGGCTAAGCGGGCAGTGTACTTAGAATATGAGACATCTACTACAGGTGTATAATCGTCTGTAAGATGGATCAGGAAGTCGCGTTCGAGTGCATGGTCAGGCTTCGCAGAAACTTTCACGGTATACTCTTACCAAAAGAAGACCCGGCCTTGTACCCATATACGCTGTATGGAGAGGTTTGTAGGGATGTCACCTCTAAAGTACCTGGGTATTATCATTTCAAATGATAAATCCTGGGAAAAACACATATGCAAGACTGTTTCCAAAGCCACTCAGACACTTGGATTCCTAAAGAGAAACTTAAAGTAAAATAAAATGCAGCGGTACAAGTCCATAGTCCGGCTAACCTTAGAGTATTGCTCCACAGTCTGGGGACCCCATAGTCAACAGCAAGCAAGAAATCTGGAGCAAGTGCAACGCAGAGCCGCGGTAGGCATCAGATTTCATAATTCATCCATGGTCAGCAATATGATCCGTGATCTGGATGGAAGGACCTGCCCGGCAGTGTTGTCAGTCTGCTCACAATGCCGTTCAAGATCACCAAAGTGTCTTGTTGACATACCAATTGGCATTGGCAGTAACAGCGATGGCATTTAAACTATCAAAATTACTATAAACAATTATGTCATAAACTTATTCAGTCAGCATAAACAATAAATACCAGAAATGAGACAATATTTAATATAAACTGTTTTACACTTTAAAAATTCTTTTTTTAAATACATGGTAAGAAAATTAATTCATACTAGTTTCCTTCTTTTTCTCATTGTTCTTACTTTATTGCTAATTTATTCAGACTTATGGCTGGGCTGCTGTCTCATCCCATTGTGCATAAACACGTGCAAGGACGTGGAGCATGTGTGTCCATCATGTGGGAAGCAGATGGGGAAAGCAGCCGTCTGTAAGCCACCGGCGCCCCTACAGCCACGTGGGGGCATTGTTACGCACTGGCGGGACCTAATGGTGGCACATACACACGACCACATCTCCCCATGGAAAATCATTTCAAGGGACGTTTGGGCATCTTGGACTTACAATGAATTGGCCCATTTTTTACAATGTAGATACAATTTATACAAATGGATGAAGAGGGTAGACTGTAATGAAAAACGTTTTGCTTCAGTAATTCTCTTTATGTTTCCGTTGATTTGGTAAGATAAAGTAAGAGAAAAAGTACGCTTAATGAAATGACTTGCATAACTTATTAGTCAGTATATCCCAAAATTAATTGAAGTTCACTAATTGAAGACTTGTCACCCAGCAATGCTATGGGTCACATCACTGTTCTGTTGACATTGATAAGTGTCAACGTTCACTGAGGTGGGCCTCTTTAAATATTTCAACATGGTCAGTCTAAACATAGACGCTTGTCCTCTGACCTACTCATAACTCTCTTTCCACTTGTTACGTATTGCACATAGGCGATCATATGCGAATCTGTGCAACTCATGATGTCATATACAGCTACAGGCGATATATATGTTCATAATGCATGCGATTGTATTGTATGCAGGAAAATTTTTGTAAATAAATAGCTTTTGTATGGATTGGATAAACATTTAATGATATTTAATGTGTAAAACTATAAAAAATTACATATAATAAAGATAATAACACATTTTTATAACAATTCATGGATTCATGGAAAATTTGCAATGCCGCATACAAATCGTAAATATGTGAAAAAAATTTCACTGCGTGCTAAAAATTTTAGCATGCGCGAAAAAATCTTCTTGGACCCACAAAAAAGTGCAATATCAGAAACTTCACCGCTATCCCTTATAGTATTTTTTTCAATTCTAAACACTCTAAAGTTCTGGCCATGAATAATATCGTCAGTGGAACACGCGAAACAGATAAATATAATGCACTTATTAAAACCTCAGGCTTTTAAAACATGTATACTGTCTAGGCCGTTTCCAAACATTAATTATAAAATGTAGATTTTATAGTCGAGTTCATACCTCGTTTCGGAAAAACAATGTTGCCCGACGCGAAGCAGGGCAACATTGTCTCTGAGGGGCGAATCGGCGTTCCAACAGAGGCAATTTTATAAAAATTCAGTAGTAGCAGTATCTAAACAGAATGAGCCGTTAACTAAATTGTCTCATGAGATAAACATAGAATAGTAAACTGACAAAGGCGTCGAGAGAACGTGCCTTGATAACGTGAAAGTGCACCGCAATAGGGCTTATGATAACCACCAACATCATTTACATCAGGAATAACCAGGAATAAATGACAAGTTTACATGTAATAACTTCAGCCGACCATTGAACAAACGCATCAACTACAAGAAGGCTTTTGTGTTTCTTCTTTAATTGGCATATTTTTCTTTTCTTGCAAAAATAAACGTTTTCACAGTTTTCACAAGCCATAAATTTCGTTGAACTTCAGTGAGACCTCTCTACCAAGGGAAACTGCTTCAATTAATGTGACTCATATATACAGATTTGAGAAGATTTAAAAAGAACGTTTTCTTTTGTTCAAATACTTAAACATCTTTTCAAAGCCCCATTCAAAAGACACAAACTGATACAGTTACCGTCGCTCTCTACCACAAACGAAAGCGACGACCGTGGAAGATTGTATTAATTCTTTCTTTAAAAATAAATCTAATGTGGTTTTAACACTTATCATTACATGTAAAAGTAAGAAAGTGTCGTGTACACGTTAAGCAAGTTTTAATCAAATATAATGGGGTTTAATATATACAGGCTAACCCAGGCCACTCAACCAGTCAGCGGCAGATCTGGTTGTTGGTCAAAAAAAAAGAAAGCGGTGATCCAAAAATAGCACGTAACGACGAACCACTATATGATACCTGAAAATTTCCACGTCCATTTTTGCTTTCATTATCAATGCATACTTTAGATTGTTATTGCGTGTTGTTTTATAGAGCTAACGTTTTTTTAAAATCGCCTATCATTACTAGAAATAAAACCTCATCATTAGTTCGCGTAATTTGTAAATAAATAGGACAAAGAAACGGTGGATTACGGAACTGCTCAGTAAGTACTATATATTGTGTTACATATGTTATGATAAGTGTCAATTAACCGTCTAATCGATGCATTGGCGAACACAGGGGTAGTAGTAACCAAATACATATGCATGTATGGCATTAATTATCCGGGTTAGGGTCGGATGTTACAGTTACACATCCTGTAAACTGACACCGCGTATTTGTGGTTGATGTGGAAGTCAACCGTCGGTTTTCACGGTTTGATTACTCACACTGACTCTACAAGTCCTTCTTCATATCAGTTCATACATGTATACTGCTATCAGATCCGACAATCCTTGCTAAACATTTCGATGAATCTCCATTACAGCTAGCTGTATTATTGCCGAATGAATTTGGTTAGTATACTGCGTATATAGACGTGAGATATGACGATGGTAGAAGTGTGTTTATGTCCAATTGAGTAGATTTTTAATGGTCCATATAGAACACGGAATTATTCAGTTATTTGAATTATAATTGTATTAGCGATTTTTGCTCTGTATTTATCAGTATCTATTAACCTTCTTTAACAATTCATATGCATCAAAATAGTTTTGATTTCCTGCTTTACCTTATTAACAATCAGCAATGATTTTATTATTTCATATTGGACTTTGAATACTTGATCTGATCGATAATAAATCACTGGTTCAAATTAGCATCCATTTCCATGCTCTCTGATCAATGGTACTACAAATTAAGATAGGTACATGTTAGATAACTGAATCTCAATGTCATCTGACATAGGGTTTGGCAGTCTCTGCCACTGGCAGAAAAGCAATAGTTATGACTGCGGTTATAACTGACCAGCGAAAAATTCTTTCCACCACAGCAAAACTCTATATGTGGCAGAAACTCAAAATCTCTAATGATTTTCTCAATATTTTACATGAAAGTGTTTCTTTAAACCAAATAACATCATATATACACACTCTAGTGGTAAAAATAGCACATAACATGATATGTTTGTCTATAAGATCCTTGTAAAGACTACTTTTGGACAGTAATGTGAACATCATTGAGGTAGAGCACTCTCATACAACGTTCAATGAAAACCGTGAATATGGAGTAGGTAACATGCAAATATTCATAATCTGTCTCATAATGCACAATGACTTCCTGATGTTTGCATCCTCTCAAGGAATGCATGAAACAAATTTGTAGAAGTATTAGCATATGTTTTCATCAATAAACTAGATTATAACATTGCTCTAAATTTTTGTTGAGCATTATAAGAACAAGCACACTCAACAGTGTCTGCTTTGTTTTATAATGAATAAGTTATATCATAACGTTTTCATGTATGATCAATCTCCCAGATTGACACTCACAAAAAAAAGTTCATATCCTTCCGTGACGTCATCAACTGTGATCGAGGTCGTTCCCAAATGAAATATTTGGAAAGCAAGTAATGTTTCAGCATCGTGTTTGATTTTTGTTGAATTCAATGGGTCATAAAGCATCTGTGGAACTGATGAAATACATTTTTAACAAGTTTGTACCATATTATTACGAAAACAAAAGTTGACATGAGAACGTTGTGTTTTTAATCTATTCTAAAGATAAATATAACCACTTTGCTGTAAGAGATGTTTCAGAATAGTCGTATATATAATGTCCTAAAGATTGCATGTTTATAATGTAAATGTGTAAAATGATATTATTAAAATCAACATGCATCAATAAACATTCTTTTTCTATTGAAAGAGGATTACTGTTATATCTTAAGAGAACAGACTTTTTCGTTATCTGACTGGTATGACATACAAACACAGTTCAATTTTTATCGCATATTTCGTGAGGGTTCAATTGTGCAAATCTCCTGCTAGTACCGGATTTTAGGAGAGAGGTCAGTTGGAAAAAGCATCCTCCCGAAAAAAATATTAAATATTAAATTCTCCTTGTAGTACAACCAATATACATCACAGCCATCAAAATAAATTATAAAATACAATCATACAAAGTATTATTCACACAAATGAAATTAAACAAAAAGAAAGTCGACCTCTCGTAGAGAGTGATGAACAAGTGTGAACACCTGGTGGAATACATTGTATGCGTATGTTTATATAATCCATGTAAGTAGTTTTCGACAGCCAGCAGAAAACCTATTGTGGCGGAAACTCTCCATTTTATTACAATATGAACTTAGTAATTGAATTTAATCTTCTTGAAACAAAAGACAACTGCAATAATTCTAACACTTAATCAGTAATTAGCTGACTTTTGAAATTTTAAGAGTACAAAAAGGTGGTTTCTTATTGTTGTTACTTGTTACAACATGTCACAGTATCCGCCACGTTTCCGTGACTCGTCAGCCAGAAATAGGTTTTGAACAGTCCGAAACCTTACCCTGATTTGACCCCAAATGTAGAACATTAAGATGGTAAATGTAACTACAATTGAGTACTGAAAATATTTGTAAATAATATTTACTACACTGTACATTTGCATAATAGAACTAAGAAATAATTCTTCTATGCTTTCAACTTAACTTTACCTTTTGCAGTGTCTGTTGCTTTTAAGTTTTATTTAACTATATTTCACAATCTATCTTGTATACTGTACATCTTATTACATCGCATGACTTCAAGTGTTAGGGTTAAACCAATTGTAAGAATTGTTCTAAGAAGTATAAACAATTGCTTACTTCTGTGTCCGATGGGGCAGTTTTGCATCTTATGTTACATAGCTTGACTTATTCTTGGCCAAATTCTTCAGGTGTTGGTACTTGTATATATCAACTTTATTAGCAAGTTGACATGTTATCTATTAGTCATTTCAGATAATATAAGGCTAGATGAGCATGTCAGACTTAGACCTCCCTTCAGAAGGCACCAAATTGGTGGGGCATGCCAAAGGCAGACCCAAACCGCCAAACAGAAATAAACCAGCTCGATATGCAAAAGGTACTAATCTGGTAGCCATTCTCTTGAACATAATTGAAGTGCAATAGTTATTTACACAAGAACTACAACACTGCATATACATGTACATTGAAAATTAGTGTAGTTTGAATACCAATGTAGCTTGTCATGTATCAAACATCTACATATAGCAATAAATGGATTACCATGTTATAATGTCACTTTGAATTGCCAAGTATATATTTGTATTGCTTGAGCAAATGCATAATCATTGTATGTCTGTCTCTCAATAAACTACATTGTAGGCTTGTAAAACCAATTTGTTCAAACTTAACACAACGAGAGATGACCCCAAAGTAATTCAACTTTGGCCGCTTTGCCAATTAAGTATGTACATGTACCAGCTGGAAAACCTTCATTCATTTTGTGTTTAGTTTCAATACAACTTGAAACATTGCCTTCTAACTTACCTTAGTTAAACTTGGTACTGTGTTTACAAATTAGTGACGATCACATGTCCCATTTTGCACAAAGTTAAAGTGGGCCTTTCAGAAATTTTATGCCCCCCACGAAGTCTTAAACTTATGTTAAACCATATAATGTTGATTGACCTGAAATCCGGAAGCCTCCGTGGCGCAGCAAATGGTCATTGACTATATGGAGCGGCAGTGAAGGTCCATATCGCCAGAAATGGTTTTAAGTTTGGGGACTTCCAGAGTAGACTTAAAAAACAGAAGCAGTCAAAGAAGAAGGGGGGGCGCAGCCAAGGTGCCCGCGACATCCACCGTCCACATCCGCAGCGCCACCGGGTCGCAGGCAGTGGACGCCCGGAACAGCAAGTCTGCCTGCACTGTCTTTTAGCAGTCTGGCAGCACGAGACCGGACAGGAAGCGGGTCGAGCAGAAACACAGCAGCTCTGGTTCTGCAGCCAGCAAACGAGGTCGGACTGACTCTGTCAGCCCAGCAAGCAGCAGGACCTCCTCCAAGCGGCCCACACTAGTTGGACATCTGAGGGAAGAGAGCCAAACGTGGCAACAGAAGTATACCCAACGGGACGAGCAGCTCGCAAGGTTAACTGAAAAACACTATGACCTTCAGAAGGACTTGCACCTGTCGCAGCAGCTCCAGACACAGACGGCTCGCGGGGACAAGTATCGCGACGAGGTAGAAAAGTACCGCGGGGAGCGAAATGAAGCTCGCGAGGAGCGGGATGCTTTATCCCGCGATCTCGCCACACTCCGCGAAGAACACAGTCGCGCCCTCGCTGATCTCACCGCCGTTCGGGCCACGGTGGATCAGCTCAACAAGACAGCTGCGAGTGACCGAGCCGAACTGAATCAACTTCGTCAGTCGGCCACCTACCAGTTGCCCCAGGGCACCGTGAAGCTGCAGCAGCAAGCCAGCCGTTCAGAAGTTCTGTGGAACTCCACAGGATCCCTCGAGGCGGCACCCCGACACCGACCTGCTCATTTGCGAGCAACCTGGGCCGCGCTCAGTGACCTGATGCGTGAACAGAAGCAGGACGTCATGGAAGCCAAAGATTTTCTGGCAGCACACCTCACAGAACATCCGGAAGCGGATCCATACCCAGCCATCTACGTCTGCGTCAATACGATGCATGGTGAGCTGGAAGCTTTTGTTGAGAGGTGGCTGGCCGAAAGACTCCCTGTACCAGGAACACCCGGATTATCTCTGGCCGAAGAATTGCCCCGTCATCCTGAGAGGGCAGAAGCCAGGATAGTCGTGGAACAGCTGAGCACCAGCAGTCCCCAAGCAGAGTTGGTGGCTGCGAAAGAAGCGTTGGCAGTGGCCGAGAAAGAAGTGGAACTGCAGAAGCACTTCGTGACAGTTCGGTCACGCGATATGGATCGCCTCTTCACCCTTGGAACAAAGAATGCTGAAGGAGGTGCGGATGGAAAGACGGAAGAAGAAGGGAGTTGGCTACTGGGGGGGGGAGACGGGAACCACCCGCTTCATCCAAGATCCCGGTGTCAACAAAGAGCAGTCGGAGTCAGTCCAGTAGCTCAATGATGAGTGTGGGCACAGGCTCCACCAAGTCTCTTGATAAGGAGACGGAAGACAGGCTGTTGGCGTCCCCCACCACCTCTCTTCCCAAGGCGGAGGAAGGTGACAAGGCGCCCCAGAAGAAGCCACAGAAGAAAAAGTCCAGTGCTACAGTGAGCAGTGCCAGTGCCACCAAGAAGGGTAGTGCGGCAGCATCTACAGACAAGCCACGGTGGGTCAGCAGTAGTTCCTCTTCAGCCACGAAGACGACGCTGTCCCTGAAGAAGAAGTCGTAGAAGCACTGGGTGGGGTGGGGGCTGACCGTGTCAGACTGACGAGTCCTCTGGCGGTGCAGTTCCAAGTTGTGCGTTGCTCAATGCGAGCGGAGCCCAGCGACACCGGACGCGGTGCAGCGAAATCATGGTAGCTGGTAGGGGTGTCTTTCCCGACATCTTTCAAGTGGCAGGATCTCTGAGAACACTGATGCGTGTACTCTCGTGAGATCCTGGTCACGGCACCAAACTGTAAACAAATTAGGCTATGCGCCACGGCGTCCCGGGAGTGACGGCGCCCCGCCACGGCCACCCAGCGCGGGGATGGGCGCGGGGCGACTGGCCAAACTTGTTACCAAGTCTCCTGACCTGGTATCGTTCTTGTGACCTCTTTCTTGGTCCCCCTATGTTCTGTCACACCCGCCCTCGTCTGCCTCAGGTCTCACCCTCCCCGGCTTCTTGCTCAGAAGGAAGGACCTGTTTGATGCAGGGCCTATTCTCATCGAGAATAGGTTGCCGAGCCCTACCTTGCTGCCCGTACAGCGTCTAGGATAGAACTGAGACCTAATGTCTCTTAACCCAGTACTTAAGTGTACTGGTTCACTAATCCTACAGTGGCCATAGTAAAGAGAACAAGTCCTTACAAGGTGTGTGTAACGAAGGGGAACTAACCTAGTCCAGTGCAACATATATATATTACAATCTACTTTAGACTACAGGAATGCTGTCATTCCTGAACACTGGATGACTTACAATAGAACTAATTTTGTTACAATAATAGTAAGGGCTAGTAAAACAGAGGTGAGGATGTTTTTCAAATGAATTGGGAACAAAAGGTGTTTTAACTTACAAAAAATGATGACTAAATATCAGAGGACCTGCTACAGCTCAAATCATAAATCTAGCCGATAGTCCGGCTGCAGAATGTCCGCGGATTTGTTAAAAAATATGCAGAAATTTGTAAGCAGAGTATTTAGACACATTTCCGCAGTTAAATCAGCGGAAAAAATAAAAAACTGCTGAAATGTGCCAACTATTCAGACCCATATCCGCAGTTTTTCATTTTTTTTCATGCCAAAAGTACAGACATGGTTCACTTTTGCATGCCAAAATTAGTATATTGATGGGTACTTCATAATGACACACCCCTCCTGCCCCTCCTCCCCCACCCAATCCTCTGTGAGAATCCAGTCATAAAATCTTGCCTCAACAAGTTGATTTTAGTTATTAGACTATATAGTATCATGTGCCATGTTGCATCCAACTCCTACATCAGGAAAATAAAATGTAATCATGTGTGTTACATATTTTGATACAGATAATTTTCAGAAAAATATTTTCAGCAACTTCTCCATCATCACCAAAAGCTATGGATTCTGAAGAGGAAGAAAATAACTCTAAAAGTCCTGTGTTGACCAAAGAGATTCAAAGTAATGCAAAGCCTATCGGAGGTGTCTCAATATTTGGTGGAAAATTAGATTTGGAAGAAATGAAGAAAGCTGCCCGAGTGAGATTTTTGTGTTATATCATTGGATTTAATTATCATTTTGCAATATATTTGTGCTATCATTGTAAAATACAAGTTTTGTTTAAAACGCAATTCTCACAGATTTGATATTAATCAGTTCTATTTTTTATTACTGATAAGCAACATTATTTAACCAACATACAGTACTGACTGCATCAGAAGGACCCTTAAATGTAACGTAATTAGAGAAATCCGCATAACACTACAATAATAAATCAAAACATTTTTGAAATAAAATGAAATTCTGCTCATAAGGGACCATTCAATATTTATGACAGGGTTGGGTAGGAGGATTTTCCAAAATTGCTGTGAAAAAATTAATAGCACCCCCTCAAACTTCTCTGAAAAAATTTGTACCCCCCTCAATTTCATGTGACAAAAATTGATGACCCCCCCTCCTAACAGTTAACGCAATCATTGTCAGCTAACTAAAATCCTATTTGATGGATATCCATAATATAAAAAACAGTAAATTTTTAGTACAGAATCTCTAAAAAAAATAAGGGGTAAATTTATTTTCTGTGAAAAACCACCCCCTCTGATTAAGGCTCAGAGGAGGGAGAAGCCCTGCCTTTTAATAAACTTTTGCTGGCATTTTTAGAGCAACTTTATTCCATAATTCACAAGCATAAATGAAACATAGTAAACTGTGCAAATTACAACAATTCACATGTAGACATCAATTTGGAACATCTAGAATTCGAATACTTCTAGAATACATCTAGACATCAGGATCCAAGGAATACCATAGAGCAAACCAGCAGCTGTACATATACTAATTTCACAAGCCTTTGTCAGCAATATCTGACCACATTAGTTTCCTAGTTAAACTGGTAATATCAAGACTATTACCCTGCCACGACTCACTTTGGCAGTTTATTAAAAGCTAATCAATGTTTTAAACACGCTTGTTCTATAATTAGTATATTTGCCGACAGAAAGTCTGATTTTCTCTGATTACAGCGACGCGCATCACAAACATGATAATTTCTGGCATAACAATCTGAATGAAAACATAACATGCTCTACTTTAAATAGGCCATCTCTTTACAAATTGCTTACTTCTGTGTCCGATGGGGCAGTTCTGCATCTTATGTTACATAGCTTGACTTATTCTTGGCCAAATTCTTCCAGGTGTTGGTACTTGTATAACAACTTTATTAGCAAGTATGTTATCTATTAGTCATTTCAGATAATATAAGGCTAGATGAGCATGTCAGACTGTCCCTTCAGAAGGCACCAAATTGGTGGGGCATGCCAAAGGCAGACCCAATGTAAACCAGCTTATGCAAAAGGTACTAATCTGGTAGCCATTCTCTTGAACATAATTGAAGTGCAATAGTTATTTACAAACATCTACATGTACATTGAAAATTAGTGTAGTTTGAATACCAATGTAGCTTGTCATGTATCAAACATCTACATATAGCAATAAATGGATTACCATGTTATAATGTCACTTTGAATTGCCAAGTATATATTTGTATTGCTTGAGCAAATGCATAATCATTGTATGTCTGTCTCTCAATAAACTACATTGTAGGCTTGTAAAACCAATTTGTTCAAACTTAACACAACGAGAGATGACCCCAAAGTAATTCAACTTTGGCCGCTTTGCCAATTAAGTATGTACATGAGATGACCCCAAAGATGACCCCAAAGTAATTCAACTTTGGCCGCTTTGCCAATTAAGTATGTACATGTACCAGCTGGAAAACCTTCATTCATTTTGTGTGTTAGTTTCAATACAACTTGAAACATTGCCTTCTAACTTGCCTTAGTTAAACTTGGTACTGTGTTTACAAATTAGTGACGATCACATGTCCCATTTTGGCACTTCGTCAGTTAAAGTGGGCCTTTCAGAAATTTTATGCCCCACGAGTCTTTAACTTATGAAATTAAACCATTAAGGTAAGGGATAGTAAAACAGAGGTGAGGATGTTTTTCAAATGAATTGGGAACAAAATGTGTTTAAACTTACAAAAAATGATGACTAAATATGAGAGGACCTGCTACAGCTCAAATCATAAATCTAGCCGATAGCCCGGCTGCAGAATGTCCGTGGATTTGTTAAAAGATATGCAGAAGTTTGTAAGCAGAGTATTTAGACACATTTCCGCAGTTAAATAAGCGGAAAAAAATAAAAAAAACTGCTGAAATGTGCCAACTATTCAGACCCATATCCCCAGTTTTTAATTTTTTTCATGCCAAAAGTACAGACATGGTTCACTTTTGCATGCCAAAATTAGTATATTGACGGGTACTTCATAATGACACAGCCCTCCTGCCCCCCTCCCCCACCCAATCCTCTGAGAGAATCCAGTCATAAAATCTTGCCTCAGCAAGTTGATTTTAGTTATATTATCATGTGCCGTGTTCCATCCAACTCCTACATCAGGAAAATAAAATGTAATCATCTGTGTTACATATTTTGATACAGATAATTTTCAGAAAAATATTTTCAGCGACTTCTCCATCATCACCAAAAGCTATGGATTCTGAAGAGGAAGAAAATAACTCTAAAAGTCCTGTGTTGACCAAAGAGATTGAAAGTAATGCAAAGCCTATCGGAGGTGTCTCAATATTTGGTGGAAAATTAGATTTGGAAGAAATGAAGAAAGCTGCCCGAGTGAGATTTTTGTGTTATATCATTGGATTTAATTATCATTCTGCAATATATTTGTGCTATCATTGTAAAATACAAGTTTTGTTTAAAACGCAATTCTCACAGATTTGATATTAATCAGTTCTATTTTTTATTACTGATAAGCAACATTATTTAACCAACATACAGTACTGACTGCATCAGAAGGACCCTTAAATGTAACATAATTAGAGAAATCCCCATAACACTATAATAATAAATCAAAACATTTTTGAAATAAAATAAAATTCTGCTCATAAGGGACCATTCAATATTTATGACAGGGTGGGGTAGGAGGATTTTCCAAAATTGCTTTGAAAAAATTAATAGCACCCCCTCAAACTTCTGTGAAAAAATTTGTAACCCCCCTCAATTTCATGTGACAAAAATAAAAACTGATGACCCCCCCTAACAGTTAACACAATCATTGTCAGCTAACTAAAATCCTATTTGATGGATATCCATAATATAAAAAAACAGTAAATTTTAGTACAGAATCTCTAAAAAATAGGGGTAAATTTTCCTGTGAAAAAATTGATAGCCCCCCTCAAAAGTGTGTGAAAAAATTGGCCCCACCCTCCAAACATTGTGACAAAAGGTCATGGCCTTCCCTTAAATCGTTTCAAATTTCAGGCAAAGCAAGAAGAAAATTTGGAATTGGCGGAAAGTAGTACATTTCATGCATAAACAAGAGTAAACATCAGAAGAAATCATAATGAAACCACTACAAACTTAACATAATTCTTTATTTTTAGCTTGGGCCTTCTTCTGACGCAGGCAATACTGTATATGAGCTTATACAAGTTGCTAATCTTCCCTTCTTTTACAGAAAACAAGGCTCTTTGAAAATACAGTTGAAATAAGCAAGGAAAAACACCATGTTAAAGGTAAGTAAAATAAAACCATTCAATAACACCAGAAAAACAGACTTGGACCAGTGTCAGCCGTACATCAAGATAACTAAGTAAACATTTTGAGCCAATCAAAATTTTGAAACTTAGTTTAAGATGTTTGTTTTGTAAAGTATGATGAAGGACAAGGTTGTATCTCTTGTCATCCGTGATTTCAGCGCATCAGATTTCAAGATAAATGATTCTAACTCTCCACATGACAATGAACTCTTATAGGTATAGATGGTATGAATGTAATTTTAGTTTCAATAAATTGATGTTTACCTATTTGGTTTACTGATAGGATGAAAAAACAGATTCCTGTCCTACAATTCCACCACGAAGAAAGCCTGCTTCCCCATCGCTGCTAGAAAAAGGAGCTTCAGGAGACGCAGATACCACGAAACCAGCTGTACCATTACGGCCCAAACTACCTATACCAGATGTATGTGTTGTCTGAATTAGTATAAAATGTCAATACAATGCTAATTTAGAAGTATATAAATGCTATGAATGATTGAACAAATGAAAAGATCTACTGCCACTTAGATGTTAATATCGTATTCCTGCGCAAAAGCCCATGGTCAGACCTGGGACTCAGTTGTGCAGAAAGACTTAGCACGTATGGCTATGGATCAAATAGATCCAAATTACAGAGCTTGGAGGGGATGGTTGCGTAGTAGATTGAAGAGCCAGGCCACACCCTCAAATTGCAGAATAATTAGGGCCTGTGCAAATTAATTTAGGGTGTGATTGATTGATGGATACATCATATTTCTTAACCATGGACACTTATGTGTACTCTTACAGTATGTTATATCTACTACCTATGTGGGCGATGATAAATGTTTGACAGCATGCACGAAGCTTACCTCTTAACATAAATGGTCATCATTACATGGTGTCATATTGATTCTAGTAATGACATTTTCCTACTACTTATTGTTACAATGAATTTCATTGCTTAGTAATATCACACAAAGATGATTTAACTAAATATTCTACCCATGGAAGTCATCGTTTCTGACCTAACTTCAAACACTAGATGTATCAGAAGCATTCTATGTCTTGAAGTATAACTTCATTTCGATTTCATAAAAAGGATTAAAAAATTGCATCAATTTAAGTAAAGCTAAAAATCAGGTATTGTTTGAAATAAGAATGCTGTTCTGTTCATATATTAACAAATATGTGTTCTTAATTTTTGATTCAAACTTACATATAAGGTTTGTATCGATGTTCACGTATGCTCTTTAATCGTGGGAAGAAAAAACTTTAAAACATATCAGAGCTTCAAAAAACGTCTAAAGCATGCATATGCCAATTTCAATATTTTCATTCAAGTGAGTACATGATACATTGCGGTGAATTATTCTAGATTTAGGTGTTGCATGGTAGGTCAGGCTTGAACTAACTGCCAATAATTTTGAAGGGAAAAAGATTTGGGCTTTGTGATGGACTATAACTCAACTACGTTTGTATTGTAAATCTTTACTAAAACTAGCTGTTACTCATGTACACTCGTGTATATATATCCAGCACCGGCACCGCACTGCTAGTGAGCAGGCGTGCTCCCTCTAGTGGGCGTGTCTCTCATATGATAGCATCACA
Organism: Streblospio benedicti; assembly: GCA_019095985.1. Lineage (NCBI taxonomy): Eukaryota > Metazoa > Annelida > Polychaeta > Spionida > Spionidae > Streblospio > Streblospio benedicti. The sequence continues at coordinate 43,523,969 of CM032663.1, read as the reverse complement.
TCCTAGTCACCCCCGGGTGACACCCCCTTAGGGTTTGCAGTGTTCCTTAGTCTTTCGTGAACTTGCTTTTGCTGTCCTGTTTGTTTTTCATAGTGAGGAGCACACCCTACCCTTCTTTTAATAATAAATCGTGTGTCTGTTGCATTCTTCAGAACAGGTGAGTCCTTGTTCAATGACTGATGCGTCGTTAGGCATTGAGAATTAGGCACCTGGATAGAGGTCGAGTGTTTGTGTATCTCGTTGCTGGCGTCTTGGGCCATTGCTTTGGTACGTGATCTGGTCATTATATTCACATCATCGTACCCTGGTAGGAATGGAAATTCATCAATCTTTTCATCTGTGCTTGTGTGATCAAAATTGAAATTCCTTCTGCTGATAAAATCTGCCACCGAATTTGTTGACCCTTTGATGTGCTGGATGGTGAATTTATATGATTGGAGTAGAAGCATCCAGCGGGAAATTTTTGGAGAAAGCTTAGAACTTGGTCTTTGAAATAGGTGTACAAGAGAATGATTATCTGAGAAAATTGAGAATTCTCTTTCTTGTAGGTAGACTGAGAATTGGGTGATTACGCACACGATTGACAGTAATTCCGTTAAGTAAATCACACGTTTGGATTCTGGTTTAGATAGGGCCCTGCCTGTGAAGGCAATGGGGTAGAATTGGTTATTGTCGTCTGCTTGAAAGGCCCCCCCCCATTGAAACGTCCGACGAATCACAGAACACATAGAATCTCTTGTCAAAGTTGGGGGTAACGCAGAAAGGGTTTGGAGGTCATTATGGATTTTAGTTTATTGAAAGAAATTTCATGTTCTTCTGTCCATAGCCATTTAGTTTCTTTTTAGTGCTAGTGTATGTAGACATTTCAGTAGCTGAGCTTTGTTTGGAATAAAGGAACTGAAGAAATTTACCAGGCCATTAAAAGATCGTAAGCTTTTTTTTTTCCGTGGGCAGCGGGGAATGAGGCTATGGCTTGCACGTGTGACGTGGATGGCTCGTAGCCATTCTCGGACACAATGTGACCTAAATATTCCATTTTGGGTTTGGCAAATTCGCATTTCTTTGGCGACAATTTTAGATTGGCCTTGATTAGGCATTGGAGGACGTTGTGCACGTCTTTAGTGTGTTCTTCGATTGAGTTTGACGCTATTAAAATGTCGTCAAGATATAGGATTGTGGACTTGTTGAGGTGCTCATCCAGTATTTTTGTGAGCGCTGTAGCGAACGAGGTTGGGCTGCTATGTAATCCCATTGGGATTCGATTAAATCTGTATGTTCTGGGTTCCAGTGAAACCCTAGAAGCGGTTTTGAGTCATCATGAACCGCAAGCTGATAATAACCTGAGGAGAGGTCCACCTTCGAGTAGATTTTTGCTTTTCTTTGTGACAGGAAATCTAATATCAGGTCGAAACTGGGCATATAGTATTGTTTGTATAGGGATTGTGCATTTAACGCTCTTAAATCCACACAGAATCTCACTTCCTTATGTTTTTCTGTCTGTAGATGTTTGTGTGACTTCTTACAATCTTTATAAACGGCTAGGATCGGTGATGTGAACACAACGTCCGCAGACGGCTCGATTACGTTCTGTTGTAGCAGATATTCAATTTGTTTATTGATTTGTTCTTTAACTTTTGGTGGGTACCTGTAAGGGGTAGCGTGTTTGTATTTGGCATCGCTTTTGAGCTCAATTTTGTGCTTAATGACGTCACAGAACCCGAGGTTTTTTATGTTTGTCTATGAAAGCCGCTTTATTTTTATGTAGCATTTGCCTAAATGTTTCCCTATGGGTTTCATTCTGTATTCCTGACAGATCAAATTCTGTCATTGAGCCATCCTCAATGTTGTTAATAGAAGTGGAGCATTTTTCTGATATGTCTTGCTCTGCAATCATTGAGAAGGTGGCTATGTTCTGACCCTTATGTATGTTTATTGTTTTAGACGTTGGGTTGTGTAGAACTATTGGTGCCGTGTTGTTGGAAATTGATATTATTGATTCTATAACTTCAGGTTCATCTAGCAAAGGTTCTACTTTGCCTACCAGGCCGGTAGAAAAATGGGTGTGGTCATGTTTGTTTGTGATTTTACCAGTCACAATGCACACTGATTTTGGCTTTTATTTCATAATTTTGTGTTGCATGTAGTTTTGTGGGTTTTATTGAAATATTTTTGGTTCCAAAATCCAGTATCGCTTCATTTTCATTCAAAAATGGTCTTCCTAGGATGAATTGGTGGTTGAGATTTTTGAATACGTAGACATGAGCCGAAACCCAATGTTTGCCTAACTGAAAACCTAGGGAGGTCGAGCCAATAGGTCGAATTGTTTTGCTATCTGCACTAGTGAACGTTTTAGATGTGCGCACTAGGCTTGTTTTATATTGTGGGAGGATTTTTTGTATTAAAGATTCTGAGCACGCGGAGATGGCTGCTCCCGTGTCGCATAGGGCGTTAACTTTGAGGTTTCTATGAGGAAAGTGTATCTGAACCACTGAATCCGAGAAGAATTGGATATCTAGGGATTTGCTATTGTCTATTTCCTGAAAAGAGTTGATTTGGTTCAGTGGTCCTACTCTAAATCCTGCTCATCATCTGACGCTAGTGACAGTTCGTTGACTGACGCTTTTGATGGGGAGCGGTAGTTGGATTTAGATTGATCTCGTGTAATACCTTTGTCTTGTTTGTTATCTTTGTTTTGTTTCCCCTGGGGCTTCTGCGTCGACTTATGCCTTGATTGGGATCGAGAATGTGATCCAAAATTTCCTGACGCTTGTCGTGATGATTTGGACTGGGAACGTTTTTTGTCTGCGTTTCGTTTTTGGTCTTTTCTACTGCGTCTAAATGAGACTGCGGACAGGTTGTTTTCTAATTGTTTTTCGAGAGCTAGTGCGTTTTCAGCTCTTTCTGCAAACAAAATTGCTTGTTGTAAGGAGGCATATTCCATGCAGGAGACTTTTAACTTAATGCTAGGCAGTAACCCATTAAGATAAGTCATGACCCTCATGTCCTCACTTTCTATTTTGCAGTCTTCGATTCTCTGCATGATATCTGCCGAATATGTCCTGACTGACTCGTTTTCTCTCTGTAAACGGGCAGTGCGTTTGAAGCGGACATTGAAAGGCTTATTTGCTACTGAGAATGTAGTTTCTAACTGAGCCATTACCTCAGTGTATGACAATTTTTCTACTTCAGGTATAGAATCATATTGCTTTTTCGCATATTCTTCCAGCAGTGTTGGCAATATGGTGCGACGTTGTTCGTCGTGTTTGTCCCACATTAGGTGGGTGAAACAAATTTCTAGGTCTTTAGCCCATTTCTCAAATGATTTGTTAAGGGCTCCACTAAATTTTGGTAGGGTAATTTGTGGTCCCCTGTTTGACTGCGTGCGTTGGCCTGCAGATGTCATGCGCCTTGCTAATTCTGCCATGCTGTCTGTGAGGGCAGACAAATCATGATTTTGTCTATAAACTGACATGTTTTAAATTTCCTGGCGTAATTCGCTGATTGACCTTTGCATGTCAGTTATGGTATCCGTCTGGGGAGGTGGTGTGGCCCATGGGTTATAGGGCGGATATGGCAGATAGTGTGATGGTGGCGCCTCAAATGGCCCTTGGGCAGGCGGATAAGGTGGTTGGGCTGGTGGGAATGAGGTTGGCGGTAGCCCCGGGTGTGGCCGTTGATAGGGTGCCATTGGGGGTTGGTTATTTTCCCCGTGTTTTTTCTGTTTCTGTTTTTTCTTTTTCACATCTTTATGCTCATCAGCGTCGGATGTGCTAGAGTCGCCTAATTGTGCTATTAGGTGCGCAATTTGGCGTTGTAAGTCTTGTAATTCAGACATATATTTAGCCTCACGGTCAGGGAGGCGACGATCGAAATCTACTTGGAAACGCTGTTCTGCCATCGCTATCTGACTTTGGATGATAGACTGTATTTGTTCTGGTGTTAGCGGTTCTTCGCCGCCTACTGCCTTATCACCCTCCTCTGGGCTAATGGGGGCATTTTGAGGACTGGTCTTGCCGTCCTTTGGGGATTCGCTTTGCTGTTCTGAGTTCATATTTACCAATGCTAGATATTCAGCCTCGGTAAGTGGTCTAATTTGCACGGTAGCGTCTACGCCTGTAAACGTGCAATCTAGTGTTTGATTTTCAATCACTGTGTCGTCGGTGTCAGAGGACGATGATGACGACTTGTACAATTTAAATAAAGGTTGCTTACCTTTATTTGGAGTGGACGTAAACATACGTACTATCCATCCAATCCGACTATTGTACAACGCGCCAAGACCACGAACTCTAATTTCGGGTTACAATACCGTTATATCCACCACTGTGATGGACTATAACTCAACTACGTTTGTATTGTATATCTTTACTAAAACTAGCTGTTACTCATGTACACTCGTGTATATATATCCAGCACCGGCACCGCACTGCTACTGAGTAGGCGTGCTCCGCCTCTAGTGGGCGTGTCTCTCATATGATACCTTGCACTAATATAACAAATCCCCGCTGACCTGTTTGTGTCAGGAATGAGGACATTGTGCATCATTCATTGATACTCCACAATGAAACCACTGCAAAAAGTGGGAAGATGTTTGATTAGGAAATGTTTATTAACATGATCCAATGTCTGGTAAACTAGTTTGATTAATGCATATATTGTTGTATATGATTTTATGAAATTATGAAAAGTTGCATGTTTATGATGGAAATTTTTCATCACTACAAAAATTTAATTTCATTAAACATTTGATTGGTAATACAGTTTATTTCAATGTAGACACTGGCATATGAAGATGATGAGATTTATGAGTCCATTAAACCTTCATTATCAAAGAAACCAAGTACTAAACCAAGCATTACAACAAAGCCAACAATAGCTGCAAGAAAACGAACAGGTCCCGCCATGGATTTGAAACCTGCTTTAGGTTTGCAGCCTGCTGAACGAGTACCAGAGAAAACAAAACGAGATCCAACTGTAAGTTCATTAAAAAGTGTAATATTGTATTGTATTGACACTCTTAATTCTCACAAGACCCTTCACCTTGTACAAGCAAAGGAGGGTGTTCCATGATTATCAGTATTCATAAATTATTCATATTCATAACTTTGCTGATATGACTAAAAGTATGATAAAAAACATGCAAGAGCTATATTGGTGACACCTATTCTGAATTTAAGATAAGACTCTAGTATATCCTGTTGAATTTATTGTGGTCCTCAGTAGCTCAGTGGTTAGAGCGTACGACTTGAAAACAGGATTTGTCTGCGTCGCAAGTTCGCGGCCCGGTCATGGCAGACACAGTGTCGGCAAAACCGATACGTCGTGGCGTCTGCCACTGAGTTGCTGATTTCCACACAGCACGTCGCCACCGTACAGTGTTACTACTAGACGGTAGAGGAGGTTCGGAAACCTCGTTAAAAGGCGTGACCCGTGTAGAGGAGAGCCACACCTCTGCACGTAAAAGAACTCACCTAGTTTGAAAACTATAGCTAGTGTGATCCCCCCACCCCTGAGGCTCAGTTGGCTACCTAGCCTGCCTCTGGAGGTTCATGTACCAACACCACGTGGCCTCATCGGCGTGATGTCCCACCAGGGAATTAGCCGATTAAGTATCAGAATCAGAATCAGAAGAATCAGAATAGTGTCATAAGCAGCGCTCAGATCCAGAAGATCAAGCAAGACACCTTTAGAGGCATTGTTTCATCATGGATCTTCAACAGGGCTGTCTCTGCTATTACCTGAAACATTATAAAGATAATGTTGAAAGTTGTTGTGACCATTATGGTCAGTTTTATGTAAAAATGAAAATTATCATTAATAAATCTGAATGGATGAATATGCCATGTAAAAAAAATTATGTTAATAGGAACCTTTACCTGGGAACATTGTGCTAAGATCAGAAGAGACAGCAAACTTGCTCATGGAAGTATTAAGGGATGAAAGCAACTCTCGGGATGAAGATATGTTAAAAGTATGTAGATTTGATTTTTTTTAAATAGATACTTATATATTATGATGGTATATTTTATTTGTGTGTATGAATAAAATCATTTGCACATTTAGGACATGAGAAATAACTGCAGTTCACTACAAAATGAACTTATGAGATACATGGAGCAGACCCAGCTGAATGATCGCGGTGTGCTATTTTCCTTTATATTTAATGTAAACTATAAAGAATTTTGGGAATGAAAACTTAACATGTTTAAATTTATTTTACATTGTTGAATTGATATTTTATTGTGATTTGAAGTAGCAATGTCTATAAATGCTTCTTCAGATTAGGTGTCAGTTAGAGTTAAACAAAGTTGCTTGACAGAAAGAGAGATGTGTGACACATGGTTAGAAATGGGTTATAAATTAAATTGGTGTTATTGTAATGAATTCCACTGTTCTGCGCAATTGAAGTTCAAATGTAATAGTGCTGCACTTTTGTTATTGTAATTGATTTGTAATTTAGTTTTGATTTGCTTAATATGTACTCAATAATAACCAATGCATGTGAGTAAGGACTTGGATCTTTTGATTATTGATATTCATATTACCACATCAATTTTAGCCATGAATGATTGTATACGTGCCAATTCTCGTCTTCTCGAAGCCATTCAGAATTGTGAGTCAGTTTTAGATGATTTAAGTGAAAGTTCCTCATCTGCTGACAAAGTGGACAAACCGGTAATATTAGATATTAAGTGTATCTTTTTTAATGTTATTTATAAATATACACAATTTTATTTCATTGGTCTCTTAAATGCAACCTCTTTGTTTGGTTATGTAAGAATATCAAGATGCAAAAAGGAATTTAAATTTATGATAAAACTTGTTTGGCAGAATTTACAATGCACTGATGCTGAATTGTTTAGGCAACTTGAAGCATCTTTTTACCAGGAATAAATATATTTTGAATAATTGCTTACATTCTGTATTGACAATTTTATTTTCAGCCAGAGCCAATTGCACAGAGTAAGAGGAAAATAGGTAAGATACTCATTTATATAGTATATGTACTCTGTATAAAAATGTAAGTATCTATGAGTGCATGTATTATTGTGATATTATGAAATGTTTATAAACTATACAATGTTATGTTTGTACATTTTTAAATGTCAAATTATGTAACATACAACATTTTATGATCATAAAAATAATTTATTTTTAAGCTGACTATATTTTTTATTAGTTTCTCAGGTAAATCTGGAAGCCGTTATGAAAAAGGATAGTATTCATTTATCTTGGAAACAATTAGGCTCTCAGTCAGAAGAATTCCATTATATAATTGAAGTTAAAGAAGGAGGTAATTTTTTAAACAATTTTTTTGTTATTTTGAAAAATGGTAAATGTATGAACACGTTAGGCTTATTATCAATGTCTATGCAATAAAGAATATACAATGTAAAAGTTTCCTTATACAATACCATTTTAAAGGGCGGATAAAGGATGCTCGTAATCGATCGTGTAGTAGTAAAATTTGCTATTGATGCCTAACAAAGGAATCACCAAACGTGACGTCACGAAAGGGAGGGTTCTGTGTTCGTATACAGTGACATGAAGAAATTTGTTGGGGAAATATCATAATTTCATGGATTATATAGAAATGAAAGCATTTACAAAAGTCACCAGTGTTTAGCTGATGCAATATAGATTACACAGGAAAAGTATATTGGATGTGTGATTAGTCTAAGTCTATACAAAATTACAAGGGGCAATTTGACAAGTGTATTTTCCGATGGCGATTTGAGGAATCAGACAGTTTCATATCAATTTGTGAGTTTATAGTGGCTTGTAAAACAATGATACATATTCCATCACATCAAGGAAGCCTTGATGTGTTGATTGATGGTTTATATGTGACATATAGCAAAATATTTATGCGATGATATGGAATCTGCCGAGGCTGTCAAAATAGACAACAATAGAATGCCCACTTTTGACCCTCAAAGTTTAGTAATAAAACATGCTACTAAATTTTTATAATTTATATGGTTAGAAACGCATACTTGTGTAGATTATATATGTAGTTATAAAATATTTTTATCAGGGTATGTGTTGAGAATAGAGGCAGAACTTATTGCAAGGGATTCTAAGAGTTTGTACATGATGCTGTAGAGACTTTCCCAAACTGTCCCGTTCATGACGTCACAGAGGCTATTTTTAGAACATGAACCAAATCAAAGAAAATCAAGCTGGCATAAATGTGTCTTACTTTAAAGTCAAATTATTAATAAAATTCGGTTTTGTAACATAAAAATGATTGACAGTTACATCAGAAATGACATATCATTTAATTTGATATAAAACATTATTAGATAACACGTTTTGTTAAAAAATACATAATATATCCTTTATACCCCCTTTAATGTGTGCCATATCCTTGAATATAAAAGGACATGTGCATGCACTATGTATCAACTTTAAAACAGTGACAAATGAGTCCATATTAGAATCACAAAATTAATGTAGTGAATATTTGTTGTATTTTTGATAGGATAGTATAAATATTTCATTGTTTTCATTAACAGGAAGGGATTGGAGAGAGCAGTCCAAGACGTTGTCAACAACCTATATAGCAAATAATTTGAAACCAAACACAAACTATGAGTTTCGCATTAAAGCGTTTGAAAACGATCAACTAAGTGCAACCTCAAATTCAACTGGACCCATGAAAATACCTACAAAACCACCACCAAGTTCTACTGGTAAACAACATAAATCATTATTCAGATTTATATTTTTGCAACACTGCCACTCACATTTCAACAAAAGTGACAAAAAAGGTAGATCAGTCACTGGTGCCGATTCCGGAGGGTGGCGTTTGTGTCGGACAGCAGATGGAGGAAAGTCGGGGGGATGCTCCTACCTTGGTTGAGGTTGAGCTTGGGCTTGTGTTGGAAGATCTTGATGGCTTTCACGATCTTGCTCAACCTCAACCAAGGCAGGAGCATTCCCCCGACTTTCCTCCATCTGCTGTCTGACAAGAACGCCACCTGTCGGAATCGGCACCAGTGACTGATCCACCTTTTTTGTCACTTTACTCGAAGGCGCCGTGAAGGGAGCCGCAATGTCAAGTTTTTTGTTGAAATGTGAGTGGTAGTTTTGCAAAAATATAAATCTGAATGGATATTCCTACTACTAATAATAGTCTACATAAAGATATACATCATTATACACTTCAAAAAATCATATTTTTGGAATCTTTATGTTTATTGAACTTGATTAGATTTAACCTAATACCCAACATTGATTATCAATGGTGGTTCGTTTGTTCTAAAATATTTATGTTCGTGTGTAATGAATATAATGTGTTCAAATCAACAATAAAATACCATGCTCTCTGGTTTACTTGGGTCACGTGAAAGTTTTATAATCGAATGATTTTTCCCAGACGTACCGTGTCCTTTCAACTGAAGGCATCATATTTAGCATTACTGATTTATCATAGGGGACTTTTTACGCACATCACGTTAATACGTCTGACGAAAATCCTTCTGTTGACATATTGCAGCTTCATATGTTGTGATGGTTTAATAGAAAGTTGTATATGGTAGTGTATTTTAATTATTCTAGAGTATCTGTTAACATATTTCAAAAGATAGAATTCTCATTATGCACGGATCCAATCAAGTTGCTTTTAAGCATACTTGTCGAGGCACAGAGTGTAAACTTTGAAAAGCAATGCGGTTTGATAAAGTGGTTTGCATAAAGAACTACCCTGAAACCTTGTATCCTGATTTGGGATTGATTCCTACCAAAGGCTATAGTGATATAGTCCTTATATGACTTGGAGCCATACATTGTAGGTCTAATGGCATAATTGTATCTAATGATATAGGATCATACTCAAGTCCATAAACACTGATCATAGAAGATATGATTTTCAATAATAGGAAATGCAGGAAAATATTTTAAGTCTGTCCAGTATTTTCGAATTTCATAATGTCGCCCTTTACAATCAGTAACAATATTGAAACGCCATGTAGGTTTTCATGCTTCACTACTCCATGCCAATTTATTTCAATGATCATCTCAGTATTGCTTTTCCAATATAGAATCAGTCATCTTTCCTAAGCGCTGCAAAAGCTCATCTGTTGAGGAAGGTGCAGATCTAAAGCTCAAAATACCTTTCAATGCTGAAGAAGGAATTTTTAAACTAATGAAAGATGATCAGCTTTGTAAGTCTTCGAACATCAAATTTGAAACTAGTCAATCGCCAGCTATTTTCCATATAAAAGGTACAATAAATTTGTTTTACTTATGTATTGTTTTAATTGTGTTCAATTGTAAGTGTTCTATCATAAAATCACAGATGTTCTGGGGGTGTTTATTTAGAAAATAATAAAAAGAACATATAACTTTATATTATATTAATTTATGAATAGATATTATGTCTAAAATTATGCAGGAGCAACTAAAAAAGAAGAAGGTGAATATACAATTGAGGCAAAGACTGCCAATGGAATGCGAGAAAAACTTACGTTTAAAATAAAAGTGAATAAGAAAGTTGCATTACATGTACCTATGAAGAGTAAACCCTTAAGTCCAGTGAAATCTTCAGAAAGATCAAGTGCAAAAGATGCTTGGAGAAAGAACCAACTATTTGACCAAAAGGTGATTCATAACTTTACTTTGCTGACTTATATATGGCTTGTTTAACATAATTGTGAAGTTTTTGGGGAACCCTGTAAACTCTTGGACAACCGTGGAATTGAACACATGATCTCCTGATTCCATCAGACCAGTCATATGTGTAGATCAGGCACCTTAGTCCAATAGTCCCTGATGCTTAGAGATGTTATATTTGGTCAGCTTCTAATCACATATGGATTATGCATAGGGCATGTTACGCTGCAAGGTCAGTCTACAGCCAGACTATTGCCAAAAACACCAAGGTCAAATGTGCCCCTCGCTTTAGGCTCTGCCACACTTGGATGTTATATTTCTGTCACATCCTTTGTCATCTAACCTTTATCCGCAAACGTTTCCCAAGCAATCTAACACGTGCATGACACAAGTGTCACTGGTGACACCTGGTTGGTCAACATGTGCTGCTGCCAAGTCTCATTCTCTACAGACCACCCCACTCTCAACTCCTCGACGACCAGGAGATGATCACTTCATGAGATCTCGTAGACCCTAGTCATCTCTGGGTTTCGGGAAACCATCAGAGAGAGGGTGGTAGTTTTCCATATTCTTATGTCTAGTTGCTACATTTTTTCTCAAGCTCAGGAATTCTTCCCTTAAGGATTTGTCCCATAGTCAGCTTAAATTTGTGACCGAGAGACTGAGAATTCTTTGGCTTGACCACACACTACGATCACTCCACTTGGCCCCACACAAGTAACTGCTTTTTTTTGTGAGTTTGACTTCTGGGCCTCCCCTTCCTGTTAATTCTGAATTTTCTAGCCGGGTAACCTGTGGCGTAACCTTGGGAGACTACCTGGTAGCTTCTACTATAAGCACTAGGGTGCGTGTCCTTCCACCAATTGTGACATTTTCGGTGAACCCTGTAAAGATTGGGACCGTGGAATGGAACACACAATCGCCTGATACCACCAGTCCAGTCATATATGTAGATCAGGTGCCTTAGTTCAATCGTCCCTGATGCTTAGAGACATGTTTATACTTGGCCAGCTTCTAATCACAGATGGATTACAATTGTATGTTCTATTCCCGTCACATCCTTTGTCATGTAACCAATAACCCCGAATGTTTCCAAAGCAATCTGACACGTGCATATCACCAGTGTCACCGGTGACATGCAGTTGGTCACCGTGCACGCTGCTGCCGAGTCACATTCTTTACATAATCACTTAGTGTGGATCTCTCGCACATGGATCTAGCTCTGAGACAGGAGCATCCCGGCCATCCTTAAGCTACATGTACCTTCATCTTCTTTGATCATAACCAACTGAACATATACGTCAGATAACATATGAGCCATCTCTGTTTACCTATTAAAATCCAGTTGTTGAAATTTAATTAAAATTCAATGGTTTGAAAAAATACCTAATAAGTGTTTTTATAATTTTATATGTAACCCCATCTGCTCTGAATGTTTTATGGTGATTTGAGAAAGTGAAATTTTTAGATTTAATTATACTGCAACATAAAAGTAAAATGTGTTAATTGTCTTGTTGTTCCAGACATATCAAGATTTCAAGCAAAAAGTAGAAAACTTTAAATCTGAAAATAAGAACATCAAATGTCCTCGTATATTATTGATTGGTCAAATAGGTGCTGGAAAGTCATCTTTTATAAATAGCATAATGTCAGTTTTTGAAGGAAATATTGTCAATAAGGTCTACACAGACAGCAAACGAAAAAGTGTTACCAATAGGGTTTGTTTTTTAAATTCATTCTCATTTTATTCATGGATTATGATGCAAAAATTGACAATGCTCATCATTTTATTATATTTCATTGTGTAATATCAATATCTATTCTAGTACCTTGGACATAAAATTATGTCGAAGCAAAAAATGGATCTGAACTTCATGCTTTGTGACACAATGGGTATTGAAGCTAATGATAATACAGGATTGCAAGTTCATGATGTACAGAATATACTTGATGGAAAGTTACCAGATGGATATAAGGTTTATATCTTGTATAATTCAATATTTTGACCAGTACAAATATGGTTATTTGATGAGACTAATTGATTGATAAAATATAGATATGACTTCGTTACAGTCTTGCTTTTCTACAGCTTTGAGCAAGTTCTAAAAACCTAGACATTTTTATATTTATCCCTCTTTCTCTAAGAAATATACTGCACATTTTAGCTGCAAAATTTATTTCAAAGTGACAGAAATCATCCCTTTAGATATCTGGTAATTCAGACGTCACTATTATTTCATCACATACCACAGTCCGGGAAAGGCAAAGAATCAGTGAATTAGATTTGTTGTAATAGCCCTCAAGTATTGTTTCAATGCAGCTCATATTAATCTCATTGTATCTACCTGTATAATCAAATGATATTCTCATCAATATATCTTTTCTAATCTTCGTCTGATGTTCGTGATGTTGGAAGTTTTTTGTTGAGAAATGTTATCGAGTTACATGAAATTCATAGAAAATAATTTTTACGTCACTAACATGAAATATTTAATATTTATTTGTAGTTTACATCAAAGGAAAAGCTATCCTTATTGGAGAGTGAGGATCCAAACGATAAAATTCATGTTGTTGCTTTAGTGGTAGGTTTAGTTAATTTTTATTTCAGTGAATACAATGATCATATAGTAAATGTTTTATAGACCAATGTTCCACAAACTTGTTTGAAAAAGATAAACAAAAACAAAGATAACGCATTGATTTATCTAATAACTCACATGTTACTATTTTTACAATTTCAGATTGATTCATCCTCATTTTCAGTCATGGATAAACGTGTGTTGACAATTTTGAAAAAGATAAAAGATGATGCTGAAGACAAAGGTGACTATTTCTGAGTTACTTAAAATGTCTTTTTCATAGCATACTTTTATGTGCAATACATTTAAAATTCGCAGCTAATTTGTTGTTTTACACAAAGCACCTCTGTATGGAATTTAATTGTGCGCACATATGAAGAGCTCTTTATGAAGATTAAGTAAGTTCTTAAATGGTGCCAAATTTTGATAAGGAAATAAGCAGATTTTACTGAAACAGGAACAGCAAAAATGTCTGTTGTCTTTGCAGATTTGCATGTTGCTGTGATTCTCACCAAAGTAGACCTACTTTGTCCTGAAGTGGCAAAAGATGTATCTTGCGTGTTTCAAAGCCCATCTGTGGCTGCTGAAGTTAAGAAAATCAGTACAGCACTGGACATCAGAATCCATGATATACATCCCATTGTCAACTATGACCTCAATAGTGAAATGACCACCAATAATAGCCTACAATGTATGTTTTTCAGTATTTATGGTATATGAAATAATGTATATGATGTGTCCGCGCAGATAATTATCAGTACCATACCTCTAGAAATCCAGCCAATCAGAAGGCTGGATTGCAGGATTCCTCTGGTTCAGCATGTGCATATTCAATCATTTTTCATTGATATTTACTAAGTATGTAAACATCATCTATAGGCCCTATCCCACTAGTTTCTGCGTATGGTCAACGCATAAATTCCAGGGATTTCCAGGCAAAAATATTTATACGTCGAGCATCTGCTGATAGATAACCCCTTTTGGCATTAAATGATTTCTTTCCCCCAGCGCATAGTCAACTCACAGCCGGCATAAACCCGGAGTAAGAAAAGCAGACAGTGAAACCAAGGTCAGCGTAACCCAGACGCACCTTGGCGCTCACAGATCTGCAACAAAAAAAAGTCTGGGTGTGAATGTACACCGCCGGGGTTACGCTGACCTTTCTGTCACTGTCTGCTAATCTGCTGAACATATGTTTGACATGTTTGGCATATGGTTGAACACCTGCTGAATGTACACCATCGTTGAACACCTGCAATGTACACCATGCGCCAAGCTTACGCCAACGTTTTCATCTGCCGAGCATCTGCTCCCAATACAGATTGGGCGCTTGTTTGGCGTATGTTTGACGTATGTTTGGCATATAGTCGATGTACAAATATCAATGGATTATTGATTTTTGTATGCTGGCGTTTGCCATTTACGCTTTTGATGTTTTGAGCAGCCCAAAGTATTTGGAGTGTAAAAGAACGGACTGATCGATAATCTTCCTTGAAATATTTTGCCGGCGTACTGGCAGCGAGCGTCACACGCAAGTCACATGCACGTAGAACGGAAAGTCAGCGTAGGGTCGGCGTAGTTGGCAGATGATTACGGTAGATGAAAAAATCTGGCTATTCGACCAATTTTTATCAGCTGAGCGTAAGTTCCCAGTAAGTTCCCAGTGCACCGGAACCAGTGGGACGCGGCTTTAAAGAGAAAGTTTTTAATAAATCTTTATAGATAATGAGGGCACCAATTTTCTCAACATATTTTATATTATCTGCCTGACTATATTCATATATGCTTTAGTGATCTTTGTTGATATTTTAAATTATTACGGAAGATTACTGTGCATATTTTCAACTGGGTAGTTTCATATCCACTTCCCTTGATGAAACATCCTCAAAGAGGATTAACAGGTTGATAGCGACATACAAGAAATATTTTGCAATTATTATAAAGTTGATTAATTGTAAAAGTAAATGTAACACTTCTAGCCAAATATGATAAAATAAAAAGTCAAAATAATTGACATTAATTTTGTAAAGGATGCTCACTTTATGAATGGAAAGATTTCTGTACTCATTTGTGTCAATTTGTAGTACTAAGATGTCTGGCTGGTGTTCTGGATCTTCTGAACATTGTGATGGTCAAACGTCACCATAGTATGAAGATGAAAACGAAAAGGTTTGTTTATTCATACATATACTATTAAAAGGTTCTGACTACTTATTTTCATGAAAGGCCTGCCATTGCTGTAAACATGTACATAACTACCTTTGTACAAGAGAAAACATGGTGACATGTCTCTCATATTGTATACTGTGATTGCAGTGTATTACCCTAATTCATAAAATTTAATGAATCAAGTAAAAACTGGAAGGAAACTTGACAAGAATTAACAGTCATTTATGTTTAAAGATCACTGGTATACATAATCTATATGTATCAAGTAACCCAATTCGATAATTTCATTGTTTTTTTGTTATTTGCGATGTTAACAAAAAGTTATGATTTATAAGAGAAAACCTCTATAGTGACATCACAAATTATCTCCCAATGAGCTTCGAGCGGCTTTTGAATGTTTTACTAAATTATGATAATTATGTTTGCAAATGGCGTCATGAGGTAGGTATGTTTTTGACAAGTTCATTGATTATCTTGGCTACAATAAGATATACAACAAGAATTAATAGTGGATTGATTATTTACCGATTATTAAATGGTAGACTGAAGGTGAATCATGGCTGCAACATGTATGACTCAAAATTCAGAGAACTGTTACAAATCATCAGCATCACTTTTGACCCAAGCGTTTGACATCTCAAACATATATGATAAAATTTGGAAGTCTTTTACATATTGGATATCTTTCAATGTAAACCGTTTAATATATATTTTTGTTCCGTTTATGCTATTCTTAATAGCCATGAGCAACAATATTGTATATTATGCAGGATGTGATGAAAATACATCTTTCAAAATATCACCGCCGACAGGTCAAAATTAATTGATAGCGATGAACATCTGTTTGGAAGAGATTTTTACAAATAAATCCACCATCCTGATACTACCTGTTGTAATCTCCGCAGACTACAAGTTACAATTACGGAGTATTCAGACGCATTTCCACATCTTTACTGCAGAAATGTGCTGAATATTCAGACGAGTTTCGCAGTTTAAGCTGGGGAAGAATTATCTGCGAAAAAAATGAAAAACTGCCGAAATGTGCGGTGTATTCAGACCTGTTTCCTCATTTTACGCTGTACCCGAATTATCTGTTGAAAATATGAAACACTGTGGAAATGTGCGGAGTATTCAGGCGTGTTTCTGCTGCAGAAGAATTATCTGCAGTGAAAAATGAAAAACTGAAGAAAAACTGTGGACATGTGCTGACAGTGGTTCAGGTTTGGAGATCAGCTTCTGAGAATTATTCTGCCCAGTCTACACAAAAAATCATCACAAAATTACATGATACGAAAAATTTCATCAGGCTAGATTAACATCGAGCGTTTTAACTGTCTGCAAAAAATAGCCAGAAAAAAAACTAAGTCCACACTTTCTGCACGTTTCGAGTCTGAACAAAAACTAAGTCCACACTTTCTGCAGATTTTAGCTAAATTTCCGCAGAATAATGTCCGTCTTGCTCAATTTTCCGCGGAAATAATTCTAATTTCCACACATGTCCATGGTACATTTTAAAAGATTCTGCATACTTTTTGAAAGATTCGGTACATTTCCGCACATTTTTACTCTTTTTTCCGCATAGAACTGTGAAGATTCTACAGCCAGGACCATGTATCATGATAAAGCTCATAAAATTGTATTTTTTGCCAAAATCAGACAAAGCGAAGGAGGATATTTGGAAGTATCAGTACACCTAAGGGGCAAAACCCACAGCAACTGATGGCCGCCGTACGGCAGCCATACGGCAAAACTGCCGTACGGCGATTATAAACCCACAGTGACGGATCATATAAGTTGACGTACTGCTGCTGTACGGCAGCTGGAATTTAACGACAAGAAAAAGTAGTATCTGAAAACAGTAATTGAGTAAACACCTCTCTGCAAACTCTGTCTGTATCATTATACAAAGAAGTAGATCTACTGAACGCTGCCAATATTAAACGTAACTAGGGTCTATAAACGTAGAACGTGATGGTTATCTAGGTTTAAATTCAAACACACAATATCATTGTAAGATATCAATTATTCTTATTATTAGTTATTTGAAATACGGCATTCATTTAACTTAATAAACACATTACTAGTAAAGGATTAATTACTGGTGCGCTAAGGTGATTTGCCTTAAGGCTCTATATATTTTATGCCAATCCGTCAGTATGGGGTTTGTTCAATAGAAAAGTTACTAAAGCAATCCATCCGATGCCATACGGCGCTGTAAGACGCCGTACGGCTCGTTCATATCAATTGCCCCCCGAGGCAATCGAGAAATCTGCCGTACGGGAGCGGTCCCCTGCCGTACGGTGCCATACGGCAGAATTTCACTGTGGGTTTTACCGTATGTAAAATGCATTGGATCAATCGGCACGAAGTTGACATACGGCTCCCGTACGGCTGCCGTATGTCGCTATGGGTTTTGCCACTAAGCTCTCATTCTAATTGATGAATTGAATTTTTCCACACAAAACAGATATGATAAGTTGGATATGACTATTGCATATGCTCCATAACAAATTTGAGCATGAATGTGGTATTTTATTCATCACATATTGTGGGGTTAGACAACTAATGAAATATTATTAGCCTGTGATTCTTCAAGTAAATGCAGAAAATTATATTTACAAGAA
>CM032663.1:43474804-43505880 GCA_019095985.1 Streblospio benedicti | reverse complement strand
TCATCTACTGTGTAATCTTGGAAGATCGAAACTCGCAGCAATATTCACTGAAAGGATGAGTTCCATTATAATGGATAGTCTTCAATAACATTTAGTTTTAACTGTACAATTGCTTCATTTACTATAAGTAGTTTAACGCTGGTCTTCTATTAAACTACTGATCGCATAAGAGGGACCCCTCATTACTTTCACCTTTTTTCTTCTTCTCTTTCTTTCCCATTCTTTCTCTACTTTCTCATACTTTCTTTTCTTCCATCCCGAGTAAAGATGCATCTTTACACGGGATGCCGTTTTACATACAACAACCGTCAGAGTCCTGCACAGGTTTCAAAGTCATAAGCCTCAAATTATCAAAACTCAAATATACACCTACGTAAATAGCAAGCTTGCAATGGGAACAGTACCCACACCAAAGAGCCAGCATAAAAACTATAAAAGCCTGCATACTTTCTATGTAAATGGTTAAACTCGCAATTTGCTGTTATTGTATTGTATGGATTTACATTTACACCTATCTAACGTGTAGGTACGAAGGAGCAGTATGCAGCCTGTTAGATATGAGTTTGAGATATGAGATATGATATGAGATATGAGATATGAGTTTGCTCAACACCCACCACCAGACCAGACCAAGAATCAAACCCACGACTCACGAGTCCAACTCCAACTTCCTATCCATTCAGCAATGAGCTGATCCCGTGGAAACCAGTATGACTGGCCCTTTACAATGATCAAATATTCATGTTATAAGGCTAAGATGATCTTGTGCAGATGCATAAAACAATATTGAGGTGATTCCTGATAGTAACATTCAGTAGGTTCAGTAAAAAGGATTGTTTGAATAACATAACTGATAAATAGTGTGAAGAGTAAACTGCTCTCCAATCATTCTCATTAGTTTGATCTGAAAACTGTGCTATGTATAGTAACCAGTGCGTATTTTCACTTTCTGTTTTGATAACTAATATGCTTCAATGTAGTTAGAAACAAAATTATCACTTAATTATTTGCTTTTCTAAAATCTTTATAAAACATCTTTATAAAAGATTCTTTTTTTTTTCAATGTTATCATTATATAATCATCAGGATAATTCCAGGGATTTCATTTGGTTTAATGGATAATAACCACTGAATCCAAATGGTTGGGGGAAATTTTTGTGATGTGTAATATTACAATCAAAATTGTAGTCATATTTAGTTCCCTTTTCGTGTCACTTTGTCAATGAATATTACACTGCATGGTCAGAAGAGATATAAGGAGGTAAGAGAATTTATCTATATAATTTTGTATTGTAGAAAAATAGAATTCGCATAGAATATTATATGCAGACATTCTATGAAGTTGATTGTAAAAGTGAAAGGCTCCTAGCTTCCTAATGTTTTAATTTTTGTCATTTTCCAGATTGTTTTTACCTTTGATCATCTTTATAGAATAAATTGAAAATAATTACATGACATTCTATGTTACAATAATAATGTCTATTACGTAGTAAACCTTCATAATATTGGTGGTAGTGTAAATTGCAGATATATATAATGGTATACTAAATACTTATAGCATTTTAGCAAATTTACCCAAATTTTACTGTATGATATGGTAAAACTAAATGTACATGTATTTTATTTCAGTAAACAAAATATTGAAGAAAAAATGTCTTTGAGTGAGTCAGATTGTAGCTCAGATGGAAAAGATATATCGAAGTGGGAAACGCCTAAGCCACATTTATCTTCTGAATGGCGAAAGGGACAAAAGTTTATTGTGGATGTGTGTATACATTTCTTGTCATGTTAATAAGTTTTATACTATAATTGTTTGCTACGTATAGACCACACTTTGCTTTTTTGTTCATAACTTCTTATCTAACCATGGATACTTGTTCTGTAGTTACAGCTATAGATTCATGGACATGGATATGGCTCAAGTCACATTTTACCATGCCGAATTCTTTTTTACTTTTTGACATAAAATAACAGATAAGAACTCTATACCTGTGAAATTAAACCTATATGTAGTACTCAAGTATCCATGAATTTTTATAGGGAAATCATTTGATAAGTTTATGGCTAACATGAACAATTTTTTGTTATCAGTGGAGTATATTTTATCAGAACAACAAGTTGAATAACAAATTATACTATGCTTGTATGGTTTCCTTTCTTATGCATTTGTGAGAATTTTTTATTGTTGTTCAATTACGATTGCAACAAAAAAAAGTACTTCAAAATGTTTATCTAGAATTTTATGTGCCATTTTTAGGATCCTGATGTTTATGACGATATTGTTGAGGAAATTAGAAGCTTTAAATCAGCAACACCACTTGTGCCACAACCTCGCATTTTGTTGGTTGGGAGTGTTGGTTCTGGAAAATCTACTTACATTAACAGCGTAGCATCAGCTTTACAAAAGAAGTATACAACTGTGGCTAAGATTGGTGGTGCAACATATGGAAATGAAACCGTCACAAAAAGAGTAAATACACACTGAGTATAATGCAAATGAGAATCCAAATTTCTCGTGTGTCCTATCATAGTTCTTTTTCTAGACTACTTACTTAGCCTACTTAAATCATTATGTAAACTCACATTGCATTGTAGATTGTTATTTGTTATCTTATTGTAATTCAAGTAATGAAATACGTGTGTCTTATGTCCATAAAGCCATTCTATCTTATTTGTAGTACAAAAGTTATGTGTTACAAACAAAAGATGGTCAACCATTAAACTTTCGTCTTTGTGATGTAATGGGAGTGGAGCAAGATAAAGGTCTCACGTTACAAGATTTTGAAAATATAATACAAGGAAAAATACAAGATGGGCAAGAGGTATCAATCTTGATCTACTAATATTGAATTTCTAGAAAATTAGATAGTTTGTGTAACTTTATTGAAAAGTAAATATCTTATAGAATTCAAACAGGTATGTAATGTACTTTTCATTATTTTTATGACAGTTAAGTCAACACCAGCCTCTAGCAGAAAATATCTTGACAAAAGAAGAGTATAAAAAGAGAGCTCAGGCTGTGGTGTTTGTCGTAAGACATTTTTCTATATTTTTGGAATTCTATTTTTTTTTAAATTTTTAATCTTATGTAGTATCCATGATTCTAAGCCTAAATTTCATTACAGATACAATGTACTGATATTTTCTCTCTTTTCTATGATTACAATATTAAGGTTGATGCAAACAAAACAGATATATTCAGTCGATCCCTTGTCGATAAATTACGAGAAATGAGGAAGAAAGCAAAGCAGTTAGGTATGTAATGTTTTTATTCTGTATATACATGTACATTGTAGTATTTACATGTACATGATGTATGTATGTATCTATGTATGTATATACTAAAACTCAAGACAAAACTGTGATGATGATGTGACTATATTTAAATCTAGCAAATGAACTCGGGGATGGGGTGGGGGTTGCAGGCGAAAAGCGTGAAAAAAAATTCAATCATCAAATATGGTGAAAAAAATAAAGCAGTTACTGATAACTTAAAAAACAATAATGACATTGCTAGATGTCAGAAAATAAGAAAATAAAGTCTTCATCTCGAAAAAAAAAAGATCATAGCAAAGATTGGAAAAAAAAAAAAAAAAAAATTGCTCACTTTGCTCACAGCAACAATGTCAATAGATCTCACAAGATATCAAATAGTTAGAAGATATAAAAATTGAATGAATTGAAGAATGTATTTTGATGCATCATACACCTACTACAGTTTGGTATGAATGAAAAAAAAAATCAATTAGGTCTGCTGCTGAATTTAGACAAGTAGATAACAGCAAAGGAGTAATATTAAACACCATATTCAAAGAGAACAGGAATGAAATAGATACAGATGCTAGTGCCTCATTATACATTGGCAGTATGTTCAATCAATCATCAATTGATTATTCTATCACTCCGTGCTGAAACCATCGCCAATGTTCTACTCTGATTGGTCAAGAGGCTTGCTCAATTATACGATTGACTGCATGCTAAATCCTACAGCAAAATTTGAACACTGGACACTGTTTCAAAGTGATGCTGCCCCGCATGAGACTGTTATGATATGATTTATTTAAAAAAAAAACATGTACGTCTTTACTGGAGAAAAAATAATTTGATTAGATTTCTTTAAAGTTAAGTTCTAATAAGTTGATATTCTTTTGATAATGATTTTTATCACCTATTGATCATGGAGGTCAAGGTTTGGTCACATCACAGTTTCGTCGAGGCTGTAGCATGTACATGCCATGTAATGAGAGTAATACTATATGTAGTAATGTACAATGAATGTCCACAATAACATAACCCAATTCGCAGTCACAAATCCTTCCCTTTGTAGAGGGTTTACCTTGTTTACTACATCATTTACTGGTACTTACATTTTGTTAAGCTAATGCATGAGAAAGGTTTCCGTTATTCAGTTTTTCCTTTGTTTACTCTTCCTTTGTTGAGGACATTCACTGTATCTGTCAAAGCATAATGCTTCCTTGATTTTTTTTATTCTGAGTACCAGATTATGTTCTCTTATACGAAGAATACATAATATGAAGAATTGTGTTCATCTACATGTGGACAACGTACATGTACTAATTTAATAACAATTAAATTTCTATTGATACATGTAGGTGTGCATTCATTGCTGCTCCTAACCCATATGGATGAAGCTCATAATGCTTATTTCTCATCATGGTTTAATAGCATTGAAGTTAGAGAATTTGTCAATAAAGCTGCAAAGTTGCTAGAGTTTGAAGAGGATGAGGTGTTACCTGTATGCAATTATGGCGTATATGGTGATGATGACGTGGATCGCAACATACTGAGTAATTTATTGTTTTTCATTGAAATACAATAAACAATTGTCTTTAAACTATCAAAGGGTTTAAATGTAACTTTTGAGCAGAGTTTTTGAAAGCATGCCTCAGAAAGCTTTCAACTCTTCTTGAGTTTTCATCAGTCTTCTGCCAATCCGCCTATTTGTCATGAGATTGTAGCGACGTCATCAGCAGCAGTCCGATTGATTTTGCTGTAGATGACTGGCAGGTTGAGGCCCCCACATTCTTGTTTAGGTCCGGCTTGAGGTTTCTGATGTGAATGGCCTCCCATATTTTTTGCTTGAATGGGCTGGGTTCACAATTTAAAATCTTGATATTGTCCAGGGAAAAATGGTGGATTTGTCTCTCTGGCTGGTGGAGATGAATGGATACATGTGAAGAACCTACCATGCTGCTAGGTCGTCTTTGCTGATCAAATTTAGTGATGAGGGTCTTGGACATCTCAATGACATACATGCTGGAACATCGTTCATTTTCCGTTCCCCCACAATTGATTTGGTACACTGTTCCACATATCTCTTCTTTCTTCGCAAGGTCTCTCAGAGCACTCAGAAGTTGTCGAGGACGTTCTTTGACTTGAAGAAAGCAGTACAACTATAGTCCTTCATGATCCTCCTCAAATCTTCTGAAAGATCCTTTACGTAAGGAATACCCACCATGGTCTTCTTTCATGTACATGTATCAGTCTTGTCCTTGTTGCAGTGTTCTTTTTCTTAAAAATTGGAGCCTTTGTTATTCCCCAGTGTGGATATTCACACTTTGACAATGCTTTCTCTATGACGGATTGGCAGACTGATGAAAACTTGAGAAGAGCTGAAAGCTTTCTGAGGTATACTTTTCGAAAACTTTGCTTAAAAGTTACTTTAAATCCTTTCATACTTAAATGTCAATCTTGAACACATGAATATTCAACATATATGTATGTATATATCTTTTGATGATGAATATTAATTGTATTATTTTTCATTGACATGAGTCATACAAGAAAGTGGGACGGGGTGGGGGGCATGGTCATTGTGCCACAATGTGCCATCATGAACAAGTTATTTCACCTCAAGCTCTGGTGTATGTATGTATCAAACAATGAACATGTGACAGCTCGGCAGGGAATTACAAAGGATGAAAAGGGACAGCACAATAGCCCCATAAGTGATTGTGAAATCTTTGGGGAAGCGTGTAAATCTTTGGATGACTGTGGATTTAAACTCACGATCTCCCATTCTACCATACAGACATCAGGATCATGCTAAATATAGCCAGCGTATTTACAAACTTTTGAAAAAATTGAAAACCTTTTTAGAACCACATTCTTGTCTTTACTAGGCTCCATGATATTTCTTTTTATAGCGATGCATTCAAACAGGCAATAGCCGTATTTACCAGCTCATAAATACCTACTCAGTAATGTAAACATGTATATGTTTTGGTACTCACCTGTCCATCTCATATTATAATATGGTAAACTGATTTTCATCTTTTGATTTTATGTTACCACCCATTCTTTATTTAGACGAACAGCTAAAAAGATGTATGATTTTTATCGTAGGGCAAGCCCCCCAAAACCCCCTTTGATTTAATTAACATATTATTGTTAGTTTTATTGCATTTTGAAGTATATCTGCAGTAATATGAGCTTAATTTAACGCTCACTTTTACTAGGCATTGTAAACATCCTAATACGATATTTGTATGTCAATGCTAGAAGACACAATTACGTGACGAACGTCGGCGTGGACTACAGTATTACATGTACATGTATATGTTCACAGAAATTCTGATGAATATTGCTTCTAATCCCCTTCAGGATTAGGCTTAGAGTTCGATACCCGAGTAGTAGGCTCCTTTCCCATTAATATTTTACTTAACTTGACGTATGGGGAACTCTAATGGGGAGACTACCTGGTGGATATTATTACTAAGCACCCAGGTCTACGTTCTTCCATCAACTGTAAAATTTTTGGGAAAGCCTATAAAGCTTTGGACAACGGTGGATTCAAACTTACGATCACCGGTTCTAACATACATTACCGGTCTATTTATATGTAGGCAGGCATCTAAACCATGATTGGACCAGTCATCTAGGATGCTCAGATATGCCGTCATACATGGCCAAATTTTAAATCCCCTTCATTAGGCTTAGCTCTGCCCACTTGGCCTTTGTAATCCATCAGGTGAATGAGGTCACCATGCTCTGCGCCACTTTGTTTACAGATATCAAATATCTTGGTAACAAAAGTAACCAGATCACGGAAGACGGTTCTGTATTCGTCTGATGGTGTCAGTACTGTACACACAATTGCAATAGCTTTGATTTGGTATACAGCATAGGTTTGGGAAAATTTCCGTTTTAATTAAGTTAGCATTCAAACATGCTACAAAATCATCAAAATGGTTTTTGTTTTTTACAGCCCACAGTGTACTACAAACAAGCAAAGCTATAAATATATACTTACAATTCAATGTTTTACAATAACATCTAAATCTGCATTGTTTTCTCTTCCTATGCTGTAAATTCAATGAACATCCGACAATTATCAGGCTTTCAAAAACCATCTTCTTTCCAAAGAAGTACTCATAAAAATGCAGTATTCTGTTGTCAAATCACGAAGCAGAACATCTGCAAAATGATCAACGTAATTCACTCAATTTCCATGTGGAACGGTGGTGCCTGGCATTAATGAAATGTTTGAGGATGTATTTGATTTTTGCATACCGTATATCATCATTTGATAGATTGTTCCTGGAAATTGCTTCATGTATATCTGTATGGACCAATATGGGTGAATTTAGATTAAATTTCTTAAATTAGGGTTTATTTTTGTAGTTTTGCGTACCCTTATTCGGATTCTTGGGGTGGCAAATCTTACACTCCATGACACCTTGGATGAGCATGAAAACAGAAATAAAGAAATTTTGCGTAAAAGGTGAAGTAACATTGTTAATTATATCATTAAATGATTACTACATGTATAAGGTTTTCTTCAACACACTTCTTTATCTAAAATTTGATATTCAATATTTTGGAACAATTCTACAATTATTTGTCAAAGAAATTGTTCAATATATTTGATTTATATATAATTGATTAGTCATTGACCTATAACATTTTAGCAAATTAGCTGACGAAGACTTGATACAAATGGATAGATTAGATGACCATAATCAGGTAATATAGCTGTCACATATTAAAACCAAATAATTTAAAATTCTATTTGTCAAGCACACACACGCATGCACACACGCACGCACACACGCACACACACACACACACACACACACACACACACATTTTGTAATTTCTGAATTATATTGTTGTATTATTGTATGAAGTATATTCTTGGATATATATATAATATTTAATGTTCAGTTTCAACAGAAACTTAAAGGGAGTAAAAACAATTTAACGTTATCCAAAATTTTGAGCTATTATAATGTCTTAATAATGCATGAAGAAGCATGACAGGAAAAGGTTATTTTCTTGGGTTTTATTATCTATTAGTTCAATGTATCAGAGTTCAAGATAAATGTATCGAACTGTACAAACAAAAATTCTGTACAAAATATTTTCATTACATTCAAAATCATTCTCTCTGTGTGTATCAGCTGCTGTGTATGTGTGCATTTAAAGTCACTGTCACATAGAAAAAACGGATGAACCACGTATGTAGGACGTACAAATGTTTTGGTGTTTTCTTGATACGCGGGACTCCGTGAAAAAAATGACAAAAACTTTAGGCAGATTTAACGCAAATGATTCACGGACAATACACTTACAAAACACAGATGATACATGGATTGTCCACGTACATTCCACATACACTCACGCAAATATGATATTTTGGTTGCAAAGTACTGAAAAAAAACCAGCACAGATGAACATCGGATAAATAGCGTATTGCGTGGACATTTTACGGACAATGTACGTTTGTATCATGGTAATATCGCGTACAGTCCACGTATGATATGAAAATCCATCCGTGCAAATACTTTTGAACATTCCAAAAGGATGAGCGCCACATCTCAACCCGTGAAATCACTCCACGTAATTTGACGTATAAAAACTGACGAGGCACTGATGGTCGGCGTATCTCCACGGATGAACCACGGATGAACCACGTACGACAAAAATCTATCCGTGGTACATACGTGTTTCATCCGCTTTTTTCTATGTAACAGTGACTTTAAACAGAAATGTCGAGAAGCATGTTATTCCAAAATGTTTTGATGTTTTTCATTGTTAGAAAGTAAAAATTATTTTTGGAATAACATACTACTGTACAATTCTTTTTATTTTCGTTTATATGATGTTGTCATACTGAATTACATACCTGTACATATGTCTTCTATTTTTTGCTTAGAAAACAATTTTAGAAGAAATTGAAAGTTACAAGCCACCATGTGCAGTAAAGGAAATTAAGATCCAATTAATAGGAGAAATTGGAGTTGGAAAGTCAAGTTTTATAAATAGTGTAGCAACAGTCACAGAAGGAAAGTTACGAAGCCCTGCTGAAGTAGAGAGCAAGGATCATTCAGTTACAAGAAAGGTACCATTATTGATAATGTAGCAGACGTCATATGAAAATGAATTAATGATTCAGTACAGATAAATGTGTGATCTTTCCAGTAAAAGTTGAAAATGTGCATTTCAATCAAGTAGCAAGTAAATGTACCTGGGTGATAATTATTATTTATTTTAGATACGTCATAATTACATGTATGATATGATGAACATTTTTTGGCAATCCATATGACATTTTTAAGCTCTTCTCTATATCTCCATCACTATCAAGCATTGGGAAACACGTGTATAATAACATGTATTAACATTTGATGCCATTGGAGACAGCTTTATGATTCAGGACTTACCACCTGAAAGACAATCATCTGATTTGTATATAAATTGGTGGTAACAGTTACAATAATGTGTGCTTTATCTTTATTTGTGCAGTATCGGGAACATACATTTACAAGAAATGGCAAAACGCTAAATCTAAAGATTTGTGACTGCATGGGCTTGGAAGTGGAGCTGGACAAAGGATTAAATGAAGATGATTTACCACATTTGCTAAATGGTCGGATCAAATCACATTACACAGTAAATACCTATTGCTTTTATAGACAATATTAGACATGATAAATTTCTTAAGATGTGACTTTCTCATCATACTCAGTAGCATCAAAGATCCTTTGTCTGCCAGCAGGTAGATAGTCATGTAGTTCCAGCTCCTCCATTTCAAAGTCTCTATGGCTGTTTTTATACCCCAATGCTCTAAATGTGATCACCTACCACTGATGGAATGTGTGTTGGGTTTTAATGTTTTTTCATACAGGTCCTTAAAATTCTGTATTTCCACATGTGGTGCCGTGTTTTATGCTAACGAACATGACTAGAGGTCATTTGACGCACCACGCACCTGGGTCCGGTGAACACCATGGGATGCCGTGATGGCCCAGTTCTCCTGTCATATCTGTGTATCTTTAGACATTAAAACACAGTTTTATGGCTATTTTGCCTTTATTGGTCAATTTCAATAGTACAGATGAGATACTAATCATCACAATGTGCCGGGGATTTGGTATTGTGAAAAAATAATTAATTAGCTGAAAATCTGATTTTTTATTCTGGTCACGGGCTGGGACTTCACGATAACCAGGATTGCGGCATGGTGCATTATTTGTCACATTCGACTGGGCACGTTGGTCCAAATTTTGTTTGGGTTGGGACCTTGGGCACATGCTTTATCATAGAGGGTAGGAGCCAACTGAGACTAATGAGTGGCCATTCGTTATTTTCCCCTTCATTGCATACATTGTACTTATAGTACAAGTAAACAATGAAGGGGAACATAAAGAATGGCCACTTATTAGTCTCAATTGGCTTCTATCCTCTATGATGCATGTGCCCATGGTTGGGATCATCTTTCAGGGACCATCTTTCATTTGTGGCAAGAACGAAAACATTTAGTTCTACTCAAACTCAAAATGTTGGTCCGCCCTGTGGTTGACTAAATACAGTGGTTGCGGTTATATTATGCGGGTGTAATTTTGTTATATAAATATCTGACCTCAGCTGGATCTAATTCGGGATATAAGATCACCAATGAAGTACCGGTATTAATAAATAATGATATGCAATAAATCTAGTTCAATGAATTTTGTACCCTTTCAGTTCAATGCAGGAAGCAGTATTGAAGAGAATAGTGAATTCTTTATATCAAATCCACCACTTACAGATGTGCCGCACGTGCTGGCCATTCTAGTAATAACACTTTAGATAATTCATTGTGAATGGAAACTAATATGATTTTAAAATTCAATTATTGCCATTGAAAACCTTTTGGGGCATTTTTATCTTGTGTGTTCTTTTTAATCTTTAGATTGATTGCAGTAGATTTAAAGTAATGCACCCTATTATGAAGCAAAAGTTACAAAAGGCATGTAAGGAAGCCAAGAAAAAAGGTAAATATTTATCATATATGACAGATGTATAAAATGCTTCTGATCTGGTGGTGGGTGTTGAGCAAACTCATCCCTAAACAGCACCACATTGCTCTGTGGTACCTACACGTTAAAAAGATACAGGTCAGTTGAGTGAATGCTAATGTGACTGATAAGCACTGTCAGCTCTACATTTACTATGTGCCCCAGTGAGTTGAGAAAGATATTGTGTGACAAGGATGCCAATGTCCTGGTGTAAATGTAGTCACCTGATCCTGCATGGTAGAGACGAAGACCTTAAAACAATACATGTTGCCCCCTGCTACATTTACAAGCATGTTTTAGTTGTAATTTACGCAAGTCAATAATATGTTTGAAAAGGCTGTATCATGTGTAATATGTAGAAAGTATATAATTGTTTCCATTTTCATTCAGTTTAGATATCTTAAATGACCAATACTATTTATTTATTTTATAATTGTAACATTATCTAAATTGCTTTAGGTTATTTTGTAATTGTTTTCCTTTTAGATACTCGAGTTGCAATCATTTTGACTAAGGTAGACATTGTATCAGAAGCTGTTAAACAAGATGTAGCAAATGCAAAGCGAGATAAACAGATCAATGAAGTAAGATTCTTCGTGGAAAGATTGTATGAAAAGTCAATATAAATATCTAATATTATATGAACTTTACTATTTCTTAACACAATGTGTTTGCCATTTTAATTACTTATAAGATTATACAAAAGTTATTTAAAACTATTTCAGATACGAGAGCTTGTGGCTCAAACTTTTCCAAGTGTGCAACGTAATGCAATCCTTTTTGTGAAGAACTATGATGATGAACAAGTTTTGATGCCCAATATCAATGGATTTATTCTTCTTGCATTACAGGTGTGCTAGATTAATATCTATGCTATTTATCTATAGTTCAATATCTATACATCCAATTAAATGTGAGGTCATCAAATCACTTTGCCTTGTGCTAAACATAACCAATAGACAGCTTTTAACATAATCAGCTAATCATAATTGATCTAGGGAATCCCCAGTTTTCATATTTAAAGTGATAGAATAGAAGTGTTCAAAATTCAAATTCAAATCCAGCCACACATATCTGCATATATGTAAATTAGCTGCTTTTAGTGGCTGAAGGCACCAGTAACTTTATGAGCTTGACTGTCAGTGTGGCATGTAGACTGGGGTATATTGAAATAATTCCAATGAAATAATAATTTCGGTAAGGCTCCTCCTATACACACTGTGATCTGTTAGTCATATGGTTTGATAAAGCACGATGACACACTACACTACGCCACCTCTGTGGTTAGTTGGAACCACTATTTTTATAAATCAGCAATACAAACTTGACTGTAAATTAGCTCTTGGAATGGCAAGCATCAGCAACACTGTTTTTGGACATTGCATAATGATAACAATGAAACACTATTCCACAATAGCTGTAGCTACCAAATCATCTTGTCTGCAATCAAAATGTGTGATTCAAAATGTGTTGCATCAAACAGTTCTGAGAAATACGTGTAATAGTATGCTTGAGCGTTTTTAAGTATGATATACTCCTCAAGGCTATCTCAATTGCTGGAAAATGTGTTAGGAAACAATTAGATTGGAGTGTTTGATGTATATAAATTCATGTTTAATGCCTGATTTGTTTCCATTTTGGTCACAGAATTAATCCATATTGCTTTTTTTAATTAGATTTTGATGAAAATCATTTCAAAGGGAAATAGACCAATATCTACATCAAAATATTCATATATTGTAGTATTGATTATTGTTGGGTGCTGTTTTTCACAAAAGGACATGAGTTGTGCTGGTGAAGTGTGCCCTATGTTGATGTGCCTCTTAATGATCCTTAATTATTCAATTACCCTGCTATAATATTGTTCCTTATCATCTGGTACATCAAAGATAAACTGCAATGTGTGTAAAAACACATTTTAGTAAAGGATTGATAAAGTGCATTATTTTTTCAGAGATTGTTAGGTTTAGCAGATGACACAATCAAAAATCGTGATGAAAACCCCAAGTTTAAGCCTAAACCAAGGCAAGTTGTATATATTCATGGACAAGCATATGAAGTTGATCAAAATACCAAGAATTGTGCCAATATCGCAAATGGGTGGATTAGCAATACACTCTCCATCTGCAAGAGGGAATTCAACATTGGGAATGCGAAATACTAGTATGTCCTCAAGAGCAAATCAAAATCATCATCCACAGCAAAAGTACAGAAGTCAGATGCATGACATGTATGCACCACCCACTTCAGGTTACAATATGGGTGTTCCTGATATGTTCACAGAAGCATCACAGCCACAATATTACCCAAGTGAAACACCGAACCTTGATTATTATCAATACGAATCTGAAGGTGCCAGTGTTGATGAAACAGTAGAATATAATAATCCTGATGTTTTTATGAAAGGCATGATATGCACGATATGCAATATCCAGGTCAAAGTCTGTATCAAGAAGGGCAAAGTTATCCTGTACAAGCTGGGGGTGAATATGCTGGTCATCAATCTGAACAAATGTATGAAGAGCAGTTTGTCCCATATGATTCACAATATGACTCACAGCAACAAGAAATTAGCACAGGATCTTTCCCACAACAAAATCAACCAATTCATCATAGTGATCAGTATGAGCAATCACCAGATTTTATAACAGATTCCAGTATGATGAGTGGTGACATACACCAACCAACTCAAAGGGGAACTATGGCTAATCAAAACTTCAATTCCCAAGTTCCTAGAGTGCCTACTCGGTATCCTAACACGAGTCAAACTCCAATGAGGCAACAAGGATTCGCAAGTCAGCCAGGTCCTGCTGGGCCATCAGCGCGGAATCTTAGACCTGTGCAGAGGCCACATGCACAACAGTATCATCAGATGCCAAATCCACAATATCAAGGTCCAATTCACAGTTCAATGAGACCACAACAGAATCAAAGAATGGTAGCAAGACACTTCTCACCACAACAACATTCTGAAATAGCACCTCAAAATTTTAGGATGCCAGAACAGAGTTTTGGAAATTTTCAAAGCCAATTTTCTCACCAAACTGCAGGAATGAGTGTTCAAAGTCAACAAAACTTTCAAGCCAATCAGCCACCAAATCTAACTACTAATACTTCAGAAAATGTTGAAAATTTTGAAACATCATGAACTGTCAATGTAATCAGATTCTTTACACTCTGACAGAATTACTGGTAGAAATGCATGGTGTTAAAGAAAAGAAATTGACTTGATGCAAGAAAGTATTTTAATTTTTACTAAATTTATTAAACTAAATTTTATAGCACCAGGTGTATTAACAAAGTATATTCATAAAGATTTATGTTGAAATACCAGGGAAAATATTTCAATAAAGATCTAATGAGTGTTCCAAAGGTGTTGGTGAATAATTCAGTGTGTCCACTACAGGCACCGCCATCAGTGGTTGTGAACAATATTGAAAAAATCTGAAGACACCTCTTAATCAGAAATTGATTATCTAGTCAAAAAACATGTTTAGAATTATTTAAAAAATGTTCCTAATGCCTTCTGTGTCCACCCACTTTAATAGACATAAAAAGCATGTAAACTGCTGCCTATTTTAGTATAGAATCTATGTTTTGTAACGTATTCCCGACTTCTTATTTTCTGAATATACAATGTACAATCATACCTTAATAATGAAATATATGGTCCATATGCGACCTCCCCCCAGCCCACCATTTTTCCATGAAAATATTTCATTTTCATGTGATTTTCGGGCATGTCGGTCATTGATCGCATGTACTAAACACATGAGTTCCCTTAAGTGCCATCCCCCCCCCCCACCCCCTTACTAAAAATCTGAATCTGCTGGTGTCAAGGAGCATTTAATTAGATTATGAAATAATCATTATGTATTTCGCTTTTGAATTAGTGTAAAAACCATATGAAGATTGTATATCTGCTTTTACCATTATTATTATATGTGCAATTAGAAGATTTGTCAATCTGTAACGCTGTGGCCCTTCATGGAAATAATTAAATAATATTTATATTTGAACTTTTGCTGTCAACCACATCTAATTTTTGTAAATGTTTTTTGCAGTTCTTTCCTGTATTATGTTTTCTGCTTTAAAAAATGTAATATATATTTAACAATATATCTATTTATTTATTATAGTCTCCAATTCAAACATGTAAATAACATTAATTTTCAAATAATAAAATCATATAATAATGCATATTTGAGCCACTCAAGTATGAGTTATTGAGATATATATATATAAATATATATTTGTTAATTAAATGGAAAAAATTAGTATTCAATAAATTCATTTAATTTTTCAAATTGATTGAGTTGTTATCTGTTTCTAATATTCTAAAGGAAATTTTAAATTTTGCAGTTTATCATAAAATGCTAAATAACTGCCATTGTTAGTTGTGTAATAAGATATCATTAAAGGAGGGTCAAAGTTCATATACAGCAGCCTGGTCAGTTATAAAGAAATATGGTCCTAAAACCTCCTTTTTTTAACATTAAAAATAGAAATGGGACAGACTATAGTAAAATATTAATTTTGAAAATACAACAAAACTACATGTGCTTTAATTTTTTTATGTGATTCTTGATTCATCCATTTTTCTTATATAAACATTTTTGGTTCTAATGGCTAAAATAAGGCATTTTACGTTCTTAAAGTTTGTGTTCTTTATTTGTCATTAAAATATAAATAGACATCGTATCTAATCTTGTTAATTAGAATTATGTAATTGAAATTTCTCCAAAATATTTTCAACATCACAATTTATGAAATTTAAACAACTTGCACAGATGTTTACAATAATGGCCACAGTCCATTTCACCAGCCAGGTGGGCAAGAGAAAAATGGGCCAGAATTTATTATCGCCTCATACGTTTTTGATTTTGGGTAATGCGATTAGCTCAATCAAATGGACGCAATGAGCTCTTTCGTAATGTGTTCATTAGCCAATAGTGCTCTACTTATAAGTGAAAACTATACTATTACACAAACACATATGCAGTATTGAATTAGACCGATTTATCACCAGTCGCATATAGTAGGCCGAGTTCTTCGACCCAGAAATTTTACTATAGGCAGTTTCGGATTGTGCAATACATTTTTTTAAAAAGCATGATTAGGGAACGATCATAAATAATGATACCGGGGGGGTCGTCCAAAAGGGTGGGGGTTGTCCAACTTTTCTGATTCCTCTTGGGGGGTCGCTGAACTTTTTATTCACGCTTCGGTATATTTTTTCAAATATTTTCTTTTAGCAATGCAATGACTATATAGAGGACTTTCTTTAGCGGGTGGGGGGGGGGTCACTCAACTTTTTAAAATGTTGATGGGGGGGTCGGTTAGCTTTTTCTTCAAGCCCCAAAAAATGGACGACCCCGCTGGTATCGTTATTTATGATCATTCCCTTAGCTCAGTCCAAACGTGTTTTTACAAATATTCTGGAGATATTGAGTTATTAATACCTGAGCAGTACTGAATTTGACCGACTTTTTTCTTACGTTGTTATCACATACAGTACTGGCTGTGTTAGAAGGATCACCAAGCAAAAAATAAAGAATTGTGTTTCTTTTGTTTCCGTTTCTTTACGATTTCTTCTGATGTTAACGCTTGTTACAAACGTAATGCTTTCTGTTGGTTCAACAAGTTCTGGATTTTCTTCTTGCTTCGCCTGTCTTGCCCTTTTTCCTACATAAACTACGCATTTTACAAAGGTTCCATGTAATATAAAGAACTTTCATAACTCACTACACACGGCTGCCATTTTGACAGATTATGCATTTATACGAGTGTCTGAATAGTGTCCGCACTTTTTAGCCGCACTGTTTTTGTCGCTCTTCCGGAAATGTCATGAAACAAATCGTATTTTTATTGACATAAATGTATCGTCAATGGATGCCTATTACAGAACTTGAAATAATTTTTTTTACGATTTTTCTCTTTGTTTAGCTAACTATGACGTTGGTTACGAATATCCCGTAAATCGTATGAAGGAAAAAACCTTTAACAGACTAATTTTCTTAATATTCTGGAAACTATTCGTTTCTTGGCCCGGCAAGGACTTCCATTAAGAGGTGATGTCAGTGGTCAAAACTCCAATTTTTCCCAATGACTTCATCTAAGAACTATAGATAATCCAACACTTAAAGAATGGCTAACAAAATGTACAGAAAAATATACATGTGCACAAATACAAAATGAATTGATACAAATATTGAGCGAACATGTATTTTACGAAATTTCTAAAAGTGTCAATGATGTCAAGTTTTACACAGTTTTTGCAGATGAAACTGGAGATGTTTCTAATCAAGAACAGTTAGTAGCTTGTGTAAGATGGGTGGACGAACAATTTCAAGGACATGAAGAATTTGTAATACTCATCTAGGATCAAAACCTGTCGCTAAGAAAAACTCATCCACACAGACAAGGGACATGTAAATATGTATACTAAAACGTGTCCATGATAAAAAGACAGTAAATTTAGAGTTAATTGATATCATTTGTATTGTTTTTGATGAATTGTAATAAAACAAACTTTGATTAGTATATTATTGTAAAAAAATTGATTGCATTACGGTAAATGTAACATAGAATGTTGCTAATAAAATCTCAAACGATCGTATTCCCGTTACATCAAATTGCTTCAAAAATAGCTTTCAAATTGCACCATTTGTGTTGTAAATTCCAATTTTTTTCTGGGGGGGCATGCCCCCAGACCCCCCTAGCCATATGTCGCCGTTTTCGCGCCTATAGCGCTCATTTTGTCAGACCACTCTTAAGGTGCATGCGACAGGCCTGGTTCAAAGCAACCACCATGATCATAACTTTGTTACAAAATGTTTCGATTTATTCATTATCTTTCGGTGCCTTACAGTCAATACTGTGACCCCACTATTCAGTCTGAAGCAACTTAATTAAATAATGTAGATCAATATTTGATTCCCTCATTGAGTCACTGAGACGTTGCTGCGACCAAGTGTAAACCTATAGTAAACAATTTTTAATCCCATACCGCTCATGAATAAAGCTTTTGTACCCCCATTTCAACTCTCATTAACATAGCGCCAGTTGTGGCCTATTGCAAATTCCCATGAAAATTTGATCACTCCCCCATACTCGTCCCTATGTAGGCCAGATTGGGTGGTGATCTTCGGCTGACAAATCCGGCACACATACGGCCGGGTGCCATTTCAAGGCCAATCGTCCGTACTCCGGATGATGGCCGATTAGACGTGAGAAGCAGCGAGAAGGCCTGATTGTTGAATGAGTGAAGACGATCAGAGACAATTGCCTCTAATTCGTGGCCAATTACTCCCAAATTCTCAAACTCACAACCTACGAGGACTCAAAATACCGACCTCCTGGTCACGAATCCATCTCTCTATGCACTCAACCATCATTACCAATCTGATATTATATGGCTGGCATGTCCATTGTAGACAGAAGGCTGATTACGTTAATTATATTTATGAGCGCTTCCATTAAAGAATAACAAAGGCTCTGGTGCGAGCGCTTCCATTAAAGAATAACAAAGGCTCTGGTGAGGCTGAACTCACAGCCTCATGGTTCTGGGACCAGTCTTATATCTTTATCCCAAGTTACCAGATTAAAAACTTAACTATAATCCAAGTAATCCAAGTGGTGTGTGTGTGTGTGTGTGTGTGTGTGTGTGTGTGTGTGTGTGTGTGTGTGTGTGTGTGTGTGTGTGCGTGTGTGTGTGTGTGTGTGTGCACGTGTGTGTGTGTGTGTGTGAGATTCCACATTTTGAAAATGTTTACAGACCCCGAAATTCT
Source organism: Streblospio benedicti (assembly GCA_019095985.1). Lineage (NCBI taxonomy): Eukaryota > Metazoa > Annelida > Polychaeta > Spionida > Spionidae > Streblospio > Streblospio benedicti. The sequence goes on along the minus strand of CM032663.1, from coordinate 43,486,787 downwards.
GTCCTAGAGTGGGATTCGAATTCACGACCTACTGGGCCTCAAGTCCAACTCCCTATCTACTCGACCACCAAAACTACAATGAGAGATCACAATGATACCATCATCCAAATTAGTGAGATCAGAAAAAGTACACACACACACACGCACACTCACACACTTTGACTCCTGCGCTTTGATTAAGTTGTCGTTCTCCCTAACTATGATGTAGTGAGTTCGAGCCTAGCCAGGGCCTTTATTATTCTATGTCATGTTCTTCTGTGACAGAGTGGATAAGGAGTCGGACTTGTGACCAGAAGGTTGTGAGTGTGATTCCTGGTCCAGTTTGGTGGTGATTGTGACTCATACACTGCTCCATGTAAAAAAGGTTCAAGTCAGGCAAGTGAATACTGCTATGGGGGAATTGAGAACGATATAGTGTGACAGGATGCCAATGACCTGGTGTCAATATAGTCGTTTGATCCTGCATAGTGGCAATGTGGGGGACTGGGCCCATACTTTCAGCTGGAATTTTTAATTGACAATATGATCACTGATGATCAACAATCTTAGAAACTAAGGGGTCAAGAAATCCCCCACCATTCTTCTTTTCCTCTTTTTTGTGCCATTTCCCATTTCCCTCATCTTTTTCCTCAACTCCCCATATGTGTGTTTTCAGCCTTTTTCCCCTCCTTATAACCCCAAGTATATAGCATTATTGCTGCATGAATGTCATACATTTGGTTGACATATTGATGTACATGTATGCGTATTGTGGATATGTTCATAAAAAGTAAATATGGTGTACATGCTGAATAGATTAGCTTGCATAGTAGTATAAGTATTATAGAAAAGTCCAAAGGGTTTATGAACTTTGAATATCATAAAAACTGCACAACTTTGCATATGCACCCTGTATAACCAATTTAAAAATGCTTCTAGTGGTGTGTGGGATTACCCATTCTCAACTACCAGTCATAGTTTTTCTGTGTCTAGATGAATGGTGTCTCCACATATTTATGTGAGTAATCAATAATGATACATTTATTCATGTTTGATATGTATTTTTTAATATTTAGATTTTCTAAATTTCATAAAGTAAACTGTGTATTCATGACATTCCAGAGCATGAATCAAGATTAACCTTTTCATATACATATATTAATACAAATGTTTTTCCTGATCCTGTACAGTGTACACATGTATATGAATAATGTCTTCTTTTTTCTATATAGACAATATTACCGTATATATGGTTATAAATGACTTGGATTCCAGAAATCAAATGTGATTCAGAATCCGTCTCCAATAAATGTTGACATAATTCCTAAAAGTCAGAAAAATCCCCAATGGTTGTCTCAAGGTGATCAAAAATAGTAACATGTGCGTATTTTCGCTTTCGTTTTTTAATGCTCTATATATGTTGTGCTTGTGGAGCGAGTGTGATAGCGGTAGTAGACAGCGTAAAGTTCACACAGGAAAGGCAGAAAACATCAGTGGAGTAGTTTATACATTTGCAGGTAATATTAATTGAATTTACTGTGAGTGTGTTGTTAGATTATTGCTAAGTCAAGTTACTTAACTACTGGGATACTAATCAACTCTTATAGTTATGCTTTGCTTTGTAAATCAAATCTCATCACTTAGTCCTCAAAGACTGTAGTCACAAAAAGTGTTCAACATGCCAATGCATGTTTTACTGTTGTTAAGTTGTTAAATAGACAAATGTATCCGTTAATATTTCATAATGCTTCTTTGTACTTCGTTGCTCTTCAAAAATAGCCAAACACTATTGTTATTGTTAACCATTTCTTTGTTTTGCTGATAACATATTTGCTTGGTATGTATAAAAGTGAAATGTTGTATTAGACATTGAAAAGTGCATTGTCATATCATAGCTATATTGGTATGAAAATGGACTTGTAGGTTTTAAGGTTTTAATAAGTTTATTTTCGTGACATTGCCATATACAATTTATACAATTAAGTATTACATACATATTATACTATGGCCCAGCCCAGTGGGCTTATAATGTCACCATTTAAATATAACATATAACTAGGTAGGTAAATATATGACAAAATAAAGGTAAAACAATACACGTATATACACACACACACAAAAATCTATACAAAACATATCACACTCAACTATTAAATAATTTTTCTTTTCTTAAGTTGAAACAATCAAGTAAAGGCTACATGTGAAATCAAGCTGTGAAAACCGGCAATGTGAAAAATGTGACAATGGTCAAATATCATCATTCTACATTAACTCCTTTACACTGTGGATAAAAGTGTCTCTTTCAACTGGAGCAATTTTGCTTCATTATCAAAATCTAGTCTTTCTTCATGTGGCAGTCTAAGGATGTATGGTTGAAGTGGTTGAAGTGGCTAAAGGCCATTTCATAATATGCATTGTTTCAAATGCCACCTCATGTTAATGATTACTTCTAAAGGGGGCTTTGAATGAGCCATTATTTTAATAACTTGTGAATACAATAATAATCCCAAAATATATGAGGACTAGTATGAGGTTCAATCTACATTTTTCAAAATGTGTACCAAAGATTTAAGTGTCATGCAATTTTTGTATGGATAGATTTTATGGATTTGAACATTCATAGCTGATATATAATTTAAACCTATACTATGTATAATTCAAACCTTGTTTTAACCTTCATATAAACAACTCATAAACAGTGAATTGTAATATATTTTATATATATTGCAGTATTTTCACTTTCACTTTGCAAAACCAGAAGAGAATGCAAATGCTTTGGCATACAAAAACAGACTAATTAACTTGCCATGTCCTAATTTCCTGGTAAAGGGAGATGAGAATTTATAATTTTACCATAACTGCTGCTTTGGATGATGGTATCATTCTGGTCTCGCAACCTTGGGGTCGTGAGTTCGAGTCATGTCAGGGCCACTTGATATAGTCAAATGGAAGATGTCTCTACAGCTATGTCAATACAGTGGTAGGAGCAGCTAAGGAGCTTGCTTGGGAGAACAGTGAGAGTAGAATGTAATTTTACCAAAACATTTAACAAAGTTTCATATAGATGCAGAGAAAGGCAAGGGAAGACAAAAACAGATTTGAGAGACGGTATTTTAGACAAAGATCCGCCACATCTTTGTTTGGGTCAAACAGGCCCTAATATTAATGATGGAAGGGCTTTGAGGGGACGCTTGGGAAGTAGAATGTGGACAGCCACACAGAATGTTCAAATGTCTTTTAAAAAGTCATGAAAAATATATGTATAGATAATAACATACTTTTGTAGTTTCAACTCTGTGCTATTTTTCATTTGTAGCTGTGACTTAGCAGTTAAGTATCTGTTATCATGACCAAAATGTCAATTGTATGGTATGATACAGGATCGATGGATTCTGATACATTCATCATGAAAAACCTGTACATGTCAATATCTACTAGGCAAGTTGTATGTAAGGTTATGACATCTGTTTAATTTCGAATTGCATAGACTCCCTTTAATGCCTCCTTAATAACAAGACCACGTCCAAAAAAAGATTCTTTTTTTTCTGTGTCTCATACCTCCTAACAGAGACCAGCTCTTTACTGAGACCATTTGGGCCCAAATTCAGAGTGGTATTATTTAATTTTTAGGGAGTGTCTAGCGACCAGATGTCGTTTTTTGTAGCCAACCCACTTTGGGTTGTACTAGGTAGGCTAGGGAGCTTACATTTTTCATTGTGTAAGCTAGGAAAACAACAGAAATATCTATAAGAGTAGAGTGTATTAGCTGACCACTTTAAAAATTATATATAGAGACTTTATTTTCCTGTTGCAAATAAAATCACACCCCATTATTTAGAGGTTATACTGTTCATTTACAACCTTTACATGTAGCCAGAGTCCAATCATGTTGAACAAGTGTGGAATATTTACTTGTCTGCTGGAACAGCGAAATGGCAAAAATAGTAATATGTAGGTAATTTCGCTTTCATTTTTAGATTAGATATTTTGTCCTTCAAATATTAATGACATGATCAAAAGTATATTTAGAAAAATAATGTAAAAATCCATGTCATTTCTCAATACTATTTGGGTTTTTAAAAGTGCTAGATATATTGAAAATAAACTTTAAAGGACACTTACATGTCATGTCAGTTTCTCTGTATTGTATACAATTTCCACCTTTACCAACTCATCAAATTAGGTGATTGTCAATGAAATTGATAAGTCATGATAAGTCATTTTTTGTTTTTGTTAGCCACACCTTGTATGAAACAGGATTTGCATGTAAATAGTATTAAAGTCATTGAAATCCATATTTTTAGGAACTTTATTGAATTTTGTAAGGATTTGTTAAATATTGTGTAATATCATACAAATAAAAGCCTACAATTTTTCAATGTACCCAAAACTCACAACAAACCTCAAGTAAAAAAATAAAATAAAAATGTGTTTATTATACTGACTCAGAAGATCTACAGTAATTAATACAATATACAAGCAAGCACAGATCTACCCAACCTCAGTGGCTTTGTACATCAGTGTAATACTATAACACAATTATATTGTCCAATAATGAATCTGTAACAGTCCATATATAAAGAGATAGTAGATAGGCATGTATTATTTATGTATACTGTTGTCCAGTTTGGCTTTTACATAGACATTATTTGAATGAATGTGTGGGTCTGGAAAATGAATTGTGTTTTGTTGCCTTGGAAAAGTCAATGAATTAATCACAGAAAATCTGGGAATAGAAGGCTTGTCATCAGCATTTTGCCTGTCATTTCATATTCGGAGGGGCCACGGGTGTATGGGGTGTTTGGACTTGGGTTATACATTGAAAGAAATGTTTATCACTGACATTTGCAGAAAAAATGTAGACAAATTAGTTTTAAATAAAATATTTTCAATGTAAAAAGGAGCAAAACCTTTCATGCTGAACTTTTGTTTTAAAAATTGAGGATAAATGGCTGGTTTGAATCAAGACTTTATTGCGAGGAAACCCATATGATATTGTTGTTTTCCGATTTTCCCATACTTTAACCTCGCCTTCTTTCTTCCCATTCACATTGTATTCATGTGTGTACAGTTTTCGACGGATGCTTTATGTATGTAACATGAATCATGAGTTGCAACATGACTATGAAATTTACAATTAAAAGCTGCTCAAATGCTGAATGAGCTCTCAAACAGATGGACTTCATATATTATGCAATGGAACTTTGAGTAGTGCTGTACAGAAGAGGGTGCTTGGTGAGGACATGGTGATTTTTGGAGGGGGTGGGGGGAGGGGAGTTAAAGAGCAGGCTACGAACAGATGTTTCACTCTAGACCCACTATACCTAATTTGGAGGCCAGTGAGCTGTACAAACATGGGGGCCAGCATCATTAGATGAAGGTCGGAGGTATGTAATTGGTCGTGCGAAAGTAAGGTGGTGTGCAACTGCTCGTAAAGCAATTTTGAAAGTGGCTGAATTTATTTTAATGATGAATTTGATGGTTTTTAAGAACTAAGAAACATTACTTCCATGACTGAAAAGTAATGAACATGATGGGTTTAAAAATATGTTTTGATATACAGTTTGAGTTGAAGGAAATTTCTGATGTATAAAATGGTTTGATGTACATTACATCCATGGACATGAGATTATTATTTGATCCCTTAGTTTGAAGAAATGTCATCTGTCATCCATTTATTAATACAGTGAAGTGAGGAAAAACAATTATTGTTGTAGGAATATTTTGCTGTTTTGCAAACGAACATTTTATGGCAAACATCAGTTGTCTCTACTAAAAAAAAAATTATCATTAATCTGGCTGGATTAGCAAAGTAAGAAAGCTTAAAATAGAAGGAAGGAAAGGAGGGGGAATACCAAAATAGGCTTGGGATGGGGTCATGCAGAAAGATCGCCCATGCTTGGGGATGGGTCTGATAGATCCTGGTAACCAAGAGGCTTGGAGAGGACGGTTGAGATGTAGACTGGGAAGCCAGACCACACACTCTGAATGAGGAATAGTTAGGGCCTTTTCAAATAAACTTAGGATTTGATTGATTGATTTTCAGTGACAAACACTTTTTGTTAAATAATCCAAGATTCCCTCCCCTTCTTGAATATCAATCATGATACATTTACAGTAATATTTTTGACAGAGAAATTATTGCTTTCCAGGAAAGATATTAAAATAAAAACACCAAACATGACAAGCTTAGACAGTAGCTCAGACAGGGATTCACTTCCTCCTGCGAGGGTTGAGGAATATGTGGAACCCATTAGACAAAAAGCATGGAGAAACAATCAAAAGTTCTCTGTTGATGTAAGTAGATTTTATAACATTATGGGTAATTAATTTAATGAAATTTTTGTTTCAAATAGATGTATATACTACGTGCGCTCAACATATGCTTTAAAATGCCCACATATCAAATAATACATACACTGTAATATGTACACAAGTACGGATAAAATGAGGGGTTTGGGCCTTAAATAAGTGCTTATCTATACTTATTAGTCATTATATTTGGAGGCAACATTTTTTCTTCAAGGTTCACTGGAAATACCAAAAGGCATATACATGTATGTATAAAGTTTCTTTTGTTCTCCTTATTTATTACAGTATTAATTATATACATGTACTATGTGTACGTACTTTCAGGATGATCAGATCATGGAAGGGCTTTACAACTACATAGAAAGTTTTGAATCAGCGTCACCACTGGTGAAACAGCCACGAATTTTACTGGTTGGGGCAGTAGGTTCTGGCAAATCCAGCTTCATCAACAGTGTAGAATCTGCATTTAGAAATGTTTATAATGCATTGGCATATACTGGTGCAGCAGCTTCTTCCAGTGATACAGTCACAAAAATGGTAATTTAGCATGAGTTAATTCATCATTATCCAAATATAAAATGAGTTATAATCTTGGTTTGATAACTAGAGTTTGTACTTAAATCATCCGAACTCAGCTATTGCCACATAACTTCCTTTGAACAAAATGGATTTCTATAAAAGTGCAGTGCTGTACGTCGAAACTGTTATGTTATCGGTACATAACGTATGCATACATGTATGACTTACGTAATGTATTCTAAATGGGTCAAAGTTCGTATTGTCACATCCAATGTATCTCCTGGTCTAAAGACTATTAGTCCACAAACTATTAAAATCTGCTATCTTTATGGTGTAAATAATTAAGAGATAAACTATATTATAGTAAGCTTAAGTAGAATTAAACCTACTCAAATGCCTTTTTCATTGTCTGGCAATAAATTACATCAATATTTGTAGAATCACCCAGCAATATTCCTTGCATGTAATGACCTACATGTACATGGTTGACACGATAATGATTTTTTTTTAATTTAATTTGTATTAGTAAAAGGATTTTTTTATACTTTAGTACAAAGGCTTTGAAATAAAGGGAAGAAATAAACAAGCCATGAATTTTCGACTGTGCGATGTTATGGGAATAGAATCAGATAGAGGTCTCACAGAGCCAGATTTTGAAAATATATTGAGAGGCAGGCTTAAGGATGGACAAAAGGTAAGTCTACATGCTTATTCCGTGAGCCTGAATCTTGTTGTCTGGGTGTACATTATGATGCTGTACTTGACCATGAAACCTGGGTTTGCAATAATTGACTTGTATGAATATATTTCCCTTTGGATTAAAGATTTCTTAGTTCATTTTTAAAGTACATTTTTAAAGGCTTTGATGAAAAAAGAGGTGAAGGTTAAAACAATATTAATTCAAAATTACAACATTCACCACCTGAAACTGACCTCTATGTGTAACCAAAATAACTGCCTTTACCATATCCTTGCGCATTACGTCGCTCAAACTAACAGAGAAAAAATTTTTTTTTTTTTTTTTTCAATCTTAAATCACTTGCGGAAAAGGCGTGACGAGTGAACAAATCATTGAATAATTTCATAGTTTTCATCTTATGACAGTCTGCATTTCGGAGGAACTTCAATAGACGAGCCACCTTACACAATAAGATGATTTAGTTGCTGACTCATACTTTAGTTTTGTTTTCACAGCATGCGAGGGTCATCACTTATAAATACAATTTTATATATTAATTGAAATCCCATGTTATCTAGGCTTTGCCCATTCTTTTTGTATATTAATGAGGTACATAATGGCACTCTGTGGTGGCACATAATGACCTATATCCTAATTGTACTTTTGGCTGTGTAGCATTGCTGATGCAAGCTGCTCAATGTTTTGTTTTGTTTTTGGACATAAAGCCTGACTGTGAACATTAACATTTTAGTAAGAATGTTGGATAAAAACAAGAGCACAGCTATATTTTATGCTACATTTCAGTTGGACCAACTCAAAGAATTGACTGAAGGCATGAAGGACAGTGAAAATTTCCAGGATAGAGTTCAGGCTGTAGTTTTTGTGGTAAGTAAAAGTGTATATCTGACTTTTTGTCACATGATTTGGTTTATCAGGTATAAACTATATGCAATTTGTTTAAAGACACTGGTATCAAACATTTTGATAACAGATACATGTATTTCACCAAAGTTCATGTTGGTTTTCATCAACAACATTGTCCTGTAAGGAACAAACATTGTCCTGTATTTGGTACCATGATCCAACTTGAACTTTCAGCTGTATTTTAGAATATTTCTGAATGTTTCAATACCTTGGTCCTGTGATCTATAATATAAATCAACAAATCATAAAGTAGGACCAGTATATATTATGTTACAACTTGTGTGGTAAAGAAGATGCAACATTGTGATTATTTTTCATTAGGTTGATGCAGAAAAGGCCTCTGTCTTGAGTCAAGGAATTGTAGACAAGCTGAAGTCAATGAAAAAAAAAGCAGATAAGTTTGGTGAGACATGAATTATGACTTGAATATTCTTAACATTTATCCTTCATAAGCACACAAATTAAAGCTTACTAATTGGCACTCAAGCTGTGGCCATTTGACAGAGGCATCTTTCAAATGTCTGTACATACATGATTGACAAAATGGCTTTGTTCACTGGTGTGTTTCTCACTTACATTGTCATTAGGCACCCAATGTCAGAATCTAAGTCTTAATAACTGTGTCATGCTGATGAAAAAGTGGACACATGATATTGTGGTCCTCAGTGGTTCAGTGGTTAGAGCGCACGACCAACAAACAAGATTTGCTTTCATCTTGAGTTCACGGCCGGTCCACGGCAGACTTAGTGTTGCCAAAACCGTTACGTCATTGTGTCTGCTAGTGAGTTGCTGATCTCCACTGAGTGTGTCGCCACGGTACATTGTTACTACTAGATGGTGGCGACGCCAAGCGTGAGGTTCGGAAGCCTCGTTAAAAGCCGTGTCCCGTGTAGAGGAGAGCCACCCCTCTGCACGTAAAAGAACTCACCTAGTTTGAAAACAACATAGCTAGTGTGATCCCTCCACCCCCGAGGCTCAGTTGGTTAACTAACCTGCCTCTGGAGGTCTATGTACCAACACCACATGGCCTCCATCTGCACATATGCTGATAAAGCCCTGCAGATTAACATACAGATACAGATATGAAAGCAATGCTGTCAAAGAAGAAACTAATTTTATGGGGTAGTTTTTCTCACTAGAAAGCTCAAGTTAAAAGAGCCATATAGTACTGATTTCATCAAAAGGATACAGAACCGAAACGAAATTAGAGGAATCGGCGTTAGAAAACCTAATAATTTGTAACAATTCGAAACAAAGTTACGGCTATCACGGTTTTCTTGGAACTGCTCAATCACCGAAACTACGATACTTATGATTATTGAAATAAACAGAAAAAACTTAATAATCAGAACATTTTCTCATACTTCCTGTCAATGGCGTCCATCTTTCGCTCATAAATATTCGGATTTGCTCGAGCGTTTGCGTTTATTCCCGCCACAAAGTGAAAGCTGAAGCGCGGACGCCGTACAGACACCCAATGAAACGAAAATCTGTCAAAATGTCGGTGTGATTTTGAACTTATAGAAATATTCTTTTTATTATGGCAACCTCCATAAAATGCATAATATAAGGGGAACAATCGGAATAAACGCAACTTCTGGCGAGTTATGAAGAAAGCCGTAATTTGCGGAAGCTACAGAACCTTTTTACGTTTGTAATAGTCGCAACAATGAGAAGAATTGGGGAAAAAGCGTAAGGAATCGTAACATAATTCTCAAAATTTTTCTTCTGTATCCTTCTGACGGAATCAGTACGGTATGTGTCGTTCCAATACGTAGAGCACAATCATACCTGTGTGATCTATTTAAAATAAACAGACTCTGATTTGATTTGCATGTACACCTGATAAAGCAGGATGGCCATATGGACACAGAAATTAAATAGAAGGGTACTCATCTTAACCGCAACATATTCAAGTATTCATGCGACTTTCAAAGCTATTAAGAGGAAAGTCTTTGCACAGAGCCATTGAAGATGGCTTCATACTATGTCCATCTTACATCTAAAAATGTAAGAACATTATTTGATCAATGCTTCAGGCACATCTAGCAAATCAAAAGCTTTTCCAATTAAAAAAAAAATTACAAAATATTACCGTAAATCTTCTAATAATGGCCTACCTCTAATAGCAGCCAACCTCCATTAAACGACCCCCTAAGTTGCAGGCATTCTGTTAAAGGCCTACCCCTAATAAACGCCCCTCTACCTCTTATAAAAACATATAATTATCAATGTGCAAGTCTGTTTCGATTTCGTAATGCATTATAATAAGGCTTCATTGTGTAAAGCTACTAAAAATCATGCATCATTTGAAACAAGAACGCTATGTTCTACTTAATAACTGCCCACCTCCATTAAACGCCCACCTCTAATAAACGCCTTCACCTCCAATAGAAGTATGCCAATAGCGGTTGGCCGTTAATAGAAGAATTACAGTACCTGGTCCTCCTATGTTTCACAGAAAGCCGGTTTACTTTTCCCATACCAGATGTAAATGGTCTAGATATTTAGATGTATCCTTTCACTTCAGTATATAATGACATTGTAGAGGTTTGGACATAATTCTGGAAATTTGTAGGCTACACACTAACAATTATGATGTTTTAGTAGACCAGTATTGCTTGTAAACATTATGCTCAGTAAATCGTGACCTGTGGATTTACATTTATTTCAGGTATTAAGTCTGTGCTTCTCCTGACTCATATTGATGCTCATCATCAAGGACACGTCAGTGATATCTTTACCAACCCACTAGTGGATGGGGTTGTCACCACGATTGGAGATAAATTTCAAGTAGATTATGATGATGTTTTGCCAATGATAAATTATGGAAAACATGATGAAATTACCATTGACCAAAATATCCTCAGTAAGTGTATTATCTTGGAAAACTGTGTCAATATTGCAATTCATATGAATTATTTTGAGTTTGAGCAATATTTGAGAGTTGTTTTTATCAGCTATTGTCATGTGTTTATAGTTATTAATTTAAGTGTGGTTATCCAGAGTGGGCAATTAAAAGAGGAGCTTCCACCACACAGAGAGATAAGACCAATAAGAAGAGCGAGAGTACTGAAGATACAAAGAAAAACCATGGTGGGTGTTCCATACATCAAAGATCTATCCGAAAGGCAATACGGAGAATTATGAAGGACCACGGCATGCGGTGTATTTCAAACCAAAAAACACTATCGCCAACTGCTCTGTTCTCTAAAGACCCGGCCAAGAAAGGAAGAGAGATTTGTGGAGTGGTCTATCAGATCAACTGTGGAGGAACCAGGACCCAGAAATGCACTAGCACCTATGTGGGAGAGACTTCAAAGACATTGAAAAGTAGGTTTGACCAACATGGCGCCCCAGCAGCACTTTCATCACATGTATCTCTGCACTCCACCAACCCGGACAGAGAAGCCACACACCATCACGATGGACAACATCAAGATATTGGACCGTGATCCGTGCACATTCAGAGAGAAGATTAGAGGCCATTCATATCAGGGGCCCAAACCGGGCCTCAACAAGAAGGGGGGGGGGAACTCCGGCAACACACAACATCCCCCCCGGGGGGCC
>CM032663.1:43414066-43474704 GCA_019095985.1 Streblospio benedicti | reverse complement strand
ACACACATTCAGAAATTTAAAATGCTATTTCGTGTCGAAACTTGGTACCCTGGCTCCTGGATCTACTAGTCGTCCCGTCAAATTATATGTGTATATACTGTTGAAAGTGGTCCATTATAATATGGTACAGCAGCATTGCTTAGGGTAGTCTGGGCAGTACACCCTGTTCTCCTGGCCGTACACCCAGTACCGTAGGTTGTTTTCTTCCCATTTATAGGCCACCTCAGTCACCATGATAGAGCGTAAGACCTGACGCTGAAAAGATAGCCAATGTCACCATGAACTGATAAAAGCCCCAGATTCTTCAAATCAGTAATTTGAAAAAAAAATAATTGAATGTCCAAATGTCTAATTTGAAAATCCTTCAATGCAAACACTCCCATTTATACTTTTTAGAATTATGCGGAAGTTCTTAATTATAAAAACAAACACCATGATTAATGTGGTAATCTTATATTTTAATTTCATGCATTACCTGATGGAGCATTCTTTCATTCGGCCAATTTTTACTGTGCTTATCTACCAGTTTCATGGAATTCTGATTAATCTCTTGAATAGGAAAGGCAATTATGGGCCACACCTGAAACCAAAATCCAGGTCAAGATTTAATTTGTGGAGTGTAATCATTTAAATGTTTAGTGCACTAGTAACTCAGGCGACAAAAATGTGATTAGTTACCACTCAGTTATCATTCAGTTACATATGATAATTATTGAAAAAAAAAACTCTTTGAAGTGACCCCCCTCTTGAGTATAATTATCAACATGATCAAATACCGGCGCCCAATGGGCTTTTTTCTATAATTATTCTAAATGCCCTCAAGATTTTAGAAGTACCTGAGGAAGTGACTGCTCAAAAATCACGTCGCCTTTGACGTCTCTGACCAGCTCGTCAGGCATGTCTGTTTGCTCAATGATGTGGTCCTCCAGGTGGTTAATGCTGGCAGAGGGAGAAAACATTCATTCAGAAGGATATTTGATTAATTTAGGATTCAACGAGCAGGAACTCAAATAATCGATTGATGGAGTTGATATTGTAAAATGGCTATTACCTATCAGCAAAGAAGTAAGAGATTTTTTAGCAGAATTACAAATTAACAAGGTAGTTAACAAGGTAAACTTACAAAGTCACTGATAGCTTGATGAAGCATTTCAGCTGCCTATGACCTTGGCAAGTTTTGCAAGTGATGCGCCCATCGCCACCACAAATACCGCATCTACAAAAAAGAATAGAACGAATAACACGGCATAAAATAATATTTTAAAATGGCCGTAATGAATGAATGCAGTTTTTGAATGATAGTATTATTATATTTTGACACACATCATTATATTTTCTTTTTCGCTCTCACCGCCATCCGTTTAATAACCTACAGCCTAGTAATATTTGTAGGCCATACCATCTAGGCCACTATATAATATCGGCTCGGCACACGAGCCGATATTATACAGCAAGTTTTGTGCAGTATATTGAGGCCTTGATATTCACAGGGTGATCTAGACCATCGCCGTTTTTCACGGCTTGATCACTCACACTGCGTTTACAAGTCATTGTTCATACCAACCCTGGGCCCAGTCATAGCATTCAATCTCAGTATCATTCATGTCGGAAAATAAGTTTTGGGTTAGACGTCAAATACAAAATCAGTAGAGCGTATCCGACCACCACTACCCCCCCCCCCCCCGATCTGCCTAATTTGACTCACGCCAGCTATTCGCGTCTCTTACCGCCGTCTGCCGTCGCCCCCGCAGGAGCCACATCGCCGCTCAAGGTGGTTTCCGTCGGCATCCATGTACGACGTCCTGCCACTTCCGTGACACGACCCGCACTGGTTGTGACCACAGCCGTGACATTTCCAGCAGCGGTTGAATCCCCTACTATCGCAGCCATGACACCCCTACAAGTATACAAGTACTTTGTATGGGTGGGCGTGTCACAAAACTGCAGCTATTTTACAATCTACTCGTAGGCAGATCCAGGCTTTTTGGAAGAAGGGGGGGGGCGCACTTAAGGAAAAGAGGGAGCACACTTTCATGAAAAACCATATAAAAATTAATGTATCGGAATAGAGACAGTGAGAACTGATGTATATTTTATCGGCAGCAAATGTTTATAACACACAGTATTTTGTCGCATACAAGCACTCGACAAATCTTATTTAGACGTGGAGAAAAAAGTTCACCTGAACTTGTGCTGTGTGTGGAACCTCTATGTGCTTTGTATGGTTCTGAAACAAGGCGTTGGGATTGCAGGGTATCTGAAATTGAATGTCATTATTCGATCAAAGGTTAACAGGTGAACAGGTTTAGAAGAAATGTCAACTCATGTGATGGGTTGGACAGCCGATAATTATCATTTATAATTACAAAAATGAACATAGAAAAAGTAATAAGACCAATTCAATAACCACAACATTGGACTCTCATCCTCTGGCTACTTTAATCATGTTTTACAGTTTAAACTATTGAATATTTGCTATCAAAATAGACACTGTTTACACTGTTTACTAAGCGACCGTAGTTCCTAATAGGCCAGATTTCTTTTCAGCCCCATAATAACGTGATTGAACAGCGATGTCAGCAGATTTCATTGAAAAGAAAACTCCCGTGTAGACCCTTGCCAAAATACTATTACATTTGCCAAGTCACTAGAGCAACGTTTTTTAGTACATCCATAAAATTTCAATTAGCTAACAAAAGTTTCTTTGAATTGTGACTATAGCGACACACTACTTCTAATAAACCTCTGGTGTGCCATTGGAATCCACACAATTAAGAGCACCGTTAAGAGCACCGCGCATCACGACACCCTGACTGACCATAAGCCAATTGGTCAAAGTCGCACACTTCCATTAGGCGACCAACGTGAACCCCGATAAAGAGACCATCCACCTCTCCATGAAGACAACTTGAAGTGTGGTCTTAATAGAGAGGCTATAGTGTAATGACATGGGTTTGGTGTTACCATCCAGGGCGGGGGCGGCTGTCCGTTGAAGGGGCCGTCCACGGGTTGGCCGGTGAACGGCTCGTGGTCCGGTGCAGTGGACCGTGACTCACAGAACGACTCCAGGGTGTACTGCAAAAAGGTTATAGTACTACTTTAGTCAACGTCCACGTGAACGTGTGCTCCTGGACACCTCTGTGAGGTGGAAATTCCGACCCACAACAGCGGCACGTTTTGCTCTCCATGAGCTATTGTTATATGTGAATGTGAACTAGCATCTCACATGATGTGTATGTGTATATTGCAACTATTGCATGCTTTTAAGGCGACACTGTCTTCACCCTAGTTAAGAGTGCAAGCTCACGCAACACAAGTGCATAGATATCATAACCTCACCTCACCATTACAGCAGGTTAAATGTCTTGTAGTGGATACATATACAAGACGTAACACGGTGGCCCTTAAGGGACGGACCATTCGATATTGGGGGGGGGGGCAACAAAATGTTTACAAATGAAACAATTTTTTTTTACATTCTAGAGACAAATTTTTTATTTTCAACTTGAAGGGAGACATTTTTGGTGAATATCAGGGACAATTTTTTTTCCTTTCAAAAACACCCGGTGGCCCTGGTCCGTTTAACCTTTAACCCCACCCCACCAGTAAACTAATTTCAGAAAATAGTGATAAACCCCCAGTCCAAACGACTCTGTCCATCAAAGTGTAGAGCGCGGTGTTTCACTCACATGCAGAGCGTTGGAGGGCGTGCACTTCTCTATGACGTGCTCCTCGGCCGGGGCCTTGCTCCAGCAGCAGTTCTGGGCCGCGTAGTGCAAAAACGCCTCCCGGCACGCCTGCTCTGTCGGAGGCTCTGTTCTGGAACATTAGATTCGCTTTCAATGGCGATTTGTTCATTTGAGATTGGGATGTATTCTGTGTGTGTAGTATTAAACAAAAATCGACACAAATATACGGCTCTCTGGTGTAGTTTGCGAGTAGCATATTATTTGAAATGGTCCCCCGTCTCATTGGTCCCCCCGTCTCATTGGTCCCCGTCTCATTGGTCCCCCGTCTCATTGGTCCCCGTCTCATTGGTCCCCCGTCTCATTGGTCCCCCATCTCATTAGGCCCCCGTCTCAATGGTCCCCCATCATGTTGATCTTATGGGAATACTGTTATATATGGTTAGGAGTTAAGGGGTGGATCTGCATGTACGTGCTGAGGATGAGTGCTATGCGTTAAAGGACTGAACCCCAACCTCGCCCCCTCAAAATGTTTGAAATTCTGAATGCTACCAGGTTGTGGGAGGGGTGGGGCTGTCATCACCTACCCTGATAGACCATGTACTGCAGTTAGAATAATATTTCAAACAATATCGGAAGAAGTATTAGAAGTGTTGTAATTACAAGGCGTAATACGAGATCGTGTTGTAGGATGAGTATTGGAACAAGGCAGAATAGAGAGTGAAATCAAAGTAGGCCTAAATGAGAAGGATGTTCATAGACTAGAGATCTATTCATTCTTTGCTCGAACTTTTGACAAAGTTCACGAGAAAATAATATTGTGTTGTGGGGGCACATGCCTCCTACCCCTACCTTCTTCCCCCTTGATCTGCCTATGCCCATATGATTGAGATTGCTACACGGGCTTTCGTGGCCGAATGGACAGGAAGTTGGAGTTGGACTCGTGACCAGAAATTCGTGGGTTTGATTCCTGGTCTGATCTGGTGGTGGGTGTTGAGCAAACTCAAATTTAACAGGCTGCATACTGCTCCTTTGTACGTACACATTACAGGAGAGGTACAGGTGAGGCGAGCAAGAATGCCAATGACCTGGTGTAAATGTAAATTCCTAGAATACAATGACAGCGAATTGCAAGCGTAACCATTTACATAGAAAGTATGCAGGCTTTTCAAGTTTTTATGCTGGCTCTTTGGTGTGGGTGCTGTTGCTAGTGCAAGCTTGTTAACTTTGTACTATTTACGTAGGTGTACATTTGAATGCTGATAATTTGAGGCCAATATGAAGCAACGGCAGGGTGATGTGACTTTGAAAGCTACGGCTACCCTATATGATCATAAAAATGCAGCAGCAGCAGCAGCAGCAGCAGCAGCAGCAGCAGCAGCAGCAGCAGCAGCAGCAGCATCAACTATAACATTAATACCATACCAATGAGACGGGAGAACAATGAGACGGGGGACCAATGAGACGGGGGACCAAAGAGATGTCCCAGTCTATTGAATGAAATTGGCTACTAGATTCATGGCAAAAACAGCCAAATAGACAACATGTCTTAAACTTGCAAATTAATTTTATATTAGTAGCGATTTTGCCAGAATAGCAACGCGTTGGACCTGGACTAAGAAAAAAAGTATAGAGACTGCCTCTTAAAACGTATACACTCACACATATAACAGTGTGTCTTTAATTAGTATAGTCAAACAATGCATACAATTAACAACATTAACCTGTAAAGACACAGAAAGTTGAATGGGCCGGCCATGTGAGAATACCATACCTGGCGAATGTCATGAGCGGGGGTTCTCCAGACCTGGGCGGGGGAGGCGGCGGCGGCGGCATGGCCATGGCTGAATGAACACACATACTGTCATACAACATGCGAAATGGGGAGAAAGTACTGCATAATTTTATTTTTATGATACGCGTGATGGAAGTCTAATTAGAGTCCTGGTAATCAATGGCAGATCCGGGTTTTTGGAAGGGGGCGCATTTAAGGTATTTCATGGGTTTCGTACGTGTGATCGATATAGGCAAACGCTTAAAAAGCTTATGAAAATGAAGTATTTTTTGTGGGGAAAGGTGAGGGGTGCGCGCCACTGGATCTGACTATGGTAATCTTATAATGGAGTTATCGGTTGATTTGACCCTACCGTACATTAAAAGCAATAAAATGTGTTCGCGTGGTGGACGTATCCTCATAAAAGTCTTGATAAGTATAGATAGATAGGAGACCTAACGCATTATATGGTCTGTGCTGCTTTAAAGGTTTTATTGGTTATAATAAAATCATGGACCGATTTCTCTTCCTGCATTGAAAGTATATGATAATGAATTTCGTCTGCCACTATAAGAATTCTGGATATTTGCACTAAAATGTGCTAGTCCATACAGAAAAACAAAACAAAAAACAAAACAAAAAAAAACAAAAAACATCAAACGGCGAACACTTACAGGGTACGAGAGCTGGCATGTTGCATGTTTGTAATAGAATTGAAAATGTCCCTTTTTAAAGGTACGCGCCAGTCTATTTACATGTAGTATATCTCTGTATACTTGACAAGTTGCCTCGTTAATTGCTTTCTTTTCATTCATTACCAAACGTTCTTGCCAAAAATTTACACTCAACTATATAGTATGCTCCCCAGGGAATTGAGAAAGATATAGTGGGCAAGAATGCCAACGATCTGATGTAGATAGATGTAAATTTAAATGTAAATGTGGTGGTTTATAATCATGATTCTAGTTCTCTGACGACTTTACATTTCACACCAGGTCATTGGCATCCTTATCACACTTTATCTTTCTCAACTCCCCGGGGAGCATGCAGCACAATTGCTACCGCTAATCACTTACATATGCGTCCGTTCACTCGCCTGACCTGTACCTATTTGACGTGTAGGTACTACGGAGCAGTGCGCAACCTGTTAGAGGTAGGCTTGCTCAACACTTACCATCAGACCCGACCGGGAATCGAACCCACGACCTTCTGGTCACGAGTCCAATTCCCTATCCACTCGGTCACGGAAGCACACGTGTAAAGTAAGTCGCTAGAGCACGACAAACCGTAAATTGCGACTGTAAAGAAGCACATTTAAATTTACTATTCACATTTACCTTTACATTCACTATAGAGATAGGCGGAAAAGATGAATTGTACGTACGTTGAAAGCCGGGCGGTGGTCCGATGACGGGTGGGCCGCCCCCGTTGTTCTCGGGCGGCGGCTGCGAGGGCATGTTGTCCCACTGCGGCGCCGGCCCCTGCCCCGGACGCCACTCTGAAAGCAGGCGACAGCGACTCGTCAGACAACTTGAACATAGGATTTTTCTTCTTCACTGTTTGAAACTCGGTATACGGCCAAGCTAGATGACGGACTTTCAGATAACAAATTAAGAGATAGTTTGATGGAAGTTCATTTATCATGGATTTGATAGACAAACATATCTTATATATACATATTTACATTGAGCTTTCAACAGGAACTCCTGTCTTGACCTCAATGTCAATAATTGTACTATTATCCTGTTTACAATATATAATTGATCACAGGAGTTCCTGTTGAAAGCTCAATGTGAATAATTGGACTATAGTCCTGTTTAAAATGTATAATCATGTTTGTCTATATTAAGAGATCATGACTTGTCGTCATATTAATTTGTCCCAACGAGTATTAAGGATAAAATTCACATGGAGACTAGTCGTCTGCTGTTGGACACTTGGACATAAAGTGGTATGCACGGTGTAAACATATATAAAACTGCGTTACTCCAAGTAGTAAAAAGGTTTAATATCACGTGTAAACATCTCGAATGCGTGGTCGTAGTTGGAGTAGTGTGTCCTGAGATCACACGTTTGGCATTTAAATAAATAAAACAGATCATGGAGTGCATGGCTGGGGCGTATGTGGTATAATATGATTTGCATTAGTCTAGTCCCACCAATGTTTGTCCCATGTAAACTGCTCTATGTATCAATAAACAATAAGAAAAAAAAAGTATACTCACGGGCCATCGGCTGAGGTGGATAGGCAGGATCTGAATGTGAACAAGGCGAAAAGTTCGATATTATGCTCAATAATATAGATGGCTACACAAAATGGTCAAAGAACCATGTATTTGCTATGTGAAATGTTATGTGAATCAACTAATAAACGTGTATCAGATTGCATATATTTATTTTTAAAAAATCAAGGCTACTCTGGACGTGCTGTAATAAGGAGTCGTTTATTAAAATATGCTGTCATATAATTCGTTAACCGTGAATTATACAATTACCATATAACTATACAATTACCATATAAGAAAAAACTGTGTAATTCAAGATTCCTTTGTGTTTACCACTCGCCAACTTAGGCTTGTGCCTCTTGTTATTGGCACTTGGACAAAGCGATCCACTCTCACTCAAAAGTGCTCTGCAGTATACACCTGACCGTGAGCAAATACAATGTCTTTGAAAATCAATCTGTTTGGCCCGCATAACCATAACAGAATGTGGCATGATAATGGTTGCTATATTGTATTACATAAATGGGCAAGCATTCCGTGAAAAAAACTGGGCACGATAATGTCGAGTTGAAAGTAAATAGCATTTCCCTTAACCCACTTAGTAAAAATTGTTAAAACTGTTCTCTATAATCCATCAAATCCACTAAAAATATGCTTGCACTCCCTTTTTTCTTAAACATACTTAAAAGGGCTAATCACGTGAAAAAATAAAGCGCTTATAATCATACCAAGAAGTAATTAATGAAGCAATTGACGTTAAATGTACGTAAAATCACACGGTTAATGTAACACGATAAAGTTTAAATGAATTTGATTTGAATAATGAAAAGCCAGTATTTCATGAATTAGTTAATTACAAATTTATCCCTTTGAGACCCCATTCATTTACAATCATCCCTACATTTTAAGCGAATCAAGGATAATGCGTGTTGAAAGAACCAAGTGTATTGTAATAATTGTATCGAATTGTATTGTATTTAAACCAATTGTATTTAAACTAATTGTATTTAAACCAGCACTTACCTGACATATTCCAGTGCAAGTGGTCGAACCAACCGATATAGAGCCCTGTCTAAAGGGCTTTAGTTTTATACTCAGCTGTGTGTTTTAGTGTATCCAGACGACCAGAGCGTCAACACACACGTGCTATTGGAGGTGCACGTATATTATAATATGTAAGGACAGTGAGGCCAAGATATAAGGGCACTGTGGATCAGAGTTGTGACGTCATGGCATAGAAACGTGAGTGTTGATCGTGTTGGTACTAGTGACGCAAACTCCTTTATCCAGTCAGCAGAGGGGGATCACTACGTTTTAGGTGTTTACTTTATAACTAGTCAAATGAAGCAATGTTTTATCAATTATTAAATAATGTACTATATTATTGAATCATATAAGTCTAGCTACTAACACTAAGGTTCATAAGCAATGTAAAGAAATGCTAAGCATATCTTTGACACGGTTGCTAATCAGGTTAGATCTGAATAACAACTGAAAGAGCACCAGATCGCACAACGAATAGATAGTACGCGTGTGCATGGACAGTAAACGCAATGGTTGGTTTAGAGTCCAACTGGCATTCGGCTTGAAGCATTGTCTTATTGGCAAGGCCGTGTATTGCATGAACAAAGACAGTGTTGTAGCAAAAACAAACAAACAAACAAAAAATACCCAACTTTAATTATAATTAGTGATCTGGTTTATATTAGTTTTCTGAGCCGCTGAAACCATTGGCACTTTTACCACTGTAAAACTAGTTATGCACAGATAAATGTCAGGCTGCCACCTCCCCCATTTCGCATAGACGATGGTAGCTACAGATGCTCAAGAATACGCCGAAGCTTAAAGTCATTTCAAGGTGGATCGCGGGTGTTCTTGCCTCAAAGTTGGAGTGATCTGCCGGGTGCCGTTGAGAATGGCGGACTTCTGGCTGGTTATGGTTCTTTCTGCTTGACTGTGACCTCGTCTGCTGCTTTGTGAGGATGTATGCACTGAAACACGAAACAGAAGCATCTGTTCCAACAGTCCGGTTGTTCATGATGCTCCATGATTAATGCTCAAGTCACACAGCCCAGTCGATGAGGTTCAGATACGCCACCGATGCGATCTTCACCCACGCCCCATGGTCACAGGCCGGCGTCTGGTGTTACTACGTACCGCGTGATGGCAGCTTGGGAAAAATTCAACTCAGGAGGTAAAATTCGACGTGCTCTCACCGAATTCCCTCTTCTGAGTAGTATCGGAATACGCATTGGCCATGTACGACCGACTATCGAACGAAGACTGTCATGCAACGGCAAAATTCTTGGAAATAAGGTTTTACAGATGAATGATGGGGTATTGGCCGGATATCTGCCGATATATAGCGGGTAATCGGCTATTGATTATAGGTCGTATCAGAGATCGGTCGATTATCATCTGGTTATCTATCAGGCATTGGCGATGTCTCACCGACCACAGATCGGTAGTTGCTATACATCAGCCGATGAAAAAAAATGCCATTTTCAAGCAGACATCATATGGACACCCAGTCAACGTCACCGAGCTATTCTGCCAATGAGAACACGGCAACAATAAAAAAAACGAACACCAAGCTCCAGCAATGCCAGACCCCTGCCGGGCTATGTGACCTACGCATAATGCTGTCTTCCTGTAGGAAATGACACACTTCTACCTGGTTCTGGACCCAAAAATTGTTTAGAGATTCTGAAGTATTTTTTTCCGGCCTGTGTGCTCCCCTTACGATTATTTTTCCGGCCTTTCTGCTCCCCTTACGATTACTTAGCTGCTGATTTCGATCATCGTTTTGCTTTTCTGGATCATCTGGAGGGCTAACTTGATCATCGTAAGGTCTTTCTGCTTAAAGGTGGCCTTGCCGACGATGTTCATAAAGGCCGACGATGTTCCTGTGCTATGTTGTGCTATTTCTGAATTGTCCCAAGAGCCTGCCATTCCATCCCGTCAATCTGGAAGGTCACATACCATTATTACAGACAATACCAGAAGTTTTACTCACAAAATATGCACACTAGGCACCATAAAAAAAACTAACAATATTTCCCCCTCATATCTGGCGTCTTGTGGAGCATCTGTTACACACACACCCCCCACCCGCACCTCCAATTTCACATGGCCGATCCTAGATCCTAGCTCCAGATCCTCCAAAAGACGCCCGATTTGTCATTTTGGGGTGGATTATGTGTGATCCGGCCTCAAATGAATAGTGATTTGGCTGGTTCGGCAAGGAATGGGCAGCTTTTGGCGAGTTCTGGACCGATTTTTCTTTCATCGGCTTGTGTGCTCCTGTGGTCGATTATTGATGTGCAAATGGGCACCAACCAACCACACAATCGCCATGCTTTTCGCGGCTGTCTGGGGGTGCCTTCTCTAATATTTAATATATATCCTTAGGTCTTTATTCTTTAAGCGAGGGGCACATTCCACCGCAAGGTGGGTCTACAGCCTGTCTACTGCCAAAAACGCATAGAAAACGTGAGGATCCGTGAGTGTACAGTGCGGCAAACGCACGTTTTTTCAAGGCCGTACGGTGGCCGCAGAAGAAGTTTGGCTGGCCGAACTTCTTCTACGACCACCCTACGTCAATGTCTGACCGTAAGGAGGCAGTACGGTGACCTTACATTAAACACAGAGGATTTACCCGCACGTATTCGGCACAGATACAGTACTGGGGCCGTGCGTTGCCTGTACCATGACCGTGCGGATCCCGTACTTTTGTAATCACACGGTGCGTAGGACGTAAGCTATACGCGAGTACATCGCACGTTCTATACAAGTTGAGGGCACGGCCACCTCAATAAAAACCACTCCCTGTGCCGACGCACTCATAACGCACGGAGCCCGTGCATATGTGCCCACAACTATACTTTTGTCAATGCTTGCGGAAAACGCCGTCGATGCCGCAAACCTCAACACACCTTGCGGCGACCACCGCCGCAAGGTGTAATGTGCCCCACGCTTAACTGTGGCCTCGTCTGCTGTTTTGGGAAGATGGACGGTGAAAGCTGAAACCGCAAGTGCCGCCACTACCGTTACAATCGGAAGCAATAGAAGCATGGAACGGTAGCATCTTTTTGAACAGCACGATGCTCCAATATTAGTGCTGTCTACCAGGAGAAAATGACTCACTTCTGCCAGTTTCGGGCCCAAAAAGTGTTATCACTTCTCTGGAGAAGTGGTTTGGACTTTTTTCGGCCTGTGGGCTCCCGTTTTGGATTACTGAGTTGTTGATCTGTATCAACATTTTGGTTTTCTGGTTCGTCTGGAGAACTAACTTGTTGATCGTTAGGTCTCTTTGCTATATATATAAAACCGTGGGCTTGCTGACAATTTGCATAAAGATGTTATGGTGTGGCAGTTCTGAATGGTCCTATTAGCTTGCCTTTTGATTCAGTCCATCTGAAAGGTCACAGGCCGTAGTTGAAGATGGTCCTGTACGCTTTAGCTACAAAATATGCAATGAGGCAATATAAAAAGGCTACAGATGTGTGTGTGTGTGTGTGGGGGGGTCATTGTTGTTTGTGTCTCGGAAGGGTTAAACTCAAAGACGTATTCACAATGATTAGGCAATGATTAATGGTAACAATGGCAGCCGTTGCACTTAATCTTGCTCAACAACAACGAAAGGGGGGGGAAAGAGAGAGAAAATAATACAAAAGACTGTAGAAGATGAAGATGATTAAGCTCGAGAAGGTGGCCTTGAGGATGCTCAAGTTGAAGCTTGCCAGTGGAGACGGCCATGTAATCAGAAGAGATTTTGGGTAGAGCCTTGGGTCAGGCATGATCGTCGTCTGCTGTATGGTCATTTCAAAAACCTAACGACCCAACTAAGAATAGGTGACCCAGATATTTACTTTTAATTACTTATTAATACTTTTATTTAATTTTATGAGTACGACGCGTGCCCTCTTTGAAGAGATTCAAATTTGCATAGACTAGAACCACAAATAACAAAGCAAACCACTGGATGGTGTAAAAGTATTACTCGTGGGCTGAAGCTGGCTGTCACTCTCCGTCACCAGGCAGCAGGTGATAAATAGCCCATAGTGGCCTATGACTTAAGGGTTAGTCGTCACACCATCACGGCGTTCGCAACACAAGTTTGCAAAGCAATCCATGAAGAGATTTCTGACGAAGTGATGCACGTGCCACAGAATGAAAATGCTTGGCGAGAAGTGGCTGCAGAATTCTCCGGCATGCTTCGTCTGTCTCGGCCGTGTCCCGTCAACTACAACGTCTCTGACGGCTCGTACGGCTCTGTGACTTTGGCATGCTTCGTATCCAGACTGTTACGTAATAAATATTGATACATTCCAGCCGATCCAACCCGAAATGACAAATCGGGCGTCTTTTGGTGGAGGATCTGAAGCTAGAATCGTCGATGTGAAAGTGTGTGTGGGTGTGTGTGGGTGGGTGGGGTGGGGTGTTATGGTACGGGCTGTCATCAAAAGTGAACGCAGAATATCCAGAAAATTAAGATGCTGTTTCGCTCGGTGTTCCGACCACAGTATAAACGGGAGCGTGGGCATGTAAGGTGTTCTAACGCGAATATCCGCATGAACGGGATTGAAAAGTGGCTATAGGATAGTCGCAATAAACACTTTTCTACCTAGATCTATGTATTTATAATTTTGACTTAGACCCATGTGCACGTAAATAAATATTTTACCACATTTTGTAAAACCCTGGGCTCGTGACAAATTGAAGGACACCAAAGGTGAAGGAGTTTTGAGGCCAATAGAACTTTCAAGTAGGCTACCCAGAGCGGCTTCAGGTCGAAATGTCAAGGATGATCTTTGGCATGCTCATCAGCCGTTATTATCAGGACAGTGTTCACACACTTTATCAGGACAGTGCTCACATTACACTTTATCAGGACAGTGCTCACATTACACTTTATCAGGACAGTGCTCACACTATACTTTCTACAATGCAATCAAAGCTAATCAAATCACTAAAACCCAGGTCAGTACTGTATTATACACGTTACCCTCATTCTGTATATAGAGAATGTTTATCAGTAGTGGTCAGGGCATCCTTATCTAGTCGGGCTCATTACTTATACCATGAACACCAGACTTTGAAGGCTGTGTAAATGCATATTGCCACAGCAAGGTATCATCTATCATAGATAGATACATATATATGTTATGAAAAGAACCCCGAATTGGCGAAGATGTGTAAATGGGAAAGGCGTGAGACCCACGATGTGATCAGGGCCGTAGCTACATATGAGGCAGGGGAGGCTAATGCCTCCTCTGTTTTTCAGGAGATTTTGTTTTGTCAACCCCTGAATGAAACGGAGAGTAAAAAAATGTTTTTATGCCCAAAAAATTATCTAATCATGTCCTATGTTAGCCTGAAATTTATGTACAGAACAGTTCATGGTTTAGTACCATACCCAGTATTACCCACCAACAATATCTTATTCAAATCCGACAATCGTACACGATCAAACCATCAATATAAATTTCGGTACATCCAAACTAAAACAGAAGACTACAAATATTCATTTTTCCCCCCAGATCATGTACAATTTCACAGTCGAATCAGCTCCCAGCTGAAGATGTCATGCCCCAATCGACGGCAGGGTCCATTTTGTAATGACTTGTAACAGACGTTGGGCCTAAATTACTAAATAAAACATACTATACACCCTGATACAGTGACGAGATAAGAGGCAGTGTAACAGTCTACAGTCATGAGGCCCTGCAACGCGTGACGTACAAACGTTATGCGTTTTACACAAATTGACGTAAACTTTATGGCTAAAGATGTGCGGTTTCAAGTGAAGTCAATAAAAACAAACCTATCACGTGTATGTGTTCTCTAACGCTGTACTGAAATAACACTATTATGTATGCAGGCAATGGTCAACCGCCGTACGGAGGGCCTGGACAGCCAGGACAGCCAACGCAGCCAGTGGCACGTAAGTAGCTACAAAGAATGTCGGTGTCACAGGGGCAAAAAGACAAAAAAAACAACGATCGACATCAGTGCCAGTGCCAGTGGTCACGACAACATTACAAGCCTGCTGCCTGTGCTGGTCTTGGATTCAGACTCCAGAACTTGGCAGAAGGTTACTCTGAAGGGATATCCAGTCTGACGTCTTTATACATACAATATACATGTTATATAGTTTTGTCTATCAATTGCCCCTGTGGTCCGTTGTGACTGTGTAAGTTGCGGTGGTAGCTGAGGACTCAAACTACATATGCCTTCTCGCTCAGCCTCAGTAGGTGCTGGCTCTTTAGTCTTGGCAAAACCCACCATTGGCAAGAGCCAGCATGGTGTGTAATTGAAGACTTGCGGTGGAGGGTGAAGCACTTATTGGAACTTGTGTGGATGATATCTCGTACGTCTTCAGGGTTGTTGAGGGGTCGATGACGGTCGACGGTTTAGGTGAGACAGGTGCAATTTATGACGAATGTACGTGGTTCATAGTTGAGAAATCACCATCGAAGCACTTCACTGTGAGCATGAACTGAAGTGCTTCGAAGGTGCACATATTCCTCAGCATAAAGCGCGTATATGTTTCTTTATAAATTACCTCTGTGGGTGGGGCAAGACGAGAAGTATTAGTACAATAAGGGGCTTCCAATAAATTCCATAAAGAAGGACATACAGAAGGGCATAATTTAGGGCATGCAGTGTGGTGGTGAAGTCTTTGAAGTATGTTTGCCAATAATACTGATCAAAACCATGTTTGCAAATTTATATCTCAGCTAGATTTGCATTCACTAGCCTAACATGGATTTTTAAACATTGGCAACATGGACTTTTAAATTATCTAACTTTGAGTTTAAATAGGGCATCCATGTTGCTTTATTATGGATTTGATCACATCACAGCACGTGTGTGATAAAACATTCCTGTAACATTGTCCTCATTTTAGCTTGGCAGCCTGGACAAGGTGGACCAGCTCAGTGGAATGACTTGCCTCAGCAGCCTCTAGCACATGATCAAGTTCAGGGACCACCGCAAGATGGACCTCCGCCTCAAGAATATGTTCAGAAATTTGATGGTTACAACAATGTTGGTGGATTTGGACAAAGTAAGTTTACAGAAGTCGTTATATATACATGGTGTTTTTAGTATTTTCGTATGTTGGTGGATTTAGACACCACTTATAGTATACACAAGTCATTATATATATAAGAGAGAATTTGTAGAGACCTATTGGAACCTGTCATATTATAGTAGTCGGTAAGATTTTCGATGTTTTTGTAACATCAACACAGGCCAAATTAGAACATCATTTGGTCACATGGCCACCAGGATGGCAGCAATAAAAATTCCATTTAATGATCGCCATCTTGAAGCCAATGGTGTCAATATTGGCATCCTCTTTATGTCGCGAGGAGGCTGTAATCCATATATGGGGGCGTTGGGAGATTGATAATTGTTTACTTCTATGGTTGGCTATAGTGGACAAAACATGAGGGTGTTGTCATGGCGGGGGATGCTGCTGCTCAAGGATGCTGCTGTGGGCAAGGTGCTATCAGGACAAGAACAGACGTTTGGGAGAGCTAAACAAAAGTATTAGCCAATTTGCAAACTTAAGTATCACCCTTGCCGATGATTTCAACATATGGTTGCTAGTCATACAGCAAAGATCCACTCTCTACGAGAGGTCGACTTTTCTTGTTTAAATTTATTTGTGTGAATGATATTTTGTATGATTGTATTTTATAATTTATTTTGATGGATGTGATGTATATTGGTTATACTACAATGAAAATTTAATATTTAATTTTTTTTTTCTGGAGGATGCTCTTTCCAACTCATGTAGTGATCAATCTGGGAGATAGATCACTACATGAGAACGTTATGATATAACTTATTTATTATAAAAATGAAGCAAACACTCGTTGAGTGTGGCAAAGATCCATGCCCATATAAATCAAACCCATTTTATTTGCCAAATCATCACACTCTTATTTATCTCAGTACTCAAAGTAGGGTCTTCAGGTGTCGAAATTTTGCTTCTCTAGTAGTAGCTTCACTCTTCATAGAGCATCATCATTTATGAATTTAATAGCAAAAGGTCATTATTACACAATACTGTTATGTTTAACCGACAATTGCAGGTCATGATCAAATGGCGGACGCTGTAAACAAAACACATACAAGGTATCATTTGCACAAAATGGTTGATTCCAGTTGTGCTAGAACAGCGTACATTGTTTGCACATCAAAATATGGCGGTAGTGACTCTAACGTGTATTGAAGAGGTGCTGTTCAATGTGCTTGTATTTCAGTGGCACCAATTTCTCCACCACCTCCTCCCCCTCCACCACCTCAAGATCAGGCACCTCCACAAGAATTCAGCAGGTACAATAAAACTTATCTAAACCACACTGCTATTTAGCTAATTAAAGTGTCTTTGACAAATGCGCAGCAATCATGTTGCGGGTATTTTTTGCTGATCTTGTTCACATATGCTCACAAAAACCATGGCATAACAAGCATGAATGCGGAGCAGCATCTCCTGTTGCAGGGGAAATCGCGATCGCAAGTGAATTTTGATCACGCTAAAAATGATATATCAGCTATTGATTGGATGTAGCTCCCTTCTTGATGACCCTACAATGGATACGTCAATCATCTCTTCGTATCATTTGGAATAACCCAAAACGTTTTCTTACAAGAGAACATCATGTATTGCGTGCCCGAGTGGTTGAACATTCTCTTTACTAATATACGATATTCTTGTCTACTATACAAATGAATATGCCATCATTAATAGTAATCTTTTCTGTTGATTACATCAAATGTTTTATTGCAAGATTTTATAGTGCACTAGATCATAGATAAGACTGTCAGGGCCACAGATAAGTACCCATTCTATAGTCTGAGATGGGTATACATCTGTGTTGTCAGGACAAGTAAATTTTTTGAGTTACTTGTCCTCTGGACAAGTATTTTCCGTCACACCAGACATCAGTTTCAATTGAATTTACATGGAGTTTGTTAATTTGGAGCGTAAATGGTAGTTAGGACGGGTATATTTTTTAGAATACTTGTCCTATGGACAAGTACGTTTTGTCTCCTATTCGTGGCCCAAGACTATGCGGTCCAATGATTTACCCATGTAGTGTATTTTCACTTTGTTTTAATCCAGTAACTAATGCTACTCAGTCTTATTGAATGGTGTTACAGAGGGGCTGCTGTAGATGAACAGGCTTGTCGGGATGCTATGATAAAATTTGCATCAGAACACTGCTGCTATGGTAAAGGTGCAGCTAAAGAGCACAGGATTGATGAGATCAAACCTTCAAATGCGTTACATGTAAGAATAAATTTCAAAGTTTCATCTTGCCAATTTGTGTGACAAAGATACACCGTATATCTAGTTGTATTTTATTATTTTGAACAGTTTTGGCTTGTTTTTCAGTACACATTAGAGTCTTTCTGTGAATCGCGGTCTACAGGGTATGCGTATGAACCATACAGAGGCCAGCCAATCGATGGACCCCAATATGGTACCCCACCAGGGCCATGGCAGGTACATGATTATACTGCAGTGTTGAAGATGTATATGATTTGGCTTTTTTGAATAAGATTGCATTTACAATTTATTTAGGTGATTTACACTAACACTTCAATTTTAAATAATATGGAGTGTAAATTTCAACTAAATGTACAGTTTCGCCTATTTTAAGGGTACACATGTATTTGGTCTAATGAATAGTTTGAAATAATTTACAAACACAATATGTAGGTTTTTTAATCTAATAAATACAGACGACACAAGCTCATTTGGATGGAAAGTGTACCTGTTATTTTGTAGATTCAATGTGTTCCAAATTCCATGTTCCAAACCCATGAGAAACAAGTGGAAGTACCACATACTGCTTCTGTTCAGGTACTCAGAATTTCTCTTATTTGAAGTACACTGATGTTGTAATGTTTATAAATAAACGCATAGTTTGTGACTCAAGACTTACTTATTTACAAGTTAATGCAATGTTTCGAGGAGCGTTCACTTTTCAACCTTGGGTTTCTCAAAACGCTCAAGGGTGAGAGGGTGACAACCACCTGGATATGTATTCCTGGGCTCTATAAACATAAAATCTGTGGAGAACAAAACTGTATCAAATAAAACCGCGTTAGGCTAGAAAATCGCATTTGGCATCCAGACTGCTTGAATTACCCATAAATTCAATATTAGAGCTAAATCATGTAATTAGGTCACATTGTAATGCTATACTTATTACTGGTATTAAGTGGATTATCACAATCGCCAATTTGAAGATTACACAATATTGTTCATTCAAATAAGTTCATTGATGCATGATTACTCCCCCAAAAGCTCACTTTGGGCCAATATCACAAGAGATACTACAATCATTTGATCTTTGCAAAATTGCACCACTTGCAGCGCTGTCATGCCTGTAAAGGGTTTGGATTTGCCCGCTGCTGGCTTTTTGGTGCATTTTAAATATGGCATGGGCCAGAACTTGTTTGTTTTCCAAGCGGTGCGGGGGACATCAGGATGACGTATGCATAGATGCTTTCCAAACGCGCAACCATGGCTTCACGTTGTGGCATCAACATGGATCACTGCCACAGTGGGGGATAAGAAAATCGGCATGAGAGATAAGAAAAATCTCCCCACTGCTGGTTCCAGAAAAGCATGAATGATTGGTCAATCATTTGATCTTTAACTGTCATGCCTGTAAAATTGATCATAGCTCAAAATTTTGCTTTCAATGCTTGATTTTAATTGAAAACTATGACTTAACAGGATGAATTTTGATTATAAGGTTGGCTGATGACAAAACATAAAGTAAACTTCCAATTGACATATCACCAATCTGTGTTTCTGTTGAAGCAAATGTGTATGTATCACATTTGACTTCATTTTTGTAAAATGGATGCATTATGAAATGTTTGTGCAGACTGAAAGTCATTTCTTGAACTTCATTTCAAAATGCCTCTGCCTAGCTAAATCCTTGCTTGATAATTTAAAATATATAAGAATAATACTTTTATGTTGATCCTAATTTAATAAAATGAATCATGATTTTTATTGAAAAATAATTACCATATCAATTGCCACATATCGCAGGGCTGCCAAGTAGTACGAATGTGGCCGTATTCGTACGAATTCTCGTATGAAACGGTATGAAAGCCAGCTATTCCCTTTCTATTGTAAAGAGAAAGTGAATCATATGCTATTTACATTCTATAAATCAGAAGTGTCCATGAAAGCTCACATGCATGGTTTTTCCAGTTGCTTAACCTGTGGTGGTGACGGACGCATCACATGCAGAGTGTGTCAGGGATACCGGCAGCTAAAGTGCTGCATCATGCTCACCTGTACCTAGTAAGATACATGTTTGTTGAAATGCTCATGTTCAATTGTGTGTCATATTGTTTTTTTCCATTTTCATTGTATACTAGTGTCAAATGATATAAAAGGGAAATCACCATTGTTTTTAGAGCAGAAAATGTCATCATTTTTTCCCTGCCTAAGGCTAAATTCATGGCTACATGTATATCTTATCTCTTTTCTGTTCATGTAAATTGCAAATAAAATTCAAATTGACAAAGAATGAATAAATTGCAATAAAACCAACGTTCTAGTATGTTAATCGAATTCAAAGTCATACCGGTATTAGTATTTTGTGCAGAATATCAAGTACCCGTAGTCAGTAATATGCTTAATATTACATTACAAAGTTTTTTTTGTGTTGCCTTGTTTTAGCACAAACCATCTGGATGATCACATAATAGAGGAGACTGACATGCCTGATGAGCTGGTCAGAGGTGTCAAAGGGGAAAGCATCTTCGAGCAAAGTCTTCCACAGGTAGTTCATGTACCAAATACTTTTTTTAACATTTCAGTATAGCAGTCTAGTGATCTTTTTTTTACAAAGCTAGAACTATCTTGTGACTATCATACAATAGGAATGCAGAGATTAATGCGCATTACACAGCAAAGTTAGCTCCTTTTTAAAAAATTAATGCGTGTTACCCGGTATATTTGAGGTTATAAACGATTCCAGAAATAAAATTACAACAGTTTGTATTGTGATAACAAGTTTATGATAACAGCTTAATTGTTTAGGATCATAGTAGGACGTGATGTTAAAAAACTGGGAAGAACTTCGTGAACCCATTGAAATGATAATAATTATCAGTTTTCATGTTTAATTTCTGATATAATTTCTACATTAAAAATTATAAAAAACAACAACCTTCAAGTACACTATGTGAAATCATTCTTTATATAAAACATTTCAATATCAACGCTGAAGCATATATATTTAATACAAAATATGTTTAAATGTTTGTTATTATGAAGGGTACCATTGTATAGAAACTTGCATCTAAAAGGTTCATTTCTTAAGCCATGCGCCTCCTTTAATATTTTTAAATGAATGCAGATGTATTTGATGTCACATATTCAAACTATAAGAACTATATATATGCACGTAATAAAATGGATTTCAGGTGTGGCCAATCATTGCATTTCCAAACCAGGAAATTAACAACAACTCTATGAGATTAGTGGAAAAGCATCGAACTCAATGGCCAAATGAAAGAATTTTACTACAGGTATCAAGTTTGATCACACTCATACACGCATAGTTGCGAAAAGAACTATTAACACATAATGGTCTTTATCACAGATTGATATGTTCACTCACAATCAGGGACTAGAAGTAACAACTGACCATAGGTTTGCATCACACTTTTTCACGTTAAACAATATTTTGTACAGCTCACAACTGTTTCCATTTAAACTTTTGGGCGTATCATTGGTTCACTGTAGAAAAACACAATTTTGCACTCACTCTCATGCTAGTTAAAGAGTATGAAATTCTAATTAGAGATGCTTAGCATTGAAAAATACAAGTCTTTATTTAAGAAATTATGTGTAAATATATGTAGACTTTGATAAGTACGTTTGAACATATAAAGAAATAAATACCTCTATTTTACAATAGCGAAAAATGTCTTAATTTTCAGCGTCAAATACTCCGATCTGTGGCTGTGACTGAGGTAGCATATTCATGGAAAGATGTGAAGTCAAGATACTGGGTATATGGACAGGAACACAAAATACATTGTCCAGACTACCCCCAAACATGCTGCTGTACTATTTTGTAGT
Source organism: Streblospio benedicti (assembly GCA_019095985.1). Lineage (NCBI taxonomy): Eukaryota > Metazoa > Annelida > Polychaeta > Spionida > Spionidae > Streblospio > Streblospio benedicti. The sequence goes on along the minus strand of CM032663.1, from coordinate 43,452,879 downwards.
ATTAATAGGTGTTGAAAATGTATTTTAAATATTTATTTTATATAACATTTGCATAATGAATTAGTTGAAACTGAAATAGGGTAAGCTTAAGTTGATCAATGATGTATTTAAGATTGAACAACATAAGTGTTGATCAAAATAAACAATTTTAAACAAAGTGTACAAGCAAATATGGAAAGAATATTATTCCCTAAATACTTGGTGAAGTAATTTTGTTGTAACCAGCTGTTTTGAAAGAGAATCATTTATAATGAGATTAAACTGTTATGATAGTAACATATTTCATTTATTATTGTTACATAATAAAAACCTATTAAAGATTTAAATTTATAATTAATCTTTGTGTAATATTCAAATTTTTAGAGGTAATATTCTATTTTTTATGAAAAACCAATTTTGATATATTTGGATACTTTAGTGTATCTTTTTGTGTGAAATGTTTGTAATAAAGGAGTATTTGCAGCTAAGGAAAACATTGGTACTCCAAATTTATTTCTAAATGCCAAAATGTGAAAATGGGTATATTAATATTACTGTGCGACATGATATATTTTCTACATGTATTTTATACACGATTTGTTTATGCTGAAGCATGTAACAAAAATATTTTGCTATTACAGGTTCTAAACAATTCATGAACTCATTAATAAAAGAACAAATAGCAATACAAGTATCTGTTTTATAAACATCAGCATTTTATTTAATTCTTTATAAAAAAAATACTACAATTATTGATGCACACATCTTATCTGGTTAGTAGTTTATACACATGATTAATAAACAAAAGGCTACTGGCTGTTCACATATATTTCGGTATACAAGAAATATTGTGTTTTTGCTTTTCATGTCCATCAACCAGCATCTGTTGCTATTCCTGCTAAAACTATATGTCACAACCTAATATGTGCCTACAAACTAAGTAACAAAAGCTTCCTTACAACTGTAGGCAAGGAGAAAATATTCCTGAATCGACAATATTTCACCAAACGCCATGGCGTCTTTTGTTTACGTTTTGCACAGCACGAGTGATTCTAGTCTAGCTAGGGAGCGCTGCATTTCTGATATAATTCATACGAAATTTTAAATTTGATTACCACCGGTTATAGCCAATCATTCTATGCTACATACATTTATAAACATTAAATAGAATTATTTAAGCCTAAATAAGCAGTGAGAACAAAATAACACGGTTTAACAGGTGATGAGTTTCTTGACTCAAGACCAAAATAACTTATGCTCCTCGTAAAATTTTGCGTTCATAACGAAAATAATATAAATAACGTCAGAAACGTTAAAAAATCGAATACTCATTTTTCTGCAGTAAAGTTGACAAGGAAAATTCCCGTAATAAAAATAAACATGTAAATAACAAAGGTATCATAATAGTCGAAGATTCGTAATGTATGTCCACATATAGGTTGAAAAACATAGATTCTGGATAACTATACATTATTACTGTGGTAGGATTCAGAAATGAGTAAACTCTGTTTTTCTTGTATACCGAAAAATATGTGAACGACCAATACTTTATGATCCATGTATTATTGTGAACTTCTAATTCCATTAACTTTATGTAACATTAATATTCCATTAATAATATGCTACACATACAATATGCAATGAACCTTACTTACCAAATATCAAGTAATTCCATTAACATACATACAATAAGAACAGATTTTTTTCAAGTAAAAAAAAATAGCAGTTACACATAAGGGACTCAAGTATATTGTAACCATTATGACTGCATAATCAAGTAGGAACATCAGCCCCTGGAATCTAATATTTGGTGATCAATATTGTTATCTATCAAAATCAACACAAATATTTTCAAATCTTATACCGGGGGTACATTTTTTTCCAATGTTTTTGAGCATTTTTTCAATGGAATCAAACATGTCTAGATTACATGTATTATCAGACATGTCATATTCCATTATTATGATTAATCATCTTCATCATCTAAACGAAAATTAGAGTTAGCATCTGAAAATGCAGATTTTCTGATGATTCGAGTCTGAATGAGCAGACCAATATTATGGTAGATGCAGACGCCAGAGTTCCGATATACGTCAGTTTCGTCATGCAAACATTTTAGTGACTTGAAGGGACTCTGACGCATGTCGGAACTCTGGCGACTGCAACTATGATATTTCACAGAAGTGGGAAATTCTAGTAATTGGTTACAGAATTGAAAATACACAAATGTATTAATATATAATACATAATACATTTACAATACAACACATATATAATACATATATGCATATATATATAATTAAATAGATATCTATTGAAATCTGTTGTTCTGTCTTTGGCAAGACTTCTCTCAAGAGATTCATTAAGCCTAATTATATATAATGAAAAGATGCTCTCAGTGGCTCTTGAGAGAAGAGCAAGTCTTGACAAAGGCAGAATGACAGGATTCAATCGGTATCTATTTAAATAATTATGATTTTGAATAATATAACCCAATACAAATATACATTTGATAACCTTGATATACATATAATTCATGTACTTTTGGCACAAAATATTAACAAATCAGCATGAACATTTTATGTTGACAAAGTTCATCAAAGAGATCCTTGTAAGATATTTTCTTTTTGATAAATAGTTTTCATTGAGAGTCAATATAGAAAAGGATGAAAATGCTCCATATAATTTGAAACTAGATAATGTTTTCAAGCAGTTTTCTGTTACAATATGATCTAGAATTATCACGTTATAATCATATATACCTAGTATATAAGCAATAACAAAACCATTATCATTCCAACATCTGAAGTTGATGACAGTCCTGACATACACTCCAACAAAAAATTCTCATTACACTTATGCACCGCCTTTCCAATTATCACTGAAAAAACCAACAAACATACATGAAATGAAATGTAGAATTAATGTTTATCAAAGCATATAAAACTATAGTTAAAACACTCCATTATAAAACAATTATGTATAATTTAATTTGAACTCAACCAAGTTGAAATATACTTGCTGACATTCGACTTGGTTCAGTACAAATTAAAATACACATAATTGTAATATCATACTCTCAGCTATTTTAAGACTCAATTATACTATATGCTCAGACTATATGCAGTTTCAGGTCACATTCTACTCCAGAACTAATTATTAGTGTAGGTCAAAAGCCACCTATTCATATATAAAGAAAATGAAGTACATGTATATTCTATAAAATGGCATGCAACATAAACATATGAATTAAAAAAAGTTATAATTCTCGGCTAAATACTTCCCACTTCAAAATTATGCTCAATTATGTTTTCCCCATTTGTAATGGTAAAACAGGACCTTCAAATTATCCTCATATTTGGGGCTTATCAAATTAATTCAAATCAATTTAATTCCATATGCAAGCAGTGAGTGATGAGCTGTGTATCTTTACAAAGCATTATATTGCAAAATATGCAAAATTGGTATTGCTTGAAAGGTACAATGATTTTTTATATAATAGTGATAATCAATTTGGCTAATAAGCAAAACAAATATACTGATATGTGCATACTCTGAATCATGTTGTTGATTAACAAATGTATGTTTGTATTGGGTTTCATTAGTCACCATAATAGTAAATAATGTGACATGCATTGCACTTATTCGATACAAGAAAGGTTAATTTTGGCGTTTTACTAAAATTCGATTTTAACAAGAGCAATATTTCTATTTGACTCCAAACAAATACTAAATACAGTATTCATATCAACCATCACCTAGACTAGCTCTTAAGATTTGACCAGGATGACTCCAACACTGCAATAACTTCTTGAATCTTATCAACTGCTCTTATTTGAGCTTCTTTAGTGTCCAGATCCTCACTATCTATACAATTCAATTTTTCTTCCAACTTTGCAAGCACTTCCTTTAGATATTTATATGTTTTAGCATCTTTTATTCCACTACACTTATTCAATTTTCTAAGAAGATATTCAGCTTCACTTATTATGATGCTAACTGCTTCGAAAGCAGTGCAATTTTTATCATACATTGTATTACCCAAGCTTATAAAAAAAAAGTCAATTTCACCCTGAGAATATAACATAGTTTTCTGGAAAAAAATAAGCATTTACATTACAATAGAGTGGACAGTTTATGATATGTTGAAGATGAATTATGTATTTATATCCTATATATATATATCTTATGATCGATTTTGGTTCACTATGAAAAATTCTAAGTACATGTGTACATGTATCTTTTATTTGTGAGCGTGAATGCAAATAGACAAATAACATAATTCTTCTGACTTGAATTCATACAAACAACCAATTAAAAAGCCATGAAAGAAAAATCATTATCATATATTTCATAAGTAGAATCATTAAATTTAATAAAAAACAGCAAATTATTAATGTTCCATGACCATATATCTCAGGTTTCTATTAATTGATTATATATTAAGCTACATACATGTATGTATGGTAATATTGCATTAGCCCCATTTCATATGTCAACTTGCAAATTTGTAGTGGTAAGACAGTTTGACAAAAGAAAGTGCCACTATGGACACAATAGAGTGCAACATTGAAATAATAGTGTGCAATTCTACAGTTGATCAAGCATGGAAAAAATATATAATCTTCAGAGATCATGCACAAACTTTCTGTTTCATTTCCTCTACATTTGACAAATCCCAACTTTCAAGTTGGTGAAAAAAGATTTGTCTGAAGACTCCCATGAAAGGTTTGGTGAAAGTGTTCTTCTGAAGCCCTTGACCACATGTCTAACATGTCCTTCATCAGCTTACAAAGATATAGTTGGTCTCATCCATGCAAGATCAAAGTTTCATTTTGCATACCAACATTACATCAATACTATAAATCTGTAAATAGGTTTTCATTTGAAAGCTTAAAAGTAATATATTAGAATAAACACATCAATGGGAGTTATACCATATTCATTGAAACTATGAATTAGATTATCATGATTGCAATGTGATAATCAAGTTATCTAAAATTTAAATTGTTGCAAGCATGAGGATATTATTAGATGAATGAAAATTTAATACACATCACATTTTTATAATGTTATAGGTCACAATAACAAAATGTAAAATTAACTTTATATTTCAAAAAACTGATTGAATCTTTAATATCACATAAAGATGAGACCAACTAACTAAGTTGATCAATGAAATGTCCATATAAGACAGGTATTGCCTTTAAAGTTTTCAGAATAAGAGGTGGGGCTTACTTTCCATGGAACACTGACAAACTTGCACCTAGTGGTATTTATTCAACAAATCCTTCATGGTTCAGTGAACAATTAGACAAATCTTACAAAATCCTTCATGGTTCATTGGCCAATTTGACAAATCCTTCACCTGGTTCAGTGAGCAATGCCACATTTATTTGCAATACCTCTACCAATAGACAATGTGTGTCAAATTTTTAGGATAGTATTGTACAATGTACATGCAAATAGGGAGTAAAATTTATTGGGATTTTTTTTTCAATTAAATTAATCTTGTGGTATACCTGCTGAGGCTCATTTGTTTGCTGGTCCTAAATAAAACAAGCAACAATGAACATGAAATATAATACAGGGAATATCTTTCACACTCGCCACTAGCCAAAACCTAGTGCTTAATCCATTTGGCGAGTGGGCTTCAATGTGCACCTGCCACTTTGGCGATTGCCTTTTCTATCAAGTTTTTTTATCAAATACATGTATGTGTTACCGTCATAACGTGTGAAATCATTGAAAAACAAAACATGATATAAATACCTCCATTTCATCAAAATAATAAAAACTACTTTCTCAGAAAAGGAATGAACCAGAGAGCTTCTAGAGACATCCATTTCGAAACATTTCTGGGGGAGCATGCCCCCAGACCCCCCTAGCTATACTTCGCACCTATGGTGCTCGTAACCCCACCTTCGGACTCCCCTTTTCAGCAACTTCAGATTTTGGCCAGTGCCCTTTCAACATCACCTGTCAAATTTTGGCAGGTGCCAATAATATTTGGCTTAAGTGCTCCTGTTATAGCACTGGCCGCATTGGCTAGAGGTGTTTGAAATGAGAACAATTCCCTGTAATAAGCATCGTTTTCTACATGACAGTGGACATGAATGATATTTATTGTTAAGCCTTGAAATTTAGTTTGCATGTAAACCAATGGTCCAATGTTGATGTCTTTTTTCCATTGCAAGCAAAATACAATAAAAGATTTGGCTTTCATGGTATTTTTGGGTTTGGAATGTCTAACTAATGAACTTGATGACTTGAGCTTAATTTTTTAATCAAAGTGATCGTGTGCATCAGCTGCATGCAGTGTGGACAGGCACCGTAGTAAGCAGGTGCTAGTTTGATGTTTTTATACAACACTCTCGGACCGTCGCGTCGTAGTGCGTCAGGGACAGTCTTACCGGTGTGGACGGGGCTTTATTGCCCTTTCTATTTGAATTTTGACGACATCTGTCCAATCATCGCCTCTTTTTACACAAACTTCCTGTATTCACAATCTTAAGCATTTATTGTTTAGTGACTTTATAATTTCTTAAGAGATATGTGCACCAACATCGTTTAAGATTTTTAGAATATATTTCTAAAAAACACAAATGACCACAAAAATTGAAACTCTTAAAATGAAAATTTATCATTCATTAATAATCATGTTATTTTGGAAGGTTCATCGTCAGTTTACAATTGGTGTTCATTTATTTTGATATGTCTTTTCAAATGCTCCTTAGATATGCATGTCCGTATATGGGTGGGATTATAAAAATATATACCGGTGTACTACATTTACTATACAAACACCATTCTTACTCAAATATAACATGAAGAAGAATGGTTTTTGTATAGTTAATAGAGTATATATATTCCCACATCCCATCTAACGACATTACTTATAACATTGTACTTTAAATCTTAGTTCATTTTATTGACTAATATAAATAAGTATTAAGAATAATCACAATAACCACTTAAAATTGCAGAGTACTCAAATTAACTTTTAAAGTGGGATTAGAAAAGTATTGGTGCCAGAAACAGGTTGATACCATACATGTATGTTAAAATTAGAAAATGCTACATATGTTTAAAAAGTTAGAAAAGTGTCATTTTAATGTTATAATTCATCACAATGAAGCTGACCGACAATAAATCTTTATTTAATATTAAATAAAACCTTTTTAAGTCACCCCGTAAAGTCTGCCATCTTGTACTCCATCTTGAATTACAGAAATTGCTCAAGGTTGCTAGCCTGGCTTCTATTGGATTTTAAATCTACTCACTCTCAGCGTTAAGGGGACCAGGAACGTTATAAGGGAAAAATGATTTATTTTCAGCTTTTTTATGTTTATCATACTGTAAACAATGAAGAACATGTTTTGAGATGTTCCTTTTATCACCAATAGTTTTCCCACTATAACACAATTTGCGAACACCAACCCGTAGGAACAGATGTGACTCTTTAAAGGCCTATGAGGTTATATGGGATACATAATCAAATTTCACATAATTTTCTATATCTATATATATAAATGAAGAAGCGATTTTTTTTGGTCACAAAAGGCTTTTTAACCAGAAGATGTACACACTCCAAATTATGTATGTGCAACCAGGACAACTTGGTGGTCGTTTTAATCTACATTTCAAACCAAATCTATTCTTTGTTACAGTTAAAATAGAAGAATAAAGCATTTTACACCATCCTTATTATCCTGTTTCCAGTTTACATGTATGTAAAACGTACGTAATATGATAAACGTTTGTGTATAAGTTGCACGTCACACATGTTGCACGTCACACGTATTATCACAGACGAGGTTCCCGACCTGTTTTGTGAAGGGGTGGTGGCAGAAAGGGTGTGTGTGTTCATATGGGGCTGGGGGGTGGGGGTGGGGGTGTAGGGGTGTAGGGGGGTTATGGATGGTGGTGAGGAAGGGAGGAGCATTTAATCTGTTCCAGATCTCATCCTTTTCAACCCAAGCAGCAGCAGCAGCAGCAGCAGCAGCAGCAGCAGCAGCAGCAGCATGAAGGGGGTGATGGAGATGCATTTAGTCTGTTCTGGACCTGTTTAGAGGGATGGGGGGAGAAGAGGGGAGTGAAGGAAGGATAGGGGAGGGTGGAACAGTTGATCTATTCTACAAGTGTTTACTAAGGGTAGCAGTAGCTGGTGGGAGGGATGTTAGAGGGATCAATCATTGCCATATACATGTAGTGGCCATATACATAGGCCAGTATCTTAAAACTAAATTTGTGAATTTAATGTTTTGTGACAAATTTCTATTTACGTGTGAAATAGAGTATTCACAAATGTCAATATACTTGAAGATATATGTCTTCTGAAAAAAACGTTCCTAGGGATTTTATTTCTTTTATTTTGTTGAATTATCTAGGCTTTTGTAATTGATTAAGAAATTTTGGTAAATCAGTGGTTTTCAAATATAAAATGCATGTAAATGCCTCACGGCATTACACGGCGGAAATTAGAGTATGGGTTTAACCCCCATTTAAAATGCATGGGAACGGAAGTGGTTCAAAATACAAAAAGCCATGCATGCCACTGCGAGCATAAATTACGCTGTGCACATACATATATTTCTACTTTTATGTTTACTAGATGTCCAAAAGAAACTATTTCAAACATACTTACTTGATATTGACTTTGCTGTGAGTAATCAATATTTGATTGCCCCATCATTGGTTGCTGCTGTCCCATCATTGGTTGCTGCTGTCCCATCATTGGTTGCTGCTGTCCCATCATTGGTTGCTGCTGTCCCATCATTGGTTGCTGCTGTCCCATCATTGGCTGCTGCTGTCCCATCATTGGTTGCTGCTGTCCCATCATTGGCTGCTGCTGTCCCATCATTTGTTGCTGCGGCTGGCCCATCATAGTTTGTTGTTGGTTCACATCTGGCTGCCCCATTTCTGACTGTAGTTGTTGCTGACCCACCATAGTCTGTTGAGTCGTCATGGGCTGCTGCTGCTGCTGCTGCTGCTGCTGCTGCTGCTGCTGCTGCGGCTGACCCATCATAGGCTGTTGAGACATCATTGGTTGGGGTTGCTGATCCATCATAGGCTGTTGAGACGTCATGGGTTGCTGCTGCTGACCCATCATAGGCTGTTGAGACGTCATGGGTTGCTGCTGCTGACCCATCATAGGCTGTTGAGACGTCATGGGGGTTGCTGTTGAGACGTTGCTGACCCATCATAGGCTGTTGAGACGTCATGGGTTGCTGTTGCTGACCCATCATAGGCTGTTGAGACGTCATGGGTTGCTGCTGCTGACCCATCATAGGCTGTTGAGACGTCATGGGCTGCTGCTGCTGACCCATCATAGGCTGTTGATACATCATGGGCTGTTGCTGTTGTTGTTGACCCATCATAGGCTGTTGAGATGTCATTGGTTGCTGCTGTTGACTCATCATAGGCTGGTGATTGTCAGGGCATTGTTGTGGGAATTGCTGCAAGTTGGGATTCCATTGTTGCTGTGCATTGCCTGACGGGTACATGGCTGGTTGCTGGCCAGTAAACATTCCTTGCTGATTGCCCATATTAAAGCCAGGCATTCCTCCTTGTGGGTACATCTGATTACCACCATACTGCTGACCCATCTGCTGGGGATTCTGGTAGAATTGTTGGTATGGTTGTCCCATATTCATTTGTGACATTTGGTTTATAAGAGGAGTTAATTGGTTAGTGTCAGGATCTAATTCAAACTGCATTCCATTCATTGTGACAATCTGTTTCTCTTTTGGTTTCCATTCAGGGTTCTGGGATCTATTGCTGATGGAGTCTTCTGCCAGTTCTAACAATCTCTAGATAAATATGATAAATGTATTCTAATAGCTTCACATTGATTCCTGACATATGATGATAAAATAATATTTCATTACAAAATAATTGTTAAAGTTGTGATTATCATAAAATCAGCAATCCTTACCTTCACAGCTTGAAGAATGAGCGCATTATTTGCTTGTTTAAGTACTTGCTCTTTTTCATAATTTTTTACATAAAATATATCACTTCGCATCATTGAAAACATATCAGCCACCCTTTCAATTGCCTACAAAAAGACATTACACTTACTGATATAACAAGATGGAAATTAGGTTATGCTCAGTGGCCAATCAAGTATGTTTTGATAGAAGTAATACGATCTGCTTTTTGCATTCTGGATATTCCTATCATTTAAACGCCACTAAGAGAATAACAAGAGCATTTTCAAAACCCTGCCATAAAAGCCCAGTTATGAAACTGCCAAAACACGTGTGGGAGAGAATTGTAAACCAAATGATTTTCGTCAGACATAACTTCACACTACACAATCTCCCCAATGTCCTCGCATGCATTTAAAAATGTACAGTAGTGGGTCTAGGAATGCACGAACAGGGAAACTTGCACAGAACAAATATGACCATAAAATTTAAAGATCACAAAGAGTCAGAGCTTTTTCAAACCCTTTCAAAAAATGCCAAAACTGGGAAGAGAATTGGCAAGCCAAAATTGCAAATGATTTTCGCTTCAGACATCTTCTACAATAAGAAAATGGTGTGATGTCTGCCGTTAGAAATGCAAAAAATGACCCTAAAATGCTCCTGTCAAGTTACACTCTCGTTACATAACTTACAATATCATAAAAAATATACCTCATTAATCGATTTTTCACGTGTGGCATTTGTCACATCTTTTGCAACTTTTAAATGAACCTGATCAATCTTTGTGAGTAGCGCAGCAACTTTTGTATCTGCGAGAAAATATGGAAAAAAATCATTAATTGGTATAACTAGGAAATAAAATAGGTAAAAATATTGCAAATCTATCTATAGGTCAACATTTTTATAATGAGTCTAAGCACAATAAAATAAGTGATAGTGCCCATGGGATAGGTGGGGCATGTTGAATTATAACAAAAGATTTGTCTATGTATTTAATATTTTATGATTATAAAAGTCTTTAACAGAGACTTAATAGAACTAAACTATACATGTAGAATAAAAAATAATGGTACCATAATAACTAGTACATGATAATGGTAAACTAATATGGTGACAGCAAGTTCACGGAGTAACATTAATATATAATTACGGAAAACCGGCTGTTATTTCTTTTGCCCACCACCCCCTACAAATCTCGGACATTTATCCCCCTTTGCTCTTATCAGTGGCGTTTTAGGGCTTCAAAACTAGACCCGCTCCCTGCCTTACTACTGTGTGCATGTTGCCATATGCACCATACCTTTCATTCTCTACTCATTTAGGCCACTGCTTCACCGAATCTGCTTGGCAATGCTGATTCGACGAAAATGTGACATTTTTCCTCTCCTGGCGCTCACCACTACAGTTTTGTCACTTAAAAACTTCAACTTGCGCTACGTCAGTAATGTAGAAATGTGTTCACAAGCCGCATACATTCAATTATGTCATCATTTATGAGAAAACTGCTTTGAAATGGTCAAAAAATACCTAGCACGATAACTGGAAGCGGCCATATTTCCGTCCACTTAGTCAATTCGACGCATTCGTTTATTGACTGATACAACGGTTTGTTATTACACAATTGTCCACGGGTCAATCTGCCGAACAAAGGCGTAACAAAGCCGCTATTATCCATTGGTCAACCTCCCAGGGTCAACCTAAACAAAGACATTGGTCAATCTAAATAAGGATGTATCAATTGTTTGGCGAAATAGCTTATGATTAAAAAGAAAACAAAATAAATTTTGATTAAAATATGTGATGAAACGACAAAGCATTCTTCCGTCCCGCTGAAAGAGGACGTTATGATTCCCTGTTGGAGGTTGATGCTGTTGCAAACTAAACTTTCTTACAATGGATATATTTCAATGTAAATAGATTTTCTGTTATAAACTAATACCACACATACATATGATAATAATGGATATAAATAAACGGTATGTACAATTGTATTAGAATAAAAAAAACGGCCGGTTTCCAACAGTTTATGCCGTGTGTAGGCTGTTTTAATTGTCGGCCTTCCATTATCGCCATGCTGGGGTGGCCTTTTAAAAATATTATATTCAATATACTCCCCTCAAAATAGACTCTGTAGGAGTCGGGCCAGCTAGTTCTCTCTAATAACTAAAAATGGTAATGAATATCAACATAGAAATCATAGGAATGAAACACTATTTTTTGCCAACTCTACACTGTAATTTTTATCATTCTGATTGGTTTACATAATAGTAAACATTTTCATGAAAATGGCATTTTTTTGGTTTGTGAGAGACAGTCGGATATTTTAAACAAGCATAAATTGGGGAGAAGTTACCAGTACCATGATTAGAACAGCAGTATTTCAATTTGCATACACATCAGTAGTCACTCAAGTGATACAGTAATGTGTACACAACTAAAAAATAAAAACAAACGTTGCAGTTGTAATATGGTACCTAATTCCCAATTTCAGTTGTTCAAAATGTCTGACTATGTCTCTTACAGAGACTAAAAAAATGCCATTTTCATGTAAGTGTTCACTATGTGGCAAAAAAATTGCATTTCATTTCTATAATTCTTATTTCGATATTTATTACCATTTTTAATTATGAAAGAAAATGTTACTTCATGAACTGGCTGTCAGCACATTAGTAAATTAATAAAGTATAAAAAAATATTCTTACCATTTGCTTTAGCCTTTTGATAAGCCTTTCTCAATTTTTCTTGCATTGTTTTTGACATTATTTGAATCTGACTACAATCAATCTTTAAAATAAATTAAAAAATATATTAAAATATGGGTATCATAAAATATCAACTGAAATATAGATTCAAGCATATAATAATAGTAAGTATATAAAAATATATCATATTCGTTAATGTCATTACTGCATGGATGTACTTTGTATCAGAGATATGAGGATATAATCATTTTCAGATCATTATGAATGTACCTACCACAATAGCCAGTACATGTGGAATATCTGACAGGGGTGGGTCTTTGACAAACTTTTGATCATTCTTGCCAATGCTTGACATGGGATTGAACTTGAAGGAAGGAAAACAAGCAATTTAGTATTTTACCAAATTAAAATAAAATTCATCAATACACAAAGAATATAAAATTGCACTCAGATGGTAAGTAGAGCTATGCTGTACGGTATTACACATTATCATTTTTCACTCAACATTTCATATCAATCTATTCATGATAACATTTAGACCACTGTTTTCTACACGGCTTATAATGAGCTTTACCAAATATAGTGTCTTGTGTGATGGACTCCAGGCAATATAATACAATACAATGCAATAGATAAATTACACTTACAGTATACCACTCTTGGATTTGCCCATCAATGAGTTTAGCAGCATCGTCTTCATGAAGACCTTTATTTTTCTCTTCTTCCAAGCCCATGGCGTCACACATGACAAATTTCACTGTTTTATTTCCTTTCGTCATAAATGGATGGTAGCGGCACTAAGCATATCAAAAATAAAAATTATCTCAGTCAAATCCTACAGAGTAAGAAGAAAAAGAAGTACCAATAGTATGATTTATGATAGTCAAATCATATTAACCCAAAATATTTTTTATAAAATTTTTGAATACAAATAAAACTGATGATAAAAAAGACAAACTTAAATAACATAAAAACAATACAGTAAAGGGCTGGTCACACTGGGTTCTGCGTCCACATCACTTCCAAAAAGTCACGAAAATTTTGTGGACGTGGTTGTCAGTGATATGGACGTGCTTAAGACGTGCTACAGTCGATTTTAACAAATGGGAAGCGTGGGCAGAACGGGAAGCTGTGTCCATGGACACTATTCGTAATTGAGACTGCACATGCGGAAACATGGACAATCTGTGCACGGCAATGATCAACATGTTGAGACATGGAGCACAACCTGGAGCGAACAAGATAATTGTATCTGGCAATGATCAACATGTTGAGTAGTGCCTGAGAACAGTGCCAAGGCAGTGGAACTGCCATAAAATAGCCATCTGGACATAAAGTAGTCCAAGTCTAAATTGAGGCAGAAAAACTGCTGACAACTAAGCCCACCATAATTATCTTCATAACTATTTGGAAGTGATGTAGCTGTAAATTCGTGTGTGACCGGCCCTAGAGATTGCTTTTACTTAAGCTCACATAAGTTGAAGACCTGCTTAACTTGAAGAATCAAAGTACTTAGCGTACTGAAAAAGCCGGCAAAGTATGGAATGAGATATTTAAATCTACTGTGATAGATTTAATTACCGAACCCAGGAGTGAACGAACACAACGCAAACCAAACGTCACGAAAACGGATGCTGTTTTGGTTTTGTGCCGAGTTCACTAGTACATTTCATCATGGGGATTCCCCAACAAAACCGAAAATGATAAAAAAGATTTTCTTTGAGGCTCGATTCTTCCGGTTGCTGCACATTGTCCGCTTTGACGAGCCCTTTCCAACGTCAAGTTTGTGTCTATAGCACTAGAGCTGGCAATACCTACGACCCGAAAAACGCACGCCATATTAATGCGCGGATTGGGCCGGCAGCGGGAACTGATTGCAGGCAGCGTACTGATTGCCGTTTCAATTGCTTACTGCGGTCAACATCCGGGAAAGTGAACTCGCCGGCTATAAGCCTTTGCCGGCTTAAATCATTCCCTTCACAAACTTTGTCCAACTATACATAAAAGTCACATCCACTTAACTCGAAGTTGAAGGGAATGGAGTGATGACCCTAATGTAACTAGCTGGAGGGCACAATCTGACTCAGGCGACCGTTCATGATAATGGGTAGCAGTGCAAATTTACCTGATAGGTTTCTGATGGTCAAAATGGTCTTGTTGGCTGTCTATTTGCGATTATATAATGTAAAAATTGCAAATGATGAGAGCCATCTTGGCATCAATGGCATCACAAAGATGTCAACCCATCACATGGGTTCAAATATTAATCTCCCAATGCACCTAATACTAAGGATTGCAGCTGCTTCGTCACTTGGGCTATGTGTGATGGTGAGATTCTCTTACTGTAAAGCCTTCACCTGGACAGCCTTGGCAGAGAGATCACCTATGAAAAGTCATTACAGCTAGAAGCTCTCACATAAAGATTCATTGCAAACCTCCATAAAGCCCTGGAGTTGTTGGTAAGGTTCTACTGCAGTAAGTGTCTAAATTGCATTAAAGCATCAATAGTGTAGGCTCATTGTAATCAAAGTATGTACAATATTTTTGTATTTCTTTTAGGGTTTTATGGCTAGAGGTACTGTCGGGACGTGGATATGCTATCAGACAGGTTGGGTGCTGGGCCAGAATGGGGGTGGTGGGGGAGGGAGGGAGAGTGAGCTGACTGTTAGAACAGTGATACAGTGGTAAGCTCAGGGATTGCAGTTACAGTGCTGTCCATGGTATAAAAGCAATATTTGTTGTTTAATAGTCGGGGGTTAAAGGGGGGTTTTTGGGGGGGTGTGTGTGTGTGTGGTGCGTGCGTGCGTGCGTGGTGGTGTGTGCGTGTGTGTGTCCATGACTTTTAGCCTTTTTAAAGGGGGGAAAATCAATTTATTAACCATTTTGATTATTCATCTTAAATAATCACCCATTGGACATAATTTCCTTTTTTTTTTCCATTTAACTCCCGATTTTTGGGTTTCCTATCATTACTTAACGCCCTTAAAATTTTCGCCTTAAAAAAAATTAAGTTTTGGGGGCCGCCCTCAGAGCTTAAATGCTTTGTTTATTAAAGTTGTAAAATTTCAATAAAATAAAAATAAAGGAATTTTTTATTTATACAATTTTAAAATTTGCTTTTCCAACAACTTTTTGGAAATAAAATCTTTTTAGGTCCAAGAAAACCCCCCTTAAAAATAATTTTTTTGGTCCAATTTCCCCAAAAAAATAATTTTTAGGAAAACCATCAATGAGTTTAGTAGCATCGTCTTCATGAAGACCTTTATTTTTCTCTTCTTCCAAGCCCATGGCGTCACACATGACAAATTTCACTTTTTTATTTTCTTTCGTCGTAAATGAATGGTAGCGGCACTAAGCATATCAAAAATAAAAATTATCTCAGTTAAATCCTACGGAGTAAGAAGAAAAAGAAGTACCAATAGTATGATTTATGATAGCCAAATTATATTAACCCAAAATATTTTTTACAAATTTTTTGAATACAATTAAAAAAGGATGATAAAAAAGACAAACTTAAATAACATAAACCCAATACAGTAAAGGGGTGGTCACACTGGGTTCTGCGTCCACATCACTTCCAAAATGTCACGAAAATTTTGTGGACGTGGTTGTCAGTGATATGGACATGGTTAAGACGTGCTACAGTCAATTTTAACAAATGGAAAATAAAAAACGGTGTCGGGGAATAAAGTTGAACTGTTCAAAAGCTGTCAGCAAACATGGACAGTAGACGTGATTGAGACATAAAGCACATGCGAGGCAGACAAGATAATCTGTGCTACGGCAGTGATCAACATGTTGAGTGCCAAGGCAGTGGAACTGCCACTAATAGCCATCACGTATAAAGCACGTCCCAAGTCTAAATTGATCAGAAAATTACTACTGACAACTAAGCCCACCATAATCATTTTCATAACTTTTGGAAGTGATGTAGCTGTAAATTCGTGTGTGACCGGCCCTAGATATTGCTTTTACTTAATTAAGCTCACATAAGTTGAAGACCTGCTTAACTTGAAGAATCAAAGTACTTAGCGTACTGAAAAAGCCGGCAAAGTATGGAATGCGATATTTAAATCTAGTGTGATAGATTTAATTACCGAACCCAGGAATGAACGAACACAACGCAACATACCAAACGTCCGAAAACGGATGCTGTTTTGGTTTTGTGCCGAGTTCACTAGTACATTTTATCATGGGGATTCCCCAACAAACCGAAAATGATAAAAAAGACCAACTTTGAGGCTTGATTCTTCGGCCGCCGCACATTGTCCGCCTTGACGAGCCCTTTCCAACGACGTCTAGTTTGTGTCTGTAGCACTAGAGCTGGCAATACTACGACCCGAAACGCACCCCATATTAATGCGCGGATTGGGCCGGCAGCGGGAACTGATTGCAGGCAGCGTACTGATCGCCGTTTCAATTGCTTACTGCGGTCAATTTCCGGGAAAGTGAACTCGCCAGCTATAAGCCTTTGCCGGCTTAAAAATCAATTTCCCTTCACAATCTTTGTCCAACTATACATAAAGTCACATCCACTTAACTCGAAGTTGAAGGGAATGGAGTGATGACCCTAATGTAACTAGCTAGGCACAATCTGACTACAGGCGACCGTTCATGATAATTGGTAGCAGTGCAAATTTACCGGTATGTTTCTGTTGGTCGAAATGGTCTTGTTGGCTGTCTATTGGCGATTATATAATAAAAATTGCAAATGATGAGAGCCATCTTGGCATCAATGGCATCGCAAAGATGTCAACTGCATCACATGGGTTCAAATATTGATCTCCCAATGCACCTAATACTAAGGATTGCAGCTGCTTCGTCACTTGGGCTATGTAATGTAGATCCTCTACTAAAGCCTTCAATTCGGACAGCCTTTACAGAGAGATCACCTATGAAAAGTCATTACAGCTCGAAGCCTTCATAAAAAGACCATTGCAAACCTCCATAAAGCCCGCGAGTTGTTGGTGAGGTTCTACTGCAGTGTGCACGCAATATTTTTTGTATTTCTTAGGGGTTTATGGCTAAATTGCTGTCAGGACGTGGAGCTGTTGCTATCCACTGGGAGAATCACTGAACAGTTCACTGCGCTCACGAAGTTTATTCTCTACAGATATGATATTTCTCATATCACACCCAACCAAATATGATAACCCTTAATTA
The DNA here is from genome assembly GCA_019095985.1 of Streblospio benedicti. NCBI lineage: Eukaryota > Metazoa > Annelida > Polychaeta > Spionida > Spionidae > Streblospio > Streblospio benedicti. The sequence goes on along the minus strand of CM032663.1, from coordinate 43,435,103 downwards.
CATACTCACCCATTTGAAATACTTTATTTTTTTCCATTTAACTCAGATTTTTTTGGTTACTCATATCATTCATTACTTAACTCCCTAAATTTCAAGTTAAGCAGGTCCAACTGTAAGCTAAATGATTGTTTACAATAAATTGCAATTTCAATGTACTAAAATAAGACATCTCACATCTTTAGTGACACTTTCATCTTTGCTTTGCACATTTGCTTGTTAACTATCCGTCCTTTCAGGACTGAAGCAACACTATTAACAAAACTAGATTTTCCTGCTCCAACTTGCCCCATCAATAAGATCCGAATTTTAGGAATTTCTTCAGGTGGCGTAAAGTTAACCACATAATCAAAGGGCCTCTTTCTGCAAAAGTTTATCAATCAGCACGTAACAAACGTAAAAAATCAAAGTACAAACTTTCCATGGTACATTAGCAATGTCATCATATTTGAAATCACTAAAGTCTAGGGCACATCCGGCAGCACTGGCTCCCTACTCTCGGAAGTCCCTACTGCCACTTTAAAAAAATTCATGGAGACCATGGGGAGCAGTGCATGTTCAGTACAGTGAATATACAGCAAAAAAGTACGGTAGCAAAAGTTTGACATGTCAAAATTCCATTTTGCCCAATTTGAATAGTAGCCTGGATGCAGATAGGCTGTACAGAGTCAGTGCGCTAGGCCATATGTCATTATTACTCGCTATTAACAAAACACAAATGGATAAAACTTGCTGTAAAAATGTCTGCACTGCCGGTTGTGCTCTTAGTTTTACATGATAGGTGTTTGTTTACTATCAAATAGCTGCATATCACCGTTTCTGTCATGGATTTCAATAAAACCAAAATTCCAAGCCCCTGTGTGCTGATTACCTGGTTATCTTCACTAAATGTGTGAATCTCAGTTAGACCCTCATCCGCCAAGGCTCTGGAAAGAAAGGTGATAAAAATATCATTGTATCTCTTACCTTTAAACATCACAATATAACTCTGTATTAGAAGATTATCAGTGAAAATATTCATTCTACTGACACTGCTATAAAATATGAAGAAATACATTACTCAGATGAGTGGCATAAAAGTTCTTATCGATGTAGGTAACGGTCATTTTAGTGGATTGTAAAGGTTGATTGCAGATGCTGATTATGGGATCATTTAGATAAGTAAGAAAGTAGGGGATGGGTGGGAAGAAAATTCTGTGAAAACATTGGTGTGGCACCCATCAACTCTGGGTGAAAAAAAATATGGCAGCCCTCAAAAGTGTGTGAAAAAATATGCCGAAAAATGAATCTGTAAGTAAGCAAAAACACCAATTGTGGATGGACGGATGAACAACGGAAGATGGAAAAAGGCAATCACAATATGGACAAAAGGTGATCACAATAGCTCAACTTGTCACAGACAGGTAGCAAAAAAGAACAAATGAATCAAAGTGAGAAAAGGATTGTCTTATGGCCTTGAGGTTTGAAATGACAAAGAGACCACTCATTTGCTGCTCTCACCTATAACAACCTTCCCTTTGCTTGTACAAGTAAGGAAAGGAACTTGTGTGACAATACATAATAACACTTAACACTTATTTTTCCTGTTTTCATTGTTCTGAAGTGTTTCATATTTTTAAGAACTGTTAAATATATATGTTCTTCATCTAGTGCCTCTTGAAGTGTGAGGTTGGCGCTTATCAGCATATGCTTCAGGGCACGAAGAACTGTTAAATATATATATCAATCTTAACCTAGAGTTGTAATAGCACGTCCAAGTGAGTTGTTAAGAAAAACACAATCCCCAAGTACATATATTTGCTGTCTTCAGATTATGAGCATTACCATGATGGCATGTAGAAACTGCTATTGAATTCAAGCCAAGTTGGATCCATCTATGTTGGATGGTGAGATAGCTAACATAATTTTTTTAGCCATTCTTCATTTTTATTGTTCTTTTATTTCAAATATTTTTTTCAAAGTACAAGTATGAACAATCATATTGTTACCAGAAGTGAGAAAGTTTCTATTTTTGTCTTATGTTCCATCTTTTTAAAATTGTCTTTAAACTGGTGTTATTGGTTATTCAGAATTTGGTAAAGTTACGTTTATTCTGCTTGTTCCCCTCATATTACTGTATGTTGGATGGTGAGATAGATAACATATTATTTTTGGCCATTCTTCATTTTACAGAGGTCCTTTGAATATTTTTCAAAAAGTTGAACAATCATATTGTTACATTTTGACAGTTTTTATTTTTTTAATGTGGTGTCTTTTAAAAATTGTCCTTTAAACTTGGTGTTATTGGTTATGGGAATAAACGAGGTAAACCTTTGAACAATTGTTGCTGAATATTTTACGAGATGAAAGATGGACGCCATTGTTTCTAAAGTTAAAATCACACTGACATTTTGAAGATTTTAATTTTCTGATTATTCCGGGCGCTTTTTCGGGAATGAACACCTTATTTATCGAAAGATATTGTGCCAAAGTGTAAAAAATTATTCTGATTATTATGTTTTTCTGTTTATTTCGATAATCGTAAGTTTCGTAGATTCGGTGATTGAGCAGTTCCAAGCAAACCGTCAGAGCCGTAACTTTGTTTTGAATGGTTACAAATTATTACGTTTTCTTATGCTGTGTCCTCTAATTTCATTTCGATCCCGTATCCTGTAGACGATATCAGTACTGTACATGCACTTAGATTTGAGTTTGATCTAACAACTATTCCTTTACACCAGGAAGACAATGTCTTATGGAACTGTTATTATATTCTTTGTTTAACATTTTTTTTCCTGAATTTTTTTCCATATAATACCCTCGGAAAAACCCAAAAAAAACATCACTGTCTCGTAATGGTCAGGTGGCACACAAAATAAAAAAAAAACGTGGCAGTTTTTTGTTGGTTGCAACAAAAAATTAAAACATTAAACCACCTGTCTTTCAAGTTTCATCTGTGGCTGTGCCGAGTACGATTGAAAAATGCATATCGTTTCGCAAGAAACACTAAGTATTTAACGTCCACATTTGATCAGTAGTTTCCCAATCGCCTATGTTGTAACCCGCAACGAAAGATATAATTAGATGAGGCACGGTAGATTAATTTAATTTATTAATTTAAGTTTTCCAAAGAAAATATGACAACGTTGATATTGCCATGACAGGTGCCTTACCATGTTCAGAAAATAAATAACACAAGCAAGTACCCGCAATTTGATGGGTCAAAATCACGTACGTAGCCTTTATGCGCTAGCATGTGTGACAGATTCATAATGGTGCTTTCCATAACGAGGTTCACTGCATGGTCTCACGTCTATCACATGCGTTTTTTATGGCGATTTAAGCCAAAATACCATGTCGACAAGATAAAATGTTATCGGCTTTTGCACCTTGTGGAGTCAGGTTCATATGTTTATTTTTTATCTTGATATTGGGGATGACCGGTACATTCATATCCCTATTAAAAATGTATAATTTATTTGCTTCATCGAGAATTTTTAAGGGACTTTCTGGAGAAAAATCATTTGGAGACAAAAAATCTCATAATGTTTTGTTTTTTATTTTCTATACCGACATTGTATTTTGAGTTTGGTCCATATCCAAATTCTATTTTGAGAAAGAATTAAAGGTTTATACACCAAAAAAAAAGAATCATACAAAGACAACAAAAAATTCAGTCAATTTTAATTTTTTTATCGCCAGAAATTGTTAATAATCTTTTGCATTGTCCAGTTTTATTTTTCTATTCGGGAAACCCCTAAAGATTCATACATTTTTAAAAGGGAAATGAATGTACTTTTTATACTAAAAGTTAAAAAAAAACATTTTGAGAATTTTTTATTGCCAGAATCTCTCCTTAATAAAAAATTTGCATGTATATTTTATTAATTTGCAGCGGGAAATATACATGATTCATCGGTGCATTTAATATAAAACAAAGAATATAATTACATGGTGGTCTCACAACATTCTTGTTGTTTGAAGTACTTTGATAAACTTGTGAATAAGAAATTTCAATTAATAATTTTAAACACATGACAAAAGCTGATAAAAAATCAACACTCAAATATTGCTCAAACTGATAATAATTCATATGAATTGCTATTGACACGGTATTCCAAGATAATACACTTACTGAGGATATTTTGGTCAATGGTAATTTCATCATGTTTTCCATAATTTCTCATTGGCAAAACATCATCATAATCTACTTGAAATTTATCTCCAATTTGGGTGACAATACTTTCAACTGCTGGGTCTGTAAATATATCACTGACGTGTCCTTGATGATGAGCATCAATATGAATCAGGAGAAGCACATACTTAATACCTGAAATAAATGTAAATCCACAGGTCACGATTTACTGAGCATAATTTCTACTAGCAATACTGGTCTACTAAACATGATAATTGTTAGTGTGTAGCCTAAAAAAATTTCCAGAATTATGTCTAAACCTCTACAATGTCATTATATACTGAAGTGAAAGGGATACATAGACAAAACCGGGTGAGTTGTTAACATTGATTATTTTATTGGGTAAAGTGTCAGATGGATAGCCCTTTCGGACTCGCTGTGACACTATGCGGAGGACAAGAACTTCTTGTTTCAAATGATGCATGATTTTTTAGTAGCTTTTACACAATGAAGCCTTTTTATAATGCATTTTGTTAAAACAGACTTGCACATTGATAAATATGTTTTTTATAAGAGGTAGAGGAAATTTTATTAAGGTAGGCCTTTAACAGAATACATGCAGTCAGGGCTTTAATGGAGGTTGACATGTGTTAGATAGAAGCCATTATTATGTTTGATATATATGGAAGCTTAGGGTTGTTCAACCTTCTTGATATATCTATCTGTTATATATTGATACTTTTTGACCTTAATAAGCAGAAAGACACTGTCCACCTTATAACCATTGTACATCGAAACCGAAATGTTCTGTCCAAAATTCGAGTTGGGATTCAATAAACTGTCACTCTTCATGTTCACCAGCGTTCTTGTATCATTACAAATGCCTCACATTGGGGGTCGTTTAATGGAGGTAGAAAGCCAAAGCTAAAAGACGCAATGATTAGAAGGTTTAAAAAAATATTTTGTAACAAGTTTTTTAAAATTGAAAAAAGCTTTTGATTTACTAGATGTGCCTGAAGCATTGATCAAATAATGTTCTTACATTTTAGATGTAAGATGGACATAGTATGAAGCCATCTTCAATGGCTCTGTTCAAAAAAACTTTCCTCTTAATAGCTTTGAAAGTCACTTGAATACTTGAATATGTTGCTCATTGCAACTTGTTACCTACTGACATATATGTGGTATACACTAGTACATGTACATGTAAGTAACCACCTGATCAACTACAATATGTTCAAGAGGAGTAAAAAGTAAGTGCGCCTTACAAATTACAGCAGCATATATTTCATGGCTGACTACTGATTGCTTTTTTTATTAGTCCCAGCTCCAGCTTCAAGCTGGTACAGGGACTACTGTTTTTCATTTTGCCTTAAGGCTACTTAGAATGTTATTTTTCTCTGTTTTAGACCATCGCCCTCATTAGTTTTACCTAGCGCATAGCAAAAAAAAAAAAAAAAAAATGTTGAGCCACTCCACCAAATTAAATTGTTATCTTGTTATATGGACATTTTATTTTTTACATGTTTTAAGTCTAATTTAATAAATGATTTGATAGATTTGATTTAAAATGCCCATAAAATTGCCATCAACAGTATGTCAGCATGCATCTAGTCTAAATCAGCTAGCGGTTTTGTTGGTCTGTGAGTCCTAGACTAGATGTTTTTGTTTTTTGATCGCCCTCATTAGATTTTTTCAGAAAGGCCAAAAAACAAGTTTTTATTTAAATGTTTTTTTTTACTTCCCTCCCTCATTAGATTTGGGATATTTTCTGATCTAAAAGAGAGAAAAAAAACATAGTGGCCTAACGTATGCCTGGCATTTTGAAGAAAATTGCTGAGTGTTATGAGCCCAAACTTTCTGATCACTGGTGTTTATAAGACTTTTAGATGATACAATATTTGCATTCTAATTTTGACTGTTGATATTCTTAAACCTTGCGTGTGTGTCTTGTTATGTTGAATGTCAGATGGTAAATGTGCTTAATGTAAAACTTGTACTAATGTAATGGACCATGGACGCTCGTCTTAGATTGTATTTCTGCACACATCTGGCATGTCCCTTATATACAATGCTTTCTGCCCCTACAATTTCCTTTGCCTCCATTTTTGTGTGTACAAAACATGTGTCTCTGTTTGTTTTTCTTTTAACCCTGGCAATTGTGATTAGATTTTAATTACAGGAAAACCATGTATAAACATAAAAGTGGTAGAGAAAGCTGGAATTAAAATCAAATCACAATTGCCAGGGTTAAAAGAGAAAGAGGAGTGCATGAACAACAGAGAGACATGTTTTGTACACAAGAATGGGGGCAAAGGAAATTGTAGGGCAGAAAGCATTGTATATAAAGGACATGCCAGATGTGTGCAGAAAGACAATCTACAACATCATCAATATGCACTAGAAAACCCGGACAGACAAAGAACAATGCATTCTGCAAACATATCACAGAACACCACCAAGGGGTACAACACCTAGATGTAAAATTTAAAGTGGATGTAGTAAAAATTTTCAAAACCCCGTTATACAGACAGATATACGAAGGAGTGTGCATACATGGAGAAAAAAGTAGACATACTGATGAACAGCAAACTAGACCACTACCAACCAGCTATTGGCAGAGTGGTCATAACAAATAATCCAAACAGCAGTTGACTTTTTATTCACCAAGATTAACTTTGTGGTTACTGTGATGTATTGTTGAGATTATATTATATATGTTTATTCTATGCCTTAAAATTGCAGTGTATAAATTGAATAAGTCTGTATGTTTTAATATGGGAAGTATTTTATGGTTTGGTTTTTAAATAGTACAGTGTTACTACACCTTTTTATTGTAAATTGAAAAGGTCTCTATAGAGATGAAAATTTTTTTTGTGAAATTAAAAACTTTTAAAAACTTTTAATAAAAAGATTTGGTTTACTTCAGTGGTAAAGAATCACCCTAGGAATATCAAGGGCTCAATGAATACGTTTTCAAAACTTGCATTGAGCCTTGAGACTTTTTTAGGTTTTTTTTTAATCTCATTAGGTCAAATATATGCATAATTCAACAGGTAAACTTAACATTAATATTCAGCCTCTATCGTATTATGACCAGTTGTCTCCACGAATCCGTGCTTTATCTTATTTATAAAGGCTGTCTATAGGTAGTAAGGTACTTTTAATCGCTTTGCGCTCTAATATGGTGTTTCGGATTTATTACAGCATGCAATAAAGGCTATTGTTACAGGAGGGCGTGTTATTGTTGCTTTTGCCCATATAAGGAACACGGCAAATGGCGGATTGTTTAAATCGGCCTGGAAGCGAGATAGTTGTGAAAACGAATGGATTTGCATCATAACAATATATTTTCCATCAAGAATTCAACTGTCGGATTAATTATAAACCAATTATGAAGCCATGGACAAAAGAAAATTTTCTAAAGCCACACGCATTGTTTGATAATCGCAGTGTTTTGTGCGTCTGTGTTGGTGATGATGAAATTTTGACAGCTTACGCTGCTGTATGCACAAGACGAACATAATTTGAAGACGTTTTTATAGAGGTTATCACCCAAGTAGGTTGTTTTATATCTATTTTCGGATCATCTGTACCCTTTATGATGACGCACTGCAGTCATATTATTTTACAAGTAAGAGAACTTGTAGAAATTCATTCTTCTAAAGTGTGTCTCAAACCTGTCTTTTTTAATCGACGGCGGCAACAGCCACATGTTTGGATGCTATTCTAGACATATGAATCTACAATCTCATTACATGGAGGTAAAAAATAAGAACCACGATACGATTCTGAGCCACACACGTACAATTTATGTAAAGAAATACGTATTTATGAAGGCCACAGAAAAGTTATTGTCTTTCACTTGTAACTGTCAAAATGATCGTGTAGATCTACGTCTTTACAAATATTCATGAGGAGGAGTTACAGAAGATTGACAGGTCAAAATTGTCCCCAAAAGCTAGAGAATAGCGCTGATTGGCTAGTTTTCTAGGTTATAGTTGGGTCGCCAAGGTTTTTCCATAGAGGCTGGTGTCCCACCAGCCGATTTGATATAGAGTGGTAAGAATAGACAATCAAACATATTATGCAACCAACTACCACTTACCTGATACACAGAATATCAACAATACTAATAAGGATATATAATGGAGTTCTAAGACAAAGTTTCGGTTAAGATGAGTACAGTAAATCTCCTCAACAACGGAACCCACTTTGCAGTCCAAATTCCTTCCATTGGAGGGGTTTCGCTGAATAGTCTGTGTCCCAAAAAATGACAGTTAAACATTGAGTGCATATTCGGCGATAGTCAGTTGCGTAAAATGCCATATGGCCATCCTGCTTTATCAGCTGTACATGCAAATCAAATCAGACTGTTTATTTTAAATAGATCACAAGGAATGATTGTGCTCTACGGATTGGAATGACACATATGGCTCTTTTTTAACTTGAACTTTTCTCTCAAGAGAAACAACCCCATAAAATTAGTTTCTTATTTGACAGCAGTGCTTTTTTATATCTGTATCTGTATCTGTATATTAATCTGCAGGGCTTTATCAGCATATGTGCAGATGGAGGCCTTGTGGTGTTGGTACACGGACATCCAGAGGCAGGTTAGTTAACCAATTGAGCCTCGGGGTGGAGGGATCACACTAGCTGTTGTTTTCAAACTAGGTGAGTTCTTTTTACGTGCAGAGGGGTGGCTCTCCTCTACATGGGACACACCTTTTAACGAGTCTTCTGAACCTCACACTTGGCGAGACCACCGCCTCGTAGTAACACTATTCTGTCGCGACACGCTCGGTCGAGATCAGCAACTCAGTAACAGACGTACGACGTAACGGTTTTGGCGACACAAAGTCTGCTGTGGACAGGTCGCCAACTCACGACGCAGGCAAATCCTGTTCGTTAGTCGTGCGCTCTACCCACTGACCACTGAGGACCACAGTGTCATATGTTAACTTTCTGGTCAGCGTGACACAGTTATTTAACACTTAGATTCTGACATTGGGTGCCTAATGACTATGTAAGTAAGAAACACACCAGTGAACGTCATGTACAGACATTTCAAAGATGCCTCTGTCACATGGCCACAGCTAGAGAGGACCAATCAGTAAGTTTTTAATTTGTGTGCTTCTAGAAGATAAATGTTAAGAATATTAAAGTCATAATTCATGTCTCACCAAACTGATTTGCTTTTTTTTTTCATTGACTTCAGCTTGTCTATAATTCCTGGATTCAAGACAGCGGCCCTTTCTGCATCAACCTAATGAAAAATAATCACAATGTTGGATCTTCCTTACCACACAAGTTGTAACATAATAAATACTGGTCCTACTTTATGATTTGTTGATTTATATTATAGACCACAGGACCAAAAGTATTGAAACTTTCAGAAATATTCTAAAATACAGCTGAAAGTTCAAGTTGGATCATGGTACCAAATATTTCCCAAGTTACAGGACAATGTTTGTTCCTGACAGATAAGACAATGTTGTTGATGAAACTAAGATGAACTTTGGTGAAATATCTGTTATCAAAATGTTTGATACCAGTGTCTTTAAACGAATTGTAAATACTTATTAAATTATACCTGATAAACCAAATCATGTGACAAAAAGTCAGATATATATTTTTACTTACCACAAAAACTACAGCCTGAACTCTATCCTGGAACTTTTCACTGTCCTTCATGCCTTCAGTCAATTCTTTGAGTTGGTCCAACTAAAATGTAGCAGAAAATATAGCTGTGCCTCACCATCATTGTTTTTATCCAACATTCCTACTAAAATGTTAATGTTCACAGTAAGCCTTTATGTCCAAAAACAAAACAAAACATTGAGCAGCTCGCATCAGCAATGCTACACATCCAAAAGTACAACTAGATCAAAAGTGTTCAAAGACCACCGTGTCGCTAGAACGACGTTGACTTATGGGCAATTAAGATATATACTGAAATGATGTGGACTTTTATTATCAAGAAATTCATGAATTTGCTGAGAAAACATCAAAATGAATTTACAGGATTAATCAATGGCCAGCAAAAAATATTACTCTGTGAGCTGCAATACAATAGACTAGTATTAATAAACAAGTTCATTAGCTATGTATTTGATAATATATAATAAATGAGTTCTTTTATCTATAGCTGAATATTGGATATCAAAAATAGTCTAATATTTCAATGGCTGACAGTCCATCTTTTTCAAAGAAATAAGGTCATTTTCTTGGAAGAAAACAACCTTGAAGGAGTGTTTTTTTTAGTACTGGGTCCCCTTGCCCAGTCCCTGTTAAATCTCCTAATAAGAAACTATAGCGAAATAACAACGGACATCTGAAACCAACTCACACAGACCCCAATGTCGCATCAGCCAGCACAACAAAAAATAGGCATTGTAAAAACACTCATGCAACTAAGTTAAAAAGTTAGTGTCGGTAGAGAAGGAGGAAAGCAGGTTATGTGGATACCCGGAGTGGACATCAAATGAAGGAGAACAACTGGGCAAGAAGATTAAAAGCAAGAAAAGGATCAAGAACAGAGGGAAAAGGGTAATGGGTTTGCTGTCTTGCCATACGTAAAGGGAGTAAGTGAGTGCCTTCAGAGATGCTTCAAGAAGCACAACATCAGCCTCTACCACAAAGCAAGACAAAACCTTAGACAATCTCCAGTCCATCCGAAAGATAAAATGAAGCCAGAGGATCAGTGTGGAATAGTGTATGAGACAGAGTGCCAGGTGTGTGGAGACATCTACATTGGTGAAACAGAAAGATCGCTAGGAGAGAGAGTAGAAGATCATGAGAAGTCAGTAGAAAAGAAAGATCCAAAATCAGCCCTCAGCCAACATCAAGAAAAAACAGGACATGTTCCATTCATTCCACCGCTAATGCAGCACATCAAAATCCTTGAAAAAGAACTAAGAGACATAGAAAAGTCCTGGAGGCCATTAACATTAGAACCAAAGGAGCTAAGTTAAATAGGAATGATGGAGTAGAGATCCCAGATGCCCAACTACCCTTATGCATGGAGAAAGGGGCAGCCAGGGGGACCCAGCACTGAACAAACACTCCTTCGAGGTTGTTTTCTTCCAAGAAAATGACCTCATTTCTTTGAAAAAAGATGGACTGCCAGCCATTGAAATATTAGAGATATTCATCTCAGATTCCTCCGCTGAACATGACATCATGACAATAATAAACAAGCAGTTTTATCCGTGATTCCTAAGTAAATACAGCGGACAGACATATAAAAACACATAGATATCATGACTAAATAAACCTGGATCAGAAGGAAAACATTTCCAGAAGATGTCAGTTGCGTTTTTATGAAAGTTATCAGAAGAATTTAGTCAGAGTTTGAAATTTATTTATTGTTGTCATCGTAGACACGTGACCCAGCAGAACGTGAGGCGCAATTTTTCGTATAAAAGCAGAATAAACATCAACAATAACCAAATAAACCATAATCTACCCATCCGTCTAAGCTTTCTTCACATACGATAAATTCTCTAATAAACAAATCTCAATGAAGAAATGAATAGCAAACATAAATACAGTCAAAGTGGCAGACTTTATCTACCCGCTATTAACACTAAAGGATTGGTGACAAAGCAGCTCCAGCTTACATCCAGGGACACAGCCAACAGTGAATGCAAGGAAATAGGTGCCAAGCCCAAAAACAGTCAGAGAGCCTTCAGCAAAGAAAGCCAGAAGCAACACCAACATGGATTTAAATGGGGAAGAAATGATTGAGGATTCATACGATGAGTATGATGACGAAATACAGGAAACTGATGAAGATGTGTCTGCTAACATGAACATTAACACCAATACACAGAATTTTACTGAGAACTTCATCAAAGCTCTACAGGACAAAGAGGGTGAGGTTCCTATTGGCAGAAACTATGTCATCCAAAGTAGAGAAGATAGAGGAGCAAATAGTCAAAATAAACAACAATAATGAATCAAGAGATAAGAAAATGAAATCATTGGAGAACAGGTTGGAAGAACAGGAACAAATAAGTAGGAAGAGCAATATTATAATCAGCGGATCCGAAAACAGTAAAGACAAATCTAAGTTGATGGATGAGCTTAATGCATGTTTGAAAACGAAATTAAAAGCTGATGACATAGGTTCAGTCATTCCATTTCCAGATATTCCACAAAAAAGTACGGGGAAAAAAAAGAGCCATCATAAAACTTAAAATGCATGGCCTAAAAATTGGGATTATAAAAAATAAATATAATCTTAGGGGGAACTAATCTCGGTATAATAAGCAATCACTTCACACAAGCACGATCCAACATCCTCTGTTGGAAAGCAGTAAAAGAGAAGAAGGTTGCACAGACGTGGGTATATGATAGCCAGGTTTTTCATAAAAGTTTCAGCTGACACCATCTTACTTATTAAGTTGACATCCGGGAATGCCAATTTTTTGAATAGGATCTTATATTAATTTTCTTTGACAGTAATATACTTTTAATTTTGTCAGATTGTGACTTAACAATTCTTTAACAATGTCATATATTTTTATTTTTCTATTTTTTCTATTTTTGTGCTCGCATTACCGCCATGTGTAAAAATAGGTGATTCTAAAATGGTTGTCAAAACAAATCAACATACCGGTAGTTTAATATTTTCCATCTTTAAGATGATCTTACACTTTAAATTGTTCATTATGTAAGCATAGTAGTTTATATTTGGAGGAAAACAATAGCATGTAATATGGAACAATTGTCATTTGCTTAAATTGATTTTAATTTGTATTTTCGTGTGAAATTTTTATTTGTATTGGTAAAATTTAGGAATATAGTATTGCGATCTATAACATGTCAAAAACAGGTGAGGGCTTACGATATCCTCGTATGAGGACAATGCCCGAGCCGTTTTGGTTCTAAGTCTTTGCGTTATGTCACGTAAATCTTGTAATGGAAAGAATCAAATAAAATTATATTTAAACTAAATATTAGACTATTTTTTTAATATACAATATTCAGCTATAGATAAAACGAACTCATTTATTATATAATAGACTAGTACTATTTGAAGAACAGATAATAATCAATAACAGTTTCAAACCCAATAATCAATATTTGCTGCTTGGTTGGAATATTGATGTTTTCTTGTTGGCTTTGCATTGAATATCAGTAAAAAACATAAATGGGCTTCAGAAAGCATATTCTATCATTCCGTGACAAAAAATCACCGCCAATAACCCACGTGATTGTATAATCTCCGTGCTCAATTTTGCAATGGAAAACACGCTCAAAAAAAAAAACACGGGCTTTTAGTCTAAACTCCTCACAATTTCAATACAGCCGCTGACGTAGTAAGGCGTGTTCATATTTTCCTGAGTGCAACAGTTTAGGACTAACGCCTCCGCGTGCTCAAAACTGTAGGAATTTTGACGTCTCCATGCTCAAAACAAACGGAAATTGACTTGAATGTTGAATGTTATAATATGATTTATTTTTAAAATAAAATCATGAAAATTGATTTTTAGTCATGATAGAATGGTGATTGACCACTCGATTCTTCGTGTCAATCGCAAAGTCGTCACATCATGGCATCTGATTTACTCTCACCGTTCGGGTAAATCAGACGTCAGCATGCGCAATTTTGCGACATTGTATCCAAGATACAAGATGGTCATAATATCTTAATTTAACCCTCTCAAAGCCGGACGTAAATTCACTATGATTCCCCCTCTTTAGCAGTGTCTACTTTGTTTTGGACGTGTTGTTCACTGTGGGGGTACCTAAGAATACGGCGTTCATGTACTCAACATTAGATATCGTGATATGACCTGGAGAGTCTAGTTTCACATTTATTTGAAGTCTTGATGCAAAGCTGGTTTCTCGAAGATTCCAGCGATGTATGACAAACTATGGTTTTGCCTACGCAAATACGAGTATTTTAGGGCTCAATTTTTGAAGCAGATAATGCGTGCTAGGTTGGTAAATATTTGTTGTCATTAACACTATGCTGCTTATTTCCTTGTAGAAACACATCGAAATGTCAAAGGTAAAGTTGTTGTTGTTGACACATCAGAATTTGAAACTAGATTCACGAGTATTTACATACAAAAATATGGCAGACAAAAATCAAACTGTTTTTTTTTTCTGAAATAAGGCTCCCTACAGGAGCCCACGGCACTAAAAGTGGTATTGGGCTCCTAAAGGGAGCCCACGGCATCCAAAGGGTTAATTGGCAGAGCGCCTAAAATCGAATCACTTCGGTGTTGCCTCATACCTCATAGTCATGTAAAGTTTGAACAAAATCGGTGCAATGGTTAAAGCTCTAGCTTGTCCAGAGACATACATACTTACATACAGTACGGATTGCGTCCAGAAGGACACAGAAGAAAAATTACGAGAATTATTTTTTGATTTGTTACGATTCTTTCCCCATTTCTTCTCATATTTACTGTTCTTACGAAGCGTAAATACCTTCTGTTATTTAGGCAATTTCTTATGTTCTGCAGTTTCTTGGAATAACCATAACAATTACGTTGTTTTGTTTTCTATGCATGACTTTTTCGAAAATTACGCATTTTCCGTTTTTCCTAGCAAAAAATCATCATCATCATCATCATCATCATCATCATCATCATCATCATCATCATCATCATCATCATCATCATCATCATCATCATCATCATCATCATCATCATCATCATCATCATCATCATCATCATCATCATCATCATCATCATCATCATCATCATCATCATCATCATCATCATCATCATCATCATCATCATCATCATCATCATCATCATCATCATCATCATCATCATCATCATCCATGTTTAGTTTAAACTGGACTAATTTAATCCCTGAAGCAGGGGTGGGTCCAGTCTGACGGCACTTCTTAGTGTACCACTCCAAGCTGTCCTGTCGGAAGGGTGGGTCTCAGCCATACCCAGCGCCAGCTGATCCGCTGACCACTTCCGCCCATGTCTTATTTGGGCGGCCACGGCCGGCCTCCACCGGGTCAATGTCCTGTACTCTTCTTAGCCAGCCATTACTGCGCTCGATGCCGCCATCATCTGAGTCGCTTGCCAGCGGAGCACCTTCACTATGTCATCCAGTTGCAGCCTACCCAGTAGGTCTTGAGAGCTGGCCTGATCCTTGGTGGTGACGCCGCACATCCAGCGGATCATGGCCCGGTCATTGCGTTGCAGTTAATGCAAAGAACAGAAGAGGTCGGGGCCCAGGTCTCACTTGCATACAGCATGATGCTCCTGACACAAGAGTTGTATACAAGTCCTCTCGAAGTGATGGGGATAGAGCGAGAGGTGAGGATGGGCAGGAGCTCATTGAATTTGCCCCAGGCTGTGCGACATCTAGTGATGGAAGCAAGCTCACAACCGCCGCCAGAGGACAGGGTGTCCCCAAGGTAACAGAAGGATGGGACCACCTCCAGTCTTTCTGTGCCGACTGTCACTTCAGTCATAGGTCTGCTGTCTATTGGTCTAGCCAGACCACTGCACCTGCTACACCGGAAGGTGGGGTCGGGGAGCAATATGCCAGTGATGCCACTGCATTTCTTGTGGACCCAACAGGAGCAGCCAGTACAGAGGATGGAATTTGTGCGGACTCCTTTGAGGCACACAGCACAGGGGTGTTTGCCGGTTTTCTGGAGCACGTTAAGTCCCGGCCCTGATATCATGATCTTGGTTTTCCCCATGTTGACCCGGAGCCCTTTGGCTTCCATGCCAGTCTTCCAGAGAGCCAACTTGGCTTGAAGTTCCTCCAGCGAGTCGGAGATGATGACCAGGTCATCAGCGTACAGATCTTCCCATGGGCAACCCGTGCGGAACTCTTGGGAGAGTGCCTCCAGCACAGTGATGAACAGCAGGGGACTTAGACATGAGCCTTGATGCACTCCCACTCTTACGCTGAATTCGTCACTCAGGTTGCGACCAACCCCGCACCTGCTTCTGGCATTGTCGTACATACTCTGGATGAGTAGTACTAGCCACTCCCCGACTCGAAGCTTGCGGAGGGGCCCACCAGATGACACGTCTGGGGACACGATCAAAGGCCTTTTCCAGGTCGACAAACGCCATGTACAACGGCTTGTTTGCGGCGAGAAACTTTTCCTGTAGCTGGCGCACAATAAATATGGCGTCGGTTGTACCACGGCCGGGCATGAAACCGAACTGCATGTCATTTATGTGCACTTGTTGACGGAGAATGCTCTCGACGCAGCGTTCTAGCACCTTCATGACCTGCTCGAGTAGCTTGAGGCCTCGGTAGTTAAAGCGCTCGATGGCGACGCCCTGCCCCTTGTAGAGAGAGACAATGATGCTCTCTTCCCAGTCAGTAGGAATCTTCCCGTAGTGGATGATGGCCTCTATCAGGTCGCGGATCAGCTGGGCACCTTCTACACCTGAGGCTTTGAGCATCTCAGCTATGATCAGGGATGTGCCAGCAGCTTTACCACACTTCATTGACTTGATTGCTTTCAACACCTGTTCCAATGAGATGTAAGGTGCCGGGCCCTCCACGGGATGGACTTCTGTGAGGGATTCGGGGATCCCACTCAAATTCTACATTTGAGAGGCGTTCGTAGTGCTCTCTCCAGGCATCCTGCATCGCCTTGTCGTCCAGACACAGCTTGCGGGCGTCATTGCGGACAGGTTTCTCACCTTGGACGTCACGGTTGGCGCGTCTCATCTGTTTTGCCAGGCGGAACAGGTCGGAACTGCTGGGTGATGGGTCTTTGAGGGCTACTTGTTCTGCCTGTGACTTTGCGAGGTAGACAGCGTGTTTAGCGAGACAGCTTGGCCTTCTGGTAATCCTCTTTGCTGCCCCCCTTCTTCCAGGCTTTCCAACATCTCCTCTTCTCCTTCACTGCGAATAGTTGACAGTCGAGTTCCACCACCAGGTCTCTTTTCGCCACCTGTGTTTCTTAGTGAACCACACACACCCTCTTGGGACCTTCAGAAGACTGGACTTAAGTTTTCCCCAGATCTCCTCAGTTGCACCACTGCTAGCAGTGTCAGTGGATATCTCCATAATTGAAACAATCGTAATCTCGTAAGAAACAGAGCTCCCCGGATCAAATGTCTGTACTTTCTCATTTTCAGCGCAACTTTAAGAGCAGGATTTCGGACGTTTCTTGAATGACACCATCCAAAATTTTCGTTTTGTACGATTCAAAACCACCGCTGCCTATATAAGCACAGGTTTGAGATCATTCGTCCCATTTTTTTCTGTCTACAAGATTTTCATGGTTATTATAAAAAATATGACTTCAATTTAACTTTACTACTACTACTACTATCGACGAGCTAGGTCCACCCAGCACGGGAACTCGGACTACAGCCCTCCACTCATCCTTGTCCATCATGAGCGTCTTGATTTCTGTGGTACTGGTGAGCCCAGTGTCCCTCTTCAGCGTGTCAATGTACGTTGCTTGAGGTCTTCCTCTGGACTTCTTTCCATGCGTCGGTCCCCACAGAATCATCTCGCTGGCGGTGAGCTCTGGGTGTCTTACGCAATGTCCAGCCAGTCTCATTCTTCTCTGCCTGATGGTGTCCGACAGTCGTGGAAGATAACCATATAGCTCAGGGCTTCTCACATGGTCTACCCATGAAACATTGTTCTCTTAGCATACGGGTGTATACCCCGTCCAGCGCTTTCTCATCCTTGGCAGTGAGGGTCCAGGCTTCACATCCATAAAGCAGCACACTTTCCACAGTGGTGACAAACAGTCTGAGCTTGAGGTTGTCGTTCATCCCTGACTTCCACACTCTGCTCATGCTGTGCAGTGCAGACCATGCATGGGCTCTCTGATCCTGATATCGTTCTGAGTTGAGGCTCAATTTAAATATGACTTCAATAAACTTTAAAATATTTAAAAAAAGAACTATTAACATGCATCTACTCAATATTTGTCATCGGATTATTCTGGCCACTGATGCGACATATACAGCTCTATTTATAGCAAGGGAAAAGCAGGAAACCACTGAAATATTCGCAAACTGTTTCATGAGTAAACTATTAATAATGGGCGTAATATATGGCAGATCCAAAGCAAAAAGTTTCTGATTTTTTCTCATTTTACGTTTCTTTCGCTTGAAAGGTAGATTGTCTGTAATTTTTTTACTGGTTATTACGTTGGTTACGATTCTTTCGGAAATAGTAGCGTAAAATCTGAAATATTAGTTCCGTGGATTTCGGATTGAATGCTTCAAGAAATCATCATGATCGTAATTTTGTTTCTCATTTCTTCCGAAATGTTCTCATTTATTTCGCTGCTTCCACAAATATCGTTACGCTTCTGTGTCCTTCTGACGTAATCTGTACTGTACACTACTGATATCATAAGAAGGATACAGTATCATAAGCGAAATTAGATGAATCGGCGTAAGAAAACGTAATAATTCGTACCAATTAGTAACAAAGTTACAGTTATTACCATTTTCTTGGAACTGCTCAGTCACCGAAACTACGATACTTACGATTATCGAAATAAACAGAAAAACATAATAATCAGAATTTTTTACACTTCCGCACAATAGTGCTGTGACTCGTAAGTCACTAGTTTTACTATTAGTCTAAATGACCCATTAGCGGTCATATAAACCGGCTTAGAGTTATTACCGTAACGTGTTTGTATCCAGCTAATTAAATATCCATTTGAGAAACTGTTTATCTAGTCAGTCAACCTGGCATTATCACGTAATTAGTATTTTATCATGCTAAATCTATGAAATTCACATCTCACCGTAGCCATATTGCTTTTACAACCAAAACGAGGCAGTTTGATTTCGCAGTATAAACGCTCATCTGATTGGTCTAAATTGTTTAATATCGGAAACCAATCAGATCCCATGTTATCATGTGTCTACTGCCAATCAAAATGAAATGACGTTGAGTGACGTTTGAGTGACGTTTGAGTGTAAACAAATTGTTGTAGATC
The DNA here is from genome assembly GCA_019095985.1 of Streblospio benedicti. NCBI lineage: Eukaryota > Metazoa > Annelida > Polychaeta > Spionida > Spionidae > Streblospio > Streblospio benedicti. The sequence continues at coordinate 43,416,060 of CM032663.1, read as the reverse complement.
TAGTCATTCGTGATTTGTACTCCATAGGATACACTTGGCGAATCCCTTCTCCGCTGTCGGAGGCGTCATTTTAATTATTGTATCGTCATTTTAATATCGTATATAAAAAAAGTTAAAAAGTACAAAGGCAAGTTCTATCGTAAGGTAATATAACCATATTTTGGTATATTCTTTATTGTAGATTTTTGTCTTAACTAGTTAAATCAACATTGGTAAGTCGGTCTATCAAATACTTTTGGGGCCGCTTATTTGCGTTTTTAACTAGCAGATAATTATTCATATTTTGGAGATTATCTTATTACTTAATCAACTCTTTATCGATATTTCGAGGACAGTTGATTAGGTAAATTTAATAGTCCGGTTTATTATAATAGTTTTAAAATAAATAACTTAGTTTGTTTGTAAACAAAAACTTCAAAGTAAACAATTTCCCCAAATAGCTCTCATTTGGTTCCGTCTTAGTTATTTAATCCTACAAATAACTATAAATGAATTTTATATATAAAACCTGTTTGTAAAGTTCTGTTTTATAAACCAAAATATCTGTGATAATTATTCTTGAATAAACTTAAATAGATCTCAATAAACATATTAAAATTTAGACTTACTTTATTCTATTTAGTATTTACTCATATTTAAAATTATACTTGAAGTCAATGTAAGATTTAATTACTAATAGTTAACTTCTAAAATAGAAATTAGTTAAAGTAATAGCTACAACTGTTTTGGTGAATTAACACTTAATTCAAACTTGGGGTCATACTCTAGATAGTAAAAACTTGCCACACCTACCAGTGTATAATAAAAGTAATTGTTGTCAATACTTATAACCAAATATTACTGTGACTAATAGTTATAAATATTTGGGGGGCTCGAGCTAATTTAGTCTACTAGTTTGTTAATTAGTCCATAATTTAGTAGGTAGGCTACAGTGCCTACCTTTTCGCTTATAAATATTCGGTTTGTTCGACCGTTCTCGTTTATTCCCGCCACAAAAGTGAAACCTGAAGTGCGGACACCCAATGAAATGAAAATCTGTCAAAATGTCGGTGTGAATTTGAACTTTTTAGAAATATTCTTTTTAATACGGGGAACCTCCGTAAAACTGCGTAATATATTGGGAACAATCGAAATAAAGCGTAACTTCAGGAGAGTTATTAAGAAAGCAGTAATTTGCGGAAGCTACAGAACCTTTTTATGTTCATAATAGTCGCAACAATGAGAAGAAATAGGAAAAAAACGTAAGAAATCGTAGCGTATTTCTCGAAATCTTTCTTCTCTATCCTTCTTACGCCATCAGTACTGTACATACATTACATAGTTACAAATGAACCAAACACAATGCTTGCTTCAGCAGCTGAGCTGAAGCGACGCAATTAGGATAGGTCATTATGTGTCACCACAGAGGGCCATTATGTACCTCATTAACATTCAAATAGAATGGGCAAAGCATAGATAACATGGGATTTCGATAAATATATAAAATTGTATTTATAAGTGAGATGTCCCTCGCTGTGAAAACAAAACTGAAGTATGAGTCAGCAACTAAATCATCTTATTGTGTAAAGGCGGCCCGTCTATTGAATTCCGAAATGCAGACTGTCATAAGATGAAAACTATGAAATTATTCAATGATTTGTTCACTCGTCACGTTGAAGTGATTCAAGATTGAAAAAGAAAAACATTTAAATTTTGTCTCTGTTAGCTTGAGTGACGTAATGCGCAAGGATACGGTAAAGGCAGTTATTTTGGTTGCAAATAGAGGTCAGTTTCAGATGGTGAATGTAATAATTTTGAATTAATATCATTTTAACCTTCACTTCTTTTTTCATCAAAAGCCTTTAATAAAGTACTTTAAAAAATGAACTACGAAATCTTTTAATGAAAGGGAAATATATTCATATAAGTCAATCATTGTAAGCCCGGTTTCATGGTCAAGTACAGCATCATAATGTACACCCAGACAACAAGATTCAGGCTCACGGAATAATAGT
>CM032663.1:43383166-43404002 GCA_019095985.1 Streblospio benedicti | reverse complement strand
TCAATATTCCAAGCAACAGCAAAATTGATTATTGATTTGAAACAGATATTGATTATCATCTTGTTATTTAGTACTATTGTATGGCAACACAAATATCTTTTTGCTGGATATATTGATTCTGATTCATTCTGATGTTTTCTCCTCAAATTCATAAATTTCTTAAAGCCCCAAATAATAAGACGACCCTCATCAAAATTTGGGGGGCCCCATGTTTTGGAAAAATTTTACGCGTGCAATTTTTGACGCGAAAGCCCCAAATAATCAGGTGAGTACACATTCTAATGCCCTAAATAATATGAGGCCCCTAGTACATTTCTTTTTGGTCCCAGATAATGCAACACAGATTGCATTTTAAATCTTTGACATAAAAGCACCAAATCAAGAGGCCCCTAACATATATTTGCCAATGAAATGAGGCATCTGGGGCCCAAACTTATATTTAAACTGGCACACACCCAAATGCTCAGAACTTATGGGGCCCCTGGTACATTTCTTTTGGGCCCTAGATATTGCAACGCGGATTACATTTCAAATGTTTGACGTAAAAGCACCAAATCAAGAGGCCCCTAACATATAATTTCCAATGAAATGGGGGATTTGGGGCCCCAACTTACATTTAAACTGGCACACACCCAAATGCTCAAAACTTATGGGGCCCCTGGTACATTTCTTTTGGGCTCCAGATCTTGCAACCTGGATTGCATTTCAAATGTTTGACGTAAAAGCACCAAATCAAGAGGCCCCTAACATATAATTTCCGATGAAATGGGGGATCTGGGGCCCCAACTTACATTTAAACTGGCACACACCCAAATGCTCAAAACTTATGGGGCCCCTGGTACATTTCTTTTGGGCTCCAGATCTTGCAACCTGGATTGCATTTCAAATGTTTGACGTAAAAGCAAGCAAATCAAAAGGCCCCTAAGATATATTTGCCAATGAAATGAGGCACCTGGGGCCCCAACTTACATTTAAACTGGCACACACCCAAATGCTCAGAACTTATGGGGCCCCTGGTACATTTCTTTTGGGCCCCAGATATCGCAATGCGGATTACATTTCAAATGTTTGACTTAATTCATCAAGAGGCCCCTAACATATATTTTCCAATGAAATGGGGGATCTGGGGCCCCAACTTGCATTTAAACTGGCACACACCAAAATGCTCTAAATAAATGGGGCCCCTGGTAAATTTCTTTTGGGCCCCAGATATTGCCTCAGTTAGTTACAAGCATTTAAGTGGTAATCCTGCAATTAAACCAGTTTAAAGGCAGTAATGAAATGCTTATTGATTGGTAATATGTATTTATATCTGTGCATTTGATGTTATTTGAACAATTTGGTCACTATTACTGACATAATATATGATTTTGTTAATCTCATAATGTGACATTACAAGGGACCCCTAGATTATATTGAGAAACATAACTTGAAAACTATGTTTAAATTATGTAAAAGAAATTCACAAATATCTTCTTTTTTTCAATAAAATGTAAGGGTAGATTCTTTGTTCAAGTGTGGTAAAGTAAATTTAAGTGTTTCAAGTTTAATCAACAACTTGTTTGCATCTCTGAAATGTCTCATCTCAACTTCTCTAATTCAATGACTCCAACTGCTAACAAGCCACTATCACAACAATAGGTTTCTTACCCTTTTGTTCAAAGGCTTAACAAGGCCACTAGTTGCTAAGAGCTGACCATTTAATTATCCCAAAGTGCTTGAATTGTTGTGGTACAACAGTTATTGAAAGGGTGAAGGAGTCAGTTATTATGGTTTAATTGAGGGATATTTTTTTATTTCATTGATGTTATTGTTTGCCTCTATGTTCTAACCTTTTTGTTATCATAATTTTCACAGATGTAATTTAGTGTGTACCATGGTTGATAAAATGTTGGTTTCATTTGTCTTGAAATAGTCAACAAAGTACTGTCTTTATTTAGGGTCCAGTAACTAGTTATTCTTTGTTCTATATGACCTTTGTAATTTAGTGTGTACCATGGTTGATGAAGTACTGGTTTCCTTTGTCTTGTACAAGAAAGTTCTGTCTTTGTTTAGGTCAAGTAAATAATGTTGTTCTTTGTTATATGACCTTTGCTCTGTGCCCCTCATTATAAATGCCAGTTACATTGAGTGGTGCAGCCAATGTGAAGGTTTACAAATCACATGTACCATAGGATGAAGGACCTAGAAATCAATTTCATTTAAGCAAATACAATAATCAGGTACTAAAGAGGATATTAGAACTTTATCTTTCCACAAAGGGAGTGCCAAAGAATTTGTAATTGCTTTTTATGTAAATATGTGTATTATGTGAGAACCATTTGCAATTATCAAAGTGAATATTTATCTATATTTTTCTATATTTTATATGCTGAGAATTGAGATTATGGTGTGTTATGTGATGTGTTATGTGAGAGTTTTAGTAGAAACAGTAATTTTATGTTCTACATGTATGCCATGTGCTTACAATTGAATAATATAGAGTATATTGAATGTGTAGTGATGTTATTCTCAGGATATTATGTATCCTAATAGGAATTATCTATTTCAACAATGCTTTCTTTAGTTGCGTTCCCTTTTTGATTCTTGATTGTTTCCGTATGTGTCCACATAAAGGATGGACCAATGTATATAGTCAGGCTTTATTTTTAAATCTGACCTGGGGGGCTTTTTTTCTTTTATATCTGTCCAGGAGTTCTCATAGAAATCATACACAGCACAACACCTGTATAAGCCTCCCAGCAGGTAAAGCTGGTGTTTGATGCCATAAAGACTTGCCTTTGAAACATTGGGGATGGTGTTCGGCAGAGGTGCCCTTCTCTCCCATTGGGGTTGCTATGGTCTGTGTTCAAACAGTACAGGGGGATCTCTGTCTGATTCTGCCCCATTGAATTTGGTATCACGAAAAAGTCTGCCCAATGTCTCTGCACATAATGGAGTGTCTCCTGCATCTTCTGGCATATCACTTAGTTCTTGCCATCTTTTCCCGTCATACCTAGAGCATTTTTTGTCTTTACCTAGTACATGTACAAAACCCAACACACTGACAACATGGGTCATTTCTGCAGGCCAGTTTTCAAGCTCGTTCCAGTTCTCATCAACTGCGTTCAGAAGAAAACCAGTGACTCGATTCTCTCTCCTAAAGCAGCACACCACGCCTTGGAATGTTGAGCAAGCACCCAATAGTGTGTGGTCACTATCAACAGGTAACTTGGACACTTTTTCCCAGCAGCCAAACACTGTCATCCGCCACACTATTCCTGATGTGCCGTCAATCAACACTGGAGCTTTTACTGATTGTGACCATTTTTCAATATCTGTAAGATGCTTTGAGCAAGCCTCAAGTCCAGTGCTACTGGCAGTGCTACTGGGAATGTGATAAATGCCATCGCGACAGACAATGCGAACATGTATTGGCCATAAGAGATATTTAGGCCTGCAGAAATTATTTCTAATAGTATCCAATAATTCTGCTGGTAAAGAAGCTGGGACGATGATGGTGTATAATGCAGCATTAATACATTCTTGTGTGTGGATGGAGTGTGAATGATGGCAGCACCCGTGTAGGAACTGTTGTAGATTTAGAGCTATATCCTTGCTCTGTACTGCATGACACATGAATACTTTGTCAAAGCTTTCTGCCACCTTCCAACCATATACACCGAGTAGAGCTTGTTTTGTGTCCCTTACATCCTGGTTTGCTACACCACCATCATCAGAAACAGTTTTTAGAATCAGGACTTTCTCTGGTGATATATCATATTTGATGCTTTTTTTCTCACACATAAAGAATTTGTGCAAGTCAGCATGTATTTTGGATGTCGCAAATGTAACTTCAGTCACATAAGGGTCAATTATTGAAATAACCCTGAAATTGACATCATCTGTGACAAAAGTGTGGAGGTGACTATGACACTGAGCAAGAACAACATCAAGGCCAAATAAGTTGCTCTTACTTTTTACATTATCATAGATGTCTTTTATTGCATTGATAACACCATTCAAAGGTTTGTTACCAACATCCGTTTCATTTGCATACACGCTTAACCCATCAGGACTGCCATGTGCATTAAAAACGATTCTACCTCTCCATTTAGTGTCATGTTTTTGCATCAAAAACGTTGAGATTCTTGGTAATATTTCATCCCATGTTTTAACATCACAATATTCAGCCATAACATTGTCTCTTATGCTTTTATAGTCTGTTATATATCTCTCATTTTGTTTTCGTCTGTCTTGTTTGATGGATCTTTTTGTTCTTCTGTCTTGTTCTGAATTTTTGTTGTGATCATCTTGTTTTGTACTTTCTTTGTGATCAGGTATTCCAATCATCAGTACATTGGAAGGATGTCTCTTTTTATCAATTGTGCCAGTCTCCTCTTGACCTTTCCCTTTGTTTCTTGCCGCTTCTTCATTTCCAATCATCCCTGTATTTGAAGGAAGTTGACATGGAGCTTGGGAAGCAGATGAAGACTGAGACATACTAGTTTCCTGACTGCCGGTCGGCTGTGCGTCTCCGAGTGGTGCAGTTTTACTTGTTACTATCACACTCACAAAAGTGTCATTGCTTTGATTGTGAAGAATTAGCCTATGTATGAGGGCATTTTCTGTTTGCGCCTCTTCTTTGCCTTTAAATACTTTCAAAATATCACTGACAGTGATGGGTAACTTTGGTTTCATATGTTCATCACAAGGCAGCCACAATGTGATGTTGCTATTTATGTCTGTGCATTCACTTTTCAGAGCCTCAAAAATATCACTTTTATTTGAAATTCGTACAGGTCTGCTTGTAACAATCTTCTTCCTGAGTGTAAGATATTTCTGAATGGTGTTTTCGTCTTCAAACTTTTGAATGGTGATAACATTTTCTTGCATGAATTGCTGCCATTTCGTCATCATGGATGATACATCTGTTTCATCCTCAATTATCTCCTCACCATCAAGCAGCTCTGATACTATTTCAGCTGCAGTTTCTTTGTCATAACAAAATGGAGGCTCCATAAAAACTTTCATCAGCGTTGTCTGATAGTATGACCTCAGATATTCATAATTACTCTGTTCTATTCCATTTCTTTCAACAAGGGACTCTATTGATGTGTGAAAGTAGGCAAGTGACATAACAGTGCTGTGCATTATTTAGATGGTTACATGTTTCAACGATGGATACAATGTTTGGCCTCTTCTCAGATGCAATATGCTTGGCGACAATGCAATGTGCATCCTTCACATGACCAGAAGGGACAAATATTTTTGCAGCTATAGAATCAGCTCTGGATGCATCAAGAAAGCTTTTGATGGTTTCAGGTTCCTGTGGACTCGGCCATATAATCTCTACAATAACACTGTGCTTGTTACAGTATATTTCTGCTGCATGTTGCATTTCTCGTGGATGCAAACTCATCATCATAAGCCATCTTTCAGTGATTGACCGTTTGTAGTCAGCCAGAATGGTGTTCAGTCCCTCCATCTCTTCTTCCCATCCTTTTTTGTGTGCATATTGCACAACAAAGCAATCTGGTAGTAAGCTGAGCGGTTTGTACATTGTAATTGTCATTTCAAAATATTTCTGGGGGAGCATGCCCCAGACCCCTAGCTATACTCCGCACCTATGGCGCTCATAACCCCACCTTCGGCGCTCCCCTTTTCAGCAACTTCAGATTTTGACCAGCGCCCTTTCAACATCACCTGTCAAATTTTGGCAGGTGCCAATAATATTTGGCTAAGTGCTCCTGTTATAGCACTGGCCGTATTGGCTAGAGGTGTTTGAAATGAGAACAATTCCCTGTAATAAGCATCGTTTTCTACATGACAGTGGACATAAATGATATTTATTGTTAAGCCTTGAAATTTAGTTTGTATGTAAACCAATGGTCCAATGTTGCTGTCTTTTTCCATTGCAAGCAAAATACAATAAAAAGGTTCGGCTTTCATGGTTTTTGTGGTTGGAATGTCTAACTAATGAACTTGATGACTTGAGCTTAAATTTTTATTCAAAGTGATCGTGTGCATCAGCTGCATGGAGTGTGGAGAGGCACCGTAGTAAGCAGGTGCTAGTTTGATGTTTTTATACAATGCTTTCGGACCGTCGCGTCGTAGTGCGTCAGGGTCAGTCTTACCAGTGTGGACGGGGCTTTATTGCCCTTTCTATTTGAATTCTAACAGCATCTGTCCAATCATCACCTCTTTTTACACAAACTTCCTGTATTCATAATCTTAAGCATTTATTGTTTAGTGACTCTATAATTTCTTAAGAGATATGTACGCCAACATCGTGAAAGATTTTTAGAATATATTTCTAATAAACACAAATGACCACAAAAATTGAAACTCTCTTAAAATGAAAATTTATCATTCATTAATAATCATGTTATTTTGGAAGGTTCATTGTCAGTTTACAATTGGTGTTCATTTATTTTGATATGTCTTTTCAATTGCTCCTTAGATATGCGTGTCCATATATGGGTGGGATTATAATTTCTCACACTCCAAGCTGTATTTATCAATGAAGAGCAGTGCTGATATACCTGATATCACACCGTACGGAAAAATATCACGTCGTCCAAATATGGGTAACGTAGTAATTAGACTCCGCCCACTTTTACTATAATATTTACAACTCGTGCTATAAAGCGCGCCGATTGGTCAAAAGAAGTGGTGTGATATTTACTATGATTCCTCATCACAGGACGAGCTGATTATCTGAGGGGGTTAGGTCGTTGGTCTTTTGGCAGAACTAGTTATTTTTCAACTTTGTGGAACAAACATTATTTTTTGCCGTTTTACATCATAACTTTATTGTGCTTCACTAGCAGTAAAATGTTTATTTTGAAAATATTCAGAAGTAAAATATCCATTCTAAAAAGTACCTACCCCTCTCAGATGGCTGGACGAGTTAACTATGTGAGAGGTTTTGCTGGACAAGTTTATTATCTGAGAGGGGGGCCAGGTTCTTTGACTTGGCTAAAACATTTATTTTCATTTTTTGGTGCAAACATTATTTAATTCTGTTTTACATCACAACTTTATTCTATTTCACTAGCAGTAAAATATATGTTTTTAAAGTTTCAGAAGTAGAATATGCATTTGAAAATACAATCCACCCCTCTCAGATGTAGCTGCCCACAAGGGTGTGTAAAATGACTTTACTTATATGCATAGACCGTGTTTGTGACCTTTTAACCATCTCTTGAATTGAGTTCATTTTTTTTATGTTGCAAGCTGATTTGCATATACCGCACTTGGACATTGAAATGCATAGTTTGAGTTTAAAGAATAAAATAAATATGTTTCTGTTATAATTTCGAGGGTGGAGGTGGGAGAAGGGAACATATTGGTTGGGTTATCATATCTGTAGAGAAATCACTAGTTAAGCTGGCGCTCACTGCGATTCTCTACAGATATGATATTTCATATCACACCCAACCCAATATGATAACTCCTTAAATATTGGCATTTACTATACAAACACCATTCTTACTCAAATATAATATGAAGAAGAATGGTTTTGTATAGTAAATTCATATCACAAAACCCATCTAACGACATTACTTATAACATTGTATTTTAAATCTTAGTTCATTTTATGGACTAATATAAACAAGTATTAAGAATGATAACAATAGCCACTTTAAAATGCAGAGTACTCAAATTAACTTTCAAAGTGGGATTAGAAAAGTATTGGTGCCAGATACAGCCCTGTTGATACCATACATGTATGTTAAAATTAGAAAATTCTACATATGTTTAAAAATTAGAAAAGTGTCATTTTAATTATATAATTCATCAAAATGAAGCTGACCAACAATAAATCTTTATTTAATATATTCACGCGTTGCCTCATTAGAGGAGGCCAGTCTCTTATCTGAGACTGGCTTTTTAACCAGAAGATGTACACACTCCAAATTATGTATGTGCAACCAGGACAACTTGGTGGTCGTTTTAATCTACATTTCAAACCAAATCTATTCTTTGTTACTGTTAAAAAAGAAGAATAAAGCATTTTACACCATCATTATTATGCTGTTTCCAGTGCACATGTACGTAAAACGTACGTAATATGATAAACGTTTGTGTATAAGTTGCACGTCACATGTGTTACACGTCACACATATTATCACACACGAGGTTCCCGATCTGTTTTGTGAAGGGGTGGTGGCAGAAAGGGTGTGGATGTTCATATGGGGGGGTGCGGGGTGGGGGTGTAGGGGGGGTATGGTTGGTGGTGAGGAAGGGAGGATCATTTAATCGTTCCAGATCTCATCCTTTTCAACCCAAGCAGCAGCAGCAGCAGCAGCAGCAGCAGCAGCAGCAGCAGCAGCAGGAAGGGGGTGATGGAGATGCATTTAGTCTGTTCTGGACCTGTTTAGAGGGGGATAAGGTATAGAGGGATGGGGGGAGAAGAGGGGAGTGAAGGAAGGGTAGGGGAGGGTGGAACAGTTGATCTATTCTGCAAGTGTTTACCAAGGGTAGCAGTAGCTGGTGGGAGGGATGTTAGAGGGATCAATCATTGCCATATACATGTAGTGGCCATATACATAGGCCAGTATCTTAAAACTAAATTTGTGAATTTAATGTTTTGTGACAAATTTCTATTTACGTGTGAAATAGAGTATTCACAAATATCAATATGCTTGAAGATATATGTCTTCTGAAAAAAACGTTCCTAGGGATTTTATTTTTTTATTTTGTTGAATTATCTAGGCTTTTGTAATTGATTGAGAAATTTTGGTAAATCAGTGGTTTTCAAATAAAAAATGCATGTAAATGCCTCACGGCATTACACGGGCGGAAATTAGAGTATGGGTTTAACCCCCATTTAAAATGCATGGGAACGGAAGTGGTTCAAAAATACAAAAGCCATGCATGCCACTGCGAGCATAAATTACGCTGTGCACATACATATATTTCTACTTTTATGTTTACTAGATGTCCAAAAGAAACTATTTCAAACATACTTACTTGATATTGACTTTGCTGTGAGTAATCAATATTTGATTGCCCCATCATTGGTTGCTGCTGTCCACATCATTGGTTGCTGCTGTCCCATCATTGGCTGCTGCTGTCCCATCATCATTTGTTGCTGCGGCTGGCCCATCATAGTTTTTGTTGCTGGTTTCACATCTGGCTGTCCCATTTCTGACTGTAGTTGTTGCTGACCCACCATAGTCTGTTGAGTCGTCATGGGCCGTTGCTGCTGCTGCGGCTGACCCATCACCTGTAGGCTGTTGAGACATCATTGGTTGGGGTTGCTGATCCATCATAGGCTGTGAGCATGCATTGGATGCTGAAGTTGCTGATCCATCATGGCTGTTGTGACTTATGGTGTTGCTGCCAGAAACATTTACCCATATTAGGATTGCTTTGTGGGTACATCGATTGCTTGCTGACCCATCATGCTGGATGCTGGTCAATTGTTGCGTTGTTGTCCCATCATGACATGTTGAGACGTCATGATTGCTGCTTGCTGACCCATCATTAGGCTTGTTCTTTGCGTCCATCAGGTTGCTGCTGCTGATTCCCATCATAGGCTGCTCTGATCGATCATGTGTTGCTAATGCTTGCACTCATCATAGCTGTTGATAAAATCATGGTGCATTTACTGTTAAGTTGTTTACCCATCATAGCTGTTGAGATGTCATTTTGCTGTTTGACCCATCATAGCTTGATTGTAGCATAATGTTGGGATTGCTGCATCAGTTGAGAGCCCATTGTTGCTTGCATTGCCTGACCCTGATCATGGGTGGACGTGGGTTGCTGCTCAGTGCCAATCAAGTAGTGAAGTACATATGGTTTGCATGTTCCTGCTTGAACTTTCCCCTAGCTTAAAGCCAGGATTGCCTACTGTGGACATAGGCTATTACCATGTACTGCCTGACCCATCTTGTTGAGAATTCTGGGGGTGATTTCATAATAACATCATCCTTTGTACGAGTTGTAATAAAGGAAGGCAATTGTTGCTGTGATCTAATGTCAAATTGCTTCTTTTTGCAAGATTATTCTTTTCTTCATTGCTACTTTTGCATGCTTTGCTAGTCAGTTCCCTTGTATTGCCATGTTAAGAGTTTTTCCCTTAATCTGATACAATGATGCTATATCTGCTAGGATCTAATTGTGGGCCATAGCAGGTATCAGTTTATAAAAATAATTGTTAAGCATTTGAATAAATTTTTTCATTTAAAACAAAACTATTTGAGCTATGCAAAATGGGTGGATCATTTTGTTGCTTGTTAAAATCTCTGCAATAAATATGATTTAAATGACTCAAACAAGATGTATCCATTTTAATATGATACTTCATTGCTGCATGCCTCATACAGACAGAAAGTTATGCTGATTTCAACATGCATATTTCTAATAAAATGAATGCTGGTCTTTGTTATTCTTTACTGTACATATATAACAATTTCTAGTAAAAACATGTTTGCTATAGAAAGTCGTGCTTCCCTTTTCAAGTATTTAACTTTTACCACATGTTACGATGTAGATGCAAGCAAAAATGACCTGATGTTAATGAGGAAAAATATACAATAGATTCTGTAAAACAGTTTATTCAACCTTAAAATTGTCCACAAGGAAAATCACGTTTATGTACAATTCATCACGTTTGGAAACGGTACAAACAATTGAGCCTGAATCTACTACAGTTGGGTGATGCTAGTATTGAACAGTTGACCTACTATCGGTTTTTGATCGAGGCTGTTTAAATCTCACTTCATCGTATATTAGATTCATGATTGTTGTTATGAAGCGAAGGCAAATTGAGATCGCGAAAAAAGTCATGTGACCCGCGATATGATTCGTATTAAATCTTTTGACACATCGGGCGATGAAAGAAAATAAAGAAAGTTGTTTTGTTTTTATTATCGTCAGCAATTATTAAATAAAAGGTGGTTAGTGTCATTTTTTTTAACTTATTGAGGTTCATTAGGGCACATCGTCGGGTTTGTCATCCAACTTATATAAAAAGGATGACCTAAATTGTAAACCAAATGATTTTCGTCAGACATAACTTCACACTACAATATTAAGAAGCCCTATTCCCCCAATGGTGAATGTGATGTCTGCCGTTAGAAATGCAAAAAATGACCCTAAAATGCTCCTGTCAAGTTACAATCCTCAAGTGTACATAACTTACAATATCATAAAAAATATACCTCATTAATCGACAAGGTGTGGCATTTGTCACATCTTTTGGGTAAACTTTTGAATGAACCTGATCAATCTTTTGTGAGTAGCACAGCAACTTTTGTATTCATGAAAACAGGAAAAAAAATCATTAATTGGTATAACTAGGAAATAAAATAGTAAAAATATTGCAAATCTATCTATAGGTCAACATTTTTATAATGAGTCTAAGCACAAATCAAATAAGTGGTAGTGCCCATGGATCGGTGGGGGCATGTTGAATTATAACAAAAGATTTGTTCATGTATTTAATATTTTATGATTATAAAAGTCTTTAACAGAGACATAATAGAACTAAACTATACATGTAGAAAAAAAATACTGGTACCATAATAACTAGTACATGATAATGGTAAACTAATATGGTGACAGCAAGTTCACGGAGTAACATTAATATATAATTACAGAAAACCAGGCTGTTATTTTCCCTTTTGCCCACCACCCCCTACAAATCTCGAATATTTATCCCCTTTGCTCTTATCAGTGGCGTTTTAGGGCTTCAAAAACTAGACCCTACTCCCTGCCTTTACTACTGTGTGCATGTTGCCATATGCACCTTACCTTTCATTCTCTACTCATTTAGGCCACTGCTTCACCGAATCTGCTTGGCAATGCTGATTCAACGAAAATGTGACATTTTTTCCTCTCCTGGCGCTCACCACTACAGTTTTGTCACTTAAAAACTTCAACTTGCGCTACATCAGTAATGTAGAAATCGGTTCACAAGCCGCACACATTCAATTATGTCATCATTTATGAGAAAACTGGTTTGAAATGGTCAAAAAATACCTTTCACTCTAACTGGAAGCGCCATATTTCCGGCCACTTAGTCAATTCGACGCATTTGTTTATTGACTGATACAACGGTTTGTTATTACACCATTGTCCACGGGTCAATCTGCCGAACAAAGGCGTAACAAAGCAGCTATTATCCATTGGTCAACCTCCCAGGGTCAACCTAAACAAAGACATTGGTCAATCTAAATAAGGATGTATCAATTGTTTGGCGAAATAGCTTAAGATTAAAAAAGAAAAATGAAATAAATTTTGATTAAAATATGTGATGAAAAAAAATTCCGTCCTTGAAAGAGGACGTTATGATTCCCTAATGTTGTGCCGTTACAAAATAAACTTTTTACAATGGATTTATTTTAATGTAACAGATTTTTCTGTTATAAACTAATACCACACATACATATGATAATAATGGATATAAATAAACGCATGTACAATTGTATTAGAATAAAAAACGGCCGGTTTCAACAGTTTATGCCGTGTGTAGGCTGTTTTAATTGTTGATTATCGCCATGCTGGTGGGTTTTTAAAAATATTATATTCAATATACTCCCAAAAATAGACTCAGAGGAGTCGGCCAGCTACACGTAGTTCTCTCTAATAACTAAAAAATGGTAATGAATATCAACATAGAAATCATAGGAATGAAACACTATTTTTGCCAACTCTACACTGTAATTTTATCATTCTGATTGGTTTACATAATAGTAAACATTTCATGAATATGGCATTTTTTGTTTGTGAGAGACAGTCGGATATTTTAAACAAGCATAAAAAAAATTCTGTTCTGGACTGTTTGGGGGGATAAGGTAGAGAGGGATGGGGGGAGAAGGGGAGTGAAGGAAGGATAGGGAGGGTGGAACAGTTGATCTACTCTGCAGTATTTACCAAGGGTAGCAGCTGGTGGGAGGGATGTTAAGAGGGATCAATCATCGCCATATATACATGTAGTGGCCATATTCATAGGCCAGTATCTTAAAACTAAATTTGTGAAATGTTTTGTGACAAATTTCTATTTACGTGTGAAATAGAGTATTCACAAATATCAATATACTTGAAAGATATGTCTTCTGAAAAAAACGTTCCTAGGGATTTTTTATTTCTTTTATTTTGGTTGAATTATCTAGACTTTTGTAATTTGATTAAGAAATTTTGGTAAATCAGTGGTTTTCAAACTTAAAATGCATGTAAAATGCCTCTCGGCATTACACGGGCGGAAGTAGAGTATGGGTTTAACCCCCATTTAAAATGCATGGGAGCGAGGAAGTGGTTCAAAATACAAAGGCCATGCATGCCACTGCGAGCATAAGTGTACTCTGTGCACATACATATATTTCTACTTTTATGTTTACTAGATGTCCAAAACTATTTCAAACATACTTACTTGATATTGACTTTGCTGTGGTAATCAATATTTGATTGCCCATCATTGGTTGCTGCTGTCCCATCATTAGTTGCTTTGTCCCATCATTGATTTGCTGCTGTCCCATCATTGGTTGCTGCTGTCCCATCATTGGCTGCTGCTGTCCCATCGTGGATTTGCTGCTGTCCATCATTGGTTGCACGCTGTCCATCATTGGCTGCTGCTGTCCCATCATTGTTGCTAACGACTGGCCATCATAGTTTGTTGTTGGTTCACATCTGGCTGTCCCATTTCTGACTGTGGTTGTTGCTGACCCACCATAGTCTGTTGAGTCGTCATGGGCTGCTGCTGCTGCTGCTGAGCAGACCCATCATAAGTGTTGAGACATCATTGGTTGGGGTTGCTGATCCATCATAGGCTGTTGAGGCGTCATGGGTTGCTGCTGCTGACCCATCATAGGCTGTTGAGGCACGTCATGGGTTGCTGCTGCTGACCCATCATAGGCTGTTGAGACGTCATTGGTGCTGCTGCTGTTGACCCATCGTAGGCTGTTGAGAAGTCATTGGTTGCTCCTGTTGACCCATCATAGGTTGTTGAGAAGTCATTGCTTGCTGCTGTTGACCCATCATAGGCTGATGATACATCATAGGTTGCTGCTGTTGACCCATCATAGGCTGTTGATTGTCATGGGCTGTTGTTGTTGTTGTGCTGTATCATTGGCTGTTGAGATGTCATTGGTTGCTGCTGTTGACTCATCATAGCCTGGTTATTAACATTGTCATGAGTCATGTTATTTGGGATTCCATCGTTGCTGTGTTGCCTGACGACATTTGGTTGCTTGCTGGCCAGGAAATATTCCTTGCTGATTGCCCATTTGGAAGTCAGGAATTCCTCTTTGAGGGTACATCTGATTGCCACCATACAATTGTGGTTGCTGAGGCAACTGTTGCGGATTCTGGTACAAGTGTTGGCATGGTTGTCCCAAATTCATTTGTGACATTTGGTTTACAATTGGGGTTAATTGGTTTGAGTCGGGATCTTTTTCAAACTGCATTCCATGGAATGTGACAATCTGTTTCTCTTTTGGTTTCCATTCAGGGTTCTGGGATCTATTGTTGATGGAGTCTTCTGCCAGTTCTAACAACCTCTAGATAAATATGATAAATTTTTTCTAATAGGTTTTTACGCTGATTCCTGACATATGATGATAAAATAATATTTCATTACAAAATAATTGTTAAAGTTGTGATTATCATAAAATCAGCAATCCTTACCTTCACTGCTTGAAGAATGAGCGCATTATTTGTTGTTTAAGTACTTGCTCTTTTCATAATTTTTTACATAAAATATATCACTGACATCATTGAAAAAATATCAGCCACCCTTTCAATTGCCTACAAAAAAGACATTACCTTACTGATATAACAAGATGGAAATTTAAAGGTTATGCTCAGTGGCCAATCAAAAATGTTTTGATAGAAGTAAATACGATCTGCTTTTTTGCATTCTGGATATTCCAAACATTTTAAACGCCACTAAGGGAATTACAAGAGCATTTTGAGATCGCTTGCACAGAACCCTGCCATATACTCGGCGTACAAAGCCCGACACGCGTGGCGTCCAGCCGCGTTATAGAAATTGTGTCGTGCGAAAACGGTTGAATCCTCTGGAGAGAATTTCGTAAACCATGACACAGGGTGATCCTTTGGCAACCAAACTCTTCTGCGGCCAGACATAACTTCACTCGGGATCGTTCACGATTTCTACACCCATAAGAAGCCCGCTATCTCCCAATGGTGAATGATGTCCTGCAGTTAGAAATGCAAAAAATGACCCTAAAATGCTCCTGTCAAGTTTTACTCTCGTTACATAACTTACAATATCATAAAAAATATACCTCATTAATCGATTTTCACGTGTGGCATTTGTCACATCTTTTGCAACTTTTATAATGAACTTGATCAATCTTTGTAAGTAGCGCAGCAACTTTTTATCTGCGAGAAAATATGGAAAAAAATCTTAATTGGTATAACTAGGGAAATAAAATAGGTAAAAATATTGCAAATCTATCTATAGGTCAACATTTTCATAATGAGTCCAAGCACAAAATAAGTGATAGAGCCATGGGATAGGTGGGGGCATGTTGAATTATAACAAAAAGATTTGTATATGTATTAATATTTTATGATTATAAAAGTCTTTAACAGAGACTTAATAGAACTAAACTACATGTAGAATAAAAATAATGATACCATAATAACTAGTACATGATAATGGCAAACTAATATGGTGACAACAAGTTCATGGGAGTAACATAATATATAAATACCCACGGAAAACCAGCTGTTATTTCTTTTGCCCACCACCCCCTACGAATCTTGGACATTTATCCCTCTTTGCTCTTATCAGTGGCGTTTAGGGCTTCAAAACTAGACCCGCTCCCTGGGTTACTGTGTGCATGTTGCCATATGCACCATACCTTTTATTCTCTACTCATTTAGGCCACTGCTTCACCGAATCTGCTTGGCAATGCTGATTCGACGAAAATGTGACATTTTCTCTCTGGCGCTCACCACTACAGTTTTGTCACTTAAAAACTTCAACTCTGCGCCACGTCAGTAATGTAGAAATGTGTTCACAAACCGCCACATTCAATTATGCGTCATCATTTATGAGAAAACGGCTTTGAAATGGTCAAAAAATACCTAGCACGATAACTGGAAGCGGCCATATTTCCGTCCACTTAGTCAATTCGATGCATTCGCTTATTGACTGATCAATCGTTTGTTATTACACAATTGTCCGCGGGTCAATCTGCCGAACAAAGGCGTAACAAAGCCGCTTATTATCCATTGGTCAACCTCCCAGGGTCAACCTTAACAAAGAAATTGGTCAATCTAAATAAGGATGTATCAATTGTTTGGCGAAATAACTCATGATTAAAAAGAAAACGAAATAAATTTTTGATTAAAATATGATGAAACGACAAAGTATTCTTCTGTCCCACTGAAAGAGGACGTTATGATTCCCTGTTGGTTGATGCTGTTGCAAACTAAACTTTCTTACAATGGATATATTTTTATGTAAATAGATTTTCTGTTATAAACTAATACCACACATACATATGATAATAATGGATATAAATAAACGGTATGTACAATTGTATTAGAATAAAAAAAAGGCCGGTTTCCAACAGTTTATGCCGTGTGTAGGCTGTTTTAATTGTCGGACTTCCATTATCGCCATGCTGGGGTGGCCTCTTAAAAATATTATATTTAATATACTCCCCTCAAAATAGACTCCGTAGGGAGTCGGGCCAGCTAGTTCTCTCTAATAACTAAAAAAATGGTAATGAATATCAACATAGAAATCATAGGAATGAAACACTATTTTTTGCCAACTCTACTGTAATTTTTATCATTCTGATTGGTTTACATAATAGTAAACATTTTCAAAAAATGGCATTTTTTTGGTTTGTGAGAGACAGTCGGATATTTTAAACAAGCATAAATTTGGGGGAGAGTTACCAGTACCATGATTAGAACAGCAGTATTTCAATTTGCATACACATCAGTAGTCACTCAAGTGATACAGTAATGTGTACACAACTAAAAATAAAAACAAACGTTGCAGTTGTAATATGGTACCTAATTCCCCAATTTAAGTTGTTCAAAATTCTGACTATGTCTCTTACAGAGACTAAAAAATGCCATTTTTCATGTAAGTATTCACTATCTGGCTATGCAAAATTGCATTTCATTCCTATAATTCTTATTTCGATATTTATTACCATTTTTAATTATGAAAGAAAATGTTACTCCATGAACTGGTTGTCAGCACATTAGTAAATTAATAAAGTATAAAAAAATATTCTTACCATTTGCTTTTAGCCTTTTTGATAAGCCTTTCTCAAATTTTTTCTTGCATTGTTTTTGACATTATTTGAATCTGACTACAATCAATCTTTAAAATAAATTAAAAAATATATTAAAATATGGGTATCATAAAATATCAACTGAAATATAGATTCAAGCATATAATAATAGTAAGTATATAAAAATATATCATATTCGTTAATGTCATTACTGCATGGATGTACTTTGTATCAGAGATATGAGGATATAATCATTTTCAGATCATTATGAATGTACCTACCACAATAGCCAGTACATGTGGAATATCTGACAGGGGGTGGGTCTTTGACAAACTTTTGATCATTCTTGCCAATGCTTGACATGGGATTGAACTTGAAGGAAGGAAAACAAGCAATTTAGTATTTTACCAAATTATAATAAAATTCATCAATATACATTGGAAACAATATAAAATTGCACTCAGATGGTAAGTAGAGCTATGCTGTACGGTATTACACATTATCATTTTTCACTCAACATTTCATATCAATCTATTCATGATAACATTTAGACCACTGTTTTCTACACGGCTTATAATGAGCTTTACCAAATATAGTGTCTTGTGTGATGGACTCCAGGCAATATAATACAATACAATGCAATAGATAAATTACACTTACAGTATACCACTCTTGGATTTGCCCATCAATGAGTTTAGTAGCATCGTCTTCATGAAGACCTTTATTTTTCTCTTCTTCCAAGCCCATGGCGTCACACATGACAAATTTCACTGTTTTATTTTCTTTCGTCACAAATGAATGGTAGCGGCACTAAGCATATCAAAAATAAGAATTAATCTCAGTTAAATGCTACGGAGTAAGAAGTAAAAGAAGAACCAATAGTATGATTTATTATAGCCAAATTATATTAACCCAAAATATTTTTTACAAATTTTTTGAATACAATTAAAAAAGGATGATAAAAAAGACAAACTTAAATAACATAAAACAAATACAGTAAAGGGGTGGTCACACTGGGTTCTGCATCCACATCACTTCCAAAATGTAACGAAAATAATGTGTGGACGTGGTTGTCAGTGATATGGACATGCTTAAGACGTGCTACAGTCGATTTTAACAAATGGGAAAACGTGGGCATAAATCAGAACGCTGTCGGCCATGGACAGTGGACGTAATTGAGACATGGAACACATGCGAAGCAGACAAGATAATCTGTGCTGCGGCAATGATCAACATGTTGAGAGACGTTACCTGAGAACCTGGAGCAGAGGATATTGTTATATAAAATATATGCCTGGACATGGTTAGTAGTGCCAAGGCAGTGCCAAGGCAGTGGAACTGCCACCAATAGCCATCACGTATAAAGCACATCCAAGTCTAAATTGACCAGAAAATTACTACTGACAACTAAGCCCACCATAATTATTTTCATAACTTTTTGGAAGTGATGTAGCTGTAAATTTGTGTGTGACCGGCCCTAGATATTGCTTTTACTTAAGCTCACATAAGTTGAAGACCTGCTTAACTTGAAGAATCAAAATACTTAGCGTACTGAAAAAAGCCGGCAAAGTATGGAATGAGATATTTAAATCTACTGTGATAGATTTAATTACCGAACCCGGGAATGAACGAACACAACGCAACCACCAAAACGGCACGAAAACGGATGCTGTTTTGGTTTTGTGCCGAGTTCACTAGTACATTTCATCATGGGGATTCCCCAACAAACCAAAAATGATAAAAAAGACTAACTTTGAGGCTCGATTCTTCGGCCGCCGCACATTGTCCGCCTTGACGAGCCCTTTCCAACGACGTCTAGTTTGTGTCTGTAGCACTAGAGCTGGCAATACTACGACCCGAAACGCACCCCATATTAATGCGCGGATTGGGCCGGCAACAGGAACTGATTGCAGGCAGTGTACTGATCGCCGTTTCAATTGCTTACTGCGGTCAATTTCTGGGAAAGTGAACTCGCCGGCTATAAGCCTTTGCCGGCTTAAAAATCAATTTCCCTTCACAATCTTTGTCCAACTATACATAAAGTCACACCCGCTTAAAGGTTATGCTCAGTGGCCGAACAAATATGCTTGTATAGAAGCAATGTGATATGTACTGTGTATTCTGAACGTTTCATCCGTTTAAACAGACTACTAAAGTATTTAAAGCAATTCAAATACTACGCAATACGAGGTGGCCATCAAAACACGTGAACGCAACAAATGTCAATAGAATGATTTTCGTCAGACGTAACTTGCACGGTGCACGTAAGAAGCCCCCTATCTCTCCTATGTTAATTGTCAAGTCCATGATACGTCTGGCGAAAATCATTCGATTATGCAACATCACGTGACCTTGTGTTTTAGTTTGCAAGACAGCATGGTATTTTTAAAGGTGAAATAGATATTAAATGTGGAGAAGATAAATATTATTTTTCTTAGATTTGCAATGGAAAAGGTATTGTTCATTGATACTAGGCTTAACAGAACATATATTATTTTGGCTGAGCATTATCTTTAACTCGAAGTTGAAGGGAATGGAGTGATGACCCTAATGTAACTAGCTAGGCACAATCTGACTACATGCGACCGTTCATGATAATTGGTAGCAGTGCAAATTTACCGGTATGTTTCTGATGGTCGAAATGGTCTTGTTGGCTGTCTATTGGCGATTATATAATAAAAATTGCAAATGATGAGAGCCATCTTGGCATCAATGGCATCACAAAGATGTCAACTGCATCATATGGGTTCAAATATTGATCTCCCAATGCACCTAATACTAAGGATTGCAGCTGCTTCGTAACTTGGGCTATGTAATGTAGATCCTCTACTAAAGCCTTCAATTCGGACAGCCTTTACAGAGAGATCACCTATGAAAAGTCATTACAGCTCGAAGCCTTCATAAAAAGACCATTGCAAAATCCATAAAGCCCGCGAGTTGTTGGTGAGGTTCTACTGCAGTGTGCACGTCTAAATTGCATCTACTGTAGAGAATCACTCGTTCACTGCGCTCACTAGTTTATTCTCTACAGATATGATATTTCTCATATCACACCCAACCCAATATGATAACCCTTAATTACATACTCACCCATTTGACATACTTTTATTTTTTCCATTTAACTCTAAGTTTTTGGTTACTCATATCATTCATTACTTAACTCCCTAAATTTCAAGTTAAGCAGGTCCGACTGTAAGCTAAATGCTTGTTTACAATAAATTGCAATTTCAATGTACTAAAATAAGACATCTCACCTCTTTAGTGACACTTTCATCTTTGCTTTGCACATTTGCTTGGTTAACTATGCGTCCTTTTAGGACTGAAGCAACACTATTAACAAAACTAGATTTTCCTGCTCCAACTTGCCCCATCAATAAGATCCGAATTTTAGGAATTTCTTCAGGTGGCATAAAGTTAACCACATAATCAAGGGCCTCTTTCTGCAAAAAGTTTATCAATCAGCACATAACAAACGTAAAAAATCAAAGTACAAACTTTCCATGGTATATAAGCAATGTCATCATATTTGAAATCACTAAAGCCTTAGGCACATCCAGCAGCACTGGCTCCCTACTCTCGGAAGACCCTACTGCCACTTTAAAAAATTAATGGAGATTGTG
>CM032663.1:43365545-43383066 GCA_019095985.1 Streblospio benedicti | reverse complement strand
TGCTCCTGAGACCGGCAGGCCAATCAAAGTATAAACGTCAAATTTGCTGTCATGAATCCAGTATGGATGGCTCATATTTTACCTGTAGCCTTGTATCTGCAGTTTGTAGTAAGGGATAATATTGGCATGAAGGATTTCATACGTGTGTATTATATTAGCTCTCTTTGAAATGCATGAAAATCTGCAACACAAATTTCACATGAAAATAACATCACACAACCCTTTCTTTTATGCGAACGGTAGTCCCATGGGAGCCCATGCATATTAATCCATTTGCAATCAAAACTGTTAGCGCAGCGAGATTGAAAGTGGCTTTTATTAATAATTTCCATTATCCCTCTACCTAATGGCGTTTTAGTTGAGGGTCCTGTGTTGGCAATGGTGATACATACACAAAGTATACACCCGTAACACATAATAACGTTACTTTATGTTAAAAAATCCCAGTTGGTAGCAGCAGTTGCATGACTAAATATGCACTGTGTAGTGTTCTATATTTGGACTGCACAGTTTCTGCTTGATGATAGTCAAGCAAGGAATTGAAAGAAGTGTAACTCATGTTATTATTTGAAAAAATATATATGTCATTTTATTTGTGTCACTTTTAACTTGGCCATGGTATATGCATTATAAGATCTTGAATAGCTAAGCGCATGAGGATCTAATTATTTTTGGTGTTCTTTATGACAATAATTTATAATCAAGAGCCACTTGGAAGTGACTCGACCTTATTCGCACGGGAAGTTGACAATTGGTCCGGAAAATGTCTTCTTTAAGCTCACACTTGGATTCCCCACTTCCAGGTCTCCATCCCATATGGCTGCTAATATAATGATAAGGACTTGTCTGCACTAAGTAAATACCTGCATTCACCTGCTCATTTTATAAGCAGCGCATCACTCACAAGTAACAGATAAACATGGCTTACACAGCTTGGTCAAAAACAAACCTACATCAAATATACTACTAAGCCAACTGCGTCGTGATCTAATCTACTGTTCTGTAATTAGGTAGGGTGGGTGGTGAGGGTGGGTGGATGGGTGAGTGGTGTGTGTGGTTGTTGGGTGGGTGTGAGTAGCAAGGAAAACTGGGTATTAGGGTAAATAGGTATGCGGGTTGCTTGCTGGTCTCGACCAACAGCATCATCGTAGCAATATTAAATATCGAGTACATATGGCGTAGGGCAACCGATTGTCAAAATTGAATGTCTTTACGGTATCATCATCACATAGTTAACACTTGGACGTGCGCGAATTCAACCTGAGGCCCTTGGTGTAAACCATGGACTAATTGGATTGTATATATAGAACACTTCAATCAACGTTAGCAGAAACAAGAAATGTGTCAATACGAACACTTTATCAGCCTTGTGCAATTAATTAATATACATATACTTCGACGTTTTAGCTGTCTGGGAAAATATGAGACACGTGTAGGCCCTACGTTTTGTGGACTGCCTTTATTATATTAAATTACATTTACTAGCGGTAAGCTCAATGTTAAATAGCCGTGGTGGCTTGAATTTCGTGAGAATGAGGCCAATAAATATGATACCACTTAATAAAATGACACTCAATATTGTTTGTTTTTAATGCCATCGACCCCTCGCTTTGCGTTTAGCCATTTTGTTATGTCCGTGCGTTTTTGCTTCAGTCTGATGCATAAGTTGAATCAACATTCTTACGATACATTTTGGCACTTTGTCTGACGAACTACTGGCTAAGAAGACTGGCTAGACACCGTCTGACTACGGGAGGTTGTTCATGGTACAGGGTAGATGTGCAAGTTTATGTTCTGATGTTCATGACGGTTCTGTTGACTGTCTATTGGCGATTACATAACAAAAACAGACGACAGCTGGCATCTTGGAGCCCATGGCGTCAATATGGGCGTCATGCTCCTGTACTTGGGCTATGCCGATGTCTATCGTGTAAGTACATCAAATAGTGAAGTCCCATTTGTAATTTAGTGATTTGATTTTTTTGCTGCAATCAGCATGAGATAGGTGGTGTCACGACTGGTGTGTGCTATCAAGCTGTGGGGCAGTGGGTGTTGTCAGGATGATGGGAGGGGGTTTAAGGACGGGTGGCTGGTGCTGTCATGATAGGGAGAGTACTATCAGGACATAAGGTGGGTGGCGTCAGTACGGGAGGGGGTGGCATTGTTAAGGCAGTGTTGAGTGCAGAGCATGGGGATTATAACAGTAATGTGTGCTGTCAGGACGATAGGTGGGGAGCCAGGACAGTGTGGATGGTGAGAGTTGTACTATGCAATATTTATCATTGATTAGTGGGGGCTGGGTGATGGGGGCAGGTGCTATAAGAACAAGGACGGGTGATGTCAAATTGGAGAGTGGGCTTTGCTAGGACAGTGGTGGGCGCAAAGGGGGAGGGTGATTTTGTTAGAACAGGGATGATTGCTGTCAGTACGAAGGGTGGGGGTGCCAGGACAGCGCAGATAATGCTATGCAATGTGTTTTGTTGAATAGTGGGGGGTGTGCGGTGTTTACTTCAGAAATAAGGCATTTAACCACATTTCCCGTATCTGGTTTACTGTCCCCACAGATATAAGCTAGTAGGTATATATTACTCATCAATATTACACTAGGACTGTAACCGTCTGTATATGATTATATGTAGTAGTACAGTAAACTATATTACCACAATAATCTTTTCGGGTGTGTGCTTCTGGATTGATAGAAATATTTCAATAACAATGAATAATGAATCAACAATTTAGAACAAAGAACAGCTGTTGTTCAGCGATTTCTGAGGCACCTTAGATAGGACTTTATCTCTACAACTAGTCACCATATTCTCACCACACAGGCAGCTCCTGACACTCCACCCCACCCCCATCCCCCCCACCCCCAAAACCAACCACTATCCCCACCCCCATCCACAAATCCATTGCATTTTTTTTTTCAATCAATTTTATTGATATCTCAGCAATCCTTATTGGCCGGCACATAAAGTATTGATTATTGTGGGTACGCCACCCATCAGCTGAACCACCCCTTGAGTGTCATATCTACATCTGATAAGATTAGATGAGAAATTTTCAAGGAACGCTTCTAAAGGTTAGACAATTGTACACAAGATTAAAAACTTAAACTCTATTAACAACATGCTGAGCACAGGCCTGTATGTGTACCAAACACACGTATATATCATACTCTCAACCTGTTTGAATGTCAAACTATTTCAGCACAAATGCCTAAAAATCGATGTCTGAAAAATGGGTGCCGTCCATTGTTTGATGAAAGATTACAACGTCAAGTATTACATATCCTTATGAAATGTGAAAATCTATATACTCCTAGAACCACTACTCCTGCACGGAGGTTTTGAAATGCACAGTAACGTTTGCAAAGGAAAGAAATTGGCTTCATCACGTAGAAAATTGTCCCTATGATCACCAGGTACAGACCAGCGGCTGTGAGTTACCCACAGTTCCTTCTAGTGGAGTGGTACATTCTCTCACGCTCATTTTGGGTTTAAACTTAAATCGCTCTCGCGTTTTGAGATGTATTCATCACATCTAGCTTATTCTATATTACAGTGGGACCTCTCTATTAAAAACACCTGGTGGTTTATCTCAGGCTGTCTCAATACGGCGGTGTACTTGGTTTATTTATGGAGATTAATGTTGGACTCTTCTTGAAGGCTTGGGACCCTGAGTAATGGTCTTCTTTCAAAGGTAATTCCTTTATTTTGATGGCCTGTTATATTCAACAACCCCTATACCAAATATTAGATGATTATATCAAATTTCAATTTTATTCTCAACACTCAACCCCAGCCCCAAGTTGTAGGTGGTTTGATTCTACTATAGTTTAATATTGAACGCTATTGACTTTACAGTTAAAAGTAATGTGTTGTTACCTTCATTTCTGTATCGCCTTCTTGAACTAATGGTTGAAAGCATCGTTCACCGCTTGTGCATGAATACTCCAACAGCTTATTCGCCAATCATATAACCAATTATATTTAAATGTAGACTTAACGTATACCATTTCACATGTCCATCACACTTCAAACGCGACACCTATCACCGCTTATCCTTCATTTCAAGCTGAGGGCCTGGTTGCAGTCGCGCTGTACTTTGTCTAAGTGATGTTTGAACTGCATCATTGCAAGAAATTTCAAAACCTTGTCAACATGAGCTGAGATTTTCATTGAATGACAACAGCATCAGGTGACTTTCCGTTCATGAGCTTCGCTCAGCGTGTGCGGGGGGACATCTCATGAAAAACGGTCGTCTGCTCCGAGCACAAGTCATCTCCTATCACTGGTAGCCTCATATTTAATGAGAGAGTAAGCAATGCGAATTACGCTGACAGTTAGATGTGTTGTGCATTACGTCTACTCTGAGCTGCATGAAAGGTAATACTATACCAGGTAGCATTGGTGATGGGTTGGTAACAAGGTGAGGGCGTGTCTTAGACTAACACCACGCTCGAGTCCGGTTTCACGCACCCTCGGGCAAGTGGCGATCTCATCGTGCAAGGAGGGTGAGTTGGATGGGGTGGGGTGGGGCGGGTGGGGCTGGTGGACTGGATTATGACAGACACTTGACTCCGATTTCGTCAGTGTTCGTCAGTAAGACGAGAACAAGACATGCGACTTTGCAATCCGGTGCACGCATTGTTGATTGTAAAGCGTACATGTAAGCAGGTGTGAAATTTGTGAGTGCGCGTGCAGTGTGGTGAGATATGAACATTGAATAGCATGTAAAATAGCCTTATGTTCCTTCAATCCATTTTATTTTTAACACTTTAAACTGATTAGATCTTAAATGGACATTTAAACGTTGCTCTATGGACCTTGAAACTCGAATAATGACCAAATTGCTGTCTCATTGGAATAATATGTGTGGTTTACTTATAAGTGGATCTTTCAAATACAATACCAATACAATGTAGTATTCGGGATGTTATCACATTAGAACTCACTGCTCTGTGTGGTGACGTTCGTGGTATATTAGTATGAAACATTACACATCATCATATGACTACAGTAGAACCTCCAATGAAGAGCACCTCTCCATTGAGACCACCTCTATAATAAGACCACTTTTCACGGTCCCAAACCTTCATAAAGGTACCAGTTAAACCTCTATATAGAGACCACCTCTTTATTGAGACCACCTAACACCGGCTCCACAGGTGGTCCTAATAGAGACGTTCTACTGCAATATAATATGACAAGAAGACAGTCGTAATGATATAACGGGTCCGTTGTCTATAGTAACCTTGGCATTTAATTGCTGTTACAATGAAACTGTCTAGTATCTCACCTACATAATACGTACGTTTGCTCATAGTATAGCATGCTTGATGGTTACCACAAAGTTTGTCACAGGTCTAGCTCCACGTTCGACATTTTGTTGCTCTTAACACCGCTCTGAAGAGATATAAATCCTAACGACGTTGATAACAGGCTCAAGTAAACTAGGCGTGTTACAACATTTATTACGATGCATAAAATCTGGTTGATGACTTGATGGACTTGGAACCTTTGCTGATACAACGGGTTAGCCTATCACAAGGCTCATCTACGCATAAAAAACTATCTTGCCCTATAAAGAAGAGAGGTGAAAGACTTTCTGGTGCAGGGGTGCCAGTAGAGTGGAGTGCATAGTAGCAGAGCATTGCATACTTTGGAGCCAATGGAAGGGATGGGGAGCGCATGCCAGATGTATACTAGCTGTAGCAGAATCGCATGCCTCTGCCTAAGTGGCATTTTAAGTGGAATGATGGTATGAGGGGAAAGCGACTGGTTAGAACTCTTACCATGCCGCAAAGTACTTGCGGTATAAAATATAATTCAACGTCCCCCCCCCCCCCCACACACACACCCCACGCCCTCCCCCACCCTACGCAATACTGATACCATCACAATACAGTCGCGCCCAAACGTGTCTTTCTTAAAACAACACTACCACATTACCTCTCACATAACATGTCATTTCAAAGATAAATTAGTGGTCCCTTTTTACATACATACAGGCACCTTATCACTTTGCATTAAAAGGGATCACGACTTTTTCAATAATCAAAAGTTACATTATTGTCAACATCAGAATATTGATATACTATTATATGTTGCCAATGGAGGGTGCCAGCAATCGATATGATAATATGAAGTGTTCGTATCTCTTCGTCAAGCATACCTTCCATTAGGATAAGGATAAGGATAAGTTTATTTACATCCATCCATATTGACTAGTACATATATACAGTACAAAAATATATTAAATTACATTAAAATATATTAAAATATGTACGTTTAAGCAATTTAACCACATTATATAATTGCTTCTTCCAATGTAAAACTAATGATGGTTGGGAATGAAAATAGGAAGAATTTAAAATGCAACTGACTCGAATAGTTTCACATTCTTTCAAATGGTATATGGATTAAGGATTGATTTTCCCAACAAGACATAAAAACAATTAAATTTATAATTCACAAACAGTTGTGAAACACTACAACTCTCTCGTGTTGTTGCAAAATGATTGAATAAATATACATTTTATGTCATTATGTCAATCACGTGTGAAACCTGACTTTTGGACCAGGGTTGGATTGAGACGAAACTACATCTTGACTTGCACAGAAAAAGGTCATTTTTTAGCAGAGGTATTAGCAATGACCTTCATTCACGCTCATGGGTATGAGTCCCGTTTTCTTTCTTTCCAATGTGGAAACTCTTTTTACCATTTTCTCCCACTTTCATGCAAATTCATGAATGAAATAGCAGTGGGAGATTTTTTTATCTCCCACGGCTATCTCCCACGGCTGAGATCGGACAAAATTAATGCGCAGAGTATAATTTGCATAAATTTACTATGAAACCGAACTGCTTTACTACAGCCACGTGCAGCAATGCTATCTGTTTATTTACTTCACGTGCTACTAATCCACCTGCTTGTACTGAAGTTGCCCTATATTTTTTTACTGGTTTACTTGTGCAAGTTTTGACGATATGAAAACATTATAGAGTTTACATTATTTCACAAAAAAGACATTATTATTTCAAAAAGTCGGACTGTATCGTCTGATTGATTTGTTCTTCTGTCTATCATCCACCCTCAGCACAACTCATTTCTAATGTAATGCTTCTAAGCAGCACAACTCGTTTTGCGAGGTGTGGAGCTCCTTATATGGAATGATCCACAACAACAAGTAAAATCTATAAAGGAATGTAAAGGCTTTATATAGTTTTACCGACTGTCTCCCAACCAATTGCGAATGCAATGTTTGCAGCTTGAATGCTGACTTCAGATTACCGGTAGCTTAAACAATAGAACAATTAATTTTTGGAAGTATGTTTTTGGATTTTATTAACTATCTTTTTGTACATTATTTTTCTATAAAAAAAATGCGAGTTTAAAATATGTCCTTTAGTAAATGAGTTAATGTGTATGTGTATCGCAGCATGCATAAAGTTTTACAAGTATTACACTGGGTAAAACAAAGCTAAATAAACACCAGCAGCACTGCCTGCTATAAAACCGTTTTACTCCCGCTAGAACTATGTTGCGTAAGAGCTTTCTGTGGTGGTGATTTAGCTATAGTCTGTTTACAAGTAGGTTGACGTGATGGTTTTGGACACTTGTTAATATCAATATGCCGCGTATTGGGATGCGAATCTAGTGTGTGGACAAATACGGGTATTGCAATCGTACACAAGTAGCAAGAATTTTGTTGGTTAGTGGGAGATAAGGCAATATTCTGGAATATCTCACCTTTTTTTCGATGGTGTTATTGTCGAAGCATGCATAACGTGCCTTTTACTGTCATCATTGACACCACTACATTATCCAAAGTTAGCTTACAAATTTTCCTGGGACAACTTTAAACGTGCTCAATGATAAAGATACAAGAAAAGAAAAAAATATAAACTAAGTATGAAGACTAACCTACGTTGCTGAACATATTGTGATAAAATGTCACGTTCCTTTAATCCTCATTACTTTTACAATTACCAGTTATTTGAATTGAGTTTTAGGCTTTCCACGAGGTGTGCAAACAAAGCTGCATACATACACACTGGACACACACTGGTTATACACCTCGTATCGGACGCTACACTGCTGGTCAAAAGTATGTGACCCAAAAAACTGTCTACCTTGCCATCGCATCTGAAAGTGACCTTTCAATAACATGTGCAGTAGTGGTGTTCTTTTTGTTCAGACATCTTTCTTTTAGGATTGATCTGTACATGTACATACTCATGACTTATGGCCGCAATTGCATTTGTAGTTCTCAGTTGAAATAGGCCTTTACTTTTCACAAGGTAAGAACAAATGCTATGTAGCATAACTTTGTAACTCAGTTAATGCATAAACATATACATATTCGGTACATTGAATATCAAATGTAAAACAAGTCCACAATGAGATTTAGTTCATTTTGCATTGTCAGTGATTTTATCACACATAATTAGATCAAACATGTTTCATAGCAGAGGGTAACCAGACTTTACAATGGTGCGCACAAAATTATTAGGAATAATTTTGTGTGAAGTTTGTTTGAAGAAGCGCAGCATTTCTAAGCAATAGACCATGTTAATGACATTTTTTCATTTGAAATAAAAAAAGGACACATACGTGCGTATTCTGCGTATATTTATGGTACCTCACTGCGCCATACCTTGAATAACCTCTCCGTTTGAACATGTATGTTTAAAATGTGCATGTTTCCACATTGTCGGGCCTTATTTGCAGTGTTTGTCTGATACTTTATTGGAAGAGTACAGCACAAACGCCTTCCTGCATAACTTTAAGGTGCACCGATTGCGTACATCAGTATTTATCAAACACAGGAATTGGTGCCATGGCGCATCTACAGTACTCCAGCATAGAATAGCGAAGATATCAACGGACTGTGCCGGACAAAACTTTTGACTGCGGAGGTGTTTATCGGTGCAGGGCACTTACCACCAACCCGGTGTACTGACCATGTGGGAGCTGTAATCTAATCACACAACTGCGCACGTCTCACCCTTATAAATAATAAAAACAGATGGTTCTTGTCAATGAACATGTGTTTTTGCGTTAGGGGAATGTACGCAATATACCAAGTAACGTGTACATTATTCGGAAACTGAAAGTTTCCGATCAAAAATCCAACGTAAAATTATTGGTAGTTATCATGATCATGATGGTATCTATGGCAGAATGTGTAAACTTTGGTAATATGTGATGACGTTATATCTTCCCTTCAGTAGGCTACTTTCTTTTCATTATTGGTGGAAAAAATAAATATCCATGTTGGTAGATTCAGAGAACATAGGGACGCTCTGCCCCCTCCCCTCTTTCACCCCAAAAATAATTTTCATGTTGTTTTTGGCATCTCCGCGAGCTTTTACACATACCAAACCCATAAAATCTAGTGGGTACCAGCCGCCCACCCCCAGTCCCCCATTTTATGTAGAAGGAAATTCCCTGGATATCTAGACAAATTTTTTTTTAACAGAGCATTTTTATGAACATCAGGGATTTTTTTTTTTTATACAACATCAGCAGTCATATCGAATTAATTCAACAGATTGGGTCATTTCATATGTTTCATATATTTTGTCCAAACTGAAACCAAAACTAAACTTTTAAAACATTATGCCTTATATCATCGCAACATAATATTCAAATAGTCACGTGGAGTGTGAAGAATGATATTACACATCTATAAGTCATAAAGTTTTTTATAGCCGGATAATCTGAAAACCTAATATTAAGAACTACCGCCTACTGGTATACATATACGAAGTATTGTACTACATGTATTCTGTTTATGTAGATCCAACGCTTTGATTGATTGATATAGTCAAGTAGCCAGACCATCTAACCCTTTTTAGTGAGTATAATGAGTTTTCTCACCAGGTTTGGTTAAAATGGTGCCTAATAAGAAATTGGAAGAAGATTGATCTTCTAGATATATGCACAATCCAAGATGGCCACCAACGAAGTGTTCTAAATCTGAGATGTGTCTAACCTTTTAACTATAAATGATAGAAACATGATTTTGGTGTCTGGGTGTAGGATGGTGGGGTCGTAGAATCCAAATATCATAATGGAAAGAAAATTGACCAACTAGACTTAGACAAAATCTAATATGGCCACTTCTGGTGTGGTCCGAATTTGATAATATCTTTGATGTGTTAGCAGCTATTAATGATAGATGATAGAATAATGATTTGGTATGTAGATGTAGGTTTGTTAACTCACAGAATCATAATTACTCATGAAAATATAACTCACTAAGTTAATATAGCCAAATGCAAGATGGCCGCCACTACGAGGATAGAAAGATTGAATTTCAATCATCTTTAATTTATTTTTTGAGATTGAATAATTTCATTGTCTGGTTTATTGAGATATAAAATTCAAATATTACCATGAAATACAAAACTGCCTATCAAAATAAATTTGGCCACCAAAATGACTACATATATATCTAAAGTTTGTCATACCTGATGGATTGTAAAATTATTCAAAACATTGAGTTCTTGTGTGGGAGTTTACCCATGTTTAACGGCATGCTTCAGGAGTGGAAGTGCATTCACCATATGGATGGCTATTATATTCTTACGCCAATAAATGCTTATCCTATGATCAGCCCCTAACAGATACAGGTAAGAACTTGGTGCGTTTCGAAAGACACTCTATAAAAAGCTTTCCATATGCATTGTGCCATTCTACATATAGTAGTTGAAAAGTACTGAACGAACGCCAGTCTCCAGATCTCATAAGCATTACTATTACACACTAATGTTTATCTGACTCTGATACTAAGCAAATCAATTTCATCCATTTATATTCTCTTTCAATAAGACAATCCAAGACCTTATCCACTTTTAAATATAGATTAAAGCATCATTTGTTTTAGGAGGGATACAAGCGCACCACCACACTTTATGGAATATGTGCTTTACAAATTAATTTTGTATTGTATTGTATATCAGGTCCACTATATTCGTAGCTTTCTTAAACACATATTGACCTCAGTAGGCATCATAGCTCTTATCATTCCTGTACATGCAAGGACTTTTTTTTGTATAATAAAGTAAACACCCAAATCATGATTCTATCACTAATAATAGGACGCATGCAGTGGCGGCCTTCTTGGATTTGGCTTATATCCGAATGAGGAATTTTGTTATATGAGTGCAGTTAGATTATCTTAGCCCATAAACAAGACACCAAACTATGACACTCAACTATAATATTACAAACAATCTCAAATTTTGAGAACTCCTGTGGCGGCCATCTTGTATTTCACTTACATCCAAATGATTAACCTGGTATTCAGGGCTATGTTTAGAATCTATGATTTCATAAACATACACCTAGACACCAAAGTCCTTATCCTATCATTAATAGTACCTAAGCTATAGATAATCATGGATTTGGAACACCCATGTGGGGGCCATATTGGATTTTGCATATATCAAGATGGTCAATGTCGTTCCAATGAGTATAGGTGTATTCTATGACCCCGAAAACCTACCCCAAATACACCAAAATCATGACTATCACAAATATAAAAAAAAGATATGTACAAAATTAGATTTTGAGCCCCCACCAGCGCCCATCTTAGAATTCTCAAAGTGCTGGGATATCTGACGGTAATCTAAAATTCCTTCTGAAGTACCCTTCTCCCAAAATCTGGCGAAAAAAGTCTTATGTTTACAAAAGATGATCCTGTGAAAATACGCCACTTGGCTACCAGACTATAAACGTCTTTGTGAGTTTTTTATATCCTGATAAATATATTTACACACTAAACCAACTCCTCGTTGTTTGCTCTGGTTGCTTGCCTTCAAATTCAGATTCAGTTTATTTTCACGTTATAGTGTGTTTAGTACTGTGTAGTTTATGTGTCGTTGCAGGAAGTGGGGAAACTTCTCTTACATAATCTAAGCAGGTATGTGACTTTTATTATTGGTGATTTTGAAGTTAATTGTTGCATAATACGAATAACTATTGTTAGTACATGTTTCACACAGTCTGTGCCACCTATGCGAAAGCATTTTACTTGTTTGATACTCTTTTATTATCAATGGTGTATAGTTTTCTTTTTCGGCTGTATTCTTGATAAAATGACATTTTGTTTTAAATTTTAACTTTGATGTTATTATTAACGTTTTAGGGCTCCTTTTCAAATTAAAACACCAAAAGAAGAAAATGTGATTAATTTTAAAACGAGCCTTTAGGAGCTCGAAAACGATATATTTCTTTTTTTATTGAAACATAGAAATAGAAAATACATTCCAATTACATTCCATTATTAACATCATTAAACACATCATTAAATACATAACTTCACACATGAACTATACGAATTACACTTCAACTACTAGATTATATTACATCATTATCATCATGAAATCCATAACTTCATGTGATTATATGAAATTTATTGGTATGAAATGATACTGGGTTTTGGAAGACTATTTTTGATAACAATAATGAATGATGATGATAATGGTAATGAAGGTGAAATTGATGATAAAGATGCAGATACATATGGTCTATTTGCACATATATATCTGCAGCATTGACGAAATGTTGATAAAAAACGATAATGAATAAAATCAAAATTAAATTTTAAAACAAAGTTTCATTTTATCGAGTATACAGCCGAAAAAGAAAACTATACACTGTTGATAATGAGACCTTGTGCTGTAGGCCAAATATACAATATATTTGATATGATATTGTTTTAGAACACGGTTAGAACTACACGTAACGGCGGGCAGCTTTTATATCAATATACGGCAAATAATTGGTCAAATACATAAAGATAATTCTCTAATGTGTTTCCCCCCAAAATTTGCTTGTGGATTCAAGAAGAATATAATCATATAGTAAATACAAAATACCCATACGTGTAACGATCGCCTATCACAAGGCACTTGATATATGGTTTACATGAGCGGCTTTTGTAATGATAGAAGTAAACAACTATTTATTAGACAGAGTAGGATTTCTTTCAAAGGGCCCTTATTTAGGGAGTTTAATCAACCCGCTTCGCAAAAATGTATCACATATATCAAAATGTTTGCTGGAGTCTCGGGATCAATTTCAGTCCTGTTGTACTAAATTTCTCATGTGCGAAAGTAGAAAAAATGGCCTTAATGTGGACCTACGTCAAAAAAACTAAACCGCGTCTGCAAATACGTCTTATAATACCCACTCAGCAAAGTCACCCATGAAATAAAAACTACTTCAAATAAAAAGCTATTGTTCATAGGACTTATACCCCAACTACTTGGCTACTCAGAACAGTAAACAAATCCATTTTACCTCTATTATTTTTGTCTCAAGAGCAGGATTTGTAGAGTACGTAATTTTGGACTCCATGACACTTTTGTTTTAGAAAAAAAATACATATACTTTTCTCTACTAATACTGTTTTATGTTAACATGAATACTTTAACCATTCAAAACTTACTACATTCAATTAGGAAACTAATGAGCCATCCTGGGTGCTTTTATCTTAATATTTGACAATTTTATGAGCATAATACTAACCCTACCCCCCAAACGTCATTTTGTGCCAAATGGTATGTGACATACTGATATACTGTAACACTGTCAATAAGATCTTCAACTAGTGATATAATATCATAATTTCTAAGGTAATTTTGCATTCTGAACCCATATCTCCTGTAAACAATAGTAAATTTTGTATTATTAAGTCCCTAAATCACTTTTTAACATAATGTACCCCTGTATTTTGATACCTTCTAATTCAGAATGTATGTGGTAACTGTTTATTATTCGTATAACGTTTCGATGATACTTAAAACAAACATTTTAAGTCATAGGATAGAACAATATTATAAATAAGAAAGTTACAGATTATATATGAAAAAAATTGTGAATTTAATATTTCATCTGCTTCGGACGAAATGGTGAAAGATTGGTATTTCTTCCGGACGGAACTTGGGGAAGAAAGGTGGAAGTTTACACGGAAACTTCCGCCATTGGAAGAAACTGCCAACCCTAAAATATATTAAAGCAAATTTTAAGCAGTTTAGGAACCTCCAAAGTTAAGAATTTCCAACTGTACAGTATTGGTCAAACTTTCTCTATGCTGTGCAAATACTGATGTGCAGTATCAGAGCAGAGCATGAAGGTAACTGGGATCTTCATTTATCCTCACAGTTAGCCATGACACCATATTTCTTTACAACAGATCATCATAACTATGCTCGCTGGATGCCCATCTACCTACTCGATATGACACAACTGCTTCAGGATGTGCACAACAGTTTTCAAGATGGCCAGTTTACAATTAGAAGGACAGTTGGATCCTTCAATGGCATATTAAGTGATATGGGCACAGAGTCCACAGATATAAATAATGCAAAAAGTGATGGAGGCATCATTGGCCTCACAAGAAATGAATCAGCTCTTTTGCGCTGGACTCTGACTCATGGAATGCTTGGAGAATATGCTAGAGCCATGAAAGAGAGCAGTGGTTTGAGTCCAACTGGATATGCCGATCATGAGCAGACCCAGCCTGCAGCAATGAAACGAGATGAACAGCATCTTCAATAGCTGTTAAGTCATATTGATGCTAATATGACAAATCCTTTTGACAAAGATTGCCATCCAGATTGGAAGTTGTTACATATTTCTAGTGGAGTCATTGCAAATGATGTTGTGCAAAACTCCATCTTGTCTGTAGTGGAATCAGGTGGTGCAAAGCTTAATAGGTTCAGTTTGATGGAGGTTCATTTATCCTTGATTTGATAGACATACATACATACTTATATAGTTTTAAACAGGATAATAGTCCAATTATTTACATTGAGCTTTCGATAGGAACTCCTATCTTCATCACAATGACGTCACGAATCGTCACTGTGTGCGCGGGAAAGTCCCCAGCTGTGTGCCTCCCACTCTCATGGGTCAGCACGTTGGTCCATATTTCCGGTAGTCTATGTCTTCCCCCATCCCTGTTCAGGAATGGCTTCAGTTTTCTGATCAGAATGGCTTCCTTGACTCCTCTTTCAAAATACTTGGGTTCAACACACAGAATCTTAGTCTTATCCAGTGAGATACCATGACCTTGCTGGTCAATGTGGATATGGTGCGACACTTCTGAGCCTGTGGAACTCGGGCGTCTGTGTTCTAGGAACCCAGTCTTTACAGATCTCTCTGTTCTGTTTCCCACATAAAAAAGCATCACAGTCACTACACTTGATCTGATACACTAGCCCAATCACCCTTTCTTTGTCTAAGGGGTCCTTAGGTCTCACCAACAACTGTCTCAATGTGTTCACTGGTTTGAAGAACACTTGAACCTTAAACTTACTCATCACCCTTCTAATGTGTTCTGAAACACCCTTGACATAGGGTGTCACAACTGGGGGCTTCTTACGGAGTTCAGGTTGAGTAACATCCTTAGGTGAGCTTGTCTTGTCCCTTGTATCCTTCTTCGTCGTCGTCAACAGATTTTTCGGATACCCATTTAGTCTCAAAACTTTAACCAAGTGTCTCTTTGCACTGTCACATTCCAACGGATCACTTACTACACAGTCTGCGCAGTGATTCAGAGTATCTCACTGGATAAGACTAAGATTCTGTGTGTTGAACCCAAGTATTTTGAAATGGGAGTCTATTATCCTGTTTAAAACTATATAATTATGTATGTATGTCTATGAATAGGTTCATTGATGACACTCTGTCGTCAAATGGAAAGAAGAGTTTTTATAGTCCTGTAACTTGCAGCAAGTTGAATACATTTACAGACATGAAGACGAAGACAGTGATGCTTGTACAGGGCAAGAAGAAATTTGTCAGACTTAGTGCTGAAATAGTGTTCAGGAGGGCCCTGAAAATAGCACAAGTTCACCAGGATACTGCTCTTCTTCAAGTTATTAGAAATCCCATCACTGCAGTACCCACTTCCCTGTTCCATGAGAATGGAACCATGAGAAAGACTATGAAAGCTGAGCTCAGTCATGTTCTTGCAAAGCAAATACCAGAATGTGAAAATGATCAAACACCTCAGCCTCAGCCAGAGACACATGTCTACATCAGGGGTGCAATGGGTGAACTTCATTCTCTCCCAAATCAGTGTCATATTTTGGGGATATTGCTAGAGTCTATATGGATGAACTTCTTAAGTGTTTTCGATCAATATAACAGTGACAAGTCAGTCAAAGGGGAAGAAAGAAGCCGAAGACTGGCCTCAGTGAGTGGAGCTAGGGAATACCAAGTCATAGCTGGGCGTAAAGTTCCTCTTTGGCAAACATTGATGGCTCTGTCGGTGAATAAATCAACATTGACAAACTTCTTTCAATACATTTGTGACAATGCACCAAAATCTCGAGAGCTTGT
This sequence comes from Streblospio benedicti, assembly GCA_019095985.1. Classification (NCBI taxonomy): domain Eukaryota; kingdom Metazoa; phylum Annelida; class Polychaeta; order Spionida; family Spionidae; genus Streblospio; species Streblospio benedicti. The sequence continues at coordinate 43,366,703 of CM032663.1, read as the reverse complement.
AAGTCACCTGGAGAGAAAAATCTACCTGTCTGATAGATTAGCTAATGGTGAAGAGACAGTGTGCATATCATCACAAGGATCATTACCAGTCCCTGAGCTTTTCTGTAATCATGAATAGGCAGATACACAAATGATATATTCCATGCATAAGAGGCTGATAAAGTATTTGTTACAGGTACAGTGAATGGAAGTGTGACAATCAAGTCATCAGATACAGATGTACTTGTCCTTGCCATTCACTATTTTTCAAAGCTACAGTCCATTGATAAACAATGGATTGAAAAGGGGAAAGTGACTGCCACTGCTGATCTCAGGACCCTTGTTCCTGCACATGATATCTGCTCAAATGTAGATAATGAGGTAGCTGAAATACTACCTCCAATTCATGCTTTAACTGGCTGCTATACCACCTCGTTATTCAATGGAGTAGGTAAAAAGAAATTGTGGAAGGTAGTGCAGACATTGTGTACCAGAAATACTTCCCTCTTTTTATCATCTCAATAGTGATGACACTGCGCTGGCCTTTGAAGCTTCAAGAGGATTTATTGCATCACTCTATGATCCTTCGGGAAGTTTCCAAGATGCACATGGTGATCTTTCAAAACTTCGCATTGAACTGATAGAAAGGGATATGCCTCTGCAAAGAATACCTCCATCTGAACCTAGTTTCGAAGAACAAGTAAAGTTTGCTTGTTATCAAGTTAAGATATATTTTTTCTTGACATGAGGCTTCGCCAAACATACTTTCTCCAGAAGGGAATGGTTAGTACAAAATGGATATGTGGAAACCAAAGCTTTTTGATGGGCCCACTGAAGCAGAAATGCTGGATGACCTACTGTGTTCATGTAGAGGGCGATCTCCTTGTGCAAGTAACTGCACTTGCACCAAAAATGGATTGGTGTGCACAGAAGAATGTCTGTGCAAAGGAACTGATCAGTGCCATAATGACTTCTGTGTTCCTTTAAAAGTTAATAGTAACATATGTTTATCAATTATCTGAAAGCTATACTCTGTATTCGAGCGGGGTTATTAATTAAGTGGGCCTTTCCCAAAAACCCAAAAAAAACCCCCACCTTTTTTTTTTATACGGGGGAACCCTGGTATTAAAAGCCCAATTTTTCAGGTAAAAATTTCCCCTAAAAACCAAAAATCAAAAT
>CM032663.1:43355391-43365445 GCA_019095985.1 Streblospio benedicti | reverse complement strand
TTATTGAATGTACAGTAGAACCTCCAATTAAGACCACCTCTATAATGAGACCACATGTATAAAAAGACCATTTTTCACGGTCAAAATCCTTCATAAAACTACCAGAATGAGCCTCCGTATAGTCGAGCCCACCTCTCTGAGACCACCTAACACTGGTCCCAAAGGTAGTCTTAATAGAGAGGGTCTACTGTATGTAAAAAGTTTCCCGTAGACCGACGATGTCCCAAAGTACGGCGTATAAGTGTATCATCAGAAACACATAAGAGCAGCTCTTATGTGTTTCTGATAACAGCACTCTTATGTGTTTCTGGTATCATTAACGTGTATCCGGGAACTACACGGGGCGCAATTTATCAAGGGTATAAATGATTATTTTAAAATGCATTGATGAAAACGCAGGAGTGTTAGAGACTATTCTCGAGACTCTATTTATTACCTACCCTTTGCTTGCGTGCGTCCAATTGAGCTGAACATACCCATACGGCTGTCATTTCCACCTCACGTTGGAGTCAGCGGGCTGCCTATAGTGCTGTGACAAAAGCTAACTTTTGCTCCCAAACATGCTCACTGCTGTTGTTAATGGACTTACCCATTGTTGGCATTCAAGGCTTTCACTTTGCAACAATTAAGCAAAATCAAAGACCACAATCTTTGTCTATTGATTACTTACTATAGAACCCATGCAATGACAGGCGGTTTATAGAACACGAGGGAGCGATGCGGGGAAATTGGATTGAACTATGTTGTGTGTTTATTATCGTTATTATGCTTGTAGAGTGAACATTCCATTGGTTTCTTTCCATGCAAGTATTCGTACATAGTTGTTGAGTTTAACGAAAGAGACCATTTGGGTGGAGAAAATAATGAGACTTAGTTTGACGAAAGGGTAAAAAAGAAGCGCTATAAATAGTATTTTATGCCTGTTTTTCAATCCGTGATACCATATACTTAAAATTATAGTCTTCTCTCGATTTGTTTCTAGAGCAAGAAGGATACTACCTACTATATTGACATAGCTAGACATATGCTTCCAGTTGACTATATCTATATATACTTCAAGAAAGTCAATAAACTATTTCATCACTCTTGAATTAAAGACAAATCAAACAAGGTTGTACTGTGAACTAGTACCAAAATGTTGTAAATTAACTTCTTAAAACACAATCCTTATTTACAGCAAACTACATATGCTTGTTATGTTTAGCCTATAGAAGCAATGTATCAATGTTGAATAACAAAAAAAGAAACCTTGACTTGGTTGCACATGCCAATTCGTCGATTAAAAATCATATTTTTCGGGAATTCAAAAACTTTAATGAAATAAGTTTTTCCGAAATTTATATTTGACAAACTTCAATATACGTTATTATTTCTATAACGAAAACAGATAAATATCACGAAGTAGCAACGAGTTTGAATGAAAATTTGCATAAACAACGCCACAGTTAATTGTTTAAAAGTATATGGTAAATTGCATCAAAATGCTACACTAGCTCGTGACATATATTTGCATGGATAAAATAATATGATTTAAAATTTTGTTAACTATGGAGTCCAAAATTTAAAGGCTTCATTTTTTTCACCAATTTGCGAGTGTGGTTCATATTTGCATTGAAAATACTTCATTACCAATGATCTCGAATTACCAATAAATCACACTAACAGGGACATGTCCCTAAATTCTGCATTCTGATTGGTTTAGGGCCAAAATCAGCGATCAAGATTAACCCACTATAATACCCGGTGGCCTCTATCAAGATTGCTTGTTTGTTTTCGTTTGTATCAAATATATTTCCTTGTTTTTTTTTCGTGCTCTGTTATGAGAATCGCAGCCCTCCTTTGCTGTAGCAAGCTTGACAATATTTACTAATATCTCAGGATATTGACTTCAAAACAAGTAAATATTTCTTCAATATCATATTGCTTTTGAGATATAGAAATTCAGGGCCAATACTTCCAGCTTGTTTGTATTGGTCAGCCTAAATTTCATCAAGGTACACATATAAAGCAACTGGATTCATCCCAAGCACAAAAAGAACGCAATAGAACATAAGCAAGTGACAGTTTGAACTAATATATGTAAATCAAAAGCCCATTTGAATGACACAGAATGATGTAAAAAAATACGTACGTCCCCTCCATGACTGGGACGATCTTCTTCTGTTATATCCATTTGAAAAATTAGATATCATTCTGAATATAGCCACTGCTGAAATTCTGAATTTAATCCACGGAAGGACTTTTGTAAAACCTTACAAAAGTGTTGGTTAAAACGTTTGTCATGACTAAATGATATGACAAACTGGCTTGATGAATACACTAATCAGTTGTAAGATTTTTAATTAGAAAACTAGAGATCAACTCATATCATGCCAATCTATGATTAGCGCATAAAGTCCTACTGCTCTTGTTATATCCCATGTAAGCATTATAGATTTGTGCCATTGGTTTGGTTAAAATATTGCTCCTCCATTGAAGTCTCTCGGGAGTTGTTATTCTTATGTAAGCATAATGCTTGCAATAGTTGTAACTTCCCCCCACCACCTATTGTACTCATTGTATCTTCCTAATAACACTAGATCATGCAACATCTAATCTCTTAGTGCACAATATGATCGCATAGACGTAGACAGCACTTATTAACTGCAGCAACGTATAACAGATCCACCAGGGAGCACTTCCGTCCCTGGACACGGCTCTGTAACTACCACAAACGGCAATGGCATTACATTTACTGTGCCACGTTTTATTATCCTTAGATTATGTTTTAACTCATTCTTAGCTGATAGCTTTTATAGCTTCAGCCTTTTTCAAACTTGTGTTCTTAGCTACCAGTTTTGCGCAGAATTCGTAAACATTCCATCAGAAACACATACCAAGTATCTGTCTCTATATTATTAATTCCAACATCTATCTGAAATGTTCAACCCGTGCACAGCAATGAAAGGCTGTCCACAACTGGCTAACGTCAGTGAAGTGTGACAAAGCCCTAGAGACTGTCTCCCGAGCACGCCTCTCATATGACGTGCTCACTTACTAATCAAATCTGAGCAATCAGATCCCGTGTGAAGTGATATGCTAATCAGAGGTGAGAAGAAAATTTAGCCACGGCCTCATCAATCGTTATCATTGATCTCCAATGGAATCAGCCCCAAGAAAGCCAGCCATAAATGGAAATATCAGATGGCGATAAATTCATCAATTGAGCGGCAAAGCAATGACCTAAACCTGCGTGTGTTGATGTGATGCGGTGTGTAACTGATGAATATTTTAAAAGAAAGCATGGCTAGCATACTAAATACGACTGTATATACTAGTTTTCAGAAAGTGAGCATTAAATGAATATGACATGCAATCACAAACTTCGTGCTGCCGTCATTACAACAATTTCTGCCCGGCATGGACCTTGTTGTGCTTGCAGGATGACTCTAAAATCTATCTCCCCGTGGCTTCAAATCAAGACGTCCACCAAAAACTGTTGTAAGAGTTCTCTATTCTCTGTGGAAGACTTCTGCTCACATTTCACGAATAAGACTAGTGGACGAGGAAATGAATATTACGGGTATTTTTCTAAACTTCTTGCGGATCACACTTGTGGCCAGGCCACTCTACTGGTGAAACACGTTACACTCTCCCCTTCCTGCATTTTTTCTTCGCAAAAACACTGCCCAAATAGTACTTTATCACGGTTTATAAATGATCCTTGGAAAGAAAAATAGATCAATCAATGGTATTTAATTGGTGTGAAATAATTGCTGAGCTCTGCTGCCTTTATTTGCATACATTTCTTATTAATATGCTATGAAAACCCACGAAATCAATCCCCGGAGGAAGTCATTGTTGATGCCACTCCATCATTCAAACAAAGAAGGGGGTTGTAATTATTACACGCCTAAGCATGAGGTTTTCATAATAGATTATTTATATTTTAAGATTTTGTATAGAACTATAACAAGGAAAAACATATAAAACTCCTTCTATTGGCAAAATTTACTCACAGCCAAGGGCAAACATATCTATCTTAGAGGTTATAGCCGTCGAATCAGTTGTGTTTGTCTTGTGGGTGGATGTGGTGCCTTTGATTTTAATTTGTTGTTTTTAAGATAATAAACTCGATTACCCAACTAACACGGTATAATATTCATTCTAGAAATTAATATAATACTAATATAATAATATAATTTAAAATTTGTAGAGCGCACTATTCACTAACAGTGTTCTAGTGCGCTTAAACAATTACTAGAAAGTCAATAGAAAATATGTACACATACTGAAAGACTAAAACATATACATTCAATTTTAAAACTAAAACACACAAATTACCAATATTACACACATGAAAAACCTTACAAAATGTAAAACATCATTGCTATAGTATAGTTTATCAAAAATATGCTAATTTTAAAAGGTTGGTTTTAAGACATTTTTTTAAAGGATTCACTGTAGCACAGTTTTTTTTATATTTTCAGTGGTAGTTTGTTCCACTCATGAGGCCCTCTGATGTTCTGAAATTAACAATGTTGTCGGTTGTGTCGTTGTCGTCCTCGTGTCATTGTTGTTTGGTTTGGTTTGATTTGGTTTGGTTTGGTTGCTTGGTTGCTTGGTTTGCTTCTTGCTATTTCACCCACTGGGTAATATCATGCATTTGGATGAATGTACCGATGTGTACTATGCGCTCATGATCGGAATCACAACGGAAACGAAAATTCCTCTTTTCCACCAAAGGGATGTAATGTCTTGATCACCATGTCATATATAATAATTGGTTCCTGCAACTATTTCCTCCACAATCCCTTTGTTCAGAGTAGGTCGCTTTTTCTATTGCAAATGTTTTTGCAAATGGCATATCTATAGTTTGCATAGTCTGTGACGTTACTATTTAGGTGATCAAGATAGCAAACTGTCCAAACAGTCAAGGTATGAATAAGGGGACATTCTTTCACTCGAGTCTAGGATATCAGTGATACGTCCAAGGAATGAGTTTAATTGGGGTTCAAGAGCTCCAACCCCACCCAGACTCAAGACCCCCTACCAAAAATGTAATTCTTGAAATACCTGGCCCACATGTAAAAACGAAAAACCAAAAACGGATTCATGAAAATCTAGATAGAGATTGTTGCATAGACTTTTTGTAGGGGTGTATGCTATCAATAATCATAGTCCATTGTGTCTTTCATAATCAATATCAACCTCTTAGTTGTACTATATATGTGTTAGGTGTGTGTGTGTGTGTGTGTGTGTGTGTGTGTGTGTGTGTGTGTGTGTGTGTGTGTGTGTGTGTGTGTGTGTGTGTGTGTGTGTGTGTGTGTGTGTGTGTGTGTGTGTGTGTGTGTGTGTGTGTGTGTGTGTGTGTGTGTGTGTGTGTGTGTGTGTGTGTGTGTGTGTGTGTGTGTGTGTGTGTGTGTGTGTGTGTGTGTGTGTGTGTGTGTGTGTGTGTGTGTGTGTGTGTGTGTGTGTGTGTGTGTGTGTGTGTGTGGGTGTGTGTGTGTGTGTGGGGGGTGTGTGTGTGTGTGTGTGTGTGTGTGTGTGTGTGTGTGTGTGTGTGTGTGTGTGTGTGTGTGTGTGTGTGTGGGTGTGTGTGTGTGTGTGTGTGTGTGTGTGTGTGTGTGTGTGTGTGTGTGTGTGTGTGTGTGACCCGCTCTTAAAAAGTCAAAAATCGCTGCAGACCAGATTAGGCCGTGCTCTGCCCGTGGAGAACCGCTAGACAATCCACGTCTTGTTGCCGCGTCCCAACACCGTATTGTTCTCTACAGGAGCACGGCCCGTCGGCCTACCTCGTCTGCTTCAAGCGTGTTGCACATCTTTAGGTTGTGAGTGGAATGGAATTTTGAGTAGTCAAACAAAATTACCACGTCTGGGACCGTTCTGATTTAACCTCACGTCCAGTCACGTGTAGAACTGGACTGTAGCACACCATTATCAATGATAACCACAAAGCCATGAAACTTTTGTGGACGTGGTTTGGAAGTAGAGCACATGCTGACGGCCCGAGCATGAACATAGCGACTACATATGGCATTCTGCGCACCTCTAACATCATAATGTTTTTATTTTATATCATCATGTTTTAGAAGGAGCGAGTGGCCTTAGCTATCTGCGGCATGAGTGCCCATGATGACAGAGATGAGAGCTGTAGTCAGCGAGCGCCAGCACAGGAATGCAGCCGTGAACGAAATAGGAAAAACTTGGAGAACTATTTTAGAATGGCAATGACTCATTGTAAACAGGCACTTGAAGACATTCTAGTTAAGAACGGGTGAGATTTCATTTTTTTCTGTCTCTTTCTTGGTTAAATTTTTGTTATTATAGTGATTGATTGATTGATTGATTGATTGATTGATTGATTGGCATATTTATTATAAAATTCATATTACCAAAATTTTATATATGTTCTTGGTGCCTACAGATACGTTGTATATACACAATGAATCTGTTTACTGATAATTATCATTGTTTTGTAACTCGCTTAGATATGACCGCAGAACGGCAATGGAAATGGCAGACGAGGCGATTGAAAATGGCGACGAATTACAGTGCAATGCAGATTGCGATAACGAGGACGTCAGATCATTCAACAATCTTACGCACAAAGCTTTCATGTTAATTACAGCACCTTCATCTGTGAGTGAGAAGATCAGTAGTGACATTGACGAGAAACTTCGTACATTTCAGTTCAAAAACTTTTGCGAATTGCACCCAGAATTGAGAGAAACTAACGACTTAATTGAAAAAGTTCCAAAAACTGTCATGACTCGTGAAGACCTTGAAACAGAAACTAGGGGTTTCTTTACAAACCATGCTCCTAAAAGCCTATGCGCAACAATCATTTTTAATGGACACGGTTCCAAAGAGGGGATGTGTTTAGAAAAAGATGGAACTCGTTCCCACTATCCACTTGATGATTACTTGCAGTATATTGAAGAGCAGATAAACAAATTGTGCGGTACGTTTCCTTATTTCACTACTGTCATCTATGCACAATGCTTCGGTCATAGGTTTACCAAGGAAAGTACATATAAAATGAAGATAGAATCTTTTGCACGCGAAGGCATGCTTAAAACAACATGCTTACACAGAAAAAACAGATCTGATTCGAAAAATGAGACTCCTTATTTGGATTCAAAACATTTCGAATTAAATAATTATGCTAAAGAGCAAGCAGCGAAATATGATTCAAAGAAGGAGAAAGAAGAATATAACAAAGCCAATGCGATATATGGCGGGTTATACAGATATAGTGACGAAGTGGTAATATCGAATGATGATATACTATCTGCAGTAGATGTTAAAGCTGCAAATACAAAAGCTTCCCAGAGCGAACATATGGAGAGCAACAAAGATGTGCATGGAACACCTGCTATTTCATTTGATATAAGCAAAGTACCTGTGCGCGAGCCACAGGCGTGCTCACAGCAATCTGATCACAAAGATCCACACGTCACTGGCGTTTCGGAACCGGCTTCTTTGGGTATAGATTTGGCTCAGACTTCAACTGGTCTTAATGACGGTTCTGTCTCAAACTCTCAGACCGAAGACACTCAATATGCTAGAGGTGCACACAGCTCAGATGTAGCATTCAATGACACTTTACAGGGAACGTCTGTGGAACAAGAGACAAGAGTGGAAAATGACATTTCAATTGTTGAAGAAAACAATGAATATGCTGAGATTGTTGAAGAAGAATATAAAGAATATGTTGATATTGTACTTCAACATGAACAAAGTATAAACGAGACAGAAGGAACAGAAGCGTACTCACAAAAATCTGATCACGAAGATCCACAGATCACCGGCGTTTCGGAACCGGCTTTTTTGGGTATAGATTTGGCTCAGATGCCAACAAATCTTAATGACGGTTCTATCTCAAACTTAAATGGTGGGAATCATGAAAACGAGACCGTGCACTTGAGACAGACCGAAGACACTCAGTATGATAGCAGTGCACAGAGCTCAGACGTAGCATTTTATGGCAGATTACAGGAAACGTCTGTGGAACAAGAGACAGGAGTAGAAAATGACATTTCAATTGTTGAAGGAAAGAATGATTATGTTGAGATTGTTGTTGAGGAATACAAAGAATATGTTGATATTGTACTTCAATATGAAAAAAGAATATGTGAGACAGAAGGAAGAGCCATAAATGCCGAAGTTATGACACATGGTGAGGTATATCCAAGAATACCAGAGACACGCGCTATTCATAGATATATTTGGACAATACTTGATGTTTATGCAAGATTGTGATACTTAACATTACATTCATTCTACGTGGATAATTATCCTGTTATTGTAACGGTATGAGACGGTTGTTGATTGCATGTTACAGTGATTTTCTCTACAAACTAATTTTTCCAGTGTTTTATAGACTGGCTAGGACCCAATTAATAGCGCCAGTCCGTCCTTCCTTCCTTCCGTCCTTCCTTCCGTTCGTCCGTCCGGTTAGTTACCCCTCTACAGGTCGCATCATTTGAGCTAGGGTGCTCAAATTTGGCATGTTGGTTGGAATGGTGACCACAAGAACCCTATTTCACATGAGCCGAAACGGTCCATACTAGGGTCCATTTTGGACCACTATTTGGTCCATTTTACTAGTATTCAATGCACTTTAGCCAGCACGGGAAAATCAATATTATAAGGCACAACATTAGTCTAGCCTAGTGCTGTTAGCTGCTGCAAGATCAATGTTGATTTTTGATGTTACCCTTCTACAAGTACTTCTTTCAGCATATTCCACATGAACCCAACTGGATCCTGGTCCATATTTGGGTCCATTCCAGACCATTATTTGGTTGATTTTAAACACTGGTTTGTCATCCCTGTGGACGCTTTTCTTGCTCTATATAATGACATATTTATATCATGAATTGGTAACATGGATTTTTAAATGAATGTTCTAATCGATGTGTAATTCATAATATTTTAGATTCACCTATGTATTACCATGGAAAACTTAAACTATGTACATACGTATTCACGCATACCAATAAGTACAATAAAATGTTGCCATTTTACATATCATTGCTTATACATGCACCTTGTACTTTGCAATATAGTGAATATACCGGTATGTCATGACAACTCTACTCAATCTGAGATAATATTGCTAATGCTGATGTTGTTCTGTGTCTTTCCCAGTTAGCTTATTTACATGCATAAGACGTTGCTCTTTCTGAGGACATTCACACGCGATGCAATTATCAGAAAACTGGGGTAAGAGCTGTTGTGCGTGCATGTCACCTAGTCTACATCTGTATGGATTTATCATTTGATATTTGGCTTCATGCAGCAATAGGTCAATTACATACCGAGTCATTGTGTAGTTGATGCTCGTATGCTTATAAGATCCGAGCCAGTAACATGCATAACTCACAGAACACAATATGAAAAGAATGTATGACATGACAACTGTACAACTGTAGTACATTTTGCTCCATCCCCACTTGCTTTTCTAGGCTTCATAGTATAGCATGTAGCTCTGATTGCGTGAAATCATGCAAGACACCCAACACGGACGGTTTACAGTGACATTACAAATAGCATCGACGAATGTTTCAAACTAACACTAGAAACAAAATAGTTTCTACAAAGCGTAAAAAATAACTATTTTCTCATAAATCCAGCACGTTGAATGTTTTTGTTTGTATGCATGTATGTTTGTGTTTGATTTTCAACCCTTGTAATGCAAGACGGATCTACCGTAGCATAGACATGATGGGTAAAAATATTGTTTTTACAGCAGCTTTGCATATTACATAACACACGTGTAAAGTGTTCAGACGATGTCATGTACAACTAGATCAAAAGTGTTCAAAGAACACGGCGTCGCTAGAACAATGTTAACTTATGGGAAATTAAGATATATACTGAAAACAATGGATAAATGTAGAAAACCGCAGAAGACATTTATAGCAGTGACCAATAATCAGCGAAACATATTGCACTGTGTGTTGCATAATAATCAATAATACATGAATATAGGATAGTTTCAAATCTATGTATATGTAGGTACAGTGAACTAAAATAAAAGTATTATGCCATTGTTCATATTCATTCA
>CM032663.1:43320668-43355291 GCA_019095985.1 Streblospio benedicti | reverse complement strand
TGGCGTTTTGACTCAAATCTCAAACAAGTAAGTGTGTGTTTCCTCATCATCCAGCGGTTTTTAAGCCTGTCGCTCTGTGGTATGGTTCGGTACAATGTTATTTCTTTTGGCTGTTTCCTGATCACGTTAGTTAGCAGGCGACAAAATGCATGTTGCGTGAATTGAAATGATTTCGATCCCCGCGACCGCGTTTGTTGTCTGTGACTTTCCGACCCTCTAAACGCAGAGATGTGAACTTCGGGGGAAATACCCGTAACTTTACGTTTTTTTTTGAGGTCTGAAAAATCATTACGTCCGGGCTGTAGGTTTATTTACGGGATTCGCCTAGTTTCATAGAAAATATGCACTTTTCCTCAAAATATAAAGTCATGACGGCCGATTTGACATTGACCCAGTTTTGCCTAGTCTCTACCACACACACTTGCTACATACCAGTGCTTGAGAGCCTTTGCGCCGAGAAAGTCAGTGGGGGGCTGTAAAAGAGACTAAGTTTTGCCATTCAATGGGACCTCGATTTCATAAAAAAAGCGAAAGTAGCTTTGGCTGGATCATGCCGGTAATTAATGAGTGCGTGTGGAAAGCGTGTTTTTCGTGCTGTTATTTTGCGTTGCGATAAATACATGTATAGTTGGGTGCCGATCTCTGCATTTACAAAATGGCGTCTGGTTTAACAGTTTAACAAATTTTACTTTAATTATTTCAGTTTACAAGATAAACAAGCGATTATCAACAGTCATAAAAATGCATTTGTACCACGGACGTTTGAATTATAATATTTGATGGCAGTTATGGGCCAACTGTGTCAGTGTCAGTCTTCTGCTCTTCACAAGGCGATATTGAATCAGAACTTAGTGTACAGACTACAGTGCTAATGTCAGATCTCGGGGTAGGATGGGGTTTAGGGTTGTTACAAGGTGTACATGTAAAGTATAGACGTGTATGGATGTTACAGCGGCAGAATAATTAAGCCTTGTAAAATGATAGGAGTGTCAAGGCGACCATCACACAGACATATGCGAGATATATGGGGTAAGTATAAAAAACCATCAAATGCTTATGACAACATTTATTTTTTGAAAAACCACGCATTTTAACCTTAGCAAATATTTTCGACCTTGTCACAATCAGACAGTCTTTCAAGCTGACGTCACACACAGGATGATGACAGGATGACGTCGGGGAAGTATGTCAGTGTCGGGGCGGCGAGGGGGGCTGTCCCTGCGAGCCGCCCATGGTTTCAGTGAATTGTCATATGCATGCGATAAGGTCATCATGCACCCTCATCTCGGTTCATTGTCTTTCTCCGTTTTTCCTTATAGCGATAAGCTTCCCGGATCTGCCTGTCTCTAGTGTTGGACTCCACGACTGATGGGCCGTGTTGTCCCAGTCAGGGATATAGTTCATATTGGCCATGTGATCTGTGATGGCGGATTTGTGCAAACCCACAAGACCCTGAGGAACATTTTGGTCCACCCAAAGGATAAAAATCAAGCCGAAAAAGAGATATGTGGTTGTGTGTACGAGATTGGGTGCAGAAACTGTGACAGTGTGTACATAGGTGAAACATGGAGGAAACTAGGTACTTTCGTGTGGCAGAACATCAAAAAAGAAAGGATGTTGAAGAACATACTGTTTATCATCTGCAAGTGACTTGCACAAATCCGCCATCACAGATCACATGGCCAATATGAACCATATCCCTGACTGGGACAACACAAAGCCCATCAGTTGTGGGTCAACACTAGAGACAGGCAGATCCGGGGAAGCGATCGCTATAAGGAAAAGAGAAAAGACAATGAACCGAGATGAGGGGTGCATACACCTTATCGCATGCATATGACAATCTACTGAAACCATGGGCGGCTCGCAGGGACAGCCCCGACACTGACACATACTTCCCGGCGTCACATCCTGTCATCCTGTGTGGCGTCAGCTTGAAAAGACCGTCTGACAGACAAGGTCGAAAAAATATTTGCTAAGGTATAAAATGCGTGGGTTTTTCAAAATAAAATTGGTCAAAAATTGTTCAAAAAAGTTTAAGCTTTTCGGCTCTACAGAGCCCCAATCATAATAATACATTATATTATACACATCGGAACTTATATGGAATGGCAATTTATAAATATATTTCATGATATTATATTTTCTAAGCATATGACTATTGTTCTTATTTTTATGCTGGTTTTTAACCATTTCCTTATGCCATTGGAACTTGGTAAATGCTGTGTTAGATACTATTAGGTTACATCTTACTAGTATGTTTCCAAACTAAGACATTTAACTAAATTATAATAATAAATAAACTTTTTTATAATTAAATGAATAATTATGAATTAATTTTTATTTCCGTAGAAAACAGCAACTCATGTTTCAAAAACCTTTTTTGAACAGTAGTAATACTAGCCCATTTGGATTACTGTGTTCTATTAATTTAATGTTGGCCAACTGCATTGAATAAATGGAATGCTCAATTCTAAGAGATTTAGTGTCTCTAAATACAAAAGTTTACTACATTGCCTTAGGTGCCTTACCGTTTTGGCATCTGGCTCCATCATATCCAGGCTTGCATTTCTTACAAAAGAACCTGTTGATCTGGTGCAGAATGATTTCCATTTACACAGGGAGATATATTTTATACAAACATTTAGATGTGATAAATCCATTATGTTTTACTGTTTGAATGTTTTTGGACTTTTCTAATGTCCATCTTCTGAGACTTGATTTTTCACAAGTTATGATTCTGTGTTTTAGTGACAAACATTGAAAGAAAACGTTTATTTATTATATTGAACTTAACAATCAAAATAGATATAGTATTTCTACAGTGATTACCAAGTATCCAACGCAGGTGCAAGATTTTATTCACGTCATTTACGCAGGTCTAGAACCATTTGGCATGGCGAAGATGCACATTCATCTATGTCTACAAACCAGGAAATACTATTATAGAAATTAAATGGTAAAAATTTTACTCATTTATCTGAAAATATGTACTGTAGAAGGTTTCATGATAAAGAGCTGATTAACTTCCATTGTCCATCTAGCTGTCGTGGCATATGTCATATCAATGGGACATGAACAAAGCAAAATGGACATTACCTCTACCACAGCAATACCTAATGTTTTTTTCTAATAATATATTTGAGCATAAAGTATCACATCAACACCTATATAGTTAATGTCATTTTGGGGACACCATAAAATTTTGTTCAAATCCTAAATGTCTCTAATAGATTTAAAAATATATTCAATTTGTTAAAGGATTATTCTAGCAGCCAAAGTGTAAAAACTATTAGACCCATCTCAAAATGTATAAACATGTTCATCCAAATAATTTAGAATGAATGTTTTAATAATTTATAAATAATGTAATTACATATGGAAATTGCATGTAATTCATTTTTCTATGAACTCGCAGCTCATGAATTATGCACGCTCTTTGAAAATCTTATTGTTCTTTTGCGGTCATAAATTTTGATATGGCCATATATTGTAAATTTTATTTCACCATATTTTGTACGTTACTGACTTAATTATAAAGCTAAATAAAAATAAACTACATTTTCTTGACGTACATTCAATTACCCTCATTGTAGAAAACAATAAAAACGAAAAAACTATTTCGTTTATTTTTGTACTTTGGCCAGATGGCAGGAATAAATATTTTAATAATTTAAACATATAGTAATCGCATATTTTCTTGCCCAAGTGTCTTACATTAAAAACCTTTTGAACTTACTTTTAACATACTGAATGAATTTCCGAACCTCGTTTCTACAACATACTAGAAGTATTCGAGAAATCATTGAAATAAGGATTTAAGTCTGAGACATTTACTTTCCAATCTGTTTACATCCACTACAAAATGGACATACTCCAGAGACTAACGATATCATCATTGTTCTCGTTCCATGTGAACGTTGGCTCAAACAAATATTGACTAAGGCCTAAGTTTTCATCACAAAGTGTTTTTCATTTTCTTCGCATGAGAAATGCTCCGCCGTGTCAGCAGAGTGAAATGATTCAAAAATCTACGAGTATTTCGTAGATGTATAGATCTAGACTAACATGGCCTATCGATGGAAACAGTAAAGTGATCTAAGATCTAGATTAAGGGCAGGCTTGTAAGTCACAATGTGACGTCACGTTGTGATTGTGTAGTAAATTTAAACAATGATTATAAAAACAGAATAATCGTGCAAATGATGATAAAAGCATGAAATTTGGCATATATGTTCTTTGATATGCATTCTTAAATTTGGCCCGATTGGCCATCGCGATTTTTCAAAATGGCCGCCAAAATCCAAGATGGCCGCCTCATTTTTTTGCACTAAAAGCTTATTGTTTCATAAGTTATGTGATAAAACATTTTTTTTTGAAAAGAGTATCTAGTACAAGAATGTGTTTTCTACATTATATGAAAAAAATAATTGATCAATAATTAAAAATAGTATCAAAATCATCGTTTTAAAATAACGTGTTTTAGAGGTATTTTCAATTTTGCTCATTTCAGTCCTTTTTTTTGGTAGGATAAATCATGATTATATATTGTATGATCATGTCAGGATAAAAATATATACTGTGGTAGTTTTACAAAACATTTTGAGTGCAGTATGTTCAAAAATAAAAAGTATTTTTTCTTATATTTTCAATTTTGTGTGTACAGTACATTAAATACGATTTTTTATTTGTCGACTTTGAAATCACTAAAACATTATCATATATAGTAAGTATTTAAGCACAAACTCTTTTTTATTACACCTAATGAGCATGGGAAAAGTAATACTAATAATAGTAATATATAACTAATAATAATAATATAGAATTATTTTTTGTATTAATGGGGTGTTGGGGTGTAGTATTAGAAGTAGTACCTTTGTCTTTGCTGTCAGCCACATTTTAAAATGGACTTTTGCCTCTACTCAGAGATCAAGCTCATTCTGTTGCAACTATTAAGCATTGTATGCAGAAAATAAATCAGAGAGGTTGTAAATTCCTTGAATCCTGGTCAGGTGCCTGTCATTGCTGCCGACCAACCATTGTTTGCCATGGTAAAGCAAATACAGTGGCAGTGGCCAGATTCTTATGGGGAATCTCAATTTGTGATCATGTTTGGTGGTTTGGTTTGCATATTGAGATGACGGCCCTACGTTCTTTAGGGACACTTTTAGACGGTAGTGGGTGGGTAGCTACACTGGAAGATGCGGGTATTCCATCTGCAAACTCCTTCCAGGTAGCCTCCAATGTAAATAAAACACTTAATGCACATCATATGACAGCATGTGTATTATACAAACTCATGAAGCAGGCTTTCTCTGAAAACCCAAATGATACTGGTTTTGATGAATGGATTGATCAGAGAGCGGGAGACAGTCCTCACTTTGCTTTTTGGAATATGGTTCTTGATATGCAGCTTACCATTTTCCTACTTGTACGGTCGTTCAGAGAAGCAGATTTCAAATTGTACTGTGAAGCACTTTACAAGCTGATACCATATTTCTTTGCTAACAATAACAACAACTACGCACGCTGGATTCCAATCCACCTGAATGACATGATGTCTCTTGATAAAAACACCCAGACATAGCTCACAATCTTAGGTTAGGTCATTTCACAATTAACAAAACATGTAGGTTCTTTTCTGCATTACAAATTGAGCACATGCACTCAATGCACACGCACATGAGCAAAACAATTCTGTAATCAAGGGTGATGGTTCAGCTATTGGCATTACAGAGGATGCAACTGCACTCAGGCGCTGGATGGTTGCAGGCCCTGAGGTCAGTCGACTGATTGACCAATACCAAAGTCTCTGCCAAACCAAAGATGCCCTGGCAAGCACAAAAGCATCATGAAGAGACAAAGGCTGCTCAAGCATCCTTCCTTCAAGGAACTGCAAAACTTTTACGAACTTTTCAAGATTTAGGAAACCCATTTTTGGAAGACTCAAAAGATTTGCTTGTTCTACACTCTAAAGATATCGCTGACCCAACCAGAGCTAAATTAGTTGCTGGACATCTGCAGAAAGGTCAGGAGCAATTTCTATTGTTTATGGAATCTGTGAAACAAAATGGTGATGTTCTTTTATCATCCAATTAAGAGGAATGTTATGGATTTCTTTTTGTCTCAAATGCTGAAAGACCGTTCCAGCAAAGAAAAAGTACTGAAAGAAGACTGTCAAATATTCAGTAGAATGTTTATTTCATGTCAAACAACACAATGTGATTTACAACAGTTTTTCAAGCATGAAAATCAGCCAACTCCTGCTGCTTTGAGTGAAAATGGTAAATTACATGCATGCCAAAAGTCTCAACTAGTTGAAATTCTGGAAACATATTCAGTTGAAATAGACAGTGAACCTATAACTGAGTGTCTTCTCATTGATGGATCTGCCCTAGTCAATAGTCTTGTACCCAAAGCAGTAAAGTCATTTGATGACTATGCCTAAGAAGACTTCTTCTCACAGATTAATTACTATGGCAGTAAATATGGAAGAGTTGATGTTGTG
This sequence comes from Streblospio benedicti, assembly GCA_019095985.1. Classification (NCBI taxonomy): domain Eukaryota; kingdom Metazoa; phylum Annelida; class Polychaeta; order Spionida; family Spionidae; genus Streblospio; species Streblospio benedicti. The sequence continues at coordinate 43,348,783 of CM032663.1, read as the reverse complement.
TTTGATTCCTACAAAAAGGATAGCCTGAAGACAGCTACAAGAGAAAAGCGCGGAAAGGGTGTCCGTCGACGGGTAGCTGCCAATTCAAACACACCATCGAACTGGAAAAGTTTCATGAGGGAATACTCCAATAAAACTGAGTTGTATAACTTTCTGGCGGATAAGACAAGAGAACTATGTGGTCAAGACAGTATCATATGCATGACGAGAGACAATGGCATAGTTTGTAATGTGCAAATACCTGCACTTACTCTTCTAACTCCATGTTCACATGAAGAAGCAGATACACGTCTATTTGTTCACTGCAAGCATGCTGCTATTACAGGTTTTACCACCATCACGATCAAGGCCAATGATATCGATGTAGTCGTCATTGCTATCTCGTGCTTCCTATCCTTAGCTAACCTTGGCGTAGAAGACATACATAAGAGATGGCTGCCAATTCGCAGTATTGCTGCTCATCTTGGTATTAAGAAAACAAAAGGTTTACTATTCTTCCATGCCTTTTCAGGATATGACACCGTTTCTGCTTTCCGTGGAAAGGGAAAAAACAGAATGGCAAACATGGAATGTGTTTGAAGAGATTTCCCCCATCTTTTCAAAGTTGAGTAGCTACCCTGTAGTGTTAGATGATGCTGATATTTGTGAGCTGGAGAAATTTGTAATGGCTCTTTATGACAAATCCAGCAGTGCAGATACTGTGGACACAGCAAGATTGGATCTCTTTGCCAGAAAGCAGCGAAATTATGATGCCATTCCACCTTCTAGTGCAGCACTTCGTGAACACATAAAAAGAGCAGTGTATCAAGCTGGGATGATTTGGGGACAAGCAATGGTACCAGCCTATACTCCTGAAACGCCAAGTGACTGGGGATGGACAAAGATAAACAATGAATAGGTCATTCATTGGACTTCCCTTCCACCGATTGCAGAAAGCTGCCAAGAGCTAGTTAAATGTGCATGCAAGAAGCGATGCAGTGGCCAATGTTCCTGCTTTAGGATGGGACTTCCATGTACGGCTCTATGTACCTGTAGCTGTGAAGGTTAAAGGTAATTTAATGTTCTTGTTTTAATAATAATTAGACTTTATAAGGTTTTTAAAATGAAAACTGTTGCTAACTTTTAATATTGATATTTTCCCAAGAGGAATCTGTGGCCTCTTCTTCTCAGAGAAAAAGTGATTCTACTACAGATGGAACTCGAGAGATGGAAAATGTACCTCTTGAAACTCTTGTATATTGAGGCAATAAAGTTAAATAAAAATGATTTTATTTGTCAATTACTTGAAGTTTATATTCACCACATGTCACCTGTTATATATCACACTATTCTAGCAACATATATGATAAACTGGGTTCAGTAATTCGTAGATCTCACTCAAAACAGAAAAAGGACATTTTCGTCATGCTTAATTCCACCTTCAAGGTCATTCAAGGTCATATATAATGATGTTTTCTGAACCGCCATATATGACTTTATATCTATGTCTAATAGTAATATTTGCTATAAAATCATTTTTAAGAAAGTTATTAAACATTTTAGTGAAAAAAAAATGGCGGCCATATTGATAATAACGATATGCTGAAGCATTTAGTTTTCCATCTTTTTGCTTCCACTACCAAATGAAGTCCCGTTATATCGGGTTTTTTGAGCCGCTACTCTTAATCGCATCGCGTTATGATCGGTGTTGATAAATAACGGCGTGTGATAAAGGCTAATGTGACATACAAATGGCGTTTCCTTTAAATCGCCAAAGAGTGATATTATTTGTGAAACGAATGGATTATGATCTTACGATAACATACCCATCAAAAATTCACATGTCGGATCAATTTTAAACCGATTATGAAGTCATGGACCAAAGGATATTTCTCAAATCACGAATATTGTTTGAAAATCACAGTGATTTGTGCGTGTGTGTTGGCGATGAAGAATTTTGACAGTTTACATTACAAGGGCAGGCTGTACGCACACGACACATATATTTGGAGACGTTTTTATAGAGTCTTTCACCCAAGTAAGCTGTTTTATGCTCATTTTCGCATCATTTGTACCCTTTATGATGACTCACAGCAGTCATATTATTTTACGAGTATGAGAACTTTTAGAAATTCGTCTTTATAAAGTGTACCTCGAACCGATCATTGAATCGAGGGCAGCACTAGCTACATGCACTCGCTATATGTTTGGAAGATAATCTAGACATAAAAATCCATATTCCTATAACGAGATGTTGAAAATAAGAACCGCAATACGATTCTGTGTACACGTGGACAATTTATGTAAAAATTAAGTATTTATGGAGGCAACAGAAACGTTATTGTCTCAGACGTAAAACTGTCAAAATGCCAGTGACAGTGTGCGGTAGTGTTTTTACTACAACGACGTTGTCAACGTCATAACTCTTCTAAATCAATAATTGATAGGTATACATTGGATACAATGTAGAAAAGAGGAAAGGTAGTGCATCCCAACTGAAAAATTAAGACGTTTAGCACATTTTCATTCAAGAATCTGGTGTCAAAACATGCCAATTTCTCACTGTTTACTACGGGAGGAGACAAAGCTTGTGAGACCACGATAGCGCACCTGCGTATGTTTATATGAGGCATTTTTTAGGAAGATGAAGATTGCCTTAAAAAAGAAGTGTGTAAATTTGGTTAAATTGTAAGGTGTCTTTAAGGACAACGTGAAATTGAGATTGGATAGGGGGGTCAGCAATTTTACAGTTCTTGGTGATTTGACCTACCCCCAGTGTCAAAAATTAATGATAAACTCCTACCAACACAGTGATTTAAATCAGCTATCTACAGAAAAAATATGGAATGCTCGTGGAATATTGTTAAGCAAAGACAAACAGCAACCTTATAAAAATGAATTTATGATAAGCTTTTCAATATAAGAGCATAATAAAATTGATAATGAAATTTTGAAAGAATTTTTTTTTACTGACAGCCATTCTACTATACTTTAGATATACTTACTGATTTCACAATGTGCGTTAGTAGCCAGGGAATGCATTAAGGCCATTGTACTTGCTGATTCCCCATCCTGACATGTGCCCCTGTTCTGACATGGTAACGACGCACATTCATTTATGCTCACAAATAAGTAATGAGTTTCTATTACATGAAAATTGTATATCATAATGTTGTTATTGCATGAATTCGATTATTCCACTCCCTGATTCAGATACTACAAGAGTTGGAACCCCCTAAAAATAAAAACCCATGTTTAAACCTGGTTAATCCTGGTTAGCAAGGCATTCATTTGAATAATAATATTACATTCTTTGTCTCATGTATCACTGTTCAAATACATAGCATTTCATAGATGTTTAATCAATACTGAATACTTTCATTTCTCTGGCAGTTTCTTCTATCAAATCCCGCAACACATTGACACGTATATTTGCCAATCCCATCAATACATGTTCCACCATTTTGACATGGTTTCAATCGCATTCATTCATATCTAAAACGTACCATAGGTGAACCAGTTTACTATGCACTACACTTTGCTGCATCATGCTTGGTTATTGAGCACACACGCTGCATATTTAATTTAATACAAGAAGCTCTCTGAATTTGATGAATTCATATAAAAACGTTGTAAAAATCCACAAAATAGTATGCAAGAGTGCGTATCCCACTACTGCAGGATTGAATTTAACACTGGCTAATTACATTTTTGCTAGTGGATTTCATGTTTTGGCCAATTCAAATCATGCTACAAATCTTTTGACAGTCACTAATTTGTCATATTTGCACAAACTTTTCACAAAATCATAGTACTTTAACAATAATATCCTCCCTCCCCTCCCGCCAATTTCATTGAGTACAAGACAGCATCTGACAGGCGATGTGTCAGGGGCAAAAAGTGTGATTCTATTGATTTTGCTTGAAATCCCCTCAATTTTCTTTGTCGGTCATCCCAATCAAATGCAAAGGCCAACAAATGCTCTTAGCCCTGACAAAAATATAAACAATATAAAAATTGATATAAAAATCTAGCTAAAACAACCATCAGATGGGGATTAATAATACGATGTACAGCCCCGAACGAAAAGGATGGAAAAGACAGAAAACTGACACTGCTCGTAGCCTCTGGGAAAACCATCAGTCCCTATTCTCCATATCATCATAACTAATTTCTCCTTAAATTGCTCCCCTTTGGGACTAATGTCCTGGTGTCCCAGATGGGACTTGGGCCCACTGAGATGTCTTCATGTGAATATAACTTCTGTAGTAGTTGACTCTGCAGGATCCCGCATCCCCCTCCCTGCATCATCCATACATAGGCACGGCCCTAGAACACATCTCTACACACGTTTTGACTTATTCACAGGGCGCACGCTCAATAGACATCCATACACGCACATTCAGGAGCAGCCTCACTCGCTGTCACAAGCCTCAGAACCATCGCAGGCATCTCAAGAAAAATTCAAGCAATAAATACTTTTCTACTTTTTTTCCCCCCTTCTGATTAGCCCATGCACCTACCTACCGACTCGAGTCTGATACCCAACTTCTTGTAAAATACATGGTCTTGTTAGAGGCAAGTCTTATTCATACAGCCTTTGTCAATATTCATGACTGAGGTTTTAAAAGTGTTTAGCGCTTGACTGATGAAGCCTGCAAACTCTACACACTGGCAAAGTTTAATGAGACTCTATGAAGGGAGATCATAACCAGGACTGCTTTTTTTCAAAGAGAAAAAATGGAACTAGTACAGAGCACAGCCATTCTATTTTTTTTTTTTTTTTTGATGGTAGAAGTTTTCGTGAATTTTTTGCTATTTATTTCAAAAAATATATTACAGATTTAAATGCTATGGCCATTATCATGATTCCTATGTAAAGTGTATCAAATCAAAAGATTATAAAACAAGATTATTTTTTGGAAATATTAGCGCATGTTCAGCTCTGCAAACCTTTCAAACACCACTTCTTTCAGACATCAAGATGTAAAAGAGGATTTTGACAAGTAGCAGAGTCACTGTAATGTTATTGGGCCATAAACAATGGTATTGTGCAGCACATGATTATTAGTGGTAACATTTTTAAGTTATCACTGTCAATCAGACATATATTATGCAAAGTATATTATTTACATTTTTGTTTTTAACTTTTTATGCTGTGTTAATTTTGGGTATTATCACCCATCACATGGTAGTTTGACACAAAACTATTGGCTGCGCTGCGTACATTTTATAAAGACAGTGCAGCTTCTAGGAAATTTTTCAAGTAGGTCCTGGTTTGCCTATGAAATATGTATGTGAGTCACACTGGACCCAAAGTTAAGTTGATTTGGCAATGTTACACAACAAGAATGATACGGGGGCTTTTTCATACTATGATTTCTGTACAGAAATTCGTGTACTATGATGGCCTGGCTAAAAAATAGATGTGACAGAGGTGCATAATAATGGTGACAAATTAAGCTTTTGGCACGGCAGGGTTCAACAGGCATGACATTGGATAAATTATGAATGAAATTTTAAAAATAATTTTTTTGAAAGATTAAAAAAACCACCCACCATGAATCCTCCATCATAGTGTATTTTGGTGATTTTGTTAAAGTGACTGGTCCACTTTCACGGTGTTTAGCTAAAATAGCTCATAAATGATAAATAAATGAAAAGTAAATGCATATAAGTAATAACCAAAGTAGATGCAGTTGAAGTTAGATGCCAGTGTGCTAGGCCAGTATAGTGTGGTGTCTCATGCCCCAGTGAATCAGAGCTCTGTGTAAGGCCTTAAGGGAGAGTGACCCAGCTGATTTCAATTGTACAATAAAAGTTCATGCTGTTACTATACTTTTTTGTATTTTATGTTGTTCTGTCTATGCTATTATAATATCTAATCACAAAAATTGGTCAAAAAATTGTTCAAAAAAAGTTTTATTTAAGCTTTCGGCTCTACAGAGCCCTAATCATAATAATACATTATATTATACACATCGGAACTTATATATGGAATGGCAATTTATAAATATATTTCATGATATTATATTTTCTAAGCATATGACTATTGTTCTTATTTTTTTTATGCTGGTTTTAACTATTTACTTATGATTAACTCTATAAATACTATTGATATTTACTTACATCTTACTAGTATGACTTTCATAACTAAGACATTTACCAGATTATAATAAATAAATAAATAAATAAATAAATAAATAAATAAATAAATAAGTAAATAAATATATATGAATTGATTTTTATTTCCGTGAAAACAGCAACTCATCTTACAAGCCTGTTTCATGGCTGCACATTTCAAAAAAAATATATATGTATGAAGGATACACAAAATTAGTAATACTATACTTTTTTGGATTACTGGGTCTTGTTAAATTCAATGTAGCCAACTTAATGAATAAATGGAATGCTCAATTCTAAGAGATTTAGTGTCTCTAAATACAAAAAAAAGTTTAATAAGGTGCCTTAGGTGCCTTACCGTTTTGCATCTGGCTCCATCATATCCAGGCTTGCATTTACAAAAAGAACCTGTTGATCTGGTCTTCCACATGATCCTCCATTTACACAGGGAGATGAGGCACACTCATTGATATCTATACAAACATAATAGATGTATATATTTCTTTGATTTTGTGATAAATCCATTAAAATTTACTGTCTGAATATTTTCGGACATTTTCAATGTCCATCTTCTGACTTCATTTTTCACAAGTTATGATATTCTGTGTTTTTAGTGACAGATGCTAGTGAAAGAAAACGGTTTGTTTATTATATTATACTTAACAATCAAAATTGTGGATATCTACCTATTTCACAGTGATCACCCAAGTATCCGGCCACGCAGGTGCAAGAGTACTTATTCACGTCATCCACGCCCAGGTTGCACCATTTTGGCATGGTGAAGATGCACATTCATCTATGTCTACAAACCAGGAAATATTATAAGTATTTAAAGTCATAAATCTTACTCATTGCCATCTGAATATGTACTGTGGTAGGTTTAAGATAAAGAGCTCATCATGGTGTCCACCTTGCTTGATTCATGGCATATATCATCTATTATATTGTGACATGAACAAAGCAAAATGGACATGACCTCTACCACAGTACAAGCAAGGGTCTTTGCTCATAATATATATGAGCATAAAGTACATCAACACCCATATAGTTATTGTCACCAGTTTATTGGACACCACCATAATTCTTTGTTCACTCCTAAATGTCTCTTGAATAGATATAAAAATATATTCAATTTGTTAATCACAATACATTAAACTGATAAACAAATGCTAACACTGCTCAATTTAATAAAATAAAACATCTAAAGGAAGTAGCAAAATATGTAAATCATAGAAATTCATAAAACACAGATGCTCAAAAATGCTAGCCAACCCACTCACCCGTCCGTTAATAACTAATGAGTGGTCTCTAATATATTCAAGTTGATATCTGGCTCGCATGCTAGCAAAACTGTTCTTTCAATGTGTGAAACGCATTTGCTCTTAAATATTTCAATTAAAGAGCTGCTTGAGTATAGGCTTGATTCAACTTTATCTCATCGTCATATCTCATGGCTATATATGCAGTATATAGCCGTGATATAACCATATCCATATTTGTGGAACTTACACTCAAAATCCAATCAATCAGAAGGTCCACTGCTGGCATGTTCAGTGGGGAATTCAAACGTCAAACGTATGATCTTACTTTGCAGAGTAAGAAAAACCGAGTATTGATTTTGTTTTTGACGCAAGTCTAGCCCAGCGAATATTCTCGGAGGTTCTTAACATAATGCATGAACTCTCAATTGAGCTATGATCCTTCTGATCAATCTAAGACTACATCAGATAAAAGGAGTCTCAGTTTATAGAAACCCACATCAATATTTTTTAAAACAGAATTTTATCAAAATCTGAATGAAGCTTGACAGACAGTTGGTTAGGTAATTTGATCACCATCAGCATTTATTTTCCACACTTTTAACGTGGGATATTCTTTTTTAGAAGATGAAGATTGCCTTAAAAAGAAGTGTAAATTTGGTTAAATTGTAAGGTAGTCTTTTACAAGGACAACGTGAAATTTCAATTAACTCTGGTTTGGAAAAGGGCCAACGGAGAGGGTGTGAAAATTTGACATGCCTTCTGTTGGATAGGGGGTCAATTTTACAGTTCTTGGTGATTTGGACCCACCATAGTGCTCAAAATTAATGATAAACTCCTAACAACACAGTGATTTAAATCAGCTATCTACAGAAAAAAATATGGAATACTCAAATATTGTTGGGCAAAAGACAAAACAGCAAGCAAACCTTGTAAAAATGAATTTATGATGCTTTTCAATATAAGAGCATAATAAAATTGATAAATGCTGAAATTTTGGTGTTGAATTTTTTTACTGACAGCCATTCTACTATACTTTAGATATACTTACTGATTTCACAATGTGCGTTAGTGTAGCCAGGAATGCATATACATTGGTACTTGTTGACTTCATCCTGACATGTGCCCCCGTTCTGACATGGTAACGACGCACATTCATTTATGTCTACAAATAAGAATGAGTTTCTATTACATGAAAATTGTGTATCATAATGCTGTTACTGTATGAATTGATTATTCCACTCTGATTCAGATAATACAAGAGTTGGAACCCCCCTAAAATAAACCCATGTTTAACCTGGTTAATGCTGGTTAGCAAGTAAGTATTCATTTTGAATAATAATATTACATTCTTTGTCTCATGTATCACTGTTCAAATACATAGCATTTCATAGATGTATAATCAATACTGAATACTTACTTCTCTGGCAGTTTCTTCTATCAAATCCCGCAACACATTGACACGTATATTTGCCAATCCCATCAATACATGTTCCACCATTTTGACATGGTTTCGAATCGCATTCATTCATATCTAAAACATACCATAGGTAAACCAGTTTACTACGCACTTACACTTTGCTGCATCATGCTTGGTTATTGAGCACACACGCTGCATATTTAATTCTAATACAAGTATAAGCTCTCTCAATTTGATGAATTCATATAAAACGTTGTAAAAAAATCCACAAAACAGTATGCAAGAGTGCGCGTATCCCACTACTGCAGGATTGAATTTAACACTGGCTAATTGGCATTTTGCTAGTGGATTTCATGTTTTGGCCAATTCAAAATCATGCTACAAGCAACTTTTTGACGGTCACTAATTTGTCATATTGGCACAAACTTTTCACAAAATCATGGTACTCTTCAACAATAATATCCTCCCTCCCCCTCCCGCCAATTTCATTGAGTACAAGACAGCATCTGACAGGCGATGTGTCAGGGGAAAAGTTGATTCTATTGATTTTGCTTGAAATCCTCAATTTTTCTTTGTCGGGCGTCCCAATCAAATGCAAAGGCCAACAAATGCTCTTAGCCCTGACAAAAATATAAACAATATAAAAAATGATATAAAAAATCTAGCTAAAACAACCATCAGATGGTAGGACATTATCGATGTACAGCCCCGAATGAAAGGATGGAAAAGACAGAAAACTGACACTGTCGTGTTCTGGAAAACGAATAGTCCCTATTCTCCATATTTCTCCATAACTAATTTCTCCTTAAATTGCTCCCCTTGGGACTAAGGTCCTGGTGTCCCCAGATGGGACTTGGCCCACTGAGATGTCTTCATGTGAATATAACTTCTGTAGTAGTTGACTCTGCAGATCCCGCATCCCCCTCCCTGCATCATCCATACATAGGCACGGCCCTAGAACACATCTCTTACACACGTTTTGACTTATCTGGCGAGGGCGCACGTTCAATAGACATCCATACACGCACATTCAGGAGCTCGACTCGGCTGTCACAAGCCTCAGAACCATCGCAGGCATCTCCTCAGTCAAGGCTACCGGTCAAGATGTATGTGTCTAGAGCACAGATAAAAATTCATAACACAATCCAAAGGTTATTACTCCTTCTTTTGTCTATGTGACCAATCTCTTGAGACTCGAGCGCATAATGGACAAAACTGGTTCAAAGTTTTGACGTATACTGCTGCACATGTGTGGCTTGTGTATGGGTAAATTTAACTCAAAATCTGTACAATGTTAAGACATAACATATGCAGGGATTCTTGTCTTAGCTAAGAGTGCATTGAGCTCAAAGGTGGTGTGTGTGTGTGTGTGTGTGTGACGTGGTGAAACACGAATTTCTGGAGACCACCTTAAGCATAGTATAAAGGTAATTGGTGCAGCCTGATGCCTAAAATGTTCTTGTGAATCTAAGGATGTAGTAGTTATAAGCTATTATTTAGTTTAGAAGCACTAGAAACACTAGAAAAAACATCAGAAACAGTAGAAGCACTAGAAACAGTAGAAGCACTAGAAACAGTAGAAGCACTAGAAACAGTAGAAGCACTAGAAACAGTAGAAACAGTAAAAGCAGCAGAAACAGTAAAAGAAGCAGCAGCAGCAGCAGCAGCAGCAGCAGCAGCAGCAGCAGCAGCAGCAGCAGCAGCAGCAGCAGAAGTAAATAGTAGATAAAAAGGCAATCATACCCACCTCCCCCTTAATCAACTTGACAAATTCAACATTTAAGGCTGATATTAATGAGACTTACGGATACAAGCATCATAAGCTGGAGTAGCCCATTGTCCATTCATTTGACACTTCATCTTCATCGTAAATGTGCTGTCTGGAAACATGTAGTCAGGGTTGCAGGTGTATGAAACCTCACTCAGGTATCTCGTGTCATCATAGCTGCCTACAGCATGTGCTATAGTAGGAATGCTGCTCACTGGACAAACTAGAAAAGATGTATATACAAGATAGTGGGGAGTTAGGGGAGGGTGTTCTCATGAATATCTCTTATTTTCTAATATCTATGATCATATCCCCCATCATATATACCATGGAAATCATTTAACTAATCATTACATAATGTATCTTAAATAGCAGAGAATTACAGTTCAGATTCGTCAGTATGGTCCAGAACAAAACGGTGCTCTCTTATATTCCCATAAATCATATATATCAAAATTTGCATCAATGTCAGGGTTTATTACATTGGAATTTCATAGAAGTTTTAATATTAAATTGGTAACACACACACAAATATTACAATTTGGTCTACTTACCTTCACAAGATATGCATACATCCAAATCGTGGCTACAAGAGGAGCCCACTGCACAATCGGCAAGAATATAGTATCTATCAGCATGGCAGGAAGGGTTTTCCAATGCAATTGGCATGGAAAGATCTACATTTCCTGTATTCTTACAATAGTCTGAGGATGTTGCTCTAAAAATACATTAAATTAAGAGGATACTCTTCGAAAAAAACATTAGAATTTTACCATTTAAAATACTAAAGGTAGATAATTTGGTGTTTGCCATAATCTTGTGGTACATAATTGAGTGACATAATCAAATGATAGGAAAAGCCATACAAAAGTAATAATGAGTAATAATGCAATCACTGAAGAATCTAAAATGAAACACATATAGGGAATGTGCTCTGTCAAAACAAAAACAGGGCCAAAATTTTTCTCCATCTTTTCAAGGTAGCTTCATCATGGCCATTGTGCAGCGACTGTCAGACATCACCCCATCAGAAAGTGGATCAGTGGCGGGGTAGGGGTAGGGGTAGGGGGATGACCGTGTCAGGCGGATGCCCTAAACATCAGTAAATTGTCATAGCTGCAAAACAGTACGAATGTGCCTTCTTCACGGTTCATGGTGTTCACTGAGCTGTGTATGGCTATTGATTCTTGTATATTCATGTCTCTAACTGTGGACTCCTTTCCAACATTCTATGTGAATATGTTCCATACTTATATTGTGCTCCTAAAGCAGTCAAAATTATATTCCTTGTTTCAGATTTCTGCCGATGCACTCAACAAGGTCCTGATGGCTAAATAATACCAGGCATTTTACTTTACAATATGTACCAACAGAAATTTGGCAATGCAATGGGCAGACCAGATTCCCCCGTTGTCACAAACCTGCTTATGGACCATCTCAAACAGAAGGCCATCACAACAGCAGATGCTGAGATCTGACCAACATGGTAGAAATTTCATGTGGATGACATCCTAGGCAGGATGCTAGTATGTTTAATTATCATCAAGATAGTAGGCATTGTTGAATAGCTGAATACCCACCTCAACCTAGTAGACTACACACTTAGTATAGTCTTTGCCATGCATGGTGCGTAGAAGCATGGACAGAATAATAAAGGTACATTGAAGCAAGTATCATCAAGGAAGCATTGAACATTTGTAACTACTCTATGGACCATCAGAGAGGTAAAGAAACGTAAAATGCTTGACAAGAAAATAAGAAGAAAGTCCTTCTTGTTGTCAGACAGTGCTGCACAGTGGCTATGATAAAGCTAATTTGAAAAGATGTAGAAAACGGTTGACTCTCAAAAGTTAGTAGGACTTACCTCAAACTAAATTAGTTAATGTATAGAGCAAAGAATCCAATAAATTTATTTCAAAGGCCATAATCAACAAAATTATCTAAATATTCATGGAAAATAACTGCTTGTCAGACTGGTGAGAAAAGCAACTATGGCAGAACTTTTAACATTTCTGAAGGTAGTCATACCTGAGATAGCCAAGCTGTTTGCAGAACACAGAGGGCCAGTCTCCAAGGGTGTACGAAGCAGAGCAAATCGTTCCCCAGCTTCCATCATCCATCTCATATTCGGCACGGCCAATATACGGTTTAGTACCACCTGCCAATCTCACTCTTGGTGCTAGAATTAATTAATGCAATACTTATCAAACAAACTTATAGAAATGCCCCACCAACATTTGTCTTTTATTAGTAATTTTTACACTTGTATTCTGATTTATAGACATAATTTATTTTTGGCTCAGTATCATTGCAAAAGAATGCCAAATCATTATATTTGCCAAATTCTAGTTATGGAGCCAAGAAACTTACGTGTTGGAAATTGGTCATAACTGAAAATCGTTGTAGAGAGTTTGACTGCTGGACATGTTGTACTGTACAACTTACACCGACCTGAAAAAACAGTGACCATTTACACTTCCTGTACTCATGAAAAAAATTGTGCTTTTCATTGAAAATTTCAATTTGCTTCATATATGTATATGGTCTTCTAAGAAAACACAAAATTCAATATATTTACAAATGTTTTTTCTATTTCTAAATACAGCACCCAAAAGCCCCTATGAGTGAGGTGCTTGCAAGCTGGCATGCAACTTTGACAAGTCCCTGGTAACCAGACATCTATTGATTTAAACGCATGCTGTAAATTGTAAATGAATATATAGAGAAAGGCTTGTTGATTATCCCTGTATTGTGACCCATCCAGTCTTAATAGTTTTAATTCTAACAATATAATGTATGTAGACCTGCCAAACTCTCTCGATGAAATTCAGTATTTTGGACAAAATGGGAGTATCTTCCCGTTTAATATATATTTTTAGCTTTATATTTAAATAAGAATATTTCATAACACTACTCTGTGTTTAGAATGGTCAATGGAGAGTAAAATGTGCAATTAACTTGGTTTCAACTAACCACAAATAAGCATCTTAGTTACACAGTCCTACCAAAAAGATGGTCGTCCTACATTTCGTGTAAAACCGTTCAAAGTAAAGTAAAATCAATGACAAATACGTTGTTTTTTAATTTGATTTTTTTTTTATTTCACCTATATCACTTAGCACACAGTTTTGTAAGTCATGAAATGATTCTTGTTGAACATTAAAAAAAAGAGATCTATTTTAAGTCTTTCAAGTACCCAATTTTGCTGTAAATTATACACTAGATTGCAGAAAAGTGCATCACATTTTCAGAATTTTAGAGAGGATGTTCCTCCACCCCCACCCCACACAAGACTTCCCTATCTCACACTCTCCACCCGCGGCGGCTGTTACACCACATACTCGGCTTCTCGGCTTTGCCGAGTCTACTGACACCCAAAATAATATTGTCAGACATATAGATTAGTAAGAGCACCGGCCGGGATGTGCAAAATGCGCATTACATAAAAAAAGTCAGACATGTACAATACCAATGCGCCATTTCAGTGCAAAGAGGATTAATCACTGATTATAAAACACTGACACCTGTAAATAACGATGTTACACTTCAGTATGTTGCAATGTATACAACCATTTGAGTTATTTTGGCATGAATTCTATCTAATTACCCTCGCCAATGCTGCACCGAATGGTGTTACTTTTACAGAAATCAGTTTCGGTTAAAGGAAGTAATGCGACAAAAGGTTGGTTCCGATAATTAAAATCCATAGCATAGTCCGTGATCCATATTCCGTAATAGTGCTGTATGTGGAAGTGAGTGTGGCACCATGGAATATACCCCACTGACATTTTTGTTCTCTGCGTTTTGGCCATTCAATAATATATAAGCCGAGCCTGCCGACCCGTATAGAAAAGCAATCAATACGTACTGGTTGAAGGATTATACTCCAATCTTGTACAGACTCTCTCAGTGAAACATTTTTCAAAGCACATGAATGCATTTTTTATGCCACTGTAAAGTACAGTTTGATCAGTCGCACAGTTGCCATATCGTATAATGTAGCGGCTTTTCAAATCATCTTCCACTGAAAAGATAAGTAAAAATATCAACTTAAACATTAATACCACCATTCCACTTATAAATGGATAGGTAGGTACTAGTACATCTGTTTCCCATCACTCGGAGCCCCACAACCGGGCCCCACTCAACTGAATTGATAACATTTATTTTTGGTGGCAATGTTATAAAGACCATAACCCCGACCCACTCTCTCTTATCTGCTGAGGTTGTTGTGAGGTCTTGTAGATACCCCTGCATTTCTCAAAAGACAATGGATGGCCCCTTCGTTCCACATAATGAGCGCAACCGTTATGTCATGTGTGTATCCTTGCATTGGTCTTTCTTGAAAATTTGTATAAATAATGCCATGCACACCTTTCTGAAAACATGCATTCACTTACCCACATTTCAACAATGCATTCTTAAGGCCCGGGGAAAATTTACATCTGATTCCCCCACACAGCAAATCATTAGCTAACGTTTTCGGAGGGAAACTATATAAGTGCACATGAATAAATCCAAGTGAATGAATTTCTTTGTGAATAAATAAAAAAGCAATTACTCAGGCATCTGTATTTGACAGTGATGTTGTAGATCCTGTGAGAGGGACTATCTTTGGTGCTCTCACTACTAATTCCAAAAGCTGAGAAGGGCCCGGAGGTGGGAATGTTATTTTGACCACCACAGTAGTTCCTATAAGAAAAAATGATCAATTTATTCAGTCATGCATTTTACAAATTACTATTGAAACAAAATATCTTTGGTGAATGATTAGAGTAATTTCACCTTTATAATACAGAAACCTGTCCAAGTGTTTGCAGACTCATATTATTAGACATATGGTAAGAATATTTTACAATTATCTAATATGAAACATTGTTCAAAGACAAAGTGTTAAGAGTGCAGACTTTTTCAAAACACTAATCGACACTAGGCCAGTTGCAGTTTTCACAGTCATCTGCTCTGACAATGTATGTCTCACCTATCTGCTGAACTATATAAACCACCAGTCTCTTCTGTAAAATCAAAAGCCAAAACACCTCCTGTAGTCCAACGGACACCCCAGTGATCATTTTTTCTCACAGGTATACCAGGCTCAGGAAAGACTCTCTGAAATAGGCGCAACATTTTATTGAATCCAGAGTAATAGGATATTTATCTTTTGATAAACCTCTTACCTGATAAAAAGTGCAAAAACAATAACAAATTAATGTTATATTTTCATGTAGATATGATTCTTTCTTCAGGAATTTTTCAAATGTAAACAATGAGCATTGCTCCTTGTACATATCAAGTCTGGTTCCAACACAAAACGACTTACACAACGCTTCTTAAAAACTTGACATAAAGACATTTACTAACCATAAATATATTTAAAGCCCTTTTTATAATTCTTCTGTATGTAAAATCATTGGTTATCATGAGTCTTATCACCCCTGTTAGAACAGGGGTTATACTGTGGTTATCATGCTTGTAGTCAGCTGACTACTTTTATACAATTTTTAAAACAGTGTTGTAATTATATGTAATTAAGGCAAGGTGTTGATTAAGCACTCAACACTAGCCCTTGGCTAGTGTAAATTTCTGTTGGCTAGTGTAAATTAAAGTCACTCGCCACAGTCGGCGAGTATGATTACTTGATTCAAACACTTTAATAACTAAGGATGGCTAGTTTGGATTGAACATGGCGAGTGTAATTGAGAGTCACTCGCCACAGAAGGCGAGTGTTCTACTGAACGAGTCACATTCCCTGTTAATAAGTCATTAGACTTATGACTCCAAGTCAGATTAGGACTATATCACATAGTCTCTGGTGGGATTCGAACACACAACCATATGACACCAAATCGAACACACAACCATATGACACCAAATCGCCTAGCAGTTCAGGCTAACTCACTAGTCCACTCTGCCACCAGAACCAGGTTAAAAACCATGGCTCAAATGACAGTTTTCTTAGAGAGTTAATATACTGAAACCACACTGGTCTTCTAGAAATTATAGATATTACTATGAATTGTTGAATATATAATATTCAATCTATAATACTGGAAATTATGTACATTAATACAGACATTTCATATGGCATACTCCATATTTCCTCAGTGTTGTGACATACCACATAATATACTATACTGGATGTCTAATCTTCATGTTATCATGAATTATTGCGTCGCTTCAGCTCAGCTGCTGAAGCAAGCATTGTGTTTCGTTCGTTTGTAGCTAACTATGTAACTATGTAACTAACTAACTGTGTGTGAGTGTGTGTGTGAGTGTGTGTGTGTGTTAGTGTGTGTGTGTGTGTGTGTGTGTGTGTGTGTGTGTGTGTGTGTGTGTGTGTGTGTGTGTGTGTGTGTGTGTGTGTGTGTGTGTGTGTGTGTGTGTGTGAGTGTGCGTGTGCGTGTGCATGTGCGCGCGCGTGTGTGTGTGTGTGTGAATGTATGTCTCCGGACAAGCTAGAGCTTTAACCGTTGCACCGATTTCGTTCAAACTTTACATGACTATGAGGTATGAGGCGACAATCGAAGTGATTTGATTTTGGGCGCTCTTCCAATTAAATTTTGCTTTCTAGAAGTAGTCTGGTCCCTTATGTAACTTTTGCCATTTCAACTGCCAAAATTGATTTTATTGTTTTTATTGGTTAATTAGGGCCCAAATAAGGAAAAAAATAATGGGGTTCAAATTTTCCCGATCTCCGACCCGATTTTATGGCAAAATTTCCAAAATGGCAGCCATAGAGACCAAAAATGTTCTATATTCACCATTTTTGGTTGCTCTTGATGTAAGATTTTATGTCTCATGTAAGTTTTTTTTATTGGGAGAGAGAACATACTATGTATATCACTAATGGTAATGTGGCAGCCATTTTGAAAAAATCCAATATGGCCACCAGAAATGTAAAAGTTTCAGTTTTTTTTTCACGTTCAATTCACCCACTGATGATAAATGTTTCAATTACTATTTCTTCACACCCTTATGCATTAAACCCAAAAGTAATGAACCTTAGATTTAAGTTTATTGAAAAATGTTTTCATTTTACCATGGTAATTTTTGTTTAGGTTTAAATGTCTATTTGTTCAGAGCAATGGTGATGAAGATGATTGCTCTTCAACTTGTAACATGAAAACATGGTTGTGTTGAAATGTTATTTGTTGAAACAGAGTGACACAGTATAAGTGAATGGCATGAAATACAAATATTTAACAACAAAATAGTATTTATTATGCATTAGCTCATAATGATGCTGTAATCCACATGCATACAGAATAATTCTGCTTTTTTATCAACACTGATAGCCAAGGGCACAGTCCACACACATGTCTAATGGTTTGAAATGATTTATGATATCAGGAGTAGGTAGAAAAGTCTGCAGGATGAGTAGCACTAAAAATCTACCTGTCCTCCAAAAATTAAACTGGTCCTCTTTGCACAAACACACAATGGACCAGAATTTTTAAATAGTCAAAGGACAGGTAGCTACAACTTTATCCCACAAGGTTTAATCGTCAATACGAGCAGATCAGTAGCTAATCCTGACAAAGATAAAATTGAATATTTTATTTGGTTTGTGTGACAGAACACAAGTCTACTGTTGCCTAGCGACACCAATTGCAGCCACGAGTCTAGTTCCTATACTGGATTAATCCAGTTTTGCCTAGACCAGCAACATAGCAGCATACAAAAAATTTTTTATGGCTTGTTTTTTCTGAAATCAAACGTTTCCGCGATTTATAGTGTCTGAAAACTTGGACACATACATTGAAAGTTGCAATGGATATATGCAATAGACAATAGGATTTGATATTTACATGGATTCGGTGCTTTCAACAATATTACTGGAATTTGCTTGCCAGATTTGACCTAGGGCTCGTAGGAGGCTATGAGTCAATATTAATGATATTAGATTGCAATATATACATATCTTTTCCCTTGAATTGTTCAATCTAAGAAGATACCTTTATGATAAGCAACTGTGTGCATATATAATTTCAGATCATAAAAATGAAGCATAAATAAGTTGGACAAAATTAGTTTAGCACAGGGTTTTTATCATAATAACCAGAGATGCCAAATTCGTGGACTACAAGATACAATATACAAGCTGTGGTTAATTAAACCTCGCTTTGTCAACTATATAAATGCAATCTAGGGTAACATTAAAAGTTAAACAGTCAGTGATCTAATGTGGTTAACTTTACTAAAGCAAGGGAGCAAAGTGTTAAGGATACAGACGCCAAAACATTCCATTGATACTCTCGTTCAAAAGGCATAGTGATCAGAATGTATGCACAAAAACGAAGCACACACTGGTTGACAAATGCTACAGGGAAAGGACGCTTTTTACTGGTCTGCAATGCACTACTACTCCGGGTACTCAAGAGCGGGGATTTCTAGCTTGTGGCTGCGGCTTGAAGCAGCAGTTGGCACGGCGATAGGCTGCTTCAGTAAACCAGCAGACAGCTATTTATATATATAGCAGACGACATTTTTTAGATAAGTACCTTGGATTGGGCTTGTTAATTTGACTTGATTTGCCGCTTATTCATACCCATTTATTATTATTTACGCCTATTATTTTTCGTTTTTCATCACGTTGTTTGTTAATTTGACTTGATTTGCCGCTTATTCATGCCCAATTATTATTATTTAGGCCTTTTATTTATCGTTGTTCATTATGTTGTTTGTTTGTTTGTTTGCCAGGTTTGTCAGGTTGACTGCTGCTGAGGCTGGCAGGAAGCAAAACACATTCTGGCAGGCTTTGTGAGGCTGTGCTACTGCCAGGGTCTAATACATAATAAGCCTGGGAGCAGAGCTAACACTTCTACAGCCATGGCAGTTTTTTTTTTGTAATGCGCTGGAAATTTATGTCATGCAAATCAATGGCCGAATGTCTTCTATGAGTGCTAGTCAACACATGTTTCAAGTTTTCCCAAGACATATGGGAGAAGCATCATTATTGCATGATAATGTCACTAGTCTGTTTCTGCTATAATACCCCTTCCAATACAAAGCTAGATCTATGTAGTCATAGTGTCACATAGACATGTATTACTGAGGGTAAATACATACCTACTATTTAAAGCTATGCTATTTAAATTGTTAGAAAATAGTCTTGGAACTAGTGTATACCTGTGCTAATATTGTAATCATGTGCGAACCTGTACCTGTGAAAGATTTATATGCATAGGCCAGTTTTTAATACTTTACAATTTGATGTAGGCAAATGCCTGTTGTAGAGTATCAGCAGTATCAGCAGTACATGCGTGTGAAATGTACAAAACCAGTGTTAGGTTGAATCTTTAGTTTTATAAGTTTATCTTGTATTCATTGTAATTCATTTGTTTATAAAGATTCATCTTGTATATTCATTCATTGGTATTTGTTTGACGTCAACAGTAATTTAAATAATCGTGGTGTAAGTGATACGTCTGGCACATAAATATATATGCGTGTTCTATTTATATCAAATATTAAAAGGAAAATATAGGTGAAAATTGCACTTTTGTTGCTTTAGGAAACTATTCGGGTTGTGTGCCTGGTTGCCTGGTTGGTGTATTGTCATAAGGTAAATAAGGTGTTGGATTATTGTGTGCTATATTCTTATATGCATATGTACTGACTTTGTATTATATCCTACCACAGCCTCCTGCTAGATTGCCGGGGTAGTACTATGCATATAGCAAAAAAAAAAATCTAAAGAATTTCATGTGAGAAAGCTGTACAGATTGAATTATTATTTCTTATGTGTAGAGGTCAAGGGCTT
The DNA here is from genome assembly GCA_019095985.1 of Streblospio benedicti. NCBI lineage: Eukaryota > Metazoa > Annelida > Polychaeta > Spionida > Spionidae > Streblospio > Streblospio benedicti. The sequence continues at coordinate 43,328,471 of CM032663.1, read as the reverse complement.
ATATGTTAGTTTAGTGGTAAATAGTTAATATATTAGTTTATAAATGTGGAGGTTAAGGTTACGTACATAATAGGTTGTAGGTGGCATTATTTCAGGTTCTCATGTCAGGCACATGAGCATTGTTAACATAGACCTGCATATGTATAGGTCAAAGCCACTAAGCTACACAGGTGTGCGTCCTCTCTATCTCACGTACAACATTGTACGCGTGAATATGCTATATAATTGCTGTGTTACATAAAAGTGTAACTGTTAACAAATATCTGTATGTCATCGATTTATGAATAAAGGCATCGCAGTCTAGGGATGCTGGTTCGGTACTAAGCAGCATATAGCTTAGGGGTTTATAAACATATATTTACTGGGTATGTTCAGCACCCATGCAATTGTGAGACCCTATGGTTTTGATTATATATGGGTCCTGCTAGCTGCATTCGTTATAAAACAAGGAGCACCATACAGTACATGGTAACTATCTATATATTATATTAGCGGGTTTAATTTGCATGTTGCCTCGAACCTGTCTTTGCTAACACCAATAGTTGGCTGGGCTCCCTGCGGAGTTCAGAGCAGTCGGTCTCCCTGCGGAGTCGAAGCAATCCTACTGGATCAGTCTCAGACCCCCTGCGGGGTTTGAGCAGTCAACTCATAGAGTTGAAGCAATCCTTGGATCCGTCTCATTTGTCGTGTGGCTCACGCAAAGGCTGCTATTGGTTCTATCTCTTTGACTTTGTATGATTCTTCACTCATCGAAAATATGTAGATTTACTTGGATCGTAGTGCTATGCACCGTTTGCGACGAAGGCAGTCTATCATTTATAAAGAGCGATGAATGATTACAAAGTTTCTAATATTCTCTTTCTTTCTCACTTTGGTCTGCTGTGTAATCATTTCTGGCATGTCTGCGTTTGCGGCGTGGGGTTGCAGCCAAAACCTCCTGTACTCGCCGTACAGGTGCTCGGTTATGAGGTTTCACTGTTTGACACAAGTGATGACTAACACACGTTCTGCTCCTTTTTTGGGGGATTCGTTCATGGTCTTTCACTCATTTGGGAAAGTGTCTTGACACATCACCCCAAAAAATGAAGTGAGGTCTGTAAATCAAATTGCTTGAATGAATGTGTCTCCCAAAAATGCCCAACCTATTTCGTAGTTATTGTGATCACAGGTTTAGTATCGTTATATGTTATGTTAGGATTGGTATTTGTCATCTAAGTGTGGTAACAGAATAATCCATACAAGGTTTTGTAAACTATGAATAACCAATGAATTTGTAAAAGTGGAATTATAAGTTGACATGATGATTATGTATTTATGTATTGCATTTTAATATCGTAAGAACTGGAGTCCTATTCATCATTTATTTGCAAGGCTAATGTATTTACCAATTAGGTACTTCAATAAATCTATATCCATAACTGTCGTTCTGTCTTACACAAATCGTCATAAAATTGAATATTTTATTTGGTTTGTGTGACAGAACACAAGTCTACTGTTGCCTAGCGACACCAATTGCAGCCACGAGTCTAGTTCCTATACTGGATTAATCCAGTTTTGCCTAGACCAGCAACATAGCAGCATACAAAATCTTTTTACCCTCCTCCCACCCTTCATCTGTCTTCTGCAATGGTGCAATTCAGATTCATATGACACAGTTTGTAAGGTGACAGGTTTTTATTTCTATGTATTGTTAATGTATAAGTATTGTATAAGGATCTACAATCCTATCAGGGGTTAATCCGGTTTCATCTATTTATGTGTATGTGTACTAGAATGTATATATTGTAATAAGGCTTTTAAACTCAATTCAAATGAAATACATATACTTATTTCCTTGCTGGGGATATTTTGGAAAAACTGCTCAAACGCGTAAGTTAGGAGTTTTACTTGTGATTTTTCCAATCGTACAATTGAGCGTAATCTGGAACAGTTTGTATCAATATCTTCCTTACTAGAGACAAAAAAGTTTGTAAACACAACCTATCTAGTGTTACCTGGTTTCATCTAGTCATGTGTATATGTAATAGGCCTATATTTAGTATATATCTGGTAATAAGGCTTCTATATTCAACATAAATGTGATACATATATATTCTATTTTTTTGTGGATTGGTAAATGAATTGTTCAAATTGTATGTTAGATATTTACTTGATTATTTCAAAACTGTTTTAAATTTTTAAACAGCGTTTAACATTATCCCCCTTACTGGAGACACACAATTATGGGAAAGTGTCTTGACACATCACCCCAAAAAATGAAGTGAGGTCTGTAAATCAAATTGCTTGAATGAATGTGTCTCCCAAAAATGCCCAACCTATTTCGTAGTTATTGTGATCACAGGTTTAGTATCGTTATATGTTATGTTAGGATTGGTATTTGTCATCTAAGTGTGGTAACAGAATAATCCATACAAGGTTTTGTAAACTATGAATAACCAATGAATTTGTAAAAGTGGAATTATAAGTTGACATGATGATTATGTATTTATGTATTGCATTTTAATATCGTAAGAACTGGAGTCCTATTCATCATTTATTTGCAAGGCTAATGTATTTACCAATTAGGTACTTCAATAAATCTATATCCATAACTGCTGACAGCCATTTCACAGTATTCATATATATTGAGAATTTCTTTTTTTTACAATGTCAACAAAAACATATGCAAAATGCACTAGAAAAATTTGTGACGTAAATAATTCAGTCTCAATCATCCAGACCCTATGGTGGAGTGCGATCACCAAGTACATGTATGCAATAAAGAGTATGGTTGAACGAGGCTAGTTGACTAGCAGTAATAAATTATGATAATGTTATTTGCACAAGGGAATAGCGCAGACCAAAACAGCCACTTGCCAGCCATTTTTTTTGTTAATAACTTGTTTACTATTAAAGCTAGAAAAAGAGCTAAAGCTAAAAATAATAAAACACACCACTGAAATCCTTGTTGAAACCCACTTGCGTCCATATAATGAATATGGCAGTTCGACCGAACAATAGCATTTATTTAGTAACATATTCTCAACAACGTCACATGGTTTCTAATAGCAGAGTGGATTAAGACTTTAAAATCTAGCTGGCGTTGTTTAGAATGTCATTTTTTTTTTTACAAACGAATGTCTTCAGATCTTTATTATACCAATAGAATGAGTGAAAAGAATAATGGACATCAGTATATTTGATTTCTGAAAATATTCAAGTTCATAATCCATCTAGTTATCGTACAACGATGACACATTATTGCCACTTTTCATATTACCTAGGGGGTCCAGGTGAGTAAATTTTCAAAAATTAGAAGCGACAATAATTGATAGATCAGGATGTGGGCAACGATAAGCACTAGTATTGTGCATCTTTTAAAAATAATTTGCCATTTTATAACGACAAAGAGTACTCCTTAGTTAGTTAGCCAAAATGGAATTCACTAATTCATACAAAAAACATACATTCATATCTGTTTTTGAAACCAACTAATATACCAGTTAATTGCACTGTGATACTCACTTTGAATTCACGGTCATTACTCCAAGATCTGTCATTTTGGCTGCCTCTTGCTTGGTAGGTAATGGATAACACCTCTCCAGTATGTTCAAATGGGTTTCTGGTAATCAGGAATCATACATAAGTGTTTTGGAAGCATTTTTGTGTTTTGAGTTTTGAACACGATTTATTTTTAAGGTTCCCTCTTTTTTTAAGCCTAATGTAATGCATGGCTTTTCCCAGGTTTTCTCCAGTTTTATTTCCCAAGATTTTCCTGCTGATTTTTGTTAGGGGTGTCAGGAATATTTGAATACATAATATTCTCATATTCCATCATTTGTTAAAAGTATGCGTTACGAGTATGTAAACTTAATGATCATATATTGAAGTAGTGCCTACTTGATATTTTCAATCATTAGCAGACATTTCATTTGAACCCCGGGAAATCCATCCCTCAAACATTCATCACTGAGTTACGATATTGTTGCACTGATGGATGGATGAATGAATTCAACGAATGCAACAAATGTAAATTCATCATTTGATACACACATTTAGGGATCGTTCAAAGATTACGTCAGCCAAAATTTGGCTATTTTTCACCCCCTCCCTTCGTCAGCTTTTGTCAGCTTTCGATGACCAACCCTAACCCCCCCCCCCCCCGGGCAACTGACACCAGCATTTCTTTGTATGCGTCCACATGTTAGCTGTATAATCGAACAATCATTTTATCAATTTTAAAGTTAAATCTTATGGTACCTATGCAATAGATATTTCATGCTGGACCTTCACAAATGCAGGCTCTTCTACTTCATCATAGCCAGAAGATCCAATGGGAAGGAGTAGGAGGGCATGCACACCCCTTTTTCACCCCCAAAATGTCATTTTTATTGGCCTTTTGGCATACCCGTGAGCATTTCCGTTTTTGAAACACCATTAGATTTAGAGGTTCTGGAGTACTGTGCACTCTTTTCCAAAATGGGGAATTTGCCAGCCTTCATGAAGCACTTAAATTCGAACTTGTGAAAGTGAATGAAAACAGGGCCGTTGCACCCTGCTACGACACTCCGACTTTTGTCGGAGCACTTGTTATCAAGAATTTATTACGTAATAACGTGAATACGTAATAAGTACTCGATAAACTACGACAGGGACTTCTGGGTTCTGCAATTTCTGGTAGCCCAGTTGCATAACTTCCCAGAGATTTACAGTCTGACTAAGCAAATTTAGTGGCCAGTGACCTTAAGTGACATTAAATGACCTTAAATGACCAGTCTTTGTTGTCTTTGATTAGGGTCACGTGAAAATGCTTTGCTTGTAACAGGGCTCATTTGATTATATACGCAATGTTGGACACATGCTATACTAGGTACATTTCACATATCGAACAATGCTACAAGATCAAATCACATTTTATGACTGTTAGAGTTCAAATATGTTCGTATTAAGGGTCATCACTTCCACAATAATGCTTTGATGAGTTTGAAGGCAGAATGGACTTTGATTTGACACACAGGTAGTGTTATTTTTCACTTATAAAAGGCGAAGTACACGAAAATAACGTACGATACCTCAATTATTGCCCATTTTTGCCCATGTTGTTGGGGTTTATAGCAGAGTAATTTGTTTGAAAAAATAGCCCTCAACTTGCACCATTTGTGTTGTAAATTCCAAATTGCATGCCCCCAGACCCCACTAGCCATAGTCGCCGTTTCACGCATATGGCGTTTATTTTGTCGGACCACTCTTAAGGTGCGTGCGACGGCCCTGATGAAAAATATTTTAAAGGATAAAAAAAAATATGATACATTTGATAATGTAAGATGAAGAAGTGTTCATTCTAGGATGCGGCCATAATTGACACACTGTGGCAGCCATAAAACAATGGCATGTGTCCTATAAATTAATATATTACCTTTCTGCATTTTCCGAATTCTTTCACTTCTACTTTTCACAATATTATATCAGTCTTCCACATTTCGCAAAGTTATATCATGTAAAAAGTCTTAGGTGACTTTAATCTTGATGCTTTATGCAACCTCAACTGGTACTAGAGCCTATATCGATTTTTCATTAGTAGCTATGGATTTGTTTTATAAACACGAAATGTATTCTTTATAGTCTTTCTTTGGTACTATTTAAATATCAGCTGGTATTTTTAATCAATATGTTTTAGAGGTAATGATACTTGTTAAATTATAGTTAAGCATGATCTGGAATATCTTTGACTGGTAAAATATCTCAATCGTCTTTAAAACTGGTATTAAAGCTGAAAGCTTACGTCAGACAGTGCAGACCTCACCCCCCCCCCGTCAGCTTTCGACAAACATTCATGACCCCGCACTCCCCCCAATAGCTGACGTAATTTGTGAACGGTCCGTTAGTATAATTGATAAAGCACACATTTATTTTTCTTTGGTACGCACTTAAACAGTGCTAAAGGTGGTCTAAAACCTGTTGAAGACATATTAAAAACACAACTCAAGAACCTTTTTACTCGAGCATTCTTGAAGGGCTCAACGAATGGAACCCAATGATATTTTTTTCTACCACATTTGAACACAAAGATTTTTGTTTATTGAGCCAGTCGCATTTGGGACTGACTGTGACACTGACATGTTGCATACCATTGGACAAGCTTTGACAAGACAAAGAGTGGCATTTGGACCCAAGCATAAACCAGCTATTAAATTTTTCATTTTTGGTTATCTGCATCTGTATTGTCATCAAAATCTGTCTTCTCATTAATGTTACTTACACGATCCTGTCTTTTTCAAAGGGAAATACATCCAGGGAAATACAGCACTATTATCAACATCATTGTTTACAATTACAAAAGAGGTAGTACAGATATTGAAGTAAACTTACTTAAGATCAATCATTCCCCATTTTACAAATGTATCATGCAAAAAATAATTTTTCCCAGCAGGATCAAATCCCGCCACGAACTGGCCACAATCAGCTGAAATTTAACATTCATGACATATTATATGCATTTAAAACATCATAGCATTTACGTAGATAATTTATAAACAGGTGGATAAACACACACATGCACATGCATATTTTCTACAACATACCATATCTTGTGCATGAAAGCGCTGCACAGCAAACAAAAAAACAAAACAAAACATAACAGGGCTTGACACTAACTTTTTTTTTCCTGCAAGGCACATGTTGCCCCAATCTAATTTTTAGTTGCGCTGATATTAATTCAATATTATATCGTGTATGATCAATATTGCTTATATTCTATATTCTTCATCAATAAATTTATCATTAAGACATGAAAACTTCATTTATATGTTTCACCATAGGGAACACCAACATTTCATGTGAGTACTGCGATTTATTTTGGGCAAAATATGACAAGAACTTGTATTTTGGACGCCGTGCCTACCAGGGCACACAAACCTGAGATTTGATGAGCCCTGACTTCGATTTTATGTGCCCAGGACACCAGGACACTAGCTATTGTCTAGCCCTGCACAATGTTTTGAGGCCTTTTGGTAACATTTTTTTTCATAGCTGGGGCATGAGCTTGTTTTTAAAACCATGGTGCACGCACTTCAATGACCCCCATTATCGCTTGAGGATTGCTCGTTGCCTGTGTACATCGATGAAATTACAAGCTTTTTATTACTGATATAATTATACAATTTAAAAAATAACGTGCCCTGTCAACAACTGTCGCATGTTGAAAACTGTCGCAGTTACTCTCCTGCTATTTTTTTTTTTTTTTATCATACGAAGTGCATGTGTCTGTCTACAAGAGAGTAGGGTGATGTAACCCGTTTTCGGCCGTCTCAGAATCTGGCGCCTGCTATGATAAAACCCCTTTTTTTACAAAAAAATTTCATACTTTCAGTTTTTTAAAGAAATCCCTTTTTTTTTGAATTTATTTAAAACTTTAAAATTTGTGTGTTTTGCCCCAAACAAGGCGGCAAAATTTTACATCAGTGTGTTTTCGATTTCAAAAAATTTCTTGTCCTTTTTAAATGGTTACGTTATTTGAAAAAATTCTTTCATTTAATATTGATAAAATTATATTTTTAAAAAATTTAATGTATTTAAAAAACTTTTCAACTTAATGACAAGTTAATACCCCATTTTTAAACTCAAGAAAAAAATTCCTTTAAAAAACCGGGCCCCACTCGGTCGTGTAGAAAATAAATTTTATAATTATATTTAAAAAAAAATTTTCTTAAACTTTTTTTTGTAAGATTTAAAACATGGTGAATTTTTCAAAAAGGCAAAAATGGGCCGGGGGTTCCCTTCAATTTAAACATTGCGCTTCCCCCATTCCTCCCTTTTCAAGGGGGT
>CM032663.1:43301832-43320568 GCA_019095985.1 Streblospio benedicti | reverse complement strand
CTTATACTTGTATTAGAATTAAATATGCAGCGTGTGTGCTCAATAACCAAGCATGATGCAGCAAAGTGTAAGTGCGTAGTAAACTGGTTCACCTATGGTATGTTTTTAGATATGAATGAATGCGATTCGAAACCATGTCAAAATGGTGGAACATGTATTGATGGGATTGGCAAATATACGTGTCAATGTGTTGCGGGATTTGATAGAAGAAACTGCCAGAGAAGTAAGTATTCAGTATTGATTATACATCTATGAAATGCTATGTATTTGAACAGTGATACATGAGACAAAGAATGTAATATTATTATTCAAAATGAATACTTACTTGCTAACCAGCATTAACCAGGTTAAACATGGGTTTATTTTAGGGGGGTTCCAACTCTTGTATTATCTGAATCAGAGTGGAATAATCAATTCATACAGTAACAGCATTATGATACACAATTTTCATGTAATAGAAACTCATTCTTATTTGTAGACATAAATGAATGTGCGTCGTTACCATGTCAGAACAGGGGCACATGTCAGGATGAAGTCAACAAGTACCAATGTATATGCATTCCTGGCTACACTAACGCACATTGTGAAATCAGTAAGTATATCTAAAGTATAGTAGAATGGCTGTCAGTAAAAAAATTCAACACCAAAATTTCAGCATTTATCAATTTTATTATGCTCTTATATTGAAAAGCATCATAAATTCATTTTTACAAGGTTTGCTTGCTGTTTTGTCTTTTGCCCAACAATATTTGAGTATTCCATATTTTTTTCTGTAGATAGCTGATTTAAATCACTGTGTTGTTAGGAGTTTATCATTAATTTTGAGCACTGGGGTGGGTCCAAATCACCAAGAACTGTAAAATTGTGACCCCCCTATCCAACGGAAGACATGTCAAATTTTCACACCCTCTCCGTTGGCCCTTTTCCAAACCAGAGGTAATTGAAATTTCACGTTGTCCTTAAAAAGACTACCTTACAATTTAACCAAATTTACACTTCTTTTTTAAGGCAATCTTCATCTTCTAAAAAATGATATCCCACGTTAAAAGTGTGGAAAAATAAATGCTGATGGTGATCAAAGTACCTAACCAACTGTCTGTCAAGATTCATTCACATTTTGATAAAATTCTGTTTTAAAAATATTGATGTGGGTTTCTATAAATTGAGACTCCTTTAATCTGATGTAGTCTTAGATTGATCAGAAGGATCATAGCTCAATTGAGAGTTCATGCATTATGTTAAGAACCTCCGAGAATATTCGCTGGGCTAGACTTGCGTCAAAAGCAAAATCAATACTCGTTTTTTCTTACTCTGCAAAGTAAGATTGTACGTTTGACGTTTGAATACCCCGCTGAACATGCCAGCAGTGGGCCTTCTGATTGATTGGATTTTGAGTGTAAGTTCCACAAATATGGATATGGTTATATCACGGCTATATACCGCATATACAGTATATAGCCATGAGATATGACCATGAGATAAAGTTGAATCAAGCCTATACCCAAGCAGCTCTTTAATTTAAATATTTAAGAGCAATTGCGTTTCACACATTGAAAGGACAGTTTTGCTTGCATGGAGCCAAATATCAACTTGAATGTATGAGAGACCACTCATTAGTTATTAACGGGACGGGTGAGTGGGGTGGCTAGCATTTTTGAGCATCTGTCTTTTATGAATTTCTATGATTTACATATTTTGCTACTTCCTTTAGATGTTTTATTTTATTAAATTGAGCAGCGTTAGCATTTGTTTATCAGTTTAATGTATTGTGATTAAAGGTGCTTGCTCTACCTCAAATCATATCTAAAAGGATTTTCCCGGTCTTCTCACAGTTCTCTTGATGAACCAAACTTGCAGTTAGTATGCCTCTTTCATAATAAGATGCACTTCCTTTATCACATATAAAACATATAATCAAATAAGTGTATACCAAAATATAGTGAATTTATTTGCACAAATACCGATAAAACTTTAGCCATTGTTGTTTTCTCCTCCAAATGGATTTGTGTGTAATTTATGACGCTTAGTCGTGAACGAACGGTCTCGCTCCCACTTGAATGAATGGCAACATAATATCCTATAACTTATAAACCACATTTCCAAAATTTTTTTAATTTGGCAGGGTGATTTCAATGACATAGATCTTGTATATCCTTTAATCTGATAATTTGATAGTGACTGGATCGTTTATAATCATTGTTTTAATTTACTACACAATCACAACGTGACGTCACATTGTGACTTGCAAGCTCCGCCCCATAGGCTCTGTAGTATCACTTTATGTTTACATCGATAGGCCATGTTAGTCTAGATCTATACATCGAAATACTCGTAGATTTTTCAATATCACTCTGCTGACATGAGTGATTATTGTTGCTCTCTGGTAAGGTATGTCTGTTTGCATGCTTTAGGCCCCATAAAAATAATAAAATGTTTCTCGTCCCCTCCCTCCTGTGTATAGTGGTGCCTCCTGAACATTTTTATTGCCTCCTCCGTAATAAAAATTAAAATGGCCCTCCCGCCTGGCTGCAGACAAGACGGCCCCGTCCATGTCATTTGTTTGCTAGATCTATGCACGCTAGATATTATACTTCTTTAATTATACTATATTATACCATAATAGTTTGTTATTGCAACTCAATAAAATAAAAGTTGTTTTATAAGTGATGTTTTATGATTTTGATAATAGAAAGACATTGTTCACATACAATCAAAGCACATGTAGTTCATTCATGGCCCAATATTCAAAATGAAAGATTTCGCGCGGAAGAAAAATAAAAAATAAAAAGTGAATCCCTCCTCAAATTTTTTATAATATAAGGATGGAAAAATCAGCAAAATAAAAAATAAAAAATAAAATTGACCCCCCTCCTATGTGTAGGAAGATAGGCAGGACGAGAAACATTTTATTAATTTTATGGAGCCTTAGTAATATCACCAAATTTTATAATTCGTTTGAAGGAAAGTTATTTCGAAAAAAATAGAAGAAAACACTTTGTAAGCAACCACCTGCCATTCAGTATTTGTTTGTGAGTCAACGTTCACATGGAACGTCAAGCGTTTCCTCTCGGAACTCTCTGCAGTATGTCCATTTTGTAGTGGATGCAAAAAGATGGGAAAGTAAATGTCTCAGCAAATCCTTATTATCAATGATTTCTCCGAATACTTCTAGTATGTTGTAGAAAAGAGGTTAGCAAATTCATTCCAAGTTTAAAGTAAGAAGATTAGCACAATTTTAATGTAAGACTCTTGGGTAGAAAATCAGCGATTTTTCTATGTTTACTACGAGCAACGAGAATCTTCCCTGCCATCTGGCCAAAGTACACCGCGTGAACGAAATAGTGCTTTCGTCTTTATACGTATCAGAATGAGAATTGAATGTACGTCATGCTGATGTGGTTTATTTTTATTTAGCTTTATAATTAAGTCAGTTTTGGCCCCAAATACGGCTGAAATAGACCGATTTTCATCATATGTGCCATGAAGCCAGTTTTACTTTGTAGAGCTCATGTGCGAATTAAAGAGCGTGCATAATTCATGAGCTGCGAGTTCAAAAGGTCAAATCCTAAGTCACGTCGGGCAATTTCCATATGTAATTACTATATTTATAAATTATTAAAACATTCATTATAAAAAATCTGGATGAACAAAAAATAAAACAAGACACATTTTTTAATTTATCTAACAGTTTTCTACACTTTGGCTGCTAGAAATAACTCCTTTAACAAATTGAATGTATTTTTTATATCTATTCAAGAGACATTTAGGAGTGAACAAAGAATTATGTGGTGTCCCATAAACTGATGACTAACTATATGGGTGTTGATGTGATACTTTATGCTCATATATATTATGAGCAAAGACCCTTGCTTGTACTGTGGTAGAGGTCATGTCCATTTTGCTTTGTTCATGTCACAATATAATAGATGATATATGCCATGAATCAAGCAAGGTGGACACCATGATGAGCTCTTTATCTTAAACCTACCACAGTACATATTCAGATGGCAATGAGTAAGATTTATGACTTTAAATACTTATAATATTTCCTGGTTTGTAGACATAGATGAATGTGCATCTTCGCCATGCCAAAATGGTGCAACCTGCGTGGATGACGTGAATAAGTACTCTTGCACCTGCGTGGCCGGATACTTGGGTGATCACTGTGAAATAGGTAGATATCCACAATTTTGATTGTTAAGTATAATATAATAAACAAACCGTTTTCTTTCACTAGCATCTGTCACTAAAACACAGAATATCATAACTTGTGAAAAATGAAGTCTCAGAAGATGGACATTGAAAATGTCCGAAAATATTCAGACAGTAAATTTTAATGGATTTATCACAAAATCAAGAAATATATACAGTATACATCTATTATGTTTGTATAGATATCAATGAGTGTGCCTCATCTCCCTGTGTAAATGGAGGATCATGTGAAGACCAGATCAACAGGTTCTTTTGTAAATGCAAGCCTGGATATGATGGAGCCAGATGCCAAAACGGTAAGGCACCTAAGGCACCTTATTAAACTTTTTTTTGTATTTAGAGACACTAAATCTCTTAGAATTGAGCATTCCATTTATTCATTAAGTTGGCTACATTGAATTTAACAAGACCCAGTAATCCAAAAAGTATAGTATTACTAATTTTGTGTATCCTTCATACATATATATATTTATTTTGAAATGTAGTAGCCATGAAACAGGCTTGTAAGACATGAGTTGCTGTTTTCACGGAAATAAAAATCAATTCATATATATTTATTTATTTATTTATTTATTTATTTATTTATTATAATCTGGTAAATGTCTTAGTTATGAAAGTCATACTAGTAAGATGTAAGTAAATATCAATAGTATTTATAAAATTAATCATAAGTAAATAGTTAAAAACCAGCATAAAAAATAAGAACAATAGTCATATGCTTAGAAAATATAATATCATGAAATATATTTATAAATTGCCATTCCATATATAAGTTCCGATGTGTATAATATAATGTATTATTATGATTAGGGCTCTGTAGAGCCGAAAAGCTTAAATAAAACTTTTTTGAACAATTTTTGACCAATTTTTGTGATTAGATATTATAATAGCATAGACAGAACAACATAAAATACAAAAAAAAAGTATAGTAACAGCATGAACTTTTATTGTACACAATTGAAATCAGCTGGGTCACTCTCCCTTAAGGCCTTACACAGAGCTCTGATTCACTGGGGCATGAGACACCACACTATACTGGCCTAGCACACTGGCATCTAACTTCAACTGCATCTACTTTTGGTTATTACTTATATGCATTTACTTTTCATTTATTATCATTTATGAGCTATTTAGCTAAACACTGCGAGTGGACCAGTCATACATAACAAAATCACCAAATACACTATGATGGAGGATTCATGGTGGGTGAGCTTTTTTAATCTTTCAAAAAAAAAATATTTTTTAAAATTTCATTCATAATTTATCCAATGTCATGCCTGTTGAACCCCGCCGTGCCAAAAAGCTTAATTTGTCACCATTATTATGCACCTCTGTCACATCTATTTTAGCCAGGCCATCATAAGTACACGAATTTCTGTACAGAAATCATAGTATGAAAAGCCCCCGTATCATTCTTGTTGTGTAACATTGCCAAATCAACTTAACTTTGGGTCCCAGTGTGACTCACATACATATTTCATAGGCAACCAAGGACCTACTTGAAAAATTTCCTAGAAGCTGCACTGTCTTTATAAAATGTACGCAGCGCAGCCAATAGTTTTGTGTCAAACTACCATGTGATGGGTGATAATACCCACAATTAACACAGCATAAAAGGTTAAAACAAAAATGTAAATAATATACTTTGCATAATATATGTCTGATTGACAGTGATAACTTAAAATGTTACCACTAATAATCATGTGCTGCACAGTACCATTGTTTATGGCCCAATAACATTACAGTGACTCTGCTACTTGTCAAAATCCTCTTTTACATCTTGATGTCTGAAAGAAGTGGTGTTTGAAAGGTTTGCAGAGCTGAACATGCGCTAATATTTCCAAAAATAATCTTGTTTTATAATCTTTTGATTTGATACACTTTACATAGGAATCATGATAATGGCCATAGCATTTAAATCTGTAATATATTTTTGAAATAAATAGCAAAAAATTCACGAAAAACTTCTACCATCAAAAATAGAATGGCTGTGCTCTGTACTAGTTCCATTTTTTTCTTTGAAAAAAGCAGTCCTGGTTATGATCTCCTTCATAGAGTCTCATTAAACTTTGCCAGTGTGTAGAGTTTGCAGGCTTCATCAGTCAAGCAACACTTTTAAAACCTCAGTCATGAATATTGACAAAGGCTGTATGAATAAGACTTGCCTCTAACAAGACCATGTATTTACAAGAAGTTGGGTATCAGACTATCGGGAGTCGGTAGGTAGGTGCATGGGCTAATCAGCCTTAACCTGGCTTGTAGTTTGTATTTTGTAAATATGTAGAATAATTTGTATTGATCATTTCTTCACAGACATAAATGAGTGTGCATCTACCCCATGTTTGCATGGTGCAACTTGTGATCATGGAATTGACATATACAGATGTACATGTGTGGTTGGATTCACAGGACTTCGCTGTCAAACTAGTGAGATTATAAATGAACTTTATTTTACCATATGGCTGTTTATTAGCAGCCAAATTCATGTTGGTTTAAGCACAAAGAAGAATATAAGCAGTGGTAGAAAAATCAGGTTTCATGAACCAAATGTTCCTTCTGAGAAATTATTTAATATTTCTTGTGATTTTGAATGCAATGTAGTTGAAAGTGATTTTAGCATTTGAAAGACATCATGATGTAAACAGTGTATCTCTTAACACACAATATTAATGTTTAAATTTCACTCAGAACAAGTTTTATGTGGTTCAAGATATTGATGAGTGTGTCTCGTCACCGTGTCAAAATGGTGTGTGCGACGATCAAATCAACAGCTACGTGTGTAACTGCAATCCTGGATACACAAGCGTCCACTGTGAAATAGGTAACATTTCCTCCCAGTCTGCTACCTTCATTTTTTCTGGTAAACCAATGATACATGGGAATATAAAAAAATTGTCCTGTTTAGTCAGTGTACTATACTTGTTACAGTACCAAATAAAATGATGGACCATGAAAATATGCCAGGTGTTATTGTTGGAATTTTATTTCAAACAAATTTCCTTTCCATAACATATTGAATAAAGTACATCAAATCAAAGGAGACCAGAGTTACAATTTGATTTATGTATGTATATAAGTTTTGTTGAATATGATGTAAATTTCTTATTAAATTTCTTTGGCTTTAGAAATTGATGAATGTGCCTCAATGCCATGTCAATACGGAGGAACCTGTACAGACTTTGTCGCCTATTATACATGCAATTGTGTTGCTGGATATACAGGAAATGATTGTCAAACAGGTGTGCAGAAAACATCACAAGGTTTCCATGTGTGGATCAGACAGCCCATTCTAAAAAGAAAGGGTTTATTGTATGAATGATAATTCAATATATTTCAGGCCCATGAAATGTTTTATGTTCCTATGTATTCTCAAGTTTGTGGAGGTTTATTCTGGACTCTTTGTGAAGGATTGGGAAAACAAAAATAGATATTTATTACTGGTAGTCTCCATATAGAGATTATCAAAGTAGACTTCATACTGCATTCTCTTAATGTCTTTGGGTAAACTTTATGATTTTCAATAGCTGTCGACAATCTACGCAAAAATCTTAAAACGGCAGTTTAAACAACTGATAGGTGCTCAAAGATGTTAGAACTTTGTGCTACAATGGGTATTCTTCAAGTTATAGCTATGTTGGTTGAGATCAATTTACATGGCGCTACAGTGAAGATGCTGCAAAATTAGAGAATCAGAAATTCAGTGTTTTGAAACTGCAAACTTATGATTGCAAAGAAAATATAAATCCATTGTATATAAAAGTTGATGTGTGTGTCTTAAATCATAATACATGGAATTTATGGATTACTGGACCAAGTACCGTTTCTACTTACTTTGTGAAATTGTCAGATAATCATCGTTTATTCTCTGCAATTTAAATTAAATTTGAGGAATATGTTTATATTATGCTAATTATTACATAGACAAGATATTTACAATTCTTATGTGTTAAGTATCATGGCTATGTGATTAACTGAAATATCATGTACTTTGATAGAAAATAGTAGAGATTGGTAAATATGTGACAAACTACACTATTTTGTTAGAGGATTGTAACCTGTTTTGATTTACTACAGACATAGATGAATGTGCCTCGCGTCCATGTAAGAACGGTGCCAACTGTGTCGATAATGTCAACCATTATCTGTGCTTTTGTATACTTGGCTTTACTGGAATACACTGTGAAACAGGTGATTTTTTTAATAACTACTAATCTAGTGCTTTTTTGGTCAAGTTTACATGATGAAATATCTCTTTGACAAATGCATGACTATTTTCAGATAGATTGTAAAATATCAATCAATCAATCAAATCCTAAGTTTGTTTGAGCAGGCCCTATTTATTCCTCAGAGGGTGTAATATCTTGAATAGAAAATCTGTTAATCAATTATTTTGACACTTTAATATTGATGTCAGTGTAAAGTTTTACTGTTATCTCAAAGCTTACACAATAAAGTAATCATTGTTCTGACTTTGATATGAAATAATGAAAAATATCCAAAATGTGTACTATAGGTCCAGCACCCTTTAAGGCAATGCAACACACCCATAAGAGTAAAATATTGATGTAAAAAACCTGATGATGAGGTCTTTGTCCATTGTAGACATTGATGAGTGTGAGTCAGCGCCGTGTGTCAATGGTGCGACCTGCAACGATCTTATCAACCACTTCACATGCTCATGTGTGCCTGGATATACAGGAATCACCTGCAAAACTGGTAATTGTGTGTGCGTGTTATTGGACACCAGGCAAGCACAGATTCAGATTGTTCTGTTGAGTAGTGTAATAAGGTTTTATAGAATTTCTAAATGATATGGATTTGAAGACAATTTTAGTGTTTCACGTGGCAATGCCAAAAAGAATATATGGGGATTGCAATTTTTCAATTGGCATTTTTGTGCCCTCTACCTGGTTGTGCCACAGATCTTGATATCTTGTAATTCTGAGATATCAAAACATATTGAGGTAACATTTTCTTGCTATGCACATACAAAACGGATAATGGGTAAAGCATGTAAAACTCAAAACCATTAGAACTAGGTGAAAGGTAAAATTTGAGACATGCTTGCAGCTAAGAATATAATAGAACGTTGTGATTGCAAAACAATTAATATTTGTTTGACTGAGTTTATATTCATGTCCATGGTAGTAAACTGCAGCAGTTAATATAATGTATTATGAAGATCAATTATTTAGTCACAGTACAGGTAGTAGACCTAAATATCGTTCAGTATTAAACAGAAATAGTATTCCTTTGTATTACTAGTTTTGTTTACTATATGTAGACATTAATGAGTGTGAGTCGTTGCCATGCCAACATGGTGCGACATGTGACGATGAGGTCAACCACTTCATATGCCAGTGCGTTCCAGGCTATACTGGAGTTGTTTGCGAAACAGGTATGCTATCGCCGTAAACATTAATAAGTTAGTATTTGAATTCCTTTTAAGTATATGTGATATAGAGTGTTTGAAAGTATATCAGTTATCATCATTTCATAGTTTTTAAATGTAAATATGTTGTATCTTTTACACTTAGAATGTATTGTATAATTGGTTGATAATTAAAACTCATCATTTATAGACATTGATGAATGTGAATCTTCACCATGTCAAAATGATGGCACCTGCAATGATCGCGTCAATGGTTACTTATGCGTCTGTGTCCCTGGATACACTGGGGGGGATTGCGAAATTGGTATGTTTCAAAGTCAAACATTTTACAAATTTTCAAGATGTTTAGTAAATACGACTATGTCCTTTGTCAATGTATGCATTTTAATTCAATTTTGATGTAAATCTATTTAACATGTTAAATATAAAGCACAATTGTGTTAATAATAATGATATTTATTTTGAAATGTAAGTAGCCAACAAATCTTCATATTCACTAATTTTTTGGGTAGACATCGATGAGTGTGACTCAGATCCATGTCAGAATGAAGCCACTTGTACAGAAGCCATCAACATCTATCGTTGTGCCTGCGTGGCTGGGTATAATGGAGTGAACTGTCAGAATGGTAAGTTTTACCAAATAGAGACAAACACATGTAGATTTTAAATGTTTATTTACAATCATTAAGATTTAACAATGCAATGCCATACAAATAGAAAACGGTCAATATATTCATCATTAGACTATGACATCATATCTTCATGTGTAACGTTAAACATCCATGATGAATCTGCCAATGAACTTCAACATAAACCATCCAATCATCAAAATAATACATGGTTACTTATATTATAGTGAAGATTCATCATCCTGGTATATGTACATAAAAACACAGTTTATTACTTTAAACCAAAGGATATACACAAGAAAAAACATTGTAAGCTTTCACCCATACTTTGGACTTTCTCAGACTGTCAATATAACAAACATAAAAGTCTGAACAGTACTACATGATTAACACTCTTCACCAGATCCTTGTCCGTCTGAAGGATCCAGTGTATATTCATGGTTACTTATGCACAGTTGTAACTACTGTAAAATGTCTCCCCGATTGCAACCACCACTTACCAGTTTGCCTGAATTATAGTTACTAATGTTCATGAGCAAATATGTCTATCAAAACTTATTGTTTCATTAAATTAAACATATAAGCCAATTAATATCCTGGCTGTTATCTCTAACTACGTTTTGTTATTCCCGTGGAGATATACGTAATAATCAACCCTACGTAAGAGGTGGCCATAACTGGAACACCGCCCATAACTGAAACACTTCCTCAATATGCCATGAGCCTATCGAATGGCCTGAAAAAGAACACCTAGCCTTTCAGTGGGTGACTACTGTAATACAAAGGATAGATATTTTCAGATATTGATGAGTGCTCTTCAGAACCTTGTCAAAATGATGGGACTTGTACTGATGGTGAAAATGGCTACACATGTATGTGTACAACTGGCTATCAAGGGACGAAGTGTCAAGATGGTGAGTAAACAATTTAAAATGTTAAACATGTCAATCAGTTTGGTGAAAGAGCATTGTGGGCATAAGAGATCATGTTTGATATTGTTGTTTAGATGTTCTTGAGTGTGCATCTTCGCCATGCCAGAATGGAGCGACGTGTAGAGAGGGCGTCAATGTCTACACCTGTGACTGTTTGGCAGGTTTTGAAGGCACATTCTGTCAGATTGGTAAGTTTTGTTTTTTTTTCTTATACACAGAAGTAAGTAATTCTAAATGAGTGGCTCTGACAAAATAGTGAAATCGATTCAGTAAAATAGAAGATTCTTTAATATTGTGGAAGGAACTTGCTTGCTATAGAGAGCTGATAGAGTGGATTAGAATCAGATACACATGAAATATTGAGAAACATGGAAATAAGTAAATTAAACTCACAGCACTGGAATTAGTTGTATGTCATATATTATTGTGTGGTTTGAGCTAAGTTTGTGAGAGGTATGGCCCAACTGAAGTTTTGTTAATTTTACTGTGCGTTATATCATCTTGGCATATCTCGCCCTGATTCAGCACCCTGTTGCCTGCCTGCCTCGGCTATTAGGGATTATTACTGATTGACCCACTCTGCATGATATACTGTATCCGCTCATTGAAACATCCTCTGTTTATCGGCCCTATTTTGAAAGATTTCAACTCGTGCACCCACCCCTATTCTTTTTTCAATAATCCCCTTGCCCTCCAGTCCTTTTGTTATAATTTCACAAACTTTCAAACACCTTTCCGCCATCAATATGATTACTACGTCATCGTTTTTTAGCAAAGTTATTTTTATGACTTACCTCTTTTCGTTAGACATTCCAATAATTTTCCTCTTAATGGGTCATTCTTAGCGTACGTCACACATCAATGCAGACGTTATCGTGGCAATATTGAAAAATACGAAAATGCCTCTTCATAGATCTTACACTGTGAAGTTCAAGTTAGAAGCTGTACAATGGTTGGAGGAAAAAATATCACTTTAACAACCCAAACTTTATGATGACGTCACTGCTTTTTTCAGCCACGTTTCTGTTTACATTCGCAAATCAATGTGTATGGAGAGCAAATGGTCTAAATGCAATTTTCCGGTAAATGGCCTCCCCCGTTTTTTCAGCCTATCCCCCATATTGGTTGTTGTTGGACGTTTGAATGAGCAGATACAGTAGAAGGGGACTGGGTGTGTTTCCAATAGACTCATGCATGATATCACTCTGGCTACAGCCCTGGGTCTACAGCTTGGTCTTGTATACTGCATGTCTTCCTCATACATGGGCTTGATACTGAAGGTTGATTGTATCATATGACAAAACATTGATGTTGCTCTATTCTGTCACCACAATAGCCAAACTTATGTCATGCATCACATTAATTAAGCTGATATGGTTTATTGTTAAGTTAAAAATAAAAAGCTCCCCGTTGTTTTAATCTGGGAAAAACACTAGAATGCCACTGTGTATATATTGGCTTTGTCATTCTACTAATATTGACTAGCTGGCCCACCTTCTACGGAGCCTATTCTATGTGTTATATCTATTCATTTGAGAAATTCATAGCAGAAAATTTACAAAAATTCATCCCAACATGAGATTACATTTTATAAAAAATAAAAAGAATAAGAACAAAAGTGTATTTTGTTTCCAAATATATTTTGTTTAAAAGCAGAAAAACAGTTTATAACATGTTTAACAAAACGGCACCTCACCATGACCGTGTTTTGCTTGAGCATGGTAATAGTAGTACAGATTGTAGATGGTAGACTCTAGAAAATAGTTATCTAGCTTTATCTAATATTAGAAAAGTCCATCAGTGATTGTCCTTTTAAAAAACAATATTCATATATTCATTTTCAAATTTACACACTACTAATTTAAGTAATAAATGTTATAAACAAAAGACAAACAAATTACAAAAATAAATTTAATGCACGAAATTTCATTTATGGTCTGTGGTGGATAGTCTCCATTGGGCCCAAACCGTACAAAAACATCACACAACAAACAACTGCCAAATAATCCATTCCAAGCTGACAGATACATTCTAATGAATAATCATATGTTTTCACGTCAATCATGTCAATAAATATAGTTACACACGGTCACAGGTTTATCCCAGATCTAGTCCATCAGTCTCAGACTACATATATTAGTGAAATTGTGTGTAGTCTATATTTTCTTCAATATTCTCATTCATTAGATCTGGAAATGACAGCGGAGATGAATTTTTTGAAGTGATTGAAAAATTCGCATATTGGCTGTGTGTGTGGTCTGTTTTTTTTCCACTGTGACTGTCAAACAGGCAATGTATAGCACACGCCTTCTAACTACCCGTGCATCCTCCAAATTTTCGACCTTGCTTCTCCAACTATTTATGTTCACGCCGGCACTTATTGTGAAATGATTTAGTCGCATATAAATAGAAAAATCCGAAAATATCCAGCTCCTTAAATATACAGTCTCCCGGGGGGGCACTGAGTCTAGAAAAGTACGGTTGTGCTAGGGGAGCACTCGGAAATCTGACCCAACCTGAGTGCTAAATCCCAAAATTCTAACACAATCTGAGTGCTCGATGGATGATTTTGTACCCAAACCGAGTGCAAGATACAATAACTACATGAAAGGCTTTCATTAAGACTAATAAGTAAGTCTACTTTTTATTAAGAATGATGCATTCATCTAATATGTTTTAAACCAGCAACATAGACATGAAGAATGTTAGTACATTTCTGTTTTCCTAACATACCATCATAATTGCCCTAGTTTAAACTATACTAAAGGTATCATCATTCGTAGAGGAATCCTCGCATGCAGGACATTTTCCATAAATATAACTGAATAGTATCATACAGACAATAGCAAAACATTCCTTAATCTAAATATTCCTTAATCTAAAAGTGGTCCATAGCAACATCTATGGTGGAAATTTTAAACATCAGGCCCGGCATCAGGCTTTCAACATTATTTCACCTTTTCATTATTGAGGTCCATCAACATATGTCTCATGTACACCTCAAAAGCATGATCAAACAAGCAGCTCTTATATGTAGATCATCAAAGGGTTATCCATAGGTAAATTGTACATATTTGTGAACTGTGGCATTTGATGCAGTGTAATATTAAAATAAATCAGTCATTTTAAAATTTTGATACCAACCTGAGTGCATATTGATAAAAATCCAACCCAACCTGAGTGCAGCATGACAACTAGAACCAAACTGAGTTCAAAGTTGTGGTGAAAAAGGTGGGTCTTTTTCCCCTAGCACACCCGTCCGCGAAATGTATTGAGTACCCCCCCCAGTACAGTCTCTAGTTAAAAAAAATCAAGATGGCAGTGGGAGACGCCAAGTCGTCTAGTCTCGATAAGATCATCTTGCTGCGGCGATGGCGTGATCGAGCGTGTTGATATAGGCTATGCCAATTACTGCCGAGAGGGTGATATGATGTATTGTTGATTGCCTAGGGCTCTGACGTGTGTTATATATTAGGCTTTTATGAGTTTGGTGTAAAATTCTAAAACATCATTTTTAAAAACAAATCAATTCATTTAACTTTTTATACCGATAGAAAGAGCATCAATAAATAGTAACAAAGGTGTACTTTGTTTCCAAATAGATTGTGGATCATTGTGGTTATAAGCAGTTTTAAACATATCTAACCAAACGGCACCCGACCACACGGCTAATGGCAGCAGAATTCATAGACTCAACAACGTTGACTCTTCCGACAATGGCGCAGATCGGCACCCCATTTCACCCATAAAAACACTCATTTTCTAAAGCTATCTCCTCATCAAATATAAAACTAAATACGCACTTTAAAATGGCATAGGCATCTTTCAAAATACCATAGAAGTTCAAAATAAGGTTTTGGCGGGCCACCAACAATGGAATCGGCGCCAAGAGGCCTAAAGGCACGGATTTGCCTCAGAATAAAAAAACAACCATGCGTGACACGCCCACTCCTCCCGCTCTCTGTATTAATATAATAATTTTATAGCAGCAAATAGCAGACAGCTCCAAACAGTCTACTTTGCAGCTAATAAAATATTGATCTGTAACTGTGCATTCATCAATAGTAATAGGAATGTGATCATAATGGTCAAAAATCAATATTTGACCCAAATATTGACTGTTTGGGCCCATGTGAAATAGGGTTCTTGTGGTCACCATTTCCAATGGACATGCCAAATTTGAGCATCATAGCTCAAACAATGCAAACTGTAGAGGGGTAACTAACTGGACAGAAGGAAGGCAGGAAGGACGGACGGACACAATTAATTGGGTCCTAACCAGTGTATAATACACTGGAATAGCAGCCATTTTGGTGTACTTCTTAATTGTAACAGAAATCAGGTAATCATGCGAACAGGATTAAATAATACATAATGCAGACCAAGATGAAAAACATTTGTGACTTCTCAATATATAAATGATGTTGCTGAAAATGATCAATTTGTTAATAATATAATAATAAGTTAAATTGCTACTTTTACTTGTTTATCCATTTTTAGATATATTTTATTTCAACTAATATACGCTGCATTATTTGGTTATATTTTACATTTACAAGCAAATCTTGGAAATATCGCATATATTTTAAGATATACACAACTTCTGCTTGACTTAAATCGCTGTATCTATGAATGATTAACATGTACATTAAGATATGTTAGGAACAAAAATAATGATAACATAATAGTTTATTTTTAGAGTATCACATTCGTAAATTCACGCTCTTGATACTTGAAACATTGATGTGAATAGAAATCTGTGTATAATTATGAAGAGATGGGTGTAGCCATGTTTTTTTTGTTTGTTATTTTTTGGAAATTCGCCTGCAACACTTTCCTGGGGCGCTTTCATGCATTTTGAGTGTACCACTTTATTGGAAATCACCTTCTATGGGTTTATTTGTTCTTCATGCGTTTGCTTTCATCAGCATTGACGAGAAAACTAATTTACCATCCTTTTTTGTGTACAAATGATTGTTTTTTTTAATTTACAGTGCACTTCCGGTTGAATTTTTGCTGCATGCGTTATGTTTCACTGTTGCTGCGTGTGTCTGACTCACAGGTTTGGAAATGCTGCATGCCTTATGTTTGTCTGTTGCTACGTTGCTACATTGTTTCTGCGTGCGTTGCTGCGTGTGTTTGTCTCTGTTGTTGCGTGCGTTATGTCTCCATAGGAGACGGGAAATGCTAGTGCATAATAAAAATACATTATTAGTTTTAAATGGAACATCACAGCTTTAAAAGTTGACAAGACATTAAAAATGAGTTAAAAGATAGAACAGAACTCTTAAGTACTGTAAATTGCAAAAATTGTAAAAAGCAGGAGCTTATTTAATTTAATACAATCTATATAACACCTGAAAAGGCATAACAGTGAATTATAAGTGCTGTCAAATGACTATGTTAAAAACATTGGTTTCTGATAAGATATTGTGGCTAAGATAAGATCTTTGATATAAATAAAGCACCTGAAAAGGCGTAAACATTTGACCTAACAAATTAAACATTCAGTCATATGAAAATCATAAGAGGATACAGGAGTAACCGTATTAACAATAAAGTCTGATCAGAATATGAGTATTTTAGCTTCCAAATGCTTTCAGAAACATGTGGGTTTTCAGGAGCTTTTTGAACTCCTCGAAGTCGTCACATGTACTTAATTCCTTTGGAAGTCCATTCCATAGTCTTGGAGCCACTACACTGAATGCTCGACACGTATGTCTCGAGATTCGGGTATTTACGCTCCAGTAGGTTTTGATCACTTGATCGTAGATGTCTGGAAGGTATGTGACGATGCAATAAGTCCTGAAGATATTTTGGTGCTTGGTGCACAGGAGCAATTTATATAGATATCTATGTAGATTGACTGATGCGGAGCCTAAATCTCGTAACGAGATTTAGGCTCCGAATCAGTCAAACAGCAACATATCTCTGTATAAATTGCTCCTGTGGCTTGGTGTTGAATCCATTTGAATGTGAGTAGACAGATCTTATAGTCAATTCAAACCTTTGTTGGTAACCAGTTTAGTCTCTTCAATATTGGTCTTATTCTGTGGTATCTTGATGCACGACTCACAGTTCTGGCTGCAGTGTTCTGGATCATTTGAAGTTTATGTACATGTTTTTCTGATAGCCCAAAGATCAAGGCATTTCCATTGTCTAATCTTGATGTGATATACGCATGCACAAGACTTACTGCAGCATCCTCCATCAGGTTGGATCTTATTTGTCCCAGCATGCGCAACTGAGCATAGCATATATTATGGCAATAAACCATTATTGTATCAACTTGAACCATTTGAGATAGCAATGAAAATACTTTTAGATATAGATGAATGTACGTCATCACCCTGTGAAAATGGAGGTACATGTGTGGACGGGGTAAATCGCTACACATGCACCTGTGTGGCCGGCTACACTGGGACACACTGTGAAATCAGTACGTGCTTCTGTACATACCAACATATGTGCAATTTAAGTAGAATGTGCACTAGCTCTGCCATTGAATCTGATTTTGAAGATTGTGCTATTTATGGTATTTTGGTATATTTTCATCTAATGTAAGCAAAAATACATAAATACAATTGATATGTGTTGTTCTATGTTTTTTATATTCGTATAGCTGTAAATTTTCCAACTCCTTCAATTAGCTAGCTATGATATTAGATACAACATTTTTTGTGTTTTTAAAGTGCAGTTCAATATTTTTACAATAAATTGCCCTCTTTTTGCATAGGATAGTATAGCATATGATAGTATCTGACTTTTGTTTATATATATTATTGTTTTTCTTGTTTCCCTCATTGTAGACAAGAACGAATGTGCGTCATCTCCCTGCAAGAACTCTGCTACCTGTGAGGACAAGGTCAATGAGTACACATGCAATTGCAAAACTGGATTTGGTGGAACAAACTGTGAAAATAGTAAATATCTATTTTTAACTTTTGTTGGTCATTAATCAATTGGAATTTTACACGTTAGAGTTCTTTCGTTCCATAGGTATTTTAACCCATAGTTTACCGCCGATTTCATTGGTTTGACAGAAAAATACACGCCCACGAATAAACTGATTTGACAGTTTTAGGTTCAAGACAATAACTTTTCTGGAGCCTTCGTTAACAGTTACTTCTTTACATATATCTACATATGAGTTCAGAATCGTATCGGCATTCTTATTTTCAGCAATTGGTAATGAAATTGTGCTTGGATTTCTCTAGAATATTTTCTAAACATCGAGCTGGTCCGGACCTCGATTCAAAATGACTGCACAGAACTGTCATTTTAAGAACTCTAGTTTTATCACTTCCCATCATCGTACGATAATATTATTGCTTGTGGCTATTAAAAAACGCATGTAGAGAACAAAAAAATATATGGCAATACTTACATTAGACGGCATCTAATACGTAGCAGTCTCCCAACTTTTAATGTTATATGTTCCGAAGTGAAAAACGTTGACAATGTCGACGTGAGTGAGTTTGCACACTTCGATGTGGAATATGGGACCATACACAGTGCCTGTTAAACTGTCGTTCAGTAGATCGTCAAACAATCGGTTTATGTAGTATTCG
>CM032663.1:43285085-43301732 GCA_019095985.1 Streblospio benedicti | reverse complement strand
GAATGATAGTTTCTAATAGCTTCTGTGTAAGATACAGATCTAATTGATTGATTTTAAATGGATGTTTATCAATGTCAACAGTGCTTTTTGCTTACAATGGACAGCCTTTTATGCTACATAATACTAGTTTGAATAGGTCTGCAAAATTGAATGTGATGACTGTAACGAGAAAAGCATTGAAGAAAGTACCAGAGTGTAAACAGTTTAAGAAACATGTAAAAGAAAACACATAGCAATATGTGACAGTACCCAGGCACCACTTGGCTCTTGGCAATGTCAAGATTTTGGGACAAAGTACTCGAGAAGGAACATCCTACAGGGCGCCAAGTGGGACACACTGAATTTTGTCACTATTTATGCCTTTCGTCTACGAAATTGATATCCATTCAATTTCGTCTATTGTCTCTTCCATTTTGTGTATGAAATCAACTTGAATTGAATTTTGTAGATGAAAGGACATTTTTATAGAACCAATTTTGTTGTAGTACAACTATCCTTTCGTCTACAAGATTATGCCTTTCATCTACAAGATCTATTTGCCTTTCGTCTTCAAGATTATGCCTTTCGTCTACGAGAAAATCAACCTCCAAGCAAGAATCATAATGAACCTTTTCGAGAACGAACATCGAACGTAAAAAACGCCATGTGCACAGAGGTGCGTTCTCACGAACAAAGATTTACAGCATTTTGTGCAAAACTAGCAAAGTTTGTTAAATAATATGTAAGCTGATAAATGAATTCTAATGATTTGTTAATGGCTTGCTTTTACTGTTATATAGAAGTACTGATAAGGATATATAAAGCAGTTATAAGATTATAATTCTCACTTTAAGATGTAAGGTTTGCTGGGAGAACACAAACGTGGGCAAAAGGGGGGCCAGGTTATACAACTTAGTAATCAATCCAATCTTGATATTATCTACCAAAATTTACAAAGCATGCAAATAATAGTAAGAATTCTATTCCTGTCGAGAATATGCTGTTGTAAGAGTTACCTACAATGGCTTAAAATCTAAGCTTAAAATAGCCTCCTTTGGGAGAATGTCACATTTTTCACAATGTTAACACATACAAAATCAGAAAAATAAGTATTGTAATTATTAAAGCATGATATAGGGTCTATACATGTACCTTCATAATGGCAAACCTCTTCCCTTTTCAACACTGCTAGTCGCAATCATGTATTTATCATTTACAATGACTTGCTACCACTTTCTGACATGTAGTTTCGAAAAAAGACACCCTGTTTTAAGCTACTTTATCAATGCATTGGGTACTCATTACTCAGTGTGCGAACACTTTGTGTGGATGTGAGACGAACGTTTTGCTTAAACCCATGCAAATGTCAATACCTAGACACACATTTGTTGCCATAATAACAGCTCATGAACGTGACTGCTTCATTTCAAGAATTCGTCAGTCTCGCTAAAAGGGGACGTTATGATCCCCTGCTTGGAGGTTGGACTAGGGAGTATGAGCCACACAGTGTTACGTAGTGTTACGTTATACGTGCATGCCTTTGACGTAACATGCATCGCCATCTACCGGATTTAAAGAGAACTAAGACAAAAGGCATTTTGAAACTGAGACGAAAGGCAAAATGCACAAAAATGACTTTCGTCTTTTGCATTTTGCCTTTCGTCTCGCAAGTTTGCCTTTCGTCTCTCTTCCATAATCAATTTCGTCTTCCTACTTATGACAAAATTCTATTTCGTCTTTTGGTTTTGATTTTGTCTGAGTTGATTAATTTCATAGACAAAAGGCATAAAAAGTGACGATATTCAGGGTGTCCCGATTGGCGCCCCGTACATCCGCAAGGCCAGTCATATTCACAGAAATCAGCTCAAACAGAACCAATGCAACTGCAAGTTGATCCCATGAACTTATTCTATCATTGTATCATGTCTTATCATGCACCTTCAACTACATTTGTAAGTGCTAAAAAGCTGGGTTTTTTATGATGCCAGGAGACACAGATAAGAGCCTTGTATGATCTTTTCCTTCATTTTTTCCTAATTTTTGAAATTATAATATGATGCAGCCTTTCTGCATTCTAAATATGGAAAAAACATAAGTGTCCAATGTTCTTATTATACCAAAACAAAAACTGACAACTATTATGAAAATATATGAGAGATGGATTTATTTTAAACGCTACCTGCACCCACCCCTTTGGCCCACAAATCTACTAATTTATGAGTAGTCCTTCAGGCTGACTTACTTCAGACGTAGAACACCAATTTATTCTGAGAAACACCTGCTGTAAGATAGTAGTTGTGATAGAAATTTTTTTGAAAGTTTTGCCAATAGTCACTAAACCACAAAAATTTCTGGCTAGCCACATTATGGAGGAGTTCCCTAAACTGTGATCCTAAATTAGTATATTTATATAATTAATACAGTGTACATAGACGACAGTAATTTTCAGATCTTGCAAGTCCGTGTGTGGCAGCCAGTTGTCCCGCCGATAGAAGCAACTGCATTGAGGTTGATGTCAGCGCGGTTTGCGTTTGTTTTGATGGATTTACAGGCGCAAATTGTGAAACAGGAAAGAGTTACTTTGCTAACTACAAATATACATATATTTATATAATACATTTAAATTTGCGATTTATTTTTGCTATTTAAATTTGCGTTTTTGCACCTTCCTAAGAAATTTGCAAATTAAATCGTGCGCAAACATTTCTAGTTTTACAGTATGTTTCCTGACTATTTAAATTTGCGTTTTTGCACCTACCCAAGAAATTTGCAAATTGATTCGTGTGCAAATATTTCTAGTTTTACAGTATGTGTGTGAACATTTTCACATGTTTATATAGACTTAGATGAGTGTGTATCAACACCATGCAAGAATGGTGGAACATGCACTGACCAAGCTAATGGCTTCAAGTGTGACTGCACTGCTGGGTATACAGGAGCCATATGTAACCAAAGTGAGTCATTTAATTGGATACATGAAATTTACATGTATTGTTTCATTACATTTTTTCATAATAGTCTTTTATTAAGTATCATTAAGTGAATATTGTTTAATTGCACATGTTTGAATAATACCAACCTGTTGGTGGATAATGCAGAACACATGGGTCTTGCAGCCTATGAAACCAGACATTTTCAGATCTTGTGCAGTTTTTCTTCGTAGACCTTAACCTATATGGCCTCATTAAAAATGTTACTGAGGCTTAGAGCAAACACCATTCGTTTATGACATACCACATAGTAGTACGACTATTCTCATTCATGTAGCAGCCACTTTTAAATTGCTCA
The DNA here is from genome assembly GCA_019095985.1 of Streblospio benedicti. Taxonomy (NCBI): domain Eukaryota; kingdom Metazoa; phylum Annelida; class Polychaeta; order Spionida; family Spionidae; genus Streblospio; species Streblospio benedicti. The sequence continues at coordinate 43,298,465 of CM032663.1, read as the reverse complement.
AGTCTTAATCCAAGTTCAATCTAAAAGCCTTCCATTTGCCTGAATATATAGAGTATGCTACTTCACAACATAAATTTATCAAATAATGGATTATTCAACACATTTAATAAATGCGTTATAATATGTACAATGTTTTTTGTTGCTTCCAGCAACATCATTCATAGCCAGTTGGGACATGCTAGAAGACCTGGTGGATGATGGAAGTGAGTTGGAAACAATTCTCAGTGCATCTCATAAAGCTTAGTAATTGGTCCTATTCTAAGACCTTTTGAAATTTCTTTATATTATGCATATGTAACAAAAGTGACCTGATAACAAGCACAATGCCTCCTGCATTGATTACAACGTACTCGGTACAAGGTCAGTGGGTGCATGTCGGATCAACAGTTGATCAAGGCTAGGCCGAGGCTGCAGGCTAAATATAGCGTCAGGTGTCAGACATGTGTGTCTGAAAGCATATAGGCAAGTTAAGAAACTTGTCTCAGTCGTCTAGGGGAATTGGTGTAACGGTTAGCACATTCAACTATGACATATGACCGGTCTGAATCATGGTTGGAAGGTCGTGAGTTCGACTCCACGATTCTCCAATACCTTTACTAGGTATTCAAAAGATGTATCTCACTTTCTTTCATATGGTTTGCACATATACCGGTAGTCCCTCCAATGGCCCGGTTAGCAGTAATTGGTTAACTAGTAGAGTCACTGAAACTTTAGTAGTCGGGGAATATCGAACTTGGATGGGTACGTGTTCAGGGAAGGATCACTAGAATTCTTACATTTTTACATTGACTATAACGTTGATCCATCAGGGGACCTTCATCTGAAGGCCTTTCTTCTGGTCACTTTGATGGAACTCCAAATCCACTCAGCAGTTCTCACACTTGTTCAATCAAGACTCGTTGGATCATAGGCAGAGGGGGGGGTATCTGTAAAAAAGTGACCTTAGAAGCAACAGAGATCTACAAGCACCAAGTGGGTGCATGTCAAAACCAACAGTTGATCAAGGCAAGGCTGAGGCTGCAGGCTAAATACTTCAGGTGTCAGACATGTGTGTCTGAAAGGGGCAAGTTAAGAAACTTGTCTCAGTCATCTAGGGAATGGTGTAGCAGTTAGCACATTCAACTATGACATATGAAGTCACTTCATGGTTTGAAGGTCCGTGATGGTGACTCCACGATTCTCCAATACCTTTAATAAAAAAAAAGATGGTATCTCACTGACTTTCGTTTCACATATACAAACTATGAATTCAAAACATTCACCTCTTTAATGCCATACATCATTGTAGTTGTGATTACGCAAGACCTACAAGACAGCACGCCTCCAGGAGTGAGTGGGAAGCGGTACCTAGACCCTGTGACCCTTGCTGACCATGCCATGTTTGGACGTGGAGCATCGGCAGAGAGACCAACAGAGGGTATGAAGAAGGGCCCAATCAAGGCCTTGTGATTTCCTTTTATTTTTCATGTAATGAAAATAATGAGCTACTTACAATAAATATGTATGATGAATACAAGTACATTAAATAGCATAAAAGGAATCGTGCGAAAATACAATATACTGATTTCTTTTTATCTCAATATTTCTGTAATTTGCTAGATAGTAGATACTCATTTATTTAATGTTAAAGTGTATGACGCACTTTGAATATAATATAAGAAGGAGAACACCTCCTCTATTGCGTCTTTTTAGAAGAGACTTATCCGAGGGCATTTCTCCTGCTTCAGACTTGATGGTATAGTGGAAACTGATCAGGTTGTTGTTATGCATCTTGCTTATGCTTGGAGTCATGTGATGGTTGGAATACCTGGTCACATGTAGAAATTTAGTCAATGTTGGGGGGGGGACCACCTTACCTTGGTTCAGGTTGAGCCTGAGCTTGCATACTTCATCAATCTTTAGGGCTGCAAGTGTCTTTCTGTGGCTCAAGTTCTCCTCTTGTTCAATTACCTTAACATCTTTCTTGGAGATCACCTGTCTAATTTTGTTGTTGTGAATCTACAGACCTGAGAGAATAGCAATTGCAATAGCAATAGTAACATTACAATGAACTCCAAGCTTGATCACTACCAACCTGCATTCCATAGACTCATATTCACAAACCAGCTTGCTGATTAAAAATTGACCTTCATAATACCATGTTAATCTTGATAACCATTATATATTCTTTGTAGTGTATTTGCACTGTTTTTATATTGTATTTCTATTTTAGTTTTGACAATGAACCTACATGGTTTGAAAACATTTATAAAAATAAAAAATTTAAAAATTCAAAATTAAACAATTGAACATATTCAAAACTCAGAATAAAAAGGGAACATTCCATGAAACAAAATGAGACCAAGGTGTGTGGCAGTGTCCTGTGTACCAAAAATTCATAGTAAAATTTTTTTAATATGAACACAAAACATTGCCTTTTTGTTGCTACAAAGGTGTGTGGCAGTGTCAGACCAATCCACTTTTTGGTGTTTCTAATAATGCAAATAAAACTTTGCATTCTATAAGTAAAATGATTTTTAGCTGGCTCCACATTTGGCAAGATCTTAAAATTACAGTTTCTGGTAAAATGTTTTCTCTGCTTTCCAGACATTATTTCAGTGGCAAAGGGTTGCAGACCATCATACTAATTCTTGCAAATATGGCTTCTGCTAATGTAGATCTAAAGGCTTTCACTTGAAACTATTTCATTTTACAACTTAATCAGCCATTATCAACAGTCATGACATGCATTTGTACCACGGACATGTGATTTGTAATAAGCTGACGTGGTTTTGAACGATCCATTCAATCTTTACGATCCATTCAATGTTGCACCACTGTACTACCAATAATGGTTAGTGTCAAAAAGTCTCTGCTCTTCTTCACAGTTGGCATTATTGGGGAGTGTAATTATGCAAATAAAGTTCAATATTTGTTGTGGGGTTTTACTAACTTGTAGATATACACTAATTTACTACTGAGCGTTGGCATTGAGTGCCATTGGTTGTTTAATGGCCGGTGGTCTGTTAAAAAATGATATGCAGTTTCTCAAGATGACCATCATACTGACACATATCCTATATTGTACTAAAAAATATACTAAACCATCAAAGTATTTTAAACCATTTTATTAAAATACTAAGTGATTTTAGTACCCACTTTACAAATAGTATATAAATGAATATTTTCTTATATTTTTATTGCCAATTTAAGCATGTAGTAAACTGTAAAACGTTAAGATTTCATTAAGACTTTTCTCATATTTTATTAAGATTTTCGCTCAAAATATAAGATTTTTTAAGGATCGGATTAAGATTTTACATAGTGACAGGTTCACATCTCTGTATTTGTTTAAAATTCAAGTGTGTAATTCTCTCACAGTATGCAAGCCTGGTGAAATCTTTGACCTCATCAGCCCCTCCTGCACTGTGTGACCCCGTCCTCGAGGTTTCACTACGTGTAGTTTGGACCTCAACAGTTTATGGTAACAAATTACCCCATGATTTCTGAAAATTCTCTGTATCACTTCGGAAGTCCTTTGCATTTATGGAATCTTTATGGAAGGTGCATGACAAGGACCCATGTACTTGGCCATTGAAACCTGATGCAGTAGGAATGTCCTCCGGAATGTTGCTTCTTTGAAGAAAACATGCATCTTCTATTGGTAGGCTGAGCAGGTTTTTTTTAAACTTCTTATATGACGAATCCAGTTGCTAAGAAATCACTTCTTTATGACACTTAGGATAGTTACATATTTTTATATTGACCAGATATTTCTAATTATACACAATATACCACAATGGCCATAGTGCACTCCAAAAGATTAATGGACTTTGTTTTGCTAAATGCTGACATTTTTTATCATATTTGTTTGTTAATGATTACAGGATGGAAATTTGATGCTCTGAGTGACACGTTCACCATCACAGCTCATCTTATGCTTTTTGATGATACATCTGAAGGACCAATATTTTGTTATAACTCAGATTTTGCAATCATTAATGGCATTATTTCTGCAACTCCAAGTACATGTAAGTAGACAAGATTAGATGTATTAATGTGATTAAGACTGATTATTTATTGAGTGACTGATGTGATTGTAGAACGACATCGTCTAGATATTCTCAAGTAAACTCAGTGTGTGACATTTCATGTGATTACACACCAGCCAGGTGAAAACATTGTCACGAGCCATACAAATGCATAGGAGCCATACAAATGCATAGGAACGTGGACGTTTTTGTCATGTGTGGTTTTGACATGTGTGTGATGAGACGTAATAACGGAACAAACGAGCAATCTTTATCGAGTTTATTGACTGACTACTCAAAGCCTTCTCTCAACTTATAGCACCATGTACCTGTAGTGGAAGTGAGTCAGATCCGGTGAGAATCTGCTAGATCAGCAATGCTGACTGAGCATACCAATGTGTGTGGGTGGTTTGAGCCGAAGCATGAGCGGGCGATGCCTATGAACTTAATGCCTAGGAAGTGTTCTTTCTCCTAAATTGTTTTCTGTTTTTATGGATGAGCTAAGTGTGAATTTAAATATGTCTAAAATTGGTTGCCATATGAACAATACTAGTTTTAATCATATCTTTTATGCAGATGATGCTGTTATTTTGTCACCATCAGTAAAGGGTCTTCAAAAGCTTTTAAATATATGTCAAAAATTTGCTATTGATAATGAAATTGTATATAATCCACTCAAAACTAAATGTATGCATATAAGGAAAAGAGGAGTTGACTCCGTAAACTCTGCTGTATATTTAAATGATATTGATATAAAATGGGTGGAATCTTACAAATATTTAGGTATTTATTTATCATCTGATTTGAAAGAGGATACTGACATTAAAAGACAAATCAAGAGTATTTATGGTAGAGGAAATATTCTAATAAGAAAATTCAGAGGATGTACCAATGACATCAAATGTCTTTTATTTCAATCTTTTTTTGTACTAACTTCTATTGTAGTTCTCTGTGGTCTTCTTTTAACAAGAGTACTATTCATAATGCCAAGGTAGCTTTTAATAATGTTTTTAGATATTTATTGGGCATACGAGAGAGATGTAGTATTTCGCAATTGTTTTTAAATAATAATGTTGACTCTTTTTATGTCTTGTTGAGAAAATCCATTTTTAACCTGTATATGAGATTGAAGGAATGTGATAATGTTCTAGTCAGTTGTGTTTTAAATTCTTTCTATTTTTACTTCCAATCTCCGTTGTTTTTACATTGGAAGAGACAATTATATAATACATTTTTTGATATTTTTTAATATAATTTGGTATAATTTTGTATGAAATGTATATATTACCAAATACCAATATCCACATAGTTACTCAAAGTCTGATCTGCATCCAGTCTGGTATCCAGTCTGACAAACCATTATACACCTCTAAAGAATTTATATCAAATTTCAACTTACAGTTATCATTGTATTAAAATTATATATTATCATTTAAGAAAACTACATGGGGAGAATAATTTCCAAGCATTGTCAATATCAAGGCAGCATCTAGTATATGGTGTTATGACTTACGTTGAAATTTAAACCACAAAATCTATTTTGATGTGATAAAATTTTACATTAATTTTTTAGGTTTTTATGTATTAAAACCACGAAAATTGGCAGTGCAATTTTCGGATGGAAGATCTACGCTAGACTTTGAAGCAGCTTTTCCAACCAGACTGAGTAATCGAAGATATTGTAGAGTTGGTTTAAGTTATGACAGAACAAAGTTCAACAAGGTCATGCTCATGGTATGTGTTCTATTTGGACTAGATTCATAAGAAACATATTTATTCAAATGAACCAATATGTCTTCAACTCTTGTTAAAAATTTGTTTTTGTTTTTCAGGTTGATGATGTAATTGCAGAGATGAATGTTGCAGGCTGGGAAAATATGATTGGTCCACTTGCACCAGGATCAATTACAGTGGGATATGGGCCAATTCCGAGTTAGACAACTTTTTTTTTCTATAATTGTAGTATTTTTTTAAAAGAATTCTATATAACAAAACTTACACAAGTATGTATGAAAACTAAAAAACAAAAACATTCTCACACAAATGGTCTAATAGGCAATTTTTATTCGACATGAAATACTTTGATGACATTGACAATATTATTAATTTTCATGGAAGGTTCATCAGAGAACAAACTGCTGAATGGAGTGGTCAATTTTGTGAAGGTGTATGACCAGTTCTATGACTTCAATGTGAGAAGTGTGGAGGACATTGACCCAACAGGTTACCTTTGAATCAATTTACTTTAATCTTTGCCATGGGGATACATTCAGGTTTTAGCAAAAATCATTGCTTAGTTAATGAGGCTGAGTAGGCTGTAATCATTTGGAGAGTATTCTCTTTTGAAACAAGGTACATGTAATCCACAAAACTCATGTTTCTGAAAACTACATTACTATATCACGTTTAGCAGAAAAAAAAACATATTTAGTTTAAATGTTACAATAGATATTCACCAAATCAATTGTGCATTCATATTTGTATTCTCGTATTCATTTTTTTGCCGTTTTTGCTCATACATAATTCAAAAATCAAATATTACAACTTTATTTCTATTTTTATTTATATTGTGTATTGCACATGGAGATGGCTCAGATTATACCAATCTGTTGGTTGTTACAACTTAACACACAAGTTTTGCAAGTTATGAACTGAGAAAATTTTGTATCCTATTTTGTATGTTTTGCCCTTAAATCCGTTTTGGGACTATCAGTTCTGCGGATCTCTGCTGGGCGGGCCACTTTGGCGGGTTGGCCGTGTCACTGAAATGTGTCTGTGTACCTTGCTCGAATATTCAGAGACGTTTAGTACGCGTACCACTCGAGAGGAAGTCTCTGTGACCTGGGCCACTTTTCTTACATTACATTAATCGCAGTTAATTTTGTGCACTAAAACAATAGATAATCGTAATAACAGGCTTATTGTCTGGTTTAGTCCTTAAGTAAGTGCTTTCATATTCATACTAATTAGATTATGTGAGAATAATGCATAATTTATTTAGTGTTAAACAAATATATATTATAGTTATGAAACCTTGTGGCTGTGAAATAGCTGTGCATTGCAATTTTGCGTCGTCATGTTACCAAGTTGGAAAGAGTACAGCGTGTGCATGCTATCCTGGAACGACTGGTAAGAATATGATAAGTATAATATTGAAAGTTTATTTTACATGATAACATCTATATACATGTACAATGGAAATAAGAGTATCACAGAAACTTATGATATAGAAACTATAAATGAAGAATTAAGTAGATCGCACACAGATGACGTCATCACCACATTGCTAAGAGGGAGGGTGTGGGATCACTGTCTTGCTGCTGAGTGCCAATACCATCTTTTATTCTGCATTTTGTCAGAGAATATGATCCTCATAGCTGTTGTGATTTTCAACAAGACTTCACCATATTTGCACTTCAGATTCACAAAATGATCTAGTTTCTTATTTTTACCATGATGAATAAAGATACATACATATATGTAAAATAGCCTTAAAAGAAATTTCAAACATGAAAAAACAACAACTTCAAATTTATTCACAGAATGTAAGCTTCTATTGGGTTCCATTATATAAACATACTGAAATTATATAGATACCTATAAGAACCAGTCATTGTTGTCTTTGGCAAGACTTTCGCTCTTGTCGCAAGAGCTTCGTCGGGCCTAATGAAAAGCTCCTCTCACTGGGTCACATGACCACCACGGATTTGGCGATCATGTGACAGCAGAGCTGTGTACACGGGGGGCAGGTCATAGTAACATTTTCCGCGAACATGGGATCAATACATACCACAAGCCGGTCAACACCATCAAGTCAATGCTACCTTCTCCCAAAGACAAGTCTCCGGACAGTGCCAAGTGTGGCATCATCTATGAGGTCAACTGCCCTCAGTGTCAGGATACGTATGTTGGTGATACAGGCAGGACCCTGAACACCAGAGTCAAGGAACACTTAAACCCGAAACGTGTTCCTACGGCAATTGGGGACCATATCGAGGATACAGGGCACATGATCAGCCCCAGTGACTTTAAAGTGGTAGCACGCGAGGAAATGAAGCTGCGCAGGAAGATCCGTGAGGCCATCGAAATCTGAGAGCGCCGACCCCGGATGAACCGCGACACCGGCTATGACCTGCCCCCCGTGCACATAGGTCTGCTGTCACATGATCGCCAAATCCGTGGTGGTCATGTGACCCAGTGAGAGGATCTTTTCATTAGGCCTGACGAAGCTCTTGCGACAAGAGCGAAAGTCTTGCCAAAGACAAAAATGACTGCTTCTTATAGGTATCTATATAATTTCAGTATGTTCAAATTTATTCTCTAAAATCACTGGGAACCCTACATTTAAATCAAATATACATCGCAAAGTTTTCTTGGCAAATTGTAGGTAAATACTGTGAGACGCTTGAAGGCACACGTGAGGTACCAGAGGGCTGTTACCACGGAGGACAGATGATGAGTGGCACTTGTGTATGCAAACACCCGTATACTGGTTAGTGATATGCGCTATGCACGCAGTACCATATCAAACCTGATAGCAACTGACCTTATGTACGCAATAGTTGTTAAGCCCCTTTCACAATTGCGTTGCGAGCAGTTAGCAAACACTTGGCGATCTCGTTTGTATACGTGGCACAACGTTGTACGCACTCATATGATTACATGGGAGTGGTGCACAACTTTTATGGTTGCTTGGTGATATAATATTTGGCGATAATTCAAGTGTTGCACAACCATTATGCGTCCCTATGGGTCTCTTGTACAACCCACACTTCGTGCACCTGAATTTCGGCACAGTGCCGGCAGACACGATACATCCTCGACAAAACACTGTCATTGCGATCATTTCTGCGACCACCACTTAAATATACTTGGTCATACGACATTTTGGTCATATCTATTTTCAATCAATTGTGAAAGGGGCTTTAAAGAGAGAGTTTTGACCCAATTTTCCAATGAAATGGATAGTTGCTGGTGGTCAGGCAGGTGGTTGTTAATTAGAGGACAATATTACAAATGTTGATGGGCAATTACAAATGGTCATTTACGACATGAAGGCGATTAATAAGAGGTGGTAGTTAAGGCAGTTTTGACTGTATATCTAGGTTTTGAAGAGATACTACGTTTCCTTGAATTGCATCACAAGTTAACCTCTAATGCATAACTGTATGTATATGTTAGGAGTTTATGAATGTATAATGTGTTTTGTATACCAGTATACTTGTTACTTTTAGAGTTATTTAAAACTCCATTTCAGGTAAACTGTGTGATGTTGAGTTGTCACCGTGTGAGAGTAAACCATGTCAAAACGAGGCTACATGCAACGCAACACCAAGCTCTGGTGAGAAGCCAAGAAATTTTCTTTTTATCTGCATTGATACTGCAATGATAGCGCTGTGGTATATATACTTCTACTGTCTAGTATCATGTATGGTAATGGATCACTTTTAATGGAAATTGGTGGAAACATTTTAAATGTTAATTTGAAATTGACCTCTGTTGTTGATTACACTTTCTTTAACCATGCTTATTTACCTATTTTAGCACCCTACTTGGAGTACACTGATGCACAATTTAAGTGTACATGTGCTCTTGGCTTTACTGGAATCTACTGTCAAAACAGAATCGAAACACGTCCAGCACTTCCAAGTATGTAATAACACAATTACTTATATTTGATTCTTCTTACATGAAATCAATTAGAATTTTATTTCTTTAGATATTCTTACATTTTAAAATGTAAGCTTTTGGGTTGTACTGAAGCCATGTGGTATTATGTGTGTCTGTGCCTCACTCTCAATCCTTCCAACCTCTCATAATATTCTTGGTGAGCAGGTTCTTCTAGTCAGAAATTTTGAGTAATCACTCCGTAGAACTCAAGGGAGGTGTGATCAAGACCCTCATGCACATGGATGAGTGTGTGTTTGGTGATTCCGATGAGTAATGAAGAAAACGGATATATGCAGAAAGTTTAAGTATTTAATGGCTACCTAGATTGGTGTTGAAAGACTAATGAACTTGTAGCCAGGGAAGAGGAGCGGGGATCTCTAATTCCCACCAAGCAGAAAATAAAACCAGTTGTGATGTTAATCGTAAGATACATTCCTCAGCAGATCCAAAAGTTGATAATTCTCTGGAATACTGGTGTACTTCAAGCTTCATGCTTTGTCATTCTCTTGTTTATTTGAAGGATTCTGTTGGTAAGCAGAGTGGTGGGCCCAGTCTACCACATTCTCTGCAATGACTTTCTATGTAGGATAGGCAGAATACAGTATAAATCATTCAATTCTTACAATAATACATGCTTACATTCAATATTATGTTTTAAAAAATGTTTAAACTTTGATTTGTTTGTCGATGTTGCATCTGGCAAAATGATTAAGAAAATGTCAATCATTTTGAAAGAAGTACTAGACATCCAATGTCCACATTTGATGAGTAGTTTGCCTATCGCCTACCTTGTAATGCAAACAAGATATAATCAGATGAGGCATGGGGGCCGAATAACATAATATTTCCCCTAATAAAAGATTCAACAGTCTGTGAACTGCCATCATAGTTGTTTACCCTTTATGCAAAAAATAAACACACGAGCAAAGTACACGCTATTTCATTGGTCCAAATGTGAGTGATTAATAGAAAGCATGCTGCACAGCCAATATAGTCTGCGGCGCGTTGTGTCAGATTCATAATGGCGCTCGCCAAGCAGATGGGTTTTTCTTGCACAAAGTCAAACTGCTTTTTATTATATGAAATGTGGTGACTACAGCCATCCCAGCCCTAAAGGGCAGTATTATTAGTTAACAGCTTCAGTTGCAGCGGCTCTCAGAGTGTTGAAGCCCATTTTGAAATAGATATTGGGTAGGTATAGCCTGTCAACTGCTCAGAGGTTAACTGTCTGGAATATCCTGCTTACCCAGAACTTTTGTTGGGTGAAACTTAGATTCAGTTTATTCTCCTTCACATTGTGAATAATGATGTCACACATATAACCATGGCTGTAGTAGAAGCCAAATGTGGTTTTTACAGTGTCACAATGTCTAGAGAAATTAAGTGTTCATTGTGTTCTAATGTAGTGAATCTCCATCAAGGTATCCTTCAAAAGCATTGCATAATTGTCATCGTTTAACCTAAAATACAGTTTGATGCACCAAGTAATATATTTAAGTAATCCTCAAGTAACATTTCTAAATATTTTCAGGTGATCCCTACATTTGTCCAGCTCCCGACCCTTTTCCAAACGGTGCATTTTTTACCACTGACTCTGCATCTTATAGTGAACTTTTCAACTCATATAAACTTGAGTAAGTTTCTGTACAAATACTAAATAAGATTGAATAAAAAGATGCGTATCCAGCCTGTTCCTTTTTTTTATGTTTGCTGATTTAAACCCCCTCTGTGTTTTAAAGAATAGTGGATGTTCATTTTGAGATGCTTTTAACCATGAATTTGCCTCCCATTGCACTGATTAGAGGATATTCCATCCCCCTTGTTTTACAAGGGACAAATACAAACATTTCTAGTATTAGCTTTATTTTAATTACATCATAACGTTCTCATACTATGGGCCGTACACTGTTGGCGTACAGTTACAACATCAATCATTAACAAGATGTATGGGGCTCTATATATTTTGGAAGTTTTGTAAAAGAAAGAATATGTATGACGTTGGGTTGGGTTGTTAACCGCATATAAAAGTGTAATACACATAGTATAATAATGGTAATTATATGTATAAGTTGTGTTATATCTTTGTTGGTTTTTATACTTTTTATACTGTGTGTTTGGAGACACACAGAATAAGAAGTATAAAAACCAACAATGAGACCATCTGTGTCGTCTAAAATTAAACAAATTGCAAATGTGTTACATCTATCTGTGGTCTCTGTGTGAAAATGATACTCACAAAAGGATTTCATGGAGTTAGTTCGCATTTGGCTTATATGACATGATTGCAGTTTTCGGCCCTTATTTTACTCTATGTGACACTAAACATAAGTACTAAATTGCTTATATTTTCTTTCGAATGACAATACAAAGTGTAAACATAAAGATTTGCCATTAACTAGAACAAGCACAAAGTCTAGTTTGGCAAGTACAAAATAAACAAATATGCATTGGAGGCATTTTTTTTTAAAGTACAATGATTATTTTTCATATGGTTAAGTTTTTATCATAACATTCTTGTGTTATATCGCATGAGAAATATGAAAGTAGTGTGACCTTTTTTTGAAAGCCCACACAGATCTAGTGTGGTTAAACTATGAGAAAAAGAAACTAAACATGCCTGTCTTATATATATATATATATATTCATGCTTATAATATTAAATATTATACCATGATAAAATGAAAATCAAAACAAATAAAATAAAAAATCAATCAACCATAATGCAAACATAACTAAATCCAGCCAATCAAAAACAGCTTCTTGATTATTTTACTGACAAATGAATCTGGAAATTTGGTAAAAATATTTGAATTGTGATAGCATAGGACAGTGTCAGCTTTTATAATTAATGTGAAGTAATGATGTATATACTAGAGCATAAATCCATCCCAAAACAAATATGCTAGCTCCCCTCATTGTTGCACTATTAGTTACCTTTCTTATATTATATAAATAAAAATGGTGTTTGTATAGTTATATATATGTAATTTTGTTGTTTTTTTGCAACAAATATGCAATGCTAGTGTCGTTTATGACGACTTTGGAAACTAAGGATTATTGAGCAAATTACCAGAATATACGGATTTTGACTGTTTTTCATGTTGATAGTACTGTTCTGCGTGCTGGATGTCATTACCCTTATGAATTAGAAGATCCGAAAACTGAGAATCACACCTGTGTATCTGACCGATATTGGACTGGCTTAAAACCGAGATGCATATGTAAGTGTATGTTGTTACCCCAAAATATCAATTTAATATAGATTCCACTAACTTTAAGAGCACTCATCTTACCATATTTACCTTTGTGTCCTTGTTAGAAACTTCTTGTTCATTTTAACGTCAAGAACTTTTAATTATCTAATTGCCAGTAGTAAGAATTTAGGCATAAATTTGAGTGTTCTCATGAGGTGATTGTTTCAATAAGTTATAATACAAAGTCATGGTTTATGTATATATTTTTCCACATTAAAATACACCTATATAGAAATTACTATGATGATATTTGGGAGTTGTTTATTTCAGTAAAAAATGTAGCCACTCCTTGCCCTTCTACAATAAGCTGCGATAGCAGTGACCCATGGTGCCGACATATGCTTCTCTTTCTGAGGCTAGACAAGCGAGCCTTGAGGGATTATTCTCCAGGAATTGCATATGAAGGCTGCTATGAGATTGAGAACCTGAATCATTGTGTCATATCT
>CM032663.1:43204328-43277498 GCA_019095985.1 Streblospio benedicti | reverse complement strand
ATTTTTTAAATTTTTTTTTTTTTCCCGGGGCCCCCCTTTAATTTTATTTTTTTCCCCCCAAAATTTGGGGCCCAAAATTTTTTGGGAAAAAAATTTTGGGGTTTTCCCCCCCAAAATAAAGGAAAGGGGGAAAAAAAACCTTTTTTTTTTTTTAAATTTTCCCAAAAAATTTTTTCCCCCTTTTTTTTGGGGGAAAACCACCCCTTTAAGGGGGGCCCCCAAAAAAACCCCCCCCCCCGGGGGGGGCCGGGGGGTTTTTCCTTTTTAAAAAAAATTTTTCCCCCCCCAAAAAAAAATTTTGGGAAATTTTTTTTCCCCAAATTGGGGTTTTGGGTTCACCCCCGGCTTTGGGGGGCCCTTTTTTTCCTTTTCCCCCGGGCTTAATTTCCCCCAAAAAAAATTTTTTGGGGAAAAAAAAAAATTTTTGGAAAAAAAATTTTTTAAAAAACCCCTTTTTTTTGGGTTTTTTCCCCAAAGGGGGTTTTTTGGTTTTTTGGGGGAAAATCCTTAGTTTTCTTTTTTTCTCAAAAGGCATATAACGTTAAATATATTGATATTTTTAGAGACTTGAAAGATAAATATTTGCACTAAACATTCATTAAGTACTCAAAAGTCACTATATGTTACTATTAGTTGGTGTCCATAAAATGTATCATTATTATATAATTTATAGGAAAAGTATTAATGGCAAAAGATTCATTTAAAAAGTATATTGTCCTTTAGCTTCTGACTTCTGTAGAATTATAAACATTAGAAATGTGAAAATTAATTTTTTATCCTACATGTATGTAACAGTACAAAATGCGAAAATTGATAACTATTTATCCATCTAACCTCATAGTAGATTGAGTCACTGTTTGTTCCTGTTGTACACAAACTGTGTTATATTATAGCAAACTATGGATGATAAATGGTTTATTTCAAAACATGGTGTTCTTCATTGTTTATACTATATTAAACAGTAAAAATCAACTTAAAAGAAACTCATTTAAAGTAACTTTTCTTGTCCCCTTATATCAACTTGAAACATTAAGTTAAATAGATGTTGAGAAGATGAAGATAGAGGTCTATATGTTTAATTTCAGGAAATATATCCCATTATGAATATAAATAACTGTGTGCCCGTAAAACCAGACCCATCGTTACGCAATAGAGGCAGCCACGATAGACCTGAATGTGCTTTGCGCATTGAAAGACCAGAAATCGGTAGATACTTTATTTACTATGGTTTTGTTTCGTTGCTAACATAATGCTCTAAATATTTATAGCATTTTATTGATTTAAAAGTTATTCTAAAGAGTTTTCAAGCTGACCACCAATGAAGCAAGGGAGCCAGGATTTTTTATAAAGGTACAACAAAACATCAAGTAAGTCAGCAGACAAAGCATCATGTACTTAAATGAGTGCACATTACAGTCACACATAGACATGTAAGACCATGTAAGCCTTATTACATTTACGTATAATTTATAATCGTATTTTAATTATTCACAATGTCACAATTAACAAATACTTTCTAAGCAATAGGTGTTTCTTACTACGACACCAGCAGACGCTTTTTCAAAACATCTAGGCTATTGGTAAGAATGTTCAAAATGATTGTGGCACTGCGTTGAAGTAATTAGCCAGTATAGTAGCAACATCGTTGGTTTGTGGAAATCTCTTACCCTGCACATAATTATATCCCATGGTACAATATTTCCCTATGAGTTGAGCTTTGCCTTTAACTCGAAGAATTTACAGGCCTAAATTTATGTCATAATTAAAATCAACAATCGATTTTCGTACTTGAGATTGTATAATTGTACATCTAACGGCTGAAGGTAAATCTGAAGTTTTGATTGGCTGCGGTGGCGACTTATGTCCCGCGAAAATTTGCCTCTTCATATGAGAGGTTATTTCAATAACTTCTGATTTGAATTAGAAGCCCAAAATGTGATCTTTAACAAAAGTGTAGAAATGATTGTACTTGAAATTTAGCTCTTTTATTGAAAATTCCTTTCATCATCTGGGTGATTTTTGAATGAGCATCCACTTTACAGCCATCTACTGGTTTGTGGTAATGAGACAACATAGATCGATAGCCCGCTATTGTATAGTATTTTGATTTCTTCTCTGTGACTAAAGGCTATTGCAGGGATCGATACTCTGTTGACTAGACCAATTTCTGTACATGTGAAACTTTGCATCATAGTCTTTTCTTGAACACTCTTTGTCGCTTGGATCTGCTGCAGTACTCTTGGAACCATGCATGTTGGGGGTAAGAAATAACAGTGCAGGTTGTTCTTCCAGTTGATTGAGAGAGCATCTATCGCTCGAGTTTGACTGGTATTTTGGACAAATTACAACAGTAGAAAATAAACAAAACAAACGTGCTATCTGTGGATTGGTTTAGCAGAATCCAATCGTCCAGATACATATGAATACATATGCCTCTCTTGTGCAAGAACGCTGCTACTACTTTTGTGACTTTGTAAAACTCTGGGAGCTGTCCAAAGGTAAAGCTTTCAACTGGTAGGTTAACCCTAGGCATTGAAATCTGACGAGCTTTCTGTGTTATGGCTATAGCTATGTGGTGATATGCATCTTTCAAATTTTGGTTTCTACAGCACGTTCTTCCTCACCCCAAAGAAAACAGTTGGGTTAATACCAATTCTCAAGTTATGACCACTAAATCAATATCTAATAGAGAAGCACTTCAGAATGGAGATGCTGTTTTCAGTGTTAAAGCCATTCAGCCAGGAGGCTAGATCCACCCTTCAGTCTGAGGTGACTTGGGTCCAAACTTCCTCAAAATCTTCTAGCCTGCCTTCCACTTACCATATGGTCAGAATGTCTTGTGTTTTGAACTGTCCAAACTTCTTGTCCCGACGAAAATTGTCCCTGTTGTTCTGCCCATACTGTTTGTTAGTCCTGTAACCTGTCTGGCTCTGGTAGTTACTGCGCCAGTAGTCCACACTTTTATAGTCTGCTTGGTGTCTTTAATGTTGGTCTGGAGGGCTGTCAGATGTTACCCAGCTGTTTCATTGATGTTTCTCAATTCATCTTGTCTCGTACTTCTAGGGCTTTGACGAACTTGTCTCCCATGATACCCTCCACAGACTGGGGAAGTATTGCCACAAATCTCGTTTCATGGCACACCCAATATCATCCAAAACTACTCTTCTGTGTGGCATGTGGACCACTCAACCCAGCTTTGCACACTGCTCCAGAGACCGATTAGCTGCATCCAAAGCTGCCATAAACAGACTTTGAAGGGTGCCAGCAGCTTCTGCAGGAATGGTACCTTAAGCCTGGAAAGAGAGATATTCAGCTGCCTTCAGAACTCTCTGAGTGGAGATGGCAGACATCAAACCAACTCGATCCACTCTGTGAACTCTCAGTAGATCACATTCTTAGTTAGACCACACACAGTGTCTAAAACCTTCTTATCCTGTTTAGCCAGCTCTGTGTGCTCATTTTGAAGGTAGAAGCAGCTGACAAAAATCTAGCCATTTCACTGTTCGCACTAATGTTAATATCAGCAATAGGCTGTGTAGTGTCGAGTACTCCTGTCAGTGAAGGGGCTTCTTTAAGTTCACAAGATGCCTTGGAATAATTCAGGAAACGTTCCAAAAGTGGTAGTGATGAGCTTACTCCCATTGCTTCGAACAAATCATTTCTTACTTGATCTCTGCTAGGTTTGGGTGTTTCTTGAAAGTGGACTGGCCATAACTAGAGGCCTGCTCACAGGCAAAAAGGGAAATACCATCGACTGGAGGTTTATTCCCAACTTCCAAAAGAGAACTCTGAACTCTCCCTACCTCTACTGGAACTAACACACTATCATCATTGTGATCTAACTTTGATCCACGAACGCTGTGCTTGCTGCTAAGACCAGTCACCTCTTATATAGACCTGGAACGTCTGCTCCTATTTCTGGATCTATAAAGTCTTGTGTCTGTGAGAAGGACTTTTTTCTTTATAAGGAACTCTAGATCTCAACCTACAACTAGATTGGTTATCATTGTTCCCACTGGGATCATGCCCTTGTGTAGTGATATCTATTTAAACCCCGTCCTCCAAGAATTTCCATTACTACTTACCTCTCGGGTGTTCGAGAACCTTCCTGTTAGATGGCAGTCAGACTAGTAACATCAAACTCCTGTAACAAAATTGAGTAGAAAAGTTTGTTAGTGTAAAAGCAACACTTATCAATAGAAAGTCGACACTAAAAGGTAAAGTATACTGATAAAAACTGGCTGAGAATTACTTGAACAAATATATAAAAATTTGTAAAACTTCAGAAAAATGGCGCTCTAATGAAGAATCTTGGAATAGCATGGGTGTACTAGAGGAAAATGTTTATCAATTTTACTCTCATTTGATGACCGGTAGAGGGCGATAGTGCATAAAGTTATTGGGTTTGGGTAAGGAGAGGAACATAATGAAATTGTAACAAGTAGAACATGCGAGTTTATTTGTGGGTTCGATTCATGATCCTTATTAGCCAGCAAAGAGCCCGGTATGCAAAATCTTTTGAAGATTAAAACGCACATTGGCACCCACACCTTCAGTAAAAGTGGCAATTCCACCCGCAGTCTTTGAATTTGCGGGTGCATGTGTGTAGCCCCGCGCAGTGCTGTGGTTTACAAGAACAAATGGATGTCCATTAAAATCACAATGTTTATTTTTTCTGTTTGCCAAGAAAAGTTATTTTCTTTGCAGGATGGAAGTATGACAAGATTGAACATCGCTTCACATTTTACGCAATGCTTTTATTACACAAGAAAGAATCAACTGGTCCAATCCTATGCATAAATAAGTCAGTAGAGCTTTCATTTGTTTAAAAATATGTATAAGAAAAAAAATACAGACAATGGTAAAAAATTGTACTCTCTCTCTCTGTTTGAAGCCTTTAAAATGTTGACTTTATTTTCAGAGAGATTCGGGTGCCTGGGACTTGCATCTATATTGCACAATATGGCAAGGTTGTAGTGAGACTTTTCAGAGGGTATTCACAATTTGGACCAGAATATGAGGTTGACTTTTCCCATGAATTGCTTCCTATGAGATATGTACATCTGTATGTGTCTGTTAACACATTGATAGGACGAATAGAGATTCAGGTTAGATTTACCATATGCTGTTAGTAATTTCTGACAAGTGCATGATTACAAATCTTTTCTGGCTCATTATTAGTTGATTCTTAGGGCTGAGTCATTATTTAAGAAGTGGGAGGGTCGGAAGTTTTTCTACACATCGGTGTTTCTAATTTCTGACCCCCCCACGGGTTTGCAAATCAAACATATGACCCCCCCATGCGTTAGTAAATCAAACATATGACTCCCCCACGGGTTCGCAAATCAAACATATGACCCCAACAACATCGAAATATATGCCGGAAATATGAACTTCCGACCCCCCCACTTTAGTATATATAACTTACCTAGCATATGACACCCCCATTTCCACATGCCCTGTGTATCTATTAGCATAGCAATGTACTGTCATATCTGCAGTACAAATTTGTAAAATTATTTAGCTTTATGAATGAAACTATGAATGAATGAAACTAGTTTTAGCCCAGTTTAGTAAATGCAATAAACAAAATGTAATACAAACTGTATATATTAACTTGTCATGATATAAAAGGACTGATGCTATTTAATTGAATTTAGAGAAAGCGATTTAATCTTCAATCTGTTATTTTGAAAAAAAAGTAAAAGAATTTATATTGTATTTTCCGAAAATAAAAGTTAGTGGTTAGTCGAAAGACAATTAAACATAATATAATTCAATCTTGATAAAGGGTTTCATATTCCATTTCATAAGTTACTTGCAGTGGCTCAGACAATTGCTCTAATATAAGAACCAACGAGGTATTATCAAAAACTCCAAATTCAATTAATAGCACCAGTCCTTTCATATCATGACAAGTTAACTTTGATATATTTTTAAGCAGTACAAATTCTTGGGGAAGGCACTAGTTACTTAAAGAATTTTTTTCCATCCAATCACTAAAATCCTCTGTCAAAAGCATTTTGGCAAATATGAGCAATAAAATTGCTTGTGTTGAGTGTTGACATATGAAGTATATATATATATCTAAGGCCATTAAAGGTATGGATAACGGTGTTGATATGGGGAATGAAAATGTATGTATTTTGTTGTATGCGGACGATGTAGTCCTATTAAGTGACAATGCTGAGGACCTGCAGCAAATGCTTGACGTTGTATTTAGATGGTGTAAACAATGGAATATGGTGGTAAATACTGATAAATCTAATATTATACATTTTAGAGCCACTAATACTAGGAGGACTGATTTCAAGTTTGAAATGGATGATACTGATCTTGAAATTATGAATAGATGTAGATACCTGGGTAAAACTATAGATTGTAATTTGGATTATAGAGTAACTGCAGAGGAGGTAGCAAAAGCAGCAAATAGAGCCCTAGGTCTTCTGATCTCTAAGTCAAAATCTCTTGGGGGACTACCTTACAATTGCTTCAGTAAGCTTTATGAGTCATGTGTAATTCCAGTTATAAGATATGTTGCATCAATTTGGGGCCACAAAAGTTTTTCATGTATTGATGCAGTTCACAACAGAATGTGTAGGCATTTCCTTAGGGTGGCAAAATTTACACCTAATGCAGCAATACAAGGAGACATGGGTCTGTGAGTGCCGGTCCAGCATCAAAGACTTGAGGTACTTCGGCAGTGGTGCAGGTTCATCAATATGAACCACAATAGGTTAAATTATTAAGTATTCAAATGGTCACATGGTATCAATGTAAAGAATGGATGTTATAAGGTGGTTCAAATTCTCATAGGCATGGATAAGAGGTACTATATAGATGCAGAGGAAATACATAAGAAATCCTTTTTAGATGAAATTAGAGAAGTGCTAGAGAGGGAAAATGAACACCAATGGTTTGAAATTGTGCAAAGAAAAGACAGTAAAGTTAAAAAAGGTGGTAATAAGCTACGGACATATAGTACCTTTAAATCTAAGTTTCTAAGTAAGTGTTATGTGTACACATCAATGGCTAACCCCTCCATTACATACGTGCCGCACCCACCTTTTTCCCGGCGGCACCGAGGATTTGTTACTAAAAATAGCATATTTTGTTTAACCATTGGTCCCCGGGGGGGGGGCAACAACGCGTTGAGGCCAACGGCAAGGACCGGCGCCAAAAAGTCATCATACTGGGGCCGCTGGTACAAATGGGGCACCGCGGGTAGTTGTCGGCGCCAAAAAGCCACTCCGCGGCCACTTTTCCGGCCACTTCTCCTAAAAGGTCGCGGGGCGCCATCGAAGCCCGTGCCGTCCGGTGGGGATTATTCCCTTTGATCTTGACACCACCGCCGGGCTTCGGCGGCGGCTTTAAAGCACCGTGGGCTCTAGTGCACTGTTGGCGACATCGCCACGGCATGACCCCCGCACTTCTTGAAATTTATTTTAATTATTATAAAACAAAGAAAAACAACAGCTGTTCCGTCGGTATACCCCCCCCGGTACACGTGTCGCCAGCACGTATGTAATGGGGGGGTAAGTTACACCAAAGTGCATATGCCAAGTTTCTTAGTGGAATGGCCCCTATTAGATTAGAAACTGGGAGATATGAGTCGTTGAAGGTAGAGGACAGAATATGTTCCATGTGTAAATATGTGTGTGGAAGATGAGATCCGTGTACTGTTAGAGTGTAATATTTATAGTGATATTCAGGCCCAGCTTTTAAAAGATATTGTTAATGCCCACCCAAATGTTTTAGTGTACAGTAAGAGGGAGATTTTAAAGTGCATCTTAGGTTGCAATAATGAGATTTTAGTTAAAAAATGTGCAAAAGCCTGCCATGAAATTCTGTCAAGGTGGCGACAAATGCTAAACCAATCGGAAAAAGACAGACCAAGAGACGGACATGCTGGCATCCTCTTTCTTCAATATTCAATACACAAATACAACAAACATCGTGTGTGAGTTTGACATGTCAAACATAGGAAAAAGAAGGTTGGAAGTCCTCTACGTATTGGATATTTTTAATATAAGTGTTGCTATATATTTTTTGCTACAAAATTTATCAAAGCTACAGGAAAAGTTTTATCTTGAAGGTCAAATCGTAAAAATGGCGATCTTTGTCGATGTTTTTTTTTCTATCAAATCATTGCAATGGCTTGTAGACCAAGGGTTAAGAACAAAAGGTTTGAGGTATTGTGGACACATAACTACCCATACAATGAATATTGTGCTGCAGTGTATTTTATTCTTTAGGTAAATGATGAGGTCCATGCGCATGAAAATGTAGAGTGGCAAAAATATAGCATAGAGCGGGGATCCATTCTAATTGGTAACAGCAGGTTAGTCATGGTGCTTATCTTGTCATCTACCACACATTATTTAGCGAAGAGTTACATGCCCTTGTAAACATAACATTACTTGTCAGGGATTTCTTGGTCATGATTGCATATTCTGTCAACCAGTGATGTAGAGATGAAATCATGTAATAGAGTCGATTGATGATAACATAATTTGATCGAGTCAATGAAGACCGTAGATTAGCTGAATGGCTATTTAATAGGTAGCCATACCATATGCAGCAGAGTTTGTAATGTGGAGTTGTGTTGCAAGCCCACAAGTTTAGTATCAAAATGCTGAGTTCATGACAAATATGAAAATGTTATGAATTAGCAAGCGCTATATAAATATATTCAAATATAATCAAATATGATACAAACATATGAAAATAGATTTCTTTTGACAGACTTCCAGGTTCGAAAGTAAGTAAACAGCTTGATGGCAGATTCCATCACATAGCATTGTGGAATACATTCATTAATCTCGGCAACACACGACAAAAGATGGGCAATCCAAAGTGGATGTGTATGTATTCACTCTCTACTTATAATGATTTTTGAAGTAATTTAGGGATCGTTCACAAATGATGTCATCGCATTTTTCGGGCATTTCTTACCCATCCCCTTTTTCATCATGCGTCATTATTCTTCACCCCCCCCTACGCCCCCACAATTACACTATGACGCGTCATTTTTACTTATTTGTGCACCCCCCACACCCGGTCCTTACTACTACCCATATAAACAGTAAACAGCATCTGGTTAATTGCTGTGAATCCCCCCCAAAAAAAAAAAAAAAAAAAAACAAACCCAAAACAATATTCACAACATATTGATATTTTGCATTTAATACAATTCCATCGGAAAATTATTAAAAAGAGCACTTTTTTACGTCTGCAGCCAACCCCCAACCCTCAGTCCGCAATGACGTCATTTTTCTCACGAACCCGCAACCTCCACCCCCTCTTATCATTCGTCATCTTTCTCCGCCCCCCCACCCTATCGCCTTTCGCGATGACGTCATTATTGAATTATTGCATTCTGCACTTTTCAAAATCAAGTTTTGTAGTTTCACAGAGAAGGTGTCAAACAAAATTTCAGAGTAATAATATTTCTAATGCTATTATGTATCCCTCTGTTGAAAAAGCTTGGCTTAGATGCTGAAATTCTAAAAAAAACTTTCGTCCTGTGTCAAACTTATCATTTTTATCAAAAGTAATCGAGAGAGCTGGAGCAAGTAGGCTTGTGGATCATATGGTGTTAAATAAACTTCATGAACTCTATCAATCCTCCTACAAACAATTCCACAGCACTGAGACAGCCTTGCTCAAAATACAGAGTGATGTACTTACGTCACTTGATTCAGGAAAGTGCGTCCTTTTACTAATGTTGGACTTATCTGCAGCGTTTGACACTATTAGTCATAATACCTTATTTGCAACTCTTGAACATGACATTGGTATACGTGGCACAGTGCTTAAATGGTTCAAAAGCTATGTAACTGGTCGTAAACAGGCTGTGTTGATTAATGGAGAAAAATCTGATCCTTGGGAACTTCTTTATGGAGTACCTCAGGGATCAGTGTTAGGTCCCATTCTGTTTTTTATTTATATGAACCCTTTAGGGAAATTGTTGACTAGTTTAGGAATTCAGTACCATTTTTATGCAGATGATACTCAAATCTATATTTCATTTAATACTTGTGAATCTGACAATACTGTTAGTCGTGTTGAGCATGTTGTTACTCTTGTTAAAGAATGGATGAATTCAAAGTACTTGTGGTTGAATGAAGATAAAACTGAGGTCTTGATAATTGCAAGAGGTTAAATCATAGTAAGCTGAATATTCCATCTGTTAATATTGGTGATGCTTTAGTTCATACTGTGAAAGCTGTGAAGAATATAGGTTTTATTTTTGATGATATACTAAATTCAAAAACACATGTAAATTACATCTGTAAAACTGGTTGGTTTCAACTAAGACAGTTAGGGCAGATTAGGCCGTATTTAGATGAAAAATCTACTGAAAAAACTGGTTCATGCTTTTATCACCTCAAGAATTGACATAAATGATGGTTTACTGCTGGGACTACCCTTGAACTTGATAAACAAAGTGCAGATACTACAAAATGCCGCTGCGCGTATGATCAAGCGCATATCAAAACGATCACACATAACAGAAACCCTGATTCAATTACATTGGCTGCCAGTACTACAGAGGATTAATTATAAAGTATTATTGTTTGTTTTTAAGGCCTTACATAACTTGGCAGCAGAATATATATGTGATTTGATTTCTGTGAAATCAAATGACCGTTACTCTTTAAGGTCAAATGAGGGTCTTCTTTTAATAACACCTAGGGCTAACACCATCACCTGTGGCGATAGAAAGTTTGTTAATGTTGCTCCACGTTTATGGAATTGTTTACCATTAGCTCTTAGAGATTGCACTGATTTAGATACTTTTAAGAGGCTTTTAAAAACTCATTTGTTTAAAATTTCTTTTAATAATGCAGCTTAATGCACTGTGTAATTTTAAAGTTTTTCTCGATATTTGTATTCTTAATGTTACTGTTTCAATTTTACGGTAATTATTGTGTATCTTTTGTTGTAAAGTGTCAATGAGCGTATGGATATTGGCACTATAAATACCTCTATATTTTTATTATTATTATTATGTAAATTTATGTGGTTGTGTGCCATGTGACAATGTGCTTCAAACTTCCACCTTTTTTCCATCAGAATTAGAAAGAAGAAGAGGTTGTATGTGTGAACATGTAGTTAATTTTGACAGTGGTTTGAGATACAAAAATTGGAAGTTTCTTGACTTTGTAAGAGCATTATTGGCTCTCTTATTTCAGACATTCGCAGTTGCGGTCCTGAGTTCAAACAGTGTTTGTATGAAGAACTGTGTTTAGATAAAGCTTCTACTGAACTGAATGACTACTCATGTTATTGCGAAGATGGTAACTTAGGAAGAAACTGTAAGTAGTCTATATAGACATTTTATTTATCGTTAATACTTACAGTCTATATAAATATTTAGCATCTTTATTTACATATAAAACATCATAAAAAAGCACCACAGATGACAAACCAGACAATATGTGATTGTACCAAATAAGAGCTATACATTAATGTACCTAGATATAGACCATTGTTGTGCTGTTATGTAGGGGAGTAACAAGTCAAAGACCAAATGATAGCCACAATAGACCATTCTGGTCTGAATGATTGAAGTGGCAAGTGCTGTTTTAGTGTCTACACTTTACATACTAAATTTTAGCACTAAAGCTCTAATAGTGTGACCTGTAGAGGAGTAACAAGACGGATGCAGGGAAGGACTTACAGACTGAGTCAATTGAGTTCAAGGCAGTGTGAATGATAATACTAATCATATAGAGTAATGAAATCGTCACACTGTAGAAAGTAAATGCTGTGACAGTTTTGCTGCAATGTTTTAGCTTTTGTCCATATTGTATTCATGCAAACTACCTCACTACTTGAAGCTCAAAAATAAACCCATAAGTTTACATGTACCTTTGCAAATATTTCGACTTACTCTGTCAGACAGTCATTTTTAAGCTGACATCACAGGAAAAACTATGTTGAAAATATTTGCAAAGGTAACATTTTGGGTTTAGCCATGATAAGTGTTAAGGGTACACGAAAGGTTATGAGGGGAAAATAATCATATAAATTTTCAGCTTTTTAATGTTAATTATACTGTACACCCTAAAGAACATCCTGTTTTGAAATGATTCTTTCATCAATATTTTTCCTATTATGACATTTTGTGGACACCATCCCGTGGGATTAAATAGTGACAAGCTTTTGGGTACAGTTCAGTGTTTAAATGAGTTGTATCTTAAAACTAAATCGTGCAGTTAATGAATGTTTAGTACCAAATTTCTCTTTATCCATGTTTTTGATGATAGCGATTGTTTTCTCTCATTTATACGGTACGCAAGACAAAGTAGTAATATTTGCGCTAATTAATTCATTACAAAAGTTTTCATAATCCTGTATATCATTATCATGTAATGTCATGGTATGTCATTACATTATTATTATCACCTACACAAGGTGTAATTCATAAAAATCGTACCAATAATAAGTGAGAAAATCAAATTTTAGTAAAACGTCTAAAATAACCTTTCTTGTACCCTTAAAATAATGTCTATCTGTCTTGTGTTCTAGGTGAAACGTTAGTATATTCAGGTTCGGGTGCTCCAAAAGGATGCTATAACCATGGCAAAATACATAATGACAAGTGTGTTTGCTATTGGCCATACACTGGCCCTTTATGTGAAGATGAGCTTGAACCATGCAGTAGCAACCCTTGTCTGAATGACGGCACATGCATTAAGTAAGTCAATGAACATTGTGCAGTCTGCAACTAACTGCAGCAGATAAAGGCTGTGCTATTTTTAGCAGCAATATGTTGATGGGCGGCTTAAGTTAGACTATTTGTGTTATGAATTTAATTAATATATCCACTAATAATTGATTGCATTTCAAAAGTCATTATACTGAATAGGAATGATAAGCTTTTGAAGCAAAAGTAAACCATGATTATTATTTATACAATACTAGTTGTCTACCCGGTGCTGCTTGGGTTAAAACAGATGAGATCCCTAACACATTAAATGCTTCGCTGGCCCCATTCTTCCCTCTGTCCCCCATGCCTCACACCAGCTCCTGTCAGTATACAGGACTGGGACAGATTAAATACACCTCCATCACCTTCCTCCCATCGTCATATAACACAGCCATATACACCCTACATGTATATGGCAATGATTGATCCCTCTAATATCCCTTCCCCCAGCTACTGCGACCCCTAGTAAACATGTGCGGAACAAATTAAATGTTCCACCCTCCCCTACCCTTCCTTCCGTCACCACCACCTTCTCTTCCCAATCGTCTCTACCCCATTCCCATCTAAACGGGTCCAAAACAGGCTAAATGCGTCTCCATCACCCCCTTCCTGCTATCGCTCAGGTTGAAACGGATGAGATCGGGAACAGATTAAATGCTCCTCCCCCCCCTCCCTTCCTCACCACCAACCATACACAATAGAGTTTCTTATAGTATCAATACAATTTAATGACTTCATCTTATTTTGAGGTTAAGTACAAGAAATTTCAATTTTTTTTCAGTGAGTTGGATAGCTACAGATGTGAATGTACTGCAGAATTTGACAAAAGTCGAAACTGTAATAAATATTTAGATGTTGAGTACCCTGCAGGAGAAATTTTTACTCCTTGTAAGTAATTGAAAGTAGTCTCCTGTTGTTGAATATCACAAAGAACTATATAAATTTGTTTTTATAGTAGCAACATTGTATTCTTATGACCAGATTAAGATTTAACTAATGTAACTATGCTTGACTTAACTGTTACTATAATTACAAATTTTGTCTGACTACATATTTCTTCTTTGCCAGATAAACCTCAGCATTTGGGCTGTTTCCATGACAAAGATGTCCATTTGCGGTTTGATATTATTGAAAGAAGAGAAATGACCAGAAGCTTTTGTGCTTTACACTGCCGTACCAAAGTAATTTCTATTTGAAATAAAGAGATACTAACCTAAATTACATGTAAACTTGCACATGAATTAAAAGAAGATCACAGGAGTTACAACTAATGTATTAACTATCAAAGCATAACAAACTTCTCACAACTTTGAATTGAACTTTTAAGATATTGCACAAAATACTTTGCGTTTTTACCTAGGCTTGGAATGTAGCAGGTGTTACAAATGGTAAAACTTGTGTCTGTGGTGAAAATTTTGATATGACTAAAATATTGGATATGTCATATTGTTTCAAACGATGTCCTGGAGAACCAAGAGAATTGTGTGGTGGTGAAGAATATTCATACTCGATAATGTCTACTGGATTTCGTAAGTAAAAATGATGATTTAATATGGAAATCGCTAACTGAAATTATGTAGATGTGAGAAGGATGTTATTTTTTCTAATTTGATGTAAAATGATAAATGCTATTGAAATAAAATTATGTAACAGCAGATTTTTCTGTTATTGCAGCTTTGAAAAATTTGGGCTACCAGCAGCCAACATCACAGTCATCCACTTTGACTGTGTTATCGGCATCACGTTCTTCTGACCTTAGTGTGGATGGTTCCATGTAAATAGAAATTTTAATTTGAATGTAAAATCTAATACTGTTTGTGAACATCTCCTTGATGGCATAAGCTCTTGGTTAAATCATAATCTCCCAGATCACCATAAAAGAGGATATTTAGATGCAAAAATAGCCTTCTTTTTCAAACAACTTTTCATGCAGAAGGACTGCCCGTATTGACTGGTGAATCACGCATATCAAAGATTATAGAATGAACAACACATACCGATGTAAGTTGTGTGTGAAATAACCAGGGCATAGATATTATTTTACTACCATTTGGAACAACATTTCTTTGCGCATAGGAAATCCATTTTAGGCAATTAAATTCAGATGCAAAATACTCATATTTCAATGATTTTCCCTCTGACACATCTATACCATTGGAATGGAAAACACCTGCACTCTTCGATTGAAACAAGGAGGGTTGATTAATTATGACGTCATTAGGGAATAACGCTTAAGAATGTACAGCCTTGTTAAGGTGGGTTTGTATATAGAATACATCACGGCTAGTTCCATGTTCACTTCGAGCCACCCACTTCGAGCTCATCGGATGACCTAAATCACCTGAGTTCATTTTAACAAATAGGAAAGAAGATAGTCCATTTTGCAAATGGCTACCTTGAGAAGCCAGTAATTTGTTGATTATTTTTAAAAATAATGGATTGTCATGGGTAAGATTAGAAACATATTCTAGGCAAATTGGAATTCCATTACTGATAACATAGTCACCAGCCCAACACTTAACACTTTTAAAAGTAGACTAAAATCTCATCAATAACTGTACCTTGCACTCGTCGTGCAACGCAACCTCATCCTAATCATACTCGTTATTGAGTGTTAGGATTACTTAAAAGAAGCAGAAGAAGAAGAAATGAATCTATTATAATTCCATTGGATGGTAAGAATATGAAAGTTGATGTAATTCTGAATACACACGAAAATTTATGTAAAGAAATAACTATCTATGGAGGTGCTGGAAAAGGGTATATTTGAGACGTAAAGAAGTAAAACCAGCTTTCTTCGTGGATCTTTATTTTTCTGTCAAACCAATGAAATCACTAGTAGACTATGGGTTAAAGTCATTTTGTTTCTTGGTCATTACAATGTAAACTTATGGACAAGATATTGCACAGTTTTGCCCATATATGCATGACTTTTTTTCCAATTCATCCATTTGTACTGCAGTTCCACCTACTCAGCAACAGAGCCCAATGAGCCCACACCTTGGTGGATTGTGACTCTTGCAAGCCCTGCATACGTTTCAAAAGTTCGGGTCGAAACACAAACAGATGGTAAATTATTAGTAGCTTTGCTCTTTTGACTAAAACATGTCCCATCAAATGCTCTCTAGTTTCAAACACTCCTTTTTGGAATGCACACCATCTTTTTAGATGAATTAGTAGTTATCTTTTGCACCGTAACCTGCTTGCTTTACTGTAATTTAAAGGTATAACATTGCTTATTTCTTTTTAAAAAATTACGTCTCAAGAAAGTGTAAGAATCTGTATTTATATATTTTGATTTATCATCTAGGGGGAAATAGTATGACAGATTACACAGTAGGATTAACAAATAAGAGTCACACTGAATTTATACCTACAATCAATACCCACACAATCTGTGCCGTGCATATTTTGTCAGCAAGTGACAAAGGTAAGTAATCTGTTTTCAATCATCCTTGTGCAGAATGATGATGATTAGCTTGTATCTTACAGTTGAATAAACAATAATTTTTTGATCAATCAATCACATTATTATGGCTTATAAACAGAAATAAACCAACCTGGCATTTATTTTTTCAAGAAACATCAGGATCATATCGGCTGTGGTGTCCAAAGCCTGTGGCAACAATACCAACTGATTATGTTGTTCTTCAAAATCGGCTTGGCTTGGGACAGCTGGCTTTTCGGGAAGTCAGTGTATATGGTGGTAAGTAAATATGTTTTGAATGTACATGTGTTCAGAAACATTAGGGTTACCCCGCCACTCCAATACACCACTTGTCCATCGGGCAAGTGCTAACGTTGATCCCTGGTAACATATAAATCTTCTTTTGGACTTACTTCAAAGATAATACTGAAGAAAGCTGGTGAGTGCAAGACACTTCAAATCGGTATCTATTTGTTCATTCAACTTGTTTGTATCAAATGAAAAATAATGATTGATTTTAAATCTTTTAGTTGCTCCTTTTGACACATGCAATCCTCCCTATCAGTGTGACATCAGGAAAGCTTGGTGTAAAGGTAAATATAAATAAGTTTCATGTATATTGTTTTATGCATTCATTATAGTAAATCTTCATAATAAATCATAAACCATTTGTTTCATAAATTTTGGAAAGGATTAAATAATATGGTAGTGAATCCTATAATTCAACCTGTATTTGACCACAGGAACATTCTTTCAATTTTGGTTGATAGTACCACTCAATATTAATTTATGATACATGTAGAAATATAGATGATGATTATCAATCTTTCATAGTTATTGTGAAATATTGTACACATAAATCTAGGTATGCTGCTATACCTTCGACTTTCTTCTGACCGCATTCAAGACTACACTTTCAATGGTGGTAAATACAACTGCTACAAGGTACCATTTTCAATTATATAACTTCTAGATCTATTGTTTGGAGAATGAGTTATGTCCTAGTGACACTGATGCATATATATCTAAGACCATAGGTCACACAATGTTTATTCTCAGCCAATTTCATACATTTTCACTTCAAAGCCTCCTAGCTTGTGAATGACAAGATAAAATCCAATAGAATGTGCTACAATAATTCCTGTGCAGCAAATGCTGCCCTTCTATTGTACAAAATATGCCACACATGCAGACCCTTATCTCTTTTTGTAGTGTATTTCTTATGTAAAGTAAGTCCCTGACATTGCTCCCGAATACATTGTGCTCAGGTGGAGATGGTGAACCAGTGTTCTGCAACGGCCCAGGACCCGGGTGCGGTGTCTGGTGGTGACGGTGACAGGCCGCGGTGTGCCCTGCTCATCAGAAAACCCCCTGCTGTGGGATGGAAATTTGATAGGATACAATTCAGGTAATAATACATGTTTAATGGTTTCGCCTAAAAATGCATGATACTACATGCAGCCCTTCGCTATCACATGTTCGGGATGATGTCTGCATGTAGCACGCGCTATAGTACTAGTATATGTCTAGCCGAATGTCATACTTTTTGTAGTAGTAATTTTATAGGGTTGAGGGTAAAGGTCATGCCATAATGGCTATTTTCTTTTCATATTTGGATACCTCCCATGCGTCAAGAAGGCATAAAAATGGTATATATTCAGCTTTTTACATCAAATTTTACTCATTTGTAATTGGCTCTGACATGCACTAGATTTAAGATGACGAGTACAGAGATGGTTCGAAAGAAAGCTGCACAGGGATTTTGATTTGATGTCATAATTTCACACATAAACGCTAACATGAGGTTTCCCATAATTTCTTGTTAATTGTGAGATGGTTTAATTATGCTTTTGACGTTGCAGATTCACAATCTATGTTCAGTTGATGCTCCATCATGACAATGCAAGAGGACCAATAATCTGCATCAACCCTCGACCAGACTTGACAGGGACTTGTGTTTACATATCAAAGCCAAGGACTATTGCAGTCAGGCAAGTGCAAATTTACATTAGATTCTAAATTAAATTTTATTATCATATTAATATGTGTCCTTTAATAACAATGAAGACATATAATGCAGGGTCTTGAGGTAGATAGGAAAGTACAAGAAGTACTAAACATTTGATTGCTGTAATATTTAAGTAGTAACCATAAAAAACAATATTAAATGCTACCGGATATCTTTCGAATATGATGAAAAAGTCAATAAAAAATAGTCTACACAAGAATAGTATTTTTTGCAATTTGTGTTTTGGTCAATAGTTTCTTAAAATATAGTTCACACAAACTTGAAAGTCAATTTTCACATTTTCTCTAGAATGTTTCTGGGAGCCTCCCAATATGGACCTATATTTGAAGCAGAATTCCTTGAGCTATTGCAGCCAAAAAGATATGTGAATCTCTTTGTCTCCATTGACACTGTCCTCGGAAGAATTCAAATTCGGGTACAATTTTACTGTGCAATTACTATGCTTACAGTTTATACCAGTATGCTCACTGCAAAATAATATTTTCCTCTTCCTCTAGATAACAGGTGATACTCCAAATATTGTCACATACAGTAGATAGTTTATTAGTGATATGCTTGTCATTTAAAGTTGATGAGAACCGTGAGTCAATTATGGAAATCTGATTTTTATCTTTCACATGCAATTTTTATGTTTTTTTACCTTTTCTAACTTAATTACAAAATCATATTGGATGCGTCTTGCCAGTATACATTAGAAATATCATATGTCTTTATCAAAGATATGCTGACTATTATATTAAAAGAGTTTACAATTCGTAGGTTGACCATTTAATGCAGCAGAAAGAAAGCTTGAAGTGGAGAAGGTGGCCAATAGAAAAGGGATCACTGCTTTTTGGCTATGGAAGACTACCAGGTAACCATAATTGTCTCTTGTTACAAAACACCTTTGATCATATTTACAAATTTCTTTGACAGAAATGACAGCCTTTATCACATTACCGAAAATTTTACTTGAAAATCAAAATGACTGTGCACACTATCGTACCCCTTTTTCTAGATCTAAAATAGCAACGAACAATGGTTTGTTGCCAGATATTTTCCAGAGCCCTCAAGGGCTTTTACTCAAAGTGCTTTCTACACTTTCTCAAACTTTCATAGCCTGGTCGATGTGCTTATTTGATAAAAACTAAAAAATGTTTTTTAATATTCTGAAATATATAATATTTTTACAATTGATGCATTTTAGGATCAAAACTTTATAGCCAATTGGATGGACGTTTTCATCATGTCATGATTTGGGACTACCTTATGGATTTGTCCATCGATCATAGACCCTACCTTGGACAACATGTCTTTTATTGTAAGAAGCATTTATTGAAATTTGAGCTCATACAGCCATAATTCTTAATTCACACTGTACAAATGATAATTTTGATGAATCATAATTTTAAGTATTGAATATTCTTTTATATATTAATCATTGTCATATGTTTATTCTAGACAGAAATAGGTCTAATCTTGGGTATAAAGAAAAATAATTATCACTGACAACGTAAATCAAGCTTATTAGTAGCATAGAATCCACTGTGATATATAATTGTTGGTACAAGGAACTTTTATGAGACTAGTTATGATCAATAGTAACAAAGAACCCTCTTACTTTTAGACATCCGCCATTGCCACTCTGATTTCAACCAGTGTCTCAATGGTGGAACGTGTGTTCCTCCTGCGACCAACACAACACTCAAAGATTACACTTGCACATGTCGACCTGGAGCTACTGGCAAATACTGTGAGAATCATTGTTGTCACCCAATAAAACCAGGGCTACATCACTTAGTTCTTGTACATACAATTGCCACAGAACTGGGGTGATTGTTGTAATGCATGCAGTGTGCACACTGCAGAAGTAGATAAAGTTATACTGCTATGTAAAAACGCAAGTTTGACGTGGGTTAAGGGTCTGACCTGATTGGCTCAAATCTTGAGACAACTATATACTTTTGTTAATATGTAGGCCCTATGCAAATTATTTTATAAGGGATATAATACCTTGTGAGGTATATATAAAATATTATGTTTATAAACTATGAATATTTAAATATACATGGATTATATATTACAAATAATAGGTGAAGGGTACAGAATTTGATGGCTATTACTTTACCTGATAATTGTTGCCTTTTTTTTACTATGCAGTCACGTTTTTATGTTGTATCATTTGTGCTGTAATTTCTAATTTTTTTACATTTTTAAACTTCATGTTCGTACATAGGAAGGTGAATTTTTAAATCAATTGCAATGAGATTGTATTAGTTACAGATGCTTTTTTAGGTGAAACATTGTTGACAACGCCTCCTCTTTCATGCTATAACTGGGGAGTAGTAAGAGGGGGCCAGTGTTATTGCATGCGAGGCTACACAGGAGACTTCTGTGAGAAGAAAGTAAACCCATGCTCAAGAACACCTTGTGCCAATGGGGGCATCTGCAATAGGTAAGTAAAACAGGTGTAAACTTCTTGAAACCAAAATGTTGCACTTGAAAGGAGCTGATTTGCATACGCTTTATAGATGTGGGTGCTGTCATTCCGATACATATCGTCACTTCCCCAAATTCGTATGTGTGTCTTTGAAAACGCGTTTCGAAATGACGGAGCCCTCATCTACCCATTGAACATCCATGAAAAATATATTAAACTGTATAGCACTGTATAAACACAATGTTTTTGTTAAAAAATGACATTATGTTGTTGTCTCATTAACATTGTACTTGTAATCATATGATAAAAACCTTTTCCCTTGCAGTGTGATGAGTTCACCACCAACTTTTAACTGCACTTGCACACGTAATTATGGTGGTCCTACGTGTCAAATCGATTTGGTGCCAAATATTTCTCCTGGTAGGTAAATTAATTTTCATAATTCGTAACATTGTATTAGTGGTGAATTATGAGTTTTCAATGTGCTCCTGGTTGAAAGGATAAGCTGAAACTCCTCTCAAAGGTTTTGTAGTAAAAAGTGGAATTTTGAAGACACATTATGAAATTGATAGTTTTGTATTTTAGTCTATCAAAAAAATATGAAATAGATATGATGAACCTTACTCTCTATATAAATACCTATACGCTCTTAAGTTTGTTTTCCTGATACTTCACACAAAGTTGGGTAAACAGGAGCAGCTTGCATTGATTTCAAGTGAATCTCAAACAAATATTCTCGACATTCTCTTGCAACACAGTATATATTTTCCTGCATTTTGTGAATTTGATGATTTGTTTCCAAATCTGTCATTTTTGGTTGCCATATTCCATTCAACATCATTTTCATACTCATTGTATGATGCGTCTAACATACTGTGATGAAAGTATTTGATGCACCAGTCTTCACAGAATAATCAATTAAATGCAAGTACTTAGTCTGATGATGGACCTAGGGACTAATCTTAAAGTACTAGAGGTATGCTTGAGGAAGGGGAGGTTCATAAAACTTTTACTTGTATCATGAGGGTGTGTGTGTGTCAAAGTGATGGGTTTTTCACTGAATAGAAATTGCTCCATTGCAGCTCCATACCTAGAGGGACGAGGCTGCTATGAACGGAGTGCTGATGCCGCTTTACAACACGATTCAAAAAAAATCTCTAATATGACACTCCAAAAATGTGTCAGCCATTGTATTGATAAGGTAAGGTTTATGGTCATTGTTTTAAAACTTTGTTATTTTAGGTGATTTATAGTGCTTGCAGGTATTTAACTTGTTTTGGTGGCATTGATTATATATCACCTGGTCCAAATTTCTCATGAGTAAGATAAACCTCTGAGCTTTGAATACATTCGATGTGGAATAAAGGAGTTTGCTAAATTATGTTTTTGCCACATATAAAATACCTAAATGCACAAAGAAAGTTGCCAGCTGTTGGACTAATAGACATATATCTTGTACTTTCTGTATCTAGTCTCTGAAGTGGTACCTAATTGTCATAATGTTACTTCTGGTCAGGGTTGGAATTATGCTGGCGCAGTGAGAGGAGAATACTGCTTTTGTGGAGATTCATATGAAACTTATGGAAATAGCTCTGATTGTTCACATCCTTGTGTCGGCAATTCATCACAAATTTGTGGAGGAAATACTTCATATTCAGTATATGCCACAGGCTATCGTAAGCAAACGATTTTAAATTACTTTACATGTATTGCATCTGTGAGTACTGAGTAAATGTGAAAGTGATTTAGTACAAGTGTATTAATTTTTACATGCATTCTTTACCTTTGATTTTTAGCCACAAAGAATCTTGCGTTGGGAAGACCAACGTTTGACTCCAGCAGTTTTGTTCCATCTGATCGGGCTGTTGATGGAAACAAGTGAGTAGAACACAGTCGTATGTTGCGGCTTTATTGAGTGGGGCAATCACTTGATTGATATGCATCAAAATATCTACAGAAGTATGAAAAATTTAACTTCAATTTCATAGCCTGAGAAGACAGGTCATTTGTGGATTAAAGGATATCGCATCAAAATGTATTATAGTAATTGGGGATTTGACAAAGATGTTAGTGGTAACTTATTCATACATCATTGTCACTTGATCGAAACATCAGAAATGTTGGAAAAAGTGCTAGGTTTGGCAATTACAGTATTCGTTCTTATAAGCGCGCCCCCCTGTTTACAGAGATTAAATTAAACAAATCTTGCTCCTTTTTGCAAAGATTTCACCTACCTGGTGCCATATTGTAAGACCAACATGCCAGTATTATTCGAATAACCAAATAACCATATAACCACGCCAGGCACGTTGTGAAATATATATAGGCTATATGTTGACATTCATCGTTCGAGGTGAGCCATAAAAGAAAAAATAACTGGGAAATTTTGGGGGGGGTTATTAATATTTGTTTTTTGTTGAAACACTTATTTGTAAGTGCACTGTGCACTTATTAGAATGAATACAGAATTTGTAAATGTGATATGGACCCAAATGGCAGGTACTAAAAGCATCAAAGAAGAGGATTCTGGTAGGTGGTGGGGTTTGGGTGGCAGTGAACAGGCTTGATGTAGGCTAGGAGATTTGGGGGAAGGACATGAGGCTAGAGTTTAAGATCAGCAGCACTTGTATATTATATAAAATTCTATTAAATCTAGCAGTAATCTTAAGTGAGAGATGGTCTGTACAGTTTTCGTGGTTCTGAATTAATCTCATAGAGGCTGTTTCTTTATATAGGCGATCTTAATTTTAGGTTATATGGTACATTTTATTATAAACCATAAACATCTAGCGCAAGGATGTGGCTTGATATTTTACTCGAGCTCAATCGTGAAATTTTGCATGATGTGCCAAAGATGTAGTTTTTTTATATTTAATAATATCTATTGACCAATTTCTATAACTTGTAATTAAATCTACGAAAAATAGATAGAAAAGTTTCGTCTTTGCAGGTCTCCATACTGGTCATCAAAAACATGCACCCACACTAAGAAGGGAATCAACCCATGGTGGATGGTTAAGCTAGATGTGCCCACATATGTTCATAAAGTAAAGCTGGTCAATTGGGCTGATGGATATGGTAGGGACCCTTTTATAATATAGATCTGTTGATGTTTTTAATTGCATGAGCAATGCATGAGTTATCATTTGTCATGATGCTTACCATTTACACCAGCCCAAATGATCACGAGAGAGGCACATAATAACACATGACAGGGCTGAACGCTATCTATTGCCCTGGTGTCCTGGGCACATAAAATCTAAGTCAGGGCACATCAAATTTGATGGTGTACCAAAAAGCAAGACAGATAAACATAAGGCACATAAAAATGAGATCAGGGCACATGGATTTGGACCATCACGTGCCCTGCTGGGCACGCGAAAAAAAAAAGTTAGTGTTAAGCCCTGCATGACTCATGAGAGTGAGGGTTTGCTGAACACTGGGCCCACTTTTCTTTAAATTTTGATAACTCTCTGTCTACTGTCTTGACAAAATTTTATGTCTGTCGAGATGAGTGGAAATCATATAGATATTGACTCTGGACCACATTATAGTCATTCTCACATGTGGATATCATCAGTTGATTTATTTTTATTCAGGTAAAAGATTGCGCAATGTGTTTATTGGACTGACGAATATGAGCCATGAGCAGCGAGAACCGTCCATCAAGGGTGGCAAGCCGGACTATGTCATGTGTGCCCACAAGGAAGGATCTCTCGGCATAGAAACCAACTTTGTTTGCAAATTACCCGCTGCAAGCGTGCCTATGATGTATGTGATTGTGCAGCTGATGGCTACAGAGTATCTTTCCTTGTGTGAAGTCGAAGTTTATGGTGGTAAGTAAACAATGAATATCAAATACAATAAACATGATACATTTTTAATTGTATGTAAACTGTGTCTCATTAAATTGGTATAATTGGTTACAAATTACATATAATGACATTACGTACTGGAGCATTGACATCCTACAGTTACATGTAATAGGTGTATGTTCTTGAATTCACATATTCTTGATCAATAATAATAGTTATGGATTTTGACAACCAGCTGCTCTACAAAGTCAATCGTGAAATTGAGCATGCTGAACGAAGTGAGGGTAAATCAGACATCAGCATGCTCAATTTCACAATTGACACCACAATCGAGTGGTCGAATACCATTCTATCATGACTACAATCTACACTGAACGAGTGTATGATTCGTTTTTATTTTAAAATAAATCATATCATAACGTTCTCATTGCCATTTTGACCATGCAACGTCAGCAGCTGTATAGAAAATGTGACGGTACTAGTCTAGTGTAGACTGTGGTCCGTGACGTCGCATGGTCAAAATGGCAATGAGACCGTTATGATATGATTTATTTCAAAATAAAAATGAATAGACACTCATTTAGTGTGGATTTTAGTCATGATAATGAGACTGGTATTTGGTTAAAACCTTTGAATTTAGCCTAGTTTCGAAATTATCCACTGTAAAAACATTTGTGAATGATAAAAGACCAATATGAGATTGATTTTTGACACCAAGAAATAATAAATACAACAACTATAAGTTCGTAATTAGACTGTGGTGTGGTGGTGTCGTAGCGTGCAGTAAATCACTGGAGCGTGCAGTCAATCATATAATTGAGCACACTGATTGACCAATCAGCGTGGGTTATTGGCGGTGATTTTTGCACGGAATGATAGAATGTGATATGTACACATGTACTAGAGTAAAGTGTGTACACATAGAAAGAAGTCCCCGTTTATATGATCAACAAGCTGTGGAAAATTCTACCTTGCTGAAGTCATATCTTTCACACACTCAATAGATATTATTCCATAATTTGCTGGTGCTAATGCTATCTTTTGATATTTTAGTTCCAACATACCATCCTTGTAAGAACAAAGTAGCTTGTGATACAAACGAAAAATGGTGCAAAGGTATGTAAAAAAACATTTTGTCAATTATGAAATTAATGTGTTGATTCATCATTGAATTATTATATTATATTGTCAGCTTTATAAACTGCAAACTCTAGACTGTGTCTTCTTCATTTTGATATTTTTAGGACAATTGATGCATTTGACACTTTCATCAAATAATATAACAGATATGACATCCAATATTAATGGAGTTGAAGGTAATTAATGTTTATTATGTTCATGAAGTGGGATATGGGAAAAATGCTTTAAATTTTGTGGGGTGTGGGAAAAAAGGCAAAAATAATTAGGGATGTGCGAAAAAAAGCCACAAAAATTAGGAATGTGGTATTTCTTGACCCCTTAGGGAACGATCATAAATAACGATACCGGGGGAATCGTCCATTTTGGGGGCTCGAAGAAAATGTTGAGCGACCCCCCACCCACCCGCTAAAGAAAAGGCCTCTATATAGCCATTTCATTGCTAAAAGAAAATATTTGAAAAAATATACCGTAGTGTGATAAAAAAGTTCAGCGACCCCCCCAAAAGGAATCAGAAAAGTTGGACGACCCCCCCCCTCCACCTTTTTGGACGACCCCGCCGGTATCATTATTTATGATCGTTCCCTTATAAAGATGTGTTTTCAGCATGTCTTGATGGTAATGAAATATGAGGGTAGGGAATTGTTGTTTGAGAACACCTTGAAAACTTGGATTTCTGTCTAAAGTCACCTGCCAGACATATATTCCAATAGGGAAGTTTTTATGTTATTTATGTTATATGTCTATAGGGGTGAATGTTTTGCAAAATACAGTTTCATTGATTTAGGTTGCTATCCTGTTATCAATGTCAACAATTGTGGCGAATTTCGGCAAGACCCAACCCGTGTATCATCTGATGGTGGTACCGGCGACCGCATCAACTGTGCACTGCTTATGAACAGGCCAATACCTGGATGGAAATTTGACCGAATTACCACAGAGTGAGAGGAATATATTATGATAGCAATATATTATTAATCTAGTGTTAAACTATTACTATACATTGAACTTGTTTTTTAGTGAATGCTCACCTGAAGCTTGCGGCTATTCTCATGCCCTATTTCCCACAATGCCTTAGTCTTCACAAGATTGTGTGATGACGTTGGCCACTAGTATATTGTCGTAGATAGCAGGAAGTTTGTGCACCCCCACATTCTTTTTCCATACTTCTGTATATCCTGTGCTTACTTACTATCTGTTACTGTTTTTGTTGTTTTTTTTGGTCATTGGAAACTATATGTACTGTGCAGCATGGACTTGTATTTGTTATATTAGAAATACATGAGTTATGAGATTTGCTAAAGCAACAAATATTAGCCATAAGAAGCCAAGTACACAGGAGGCTGTCATTTAAACCGGCAAAGGTGTTAAAAAAAATGAAGCCATTATGATATGATTTTCATACCCCGGCCATAATTAGTTTAAAATATCAGCCTTATCTGCACACTTGGTACCATGATTTTCATACTCACCCCTTTCAATCCCCCTTGGACTTTGATAAATAGTATCCCAGCTTGCAGTTTATACACTGGCCACTTGCACCAGAAAAGTGTAAACTTCTAATAGCTGGTGTAAATTTCATAATGCTCGCTTCATTTTGCGAGTCACAATCAATGTTATTGTCATCACACAAAAAATTTGCAATTTTCGATTCCTTGCATAAGTGGCCAAAGAAAGTGAACATTGAGGAAACTATAACAAATGAACTTGAAACTTTGTGGTGAATACAAGTCTTCTAGACTTCAGTTAATCCTGGCGAGTATGAATTGAGTATGGCTGGCCTATTGAAAGTCACTCACCCCACTTAATGAGCATTCCACTAGCCCCAGTCACATTACCTGGTATTCTCATACTCTCAGCTACATGTAGTTGGCTGTGGGTTCAATTTTTAGCCGGTAACTCATCAGAGTTGCAAGGCCATAGTCACGCTGTCTACTTGCCTGGAAGATGACCACTCAACTGCAATTGCTGAACTGGCAATCAGTGTGCAACCGGCAATCAGTGCGCAATCGCCCCGCCGCAGGCCCCATCCGCGCATTAATATGGGGTGCATCTCATAGTATTGCCAGTTCCAGTGCTACAGACACAAACTATACATCGTTGAAAAGGGCTCATCAAGGCGTTCAAATCCATCTAACGATGGCCGAGGAATCAAGCTTCAAAGTTAAAACCTTTCTGGGGTTTTCATTTAAATATCTCATTTCATACTTTGCCAGCTTCTCAGTATGCTCAGTACTTTAATTAGTGGGAAGCTTGCTGATATGCAAACTTCATGAAAAATGAAATATAAAATGGCATGTTACACTGGTCTGATCGGGTATTGTTGTAAAGTGATTTCATTCATTTTATTTATATCATTATATTCTTAAGTGTTTTTAGTAACAAGGTTTTACTTCTATTTCTTTACAGATTTACTTTATTTGCACTGCTGATGATGCACAGTGATGAATCAAGAGGAAATCTGTTGTGCATTAACCCACAAGTCAACCTGCCGGGTACTTGTGTATACATTCCAAAGCCGCGCACCATTGCCGTACGATTGGTTCAGGAATCAAAACAACTAGGAGAGCCTTTTGAAGCAGAGTTCTCATCGCTTCTTTTGCCTTTTCGCTATGTGCATTTATTCGTGTCAGTCAATACCACATCAGGCACTATACAAATAAAGGTACCAAGTATTTATATTGTTCAGATTATTCACATCTGTGGAAGCATTTGATACTATGACCTTTACAGATAATTATATGATCATAAGAATCTCATTCTCTTTGCATGTTCACTGTACTTTAATTAATCAAATCAATTTTCAAACTTCTCTCTCTCTCTCTCACGTCTTTTTAGTAAGCATATTTCTACCAATGATAAATACTAAAAGTAATAGATATATTATATAGATTGAAATATATCTATTGTTGGTAGAAATATGCTTGCTAAAAAGACATGAGAGAGAGAGAGAAATTTGAAAATGTATCCGCAAGCACTGCGAAACACATATATATTAATCAAATCAAATTGTCTTCTTGACCAAGATTTGTATATTGTTTGAATGATCAGGTAGATGATGACTTGTGGATATTTCAACACGATGACTGGATCTCGGAGCAATTAGACCCAGGCTCCATCGTTATTGGTTATGGGGTTATGCCAGGTAATTTTATACATATGTCATTCTTTAACCAAGTTTCTATATAAGTTGAGAAATAATACTTGTATTCTAGGGCCACCATGTAAAAAAACTCTTTTTGCACTACCAATATTACATGACCTGGTGTGTTCAAAATCTTATGTTTGTTTTAACAACATGAACAAGTTATTTTTAAATTTCCAATCTCAACTACATCATTTCCAGTTCAAAATACTGACAAAGCAAACTTGTAGATCATGCTTTTTGATACAATATTATGGGGTCAACATTTATCATGGGCTATGAGGAGTATGAGAAAACCCAGAGCGGTCCACAAAACCTCCATTTCATTTTATATATGAGCTGTTTAATGAATTTTTGGATTTTAGCAGTAATTTGTTTTTCCTTTTTGCTGAGGGCTGAAATTTTTTACTAAAAATATGGTCACAATGGGTATATTTTTTCATACTCTAACAAGTAAAGGCCATGATAAACGGTAGCTCCACTGGCTTGATTATCATTTGAATACTACTAGTATACTGGTAGTTTCTCTGAGAAATTTTCACAATCTCACATTTAACTCTCATAATTGGCATTGGTGAAAAATCAGATACCGCCATTGTTTTGAATACTGATATGAGTCATGGCTATCCATGGGTTCCATTCCTGGGTAGGTGATTTCTCATTTGATAATATTCATTATGCAGGTACCAGTGTAACGCAACAGTTAGATGGACGTTTCCATGAAATTGTGTTGTGGGATTATGGGATGGATCTATCTATTGATCAAAGACCCAACCTTAACAATGAATTGTTCTACTGTAAGCCTTTTCACTATATTGTCAAAATCAATATTTAATGTATAATATTTTCATGGATTTTATTTGTTTATGTTTTTTATCAGATAAATATATATCATTGTGTTCTGTCATGGTTCTCTACATGATCAGATATTACACCACAAAACATATTGTAACCCTTGCAGTGCTAATGTTTAAACCTGTATGTAACTTATCCAGATATCCGCCACTGTGCTGCTGACTTAAAGCAGTGCTTGTTCAATGGAACGTGTCAAATGCCAGCTGACGACTACACACCTCAAGATTACAGTTGCCACTGTATGATGAAAAAGACAGGCAAAATGTGTATGTGTTTCAGTTCACTAAAAGAAAGGGCTAAACAAAGGTTAT
The DNA here is from genome assembly GCA_019095985.1 of Streblospio benedicti. NCBI lineage: Eukaryota > Metazoa > Annelida > Polychaeta > Spionida > Spionidae > Streblospio > Streblospio benedicti. Next base: position 43,247,642 of record CM032663.1, on the reverse strand, counting down.
ATCAAAAATTTGTACGTATTTAATGCAAAGAGTTCTCTCGTCAATGTTGTATAAAAATCTATGAATTTTCTTCAGGTGAAACTATTCTTTGGGATGGCAAAGCATGCTATAATTGGGGAGTTCTTAAGCCTGCTGAAAATAAGTGTGACTGCATCACTCCGTTCCAAGGAGACACTTGCGCTCTAGAGCCAGACCCATGTTTATCTCGTCCGTGTTTCAATGAGGGAAATTGTACAGGGTAGTTTTGTTTTGTTATTCCTTATCCTATTGACATATTTAATTCACTAAAGGACATATGTGTTGTCTAGCAATCTTTATACATTAACCAGATCAAATACATCATTATGTACACTTAGATGGGTTTTTTTAACATAAATTATGTTTTTATAATCTCCCATCTAAAATCGTTTGTTGTTTAAAACTTTGTTTTATACTTTCAGCCAGGTGAAGCCTACCTTCTATGAGTGCAGTTGTACTGACGGTTTCACAGGCATGCAGTGTGAGACAGACCTTGTAGGACCTTTGGTTCTGGGTATGTACGCTCCACCCTCTTATCTTATATTGCATAAGTGATATATCATGTAAAAAATGATGTATGCTATGGCCCTCTCCCTGGAAAGGCCCAACCCCAAATTTTGAGCATATCAAAGCCTAGATCATTGAGATTCCTATGTAAATACACCATCATATAAAAAAACATACTCTTAATTGACATTTTTTCAATGTAAGAGTTTGTGGCAATTTAGATGGCTGTATACTTTCTATCAGGATAACTGATTGGCTGGTTATTAATCTTACCGTATATTCACGTATAAAGGCCCCTGTGCGTTTATCAAAAAAAGTGTTGTTTTGGGGCATATTTCAAACTGAAAAAAGGTTCACTTATGGGCCCAGGGGCGTAAGTTTGAACTTTAAGCCCACCCCCACCCCCCATTTTAGCAATGAATAAGCATTGGATTATTTAGAAATGGAGAGCTAACATTTTCCCAATCACAGATTCATATGGTATATCAACCAAGATCTATATGGGCGATGATGAGTGACTTGATTTACAGTGTGCACGAAGCTTGCCGGTTAATAAAATTGGTAGTCGTTGGCGTTGTCTTTTCCATAAATGATATCTTAGTATTCTTTACTGTTTTATTACACGTCATAACTAGATAGTATAATGAAAACATTTTTATTTCAATCTTAAATAAGATGGGGAAGAAGCATCTTTTCATCTTTTACCGGACTGGATTTCATAGGAGCTTTTATAGGTGCGACCACGTTACACAATAAGATGCATCTACTACAGATACGAACTTTGCTTTCATTTTTGCGGAGCGGGCAGGACATTTGAACTACTGACCATGCACACTGACTCGGAAAAGTGCTTGTGTATATTGTTTCATATCAAAATAAGTAAGTTATTTCTATTTTCTGGCAAGCATTCGTAATAGATTGGTTAAATAACGTCACTAATGGTATATTTGAGAATGGCAATTAACAAATGCGATGTTCAATTGATTTGACACCCAGAATCACGGCAAAACATGCACGACTTAGCGATGATGAAAGCAGAGTTATACACATGACTGAAATTTCTTTCATAATATACCGTATGTAATGACATATTCGCCAGGAAAATTACTTTCGGTGTAATTACCGTGCCAAAGTAAAGTTAGGTGTGTTGGTGGAAAAAGAAATTTAGTTCAGACGCCTTTGGGCCCATATCCGAACTTTAAGCCCATGTTCGATGTTAGGCCCAGGAGCCTTTATATGTGAATAGACGGTAGGAGCTAATATGGGTGTTTCTGTTAAAGCCAGTGCTCTCCTTGCTAATTTAGCATGTTTTTCAATTTTGATGTCTGGGAATGTAAAATTTGTCTTCTTTTTTTTTTCCCAACTTTAGTAGAAAAATCGTTTGCAGAGCAGCAGCCCAGTTCTCAACTTGGTTTCTGGTAATGAGAAAATTATTATCTAGGTGACCACTAGATGTTATATTAATGTGTAATGAACCTGCTTTGCAATAGGGTATCACCGAGTGACAAATGACTGCTCTAAAGATTATTATGAAGAAATGGACCTTCCTTATGACCATCTAAAAGATTATAATATGACTCATGTGAAATGTGCTGAACATTGTGCAAGAAAAGTAAGTTTTAAACATGTTTTGTCATCACATATTTAGCCCTTCATTTTAATGTTTTGACAAGCACAGTTCTAGTTGCAATGTTTTTGCCAGGCACAGTTCAAGAATCGAAATTTAACTTGTGATTTTGAATGAAACAATTCTCAGTTGCATCACTAATAAGGTATTAAGACAATTAACTTTAGCAATCAATATCCAATCAAAACCAATATGCATTCATAACTTGTTTGTTTACAAATAGGGCTGGCACTATGCTGGTATACAGAATGGATATGACTGCTATTGTGGAGATTCTTATGGGAAATATGGCTTCAGTGATGAATGCAATATTCGGTGTGATGTTAATCCTACAGAAATATGCGGTGGTATTTGGTTGAACACCATCATTCATACTGGATATCGTAAGTGTGATTGCTCTGTATATAATACATGAAATAAGTAGAATAGCCTCCAAACTGAAATAGTTTTACAGATGGAATGAACATTATTAACATTTTATTTCAAAGATGATCATTATGATCACTGTCACTCTCCAAACACTGTTATCCCAAATAATTCAAACGTACAAAGAATTATAAAGTAGAACTATTTCGAGGAAGTTACTATATGTGTTATTATAAAAATTTCAATAAATTTAATAAAATCTAAATGATTTAAATAGATTCAACATGGAAAAAACATACAACGATGAATGGAGATTCTGATTTTTTATCAAAATTGCTGATTTTAGACCTTGTGACACTGATGTTTTTTGTTAGAGGTTGGTGCTCCTGTAATGTTCTAATCATAATACAGAGTCTTCTCTTTTTTCATAATTTTAGCAATTGATAATATTGCTCTGAAGAGAAGTGTATCACAAGTCGAGGAAATTGAAGCTGCAAGTTTAGCTGTGGATGGAGCTTGGTAATTTATTTAGTAATATTTTTACTGGCATTGTAATCTTATTGTAACTGTTCAGTCAACACTTTTTGGAACATAAATCTTAACATGTTGTAGCAGTCATATTTTGGTACTACTATTGTAATAACAATTGCTCTGTTCATGCATTTAAGAATTTGTCTCACACACACAGGACAGATACATCTGTAGGATCACTCACTAAACCAGTAATGAAACCGTGGCTAAGGATCCGTCTTGACTCACCCTCATTAGTGCATAAGGTTGTTATCTATGATCGAGGAGCTAACTTAGGTGTTTATTAATGCTTTATATTTTATGTATTGATGCATTGAGTACTTAATGCTTTAGCATAATGTTGATGAGCAATGCAATATGAGAAATCATGTTGGTTCAATGATCATCAACGTTTGTGTTTCGAATCTTTAGATTGAGGAAAACTTTATACAAAACAACATTTAATGATTTGGAAAATCCTTACTTTTATATGAAATATTCATTCACGAAGTATTTTACCTTGATTCTTGATTTAATAAAATTTATTTATTTCATTTAGGAGGAAAGCTCTATAATATGCGTATTGGTCTCTCAAATTCATCTGATGCACCTGTTATATTGGAATCTAATACTCCTGACTACATGCTTTGTGCATTTGATTTGGGTTTCCTTGGACCAAGAACTAACTTTCTGTGCAAAAACGATATGAGCCAAACTCCAGCTTTGTATGTGGTTATCCAGTTAGAAGTGAAAGGAAGTCTTGGCTTGACTGAGGTCCTAGTATTTGGAGGTATTATTTAGAGCATAGTTCTGCTTCTAATACTGCCTATAAGAGAATCATCATTGAATATATAAAGTATTACATTCAATTTAGATGACCTCTATAAAGATACCATCTCTACAGTAGTCATTTATAAAGAAACTGCTGCAAATCTCCACCAGTTGGGCTGGGTCCCACAGATATATATAATAGAGGTCTGACCGTATAGGCCAGTCAATTTGAACATTGAAATGGAAATTTTGACTAACAAGCAATTTATGTATTCTGTTAGGTCTCAGGAATGAGGGACAAATATTCCAAAAAAATTCAAGTTGGGCAAAGTTGATTTACTAACAATTATGTGGTCCATTTTCTAAGTGTAAAAGAGAAAAGTTACAGTTATCAATAGAATTTCTGCTTTAATTCTTATTCTTTGTTCAAATTTTGGGGTATATCATGATGGTTCAATTATATTTTCACATTCATTATATATTAATATTTCATTTTAGAATCTCCATGGGATCAATGTGAGCCTGCGTTTGAATGTAGCCAAGGTCACGAATGGTGCAAAAGTTAGTACTTTCTCATTGTTTTGGTTTTTTTGAATATTTCAAATTTGTAAAACTATTAGTTGTAAAAATTGCATATTGAATAAAAAATTAGTATCTACAAATAATTTTCACAATAAGAAGCTTTTTGAATTCATGTGGTTCCAGTGTTATTTATCTTAATGTGCTCAAAATAGTTTCATCTGTTTGTGTTTTCATTTTATTTTGTCCAGATATGTTGTTATACCTAACTGTGAAAGATGGGATTATCAAAGACTACACACTAAATACTCAGAGCTATGAAGGTGAGTCATAATTAATTGCTTGGATGTATTGAACATCACCGCAAGTGGGTTATGTTTGAAAATGTATGTCATACTTTTGAAATTCCTTTAGGATGTTACAAAGTTAAAGTTAAAAGATGTTCAACGAGCAAACCAGATCCTACGAAAGTTTCAACCAGTGCAAATGACATGGAAAGATGTCAGCTTGTGATACCTAAACCTATTGGAGTAGGATGGAAATTTGACAACATCAAAACAAAGTAAGCACCAAATGTCTTCAGAATATTCACTGGTTGCGCCAGGTTTTAGAAGAAAAAATGGGAGCAAATTAGAATTGCGTAAGATACTCATGTGCAAATGAGTTGATGAGAGGTTTGGCAAAAACTAATCTGGAACAATATTTCTGGGAAGGAAATACGCAATGCAATGAAGTGGGTGTGCACACATAATCCTCCCCTGCCCTGTTTAAAATATTTTGGAAACAATTACCAATATTAATGCTCACACATTATGGGTATCCATGGTATAAAGATAACAGCATAACAAATTACATACATTAATGACCACCATGATAACTAAATATTCTAATTGTTTGCAGATTCACCCTATATGCTCACCTGATTTTATACAAAGATGAGTTTCCTGGGAACCTATTCTGCATTAATCCATATTTTGATGTGCCTGGTACCTGTATCTACATGATGGGTGACCGTACAATTGGCGTTCAGCTATACAACAAAGGCCCCATTGAACCTGTTTTCAATGCCACTTTTGACTTACTGCTACGACAAATGAGATATGTTGAATTGACTGTTACAGTTAATACAGAAATAGGCAGAATACAAGTGAAGGTAATTATGACAAATATGGTTGTTTCCAAACAAGAATAACTGCTACATAATCTTCAGTCCATCACAATTCAATAGATACAATGCACCTGTGACAAAAATCCTATCTAGCGTAGCACTGGCTCTCCTAAAGAGACCACTAAAGTTGTTGTTTTTTGCCAAAGCACCCCGCATTATCTTCTGGTTACCGCTCTTTGAGCAGGATATCCAATTGGATTGGCCGCAGGTTTGGTAGTGCTAGAGTGTTGTTCATGTAGGTGTAGCTTCGGCTATCCCACCCATGGATTGACCACAGATTTCTAGGGTGCGTGTGGGTACTGCTTGACCACCGGTCAGTGGGACTTGACCAGGACTTCGTTACTAGTGCAGCGGACTGACAGTGCTTTCCATTTCCAGGGAGAAGTCCCACTCTATACTGACCCCGATGTCAGGAGACAGTGAGCTATCTTTGGGGCCTTGTGACTCAATCACAGGCGTACACGTATAGAGATAGTAAAAGAACATGAGAAGTGATAGGCGTGTGATGCCTTTATTCCTGTTCCCCCCGGGCGCAGAGAGTAAAAGTTTACACACCATTTCAATAATGACTAATTACAGCTGTATGTAAAATTGTATGCCTGTGTTTGAAAAGAGTCCATATTACATTTTGAAGTAAAAGTAAACCTACAAAAGTAAGATCTAATTATTTTTAATCTCTGAGAGAATCCTTCATTACGCACAGTTCACACCTATGGCACATAGATTGTGCTTTGATGCGGCGTGCAATGCGCCACCAAAGCATATCAAAGGTTGATTAAAGCATCAAGTTTGTGATAGAAAGTAGGAAAGCTTGAATTAGAGTGGGACATTCACCAAGAGCACCAAAACATTTTAAACTGTTTAAAAAATTTTGGAAACTCTGTCACAAATTGATGACAGCGCCGAGAGCTTATCAAAGCTTAACAAAGCGTAACAATGTGTAACAAAGCTCAGCAAAGCTTGCCTCAATGCGTCGGAAAGCTTTACAGAGCTTGGATCAAAACAGGGACCTCAGTCTTCCCGGTCTGTCACCACTTGTCGTTAAAGTATTAAGATGTTTCAAGATTTGCTGCGATGTGGAATTAAGATTTGACATGAGGTCAAACACTTTCATCAAGATCTGACACGCTTTGTTATGATTTAATGAAGGACTCACGTTTTCCCACGAATTGGGACATTTTGATGAAGGATTGACATGCTTTGTTACACTTGGCAAGCTCTCCCATGCTCTTTCACTGTCTGTCAACTTCAGTACTGCAACTTCAGTAGTGTCTGTGACTTCAGTATCACAGAAACAGAAACCCTTAGCACTGTGAAAAAAAACTACCAAAAACACAAAGATGGGACCCAAGGGAGGTAAAGGTGCAGCGGAGAATACCCAGAGACAGACGGGTAGAGACCAGGTGGGAGAAATGCCAAGAACTCCAACACTACCACTGGCAGAAGATGTAGCACACTCTAACCTTCCAGGAAATGTTCTTTCACCAGCAGCCACCCACAAAAAGCGCAGGAACAAACCCTACTATTATTCTACATTGACAGATGCACACAAAGAAGAGTTCATTGATAGGTTGAAAGACAATCCCTCCATCTAATCAGAGAATGACAGATCATAAAGACTCACAAAACAAAGAGAAACTATGGGAGGACAAAGCTGCTGGCATGTGTGTTGAGGTGGCAGCCCTCAAAACCTTTTACAAGTCCAACAGTTCCCAGATGATCCACATTAAGAGGACTGTGGGGAAGTCGGGCGAAGGTTCTGAGGCATTTAAGGGCCTGTTTCCGACACACAAGTGGGTGTGGGAGAAGGTCTCCTTCCTCAAAGACCGCATCAAAACTTTGGAACATAGAAACGTGGTGAGCATCCGTGGTAGAGGTAGAGGGAGGGGAACACCAGCAACAGCCACAGCTACAAGGCCAGCAGAACCTCCACCAACAGCAGTCCGCATCCAGTCAGAGTTTGGGCTATATCAGAGTTGCAGTCTGCAGAGACCCACTCTTGCAGACTCTCCACAGAGAGTGTTGACTTGAAGCGAAGTCTGATGGAATTTATGTCTGGCAAGAAAGGTGGTCCCTCCACATTTTCCAGACATATAGATGAAGGCCTGGCACAGCTTCCTGGGTACATCAAACCGGCCACACAGATCAAGCTAAAGACAATGCTACGCAATGGACAGAGGCAGGCTGAAGAGCGCCAGGAGTTGTTCCAGCATATGCCCACCTTCAAACAGCTTCAGTAGCAACAGGTCGCCCCAATCCAGCCACAGATTCATTTGTACCAACCAGTGGAGCAGTTGTACCTACCAAGCTCCACCACAGGCAGGAGCCCACAAATTGTTTCCCAGAGTCACAAATGGCAGCCTCTGCCATCACAGTGGTCAACCCAGCAGATGCAATGTCAACAATGTCAACAGCCCATCTGTGTCTGGGGCTCTCAAGACTCTCAGTATATGAGCCCTGCCCTGTACCCACAACCATCATCACACCACCCATGAGCTCCACCAACATCCTTGACCTGGACATGTGAACAATTAGAGCCATGGCACCCCTCACAAAGTCATCATCTTCAACAGCTACCAGCTCCCAAGACACAGCCATGACCACCCACCAAATCAGCATCTCCTGTGACCCTTCTGGGAAAACTCCTCCACCTCAACCTGAAGACGATGTTACAACCAGGAAGTAAATGTGACATTGATACTACTGAATATTGACAGTCTGAAATGTTGAAACTACTTTTGCCTCTATTATGATATTTTGTATGTATGATTTGTAAAAAGGTATGATATTTGATTTTTGTTTTGTTTGGTAACATTTTTCTTAATAATAAACAAAACAGCGTGTTTTTAAGTACATTTTGGCACATGTCAAAATTTTCAATTCTATAACCTTATTTTCTTAATTTTGTACCCTAATTTACAATAACAATATTATCTGAAGTTTCGTGGGGAAAAAATAAAGTCTTAATTTAAATTAACTTCAAGCACATGAAATGTAACAAAAGTGAAGTGGGAACGAGCACAATGCATCCTGCATTGATACAACGTACTCGGTACAAGGTTAGTGGGTGCATGTCGATCAAGGCTAAAAGGCAAAGGCTAAGACTAAATATAGCGTCAGGTGTCAGACATGTGTGTCTGAAAGCGTATAGGCAAGTTACGAAGCTTGTCTCAGTCGTCTAGGGGAATTGGTGTAGTGGTCTGCACATTCAACTATGACATATGACCGATCTGAATCATGGTTGGAAGGTCGTGAGTTCGATTCCACGATTCTCCAATACCTTTACCAGGTATTCCAAAGATGTATCTCACTGACTTTCATTTCATATGGTGGAGAATGATGGACCCGGGTGCTTCGTAGAAGCCACCGGGTAGTCCTCCAATGCCCCGGGTTACCAGTAATTGGATAACTAGTAGGGTCTGCCGAAACTGGGGTAAGTGGGCTGCCGCTCGGGTAATGTCGAACTTGGATGGGTACGTGTTCTGGGAAGGATCAGATCTGAGGATTCTTACGGGTCTCTCGGTCACGGAAAGTGGCTATGGGATGTTGTCGCGCCGGGAGAATTCCTGATCTGAAGGCCTTGGGTGTTCCTGGTACACTTGTGGTATGGAACTCCCAACCTCTCTCTCCGTTCTCACGCGTTGTCGCTTCCGCGTCGTTGGAGTTGGGAGTTGGGGGGGAATCTGTAACAAAAGTGAAGTGGGAACGAGCACAATGCATCCTGCATTGATACAACGTACTCGGTACAAGGTTAGTGGGTGCATGTTGATCAAGGCTAAAAGGCAAAGGCTAAGGCTAAATATAGCATCAGGTGTCAGACATGTGTGTCTGAAAGCATATAGGCAAGTTACGAAGCTTGTCTCAGTCGTCTAGGGGAATTGGTGTAGTGGTCTGCACATTCAACTATGACATATGACCGGTCTGAATCATGGTTGGAAGGTCGTGAGTTCGATTCCACGATTCTCCAATACCTTTACCAGGTATTCCAAAGATGTATCTCACTGACTTTCGTTTCAAAATATATAATAACAACAACAACAAAAACACAACAAAAATGAATACAAAGTACACACAATATCATGATAATTTCAAATTTTTCGTGGTCAATATTACAAACTAATGTACTGTCCTGAGCCAGAATATCATTAGATGTAGAAACTGGGCCAATGGCCTTTTATGTACACCTTGGCCTCAATAGAGGACAAGGTTCTTAAAAGGTTGAATTATGAGCAACAGTACATGAGGCAGGCCTATATAAAGGTCAGTCTTTCTGTTCTTAAAAGGTTGAATTATGATCAACAGTCATGAACCTTGTATAGTTTCTACATCAACTCTTCAGACTTCTTCATAATGCACTTGTTTTCATCATCACTCTTCATCTTCATCATCAGCCTTGGACCCATTCTTCTCTTCGACTGTATCAGGAATAACAACACCAGCCACATTCTTTGTACCAGCTTGGCATCCACAGTGGTTTCCCCTCGAAGGTGGCTGTGTAACATCTTCCCAGTCATGGGGGTCCCACCCCCCCCCTTTTCCCACCGAAATACTTCATTTTCATAGAGTTTTTCATGAAATCCCAAAGTGCCCCCCCCTTTTCCTTAAGTGCGCCCCCCTTTCCAAAAACCTGGATCTGCCTATGCCAGTGAGGTCCATGTCTCCAGGCCCCTGGGAGAAAGCTGTGCTCTTCATCCCCTTTGTCTTCCTTATTTGCTGCTCATCACCACCCTCTGCCTCAGTAGGTTGTGCAGCACTACAACAGTCTCCACTCTCCAACAAAACTCTGACGTTCTCTACTTTCTGTAGCAATGTTCCCAGCAGGCACCTGAACCAATCGGCCAGGATACTAAAGGCATTCTCCACCACTCGTCTACCTCTCTCCTCATCCATCATCCCTCTTCTACTGTATGGCTTCATCATGTAGTTCTTCAGGGTAAAAGCGCCATCACCCAGAATGAAGTATGGAATAGCTGGCTCAGTTTTCCTAGGGAAAGGAAATGATGGGCACAGGCCCTATGGATCCATCTTTTAGGCATTCAAAGAGTTCAGAGACTGTGAATATCTGAGAGTCAGATATGTGTCCTTTACCTTCCAGCTCAATCCAGATGAACTTTTACTCTGCATCTACAAAGGCCAGCATTGGTTTGGAGAAGGATCCCTTTTAATTGTGGTAGAGACTGCCTGTGTTTGCTGGCTTCTTGATGGCTATGTGCTTTCCATCCAAGGCACCAACTGCCTGCATGGGGGCCATTCCACCTCTGTTCAAACTGCTGGGCAAGGTTTTTCTATGCTTCAGGGATGATAGGTGGCTTGAAGACTTCATCTTTATATGCATGTACAATGTTGTGCACACTTCTGGAATCAGCTCGGATATGGTGGATATGCCATAGCTGAATCCATATGCCAGTAACCTGTACTTGTCCCCTGTGGCCAGATGTCTCAAAGTGATTGCCAGCTTGAGGCCAGCTATTAGGGGGTGCCTGTTGTTAGTCTGCTGCTTCTGGGTGGCTGGTGTCACTCTCTAGGATTTCATAGAATAACTCAGGGGTCAATCTGGTGAAGTTTCTGAAGGAAGCAGGGTATTCTAATCTGAGTTGTGTGTCTAGGAGGATTTTGTAATGACCATACTGTTCTCTTCTTTCTTCAGTGAGCCAAGCCTTGGTTCAGCAGCTCCTGATAAATGGTCTTCCTCCTGCTGGTAGGTCAATCTCCCATTGTCTTTGCCGTTCGTCCTCCCTCTCTTCTCCCTGAACGGCTAGGATGTAGTTATACAGCAGGGAGACAAACATAATGTCTTCTTCGGATAGATCATGATCTGGTTCATCTGCAACTTCTGGATTGGGTTGTTCTGCCATCATGTTCTGAAGTCAAAGATGCACTATTTTTGTGGATCTGCTGCATCTTTATATTATAGGACCTAGATAAAAAGCGGCATGAAAACGGCGACCTTGACTTTTGCAATATGTAACAGAGCTTAACAGAGTGTAACAATGCACAACAGAGCTTCATAATCATGACAGTGCCTGATTTAAAGCATCATAATCGCATCACAGCGTAAGGAAGCTTATCAACGCATGATTTCAAGTGTAACAAAGCCTGATCAAAGCGGGATCAATGCGTAAAGAACCATAACAAGTCAGGAAATGATTCGTACCCCAAAGCGGCAACGGATTCGTATCAGACCGTGTCAGAGCTTATCAGAACATAGCATTACTTAGGTAATCGTTATATCTACGGAAAAGTATACAAAAATGATGCCAATTTAAAGCGTGGCATGCGCTGTTAATGTGAACTATCCATAAGGAAAATAGAAAGTGAGCAAGTGGCAGTGTGATGGGCTGGCTTCTTTCTTGAACCCACCCTCTGTAGACACTGTTGGACAAGCTTTCAAATACAACTCTGGATTTACCTCCAAATCTATAATTTTCTTACGTATAAGTTTTTATAATGATGATCTATGGGCAATAGAAATTCAAGGAGTCTATTTTCATCAAGTCTTTATGTATTTTATTTTTGCAAGTGGTAGCGGTATTATGTTTCATATTTTCTTTTTAGGTAGACTCTGACTTGAGAGAACAGCAAAATGATGCATGGATACAAGATGAAATAAGTAACGGTCATATTGTGATTGGTCATGGACTCATGCCAGGTGATTTAAATGACGCCGCATCAATTTGCCAATATAAATCCATAATCTTTTAGTTACTGTATATTCTTTTTCTGACAAGTCTATTAACTCTAGATCGCAGCATTATTATGTACATAATATGGCTATAATGAAAAATAGTTTGAATGATAAAAGGAAAATGTTGACATTTCAACTTAAATGCCAAAATCTCTGAGACCAAAAATTGCCTATTCGAAAAATATTTTTTCTCACATGAATCCTTTCTAATCTTTTAACAGTTACTATGGAGGATAGACCTTTCAATGGCAGATTTCATCATATCATTCTTTGGTCTTCTGAAATGAACCTCACAAAAGACGTAAAGCAAGAAACTGGAGACTTGCAAAAATCATTGTGTAATGCTCTTTTTTTGTCTTTAAAAAAGAATTTAGCTATTACATTTTAGATAGCCATACTTCAATATTATGAATGTTTTAGGACAATTGCCAAATTGCTTGGTAAATGTTGAGAGAAATCATTATTAAATAAATATCAACCTGTAATGGACATTCAGCTGGATTGCCTTACATGTATACAAATAATTACAACGGATTAAAAACTTCATTTTTGTATTAAAATCCATTGCTTGTTTGCTTTAAAAAAAACTTTATTACTCATTGATGTATCACTTGACTTTTTTCAGATATCCGTCACTGTGAGTCACCATTGGAGCAGTGCATCAATGGAGAATGTGTGTCCCCTGCCAATGACACAGCTTTGGAAGGCCATTACTGCAACTGTGGACTCGCCTACACAGGACTACTATGTAATCATTTAGCATAAAGAATTTCATTAAATCTTCTTGTAAACATAACAAATCTAAATATGATTTTCAGATGGTCATTATGAACTTATCCAATTTCTCACACAATGTCCAGATGGCCTAACCCAGTTGAAACTATTTCAATGAGAAAATGGATGGTGTCACATTGATTGTGTTGAAATCATAACTGATTGTATTCATTTTATTGGAAACTAATTCACTCATCTTGGGACTTCATTGATCAATGATAATTCATATTCAATGATAAAAGGTGGGAGATATGATTATGTTATATTTTTTAAAACAAGCAAATAGCTTCATAAAACATAACCAACCTGTTTTGTCCATTGCCATAGGTGAAACCTTATTGGACCCCTGTTTTAGTCAGCCATGCCTCAACGATGGTACATGTATCAGGTAAAGATAAATCTTTTTAATTCTTTCTTTTTTTCCCCTGTGAGCAGAAGCTTTAATGGAATACATGTAATAGAGGATAACAAGCCAGGACATACTGAAATTATATAGATACCTATAGGAACCAGTCATGTTTTGTCTTTGGCAAGACTTTCGCTCTTATCGCAAGACAAATCATGACTGGTTCCTATAGGTATCTGTATAATTTCAGTATGTTTATATAATGGAACCCAATACAAACTTACATTCTGTGAAGCCAGGACATAGTCGGATGCAAGACATGAGTACACTCTATCATGTAAATACCTGGGAATCTAATGATAACACAAACATTTGGTGTTTCAGATTTTTAATGATAAGCATGCATTTATTGAAAAGGATGAAAATCTTGTCTTTAAGTAATTTTGTGAGATAAAACTGTATATAGATTAATAGTCGACCACCTCACCCAGATTACTTGACGAACACGAACAGGTTCGATCCCTCCAGAGTTCACAAGGAGATGATGGTCTTCCTTATTCCAATCACATGTCCCATTTTTTAAAGCTGACTTCATACCCAAAATCTGGACGCTCAAGGAACACAATAGTCCCTTATCAGCAGAGTTCACCACCCAATGATGAAAGCAGTCGTGGGTGCATTGGCCGTGTGAACTCTGGAGGGATCGACACTGTTCATGTTCCTGCGTCAGGCGTCCTCGCTAACCCGGCTATTACTTCTCATAACACAAACAGTTGTACGATTCCTACTCTAGAGAAATTCACATTGATACTTGGAAGCCTCCGATGGCAATATGCAGTGTCAGTAATTTTCTGGGCATGGGCCGTGGTCCCCCTTCCGCCTGAGGCGACAATTGACACTTATATGTCTTAAATTTTCATCTGAGCCAACTTTTCGGTGACTTAAGGGATTGGAGGTGACTCATCGACTGAGGCATGTGATTGCTATAACGATTGTACAACTGTTTGTATGACGAGAAGTAATATAATTCGTCTCTAAAAGTTGACAAATCATAACCTCAAAGACGTCTTATTTGATAAATCCCATCATCATGCATCAACAAATATCATGCCCCATTCCCCAAGATGCCTATAAATGTTAAGCTGGCAAATTCCCAGAATTTTTCTCTCCGCTAGCCAACCAAACTGGACGGAAAATGTTGGAACTTCTGTTTTTATTGCACGATGCATTTTTGAACCATGGATAACAAATTTTTTGAGCATTCACATTCTGCGTTATAATTGTTTGATGGGCTAGAACCAGACTGGGGGGAAATTTGTTGATGACATTCATGGTGTGTTTCACTTATAGCAGTAGAGCTGTGAACTTGAACATTAGCCTTCCATATTCAGGTCCGATTTGTTTATATTCTTTTCAGTAACTTGGAGGCATTCACTTTTACCTGTGACTGCACTATTAGTTTTTGGCATTGGGATTGCAGATACTATGGTAAGTATCATTTCCTTCAACATTGTATCTATTTGTAAGATGCCTATATCGCATTGTGTGTAGATAAGATGACAGAAATGATCAGACAGATTTGTAGATTTAGATATCAAGACGACATGAATTCTGACTTTCCTGCCTTATATTACAGTGGCTTGTTATACTTTTATTTTGATGTAAATATTCGTGCCATCAGCATGTTTGAGGACGTGCTGATTTTACGAAACGTTGGGATTGCCAAAAGAAATGTGATTTTTGTGGGAAAATTGATTTGGTTACATCTTTTTTCTGAAGCCTCACGGCATGTTATGGAAATTTTTATATTTCCATGTTCCATTGAAATGAAAGCCTATAATTTAGGGATAAAAGTTGTAATGATATTTTAAAATGTCGTTCTTTGTCCATTTTTGTTGAAAAATGCCACATCATGAAATACAGACAGCGGACAGATTTCAACAAAGTCATTTGCTGTGCTACATGTATGAGCTAATATATATTTAAACATAAGAAATGTACAGTGTCAGATATTTTTGCTTGGTTTTAAGCTTGACAATTGATTTTCATTTTTATTTCAATCCAAGCAATTTGTCTGTCCTAAAGCGCCGGAAGGTTATAAATTAACGGTATAACCACGAAATAATAGCACTCAGAATATGGCCCTAAGTGGTATCAGTAGAGAGTTGATCTCTTTTGGAGGTTTTAAGTGGTCTCCGTTAGGGGCAAAACCCACAGCAACGGATGCCAGCTGTACGGCTGCCGTATGGCTATTATAAACCCACAGTGACGGATCATATTAGTTGATGTACGGCATGAGACACAAAAATTTACATAAAAAATACAGTAAATGTGCTATCTTGTACACATGGCTGTAATTTCTAATCAAAATGGGCAATTACAAAGTACACGATGGGTGCCAGGAATATTAAATGGGGTGATGGATATTGAAGGAGTCTAATGTAGAAAATAAATGAATAACTAGTAAAGGATTATTTACAGGTGTGCTAAGGTGATTTGCCGTAAGGCTATATTAGATACCAATCCATCAGTATGGGTTTTACCCTATAGAAAAGTTACTAAAGCAATCCATACGACGCCGTACGGCGTCTTATGGCGCCGTACGGCTCGTTTGTGTCAATTGCCCCCCAGGCGATCAAGAAATCTGACGTACGGCAGAATTTCACTGTCAGTTTTATCTAGAGATGTCAAAATAATTTGAAGCTTCGAATAGTAAAACAGGATTCAAATGCTTCGTTATGTATTAACTTGTAAATTATAAACCCGGTATTATTCATATGAATAGGGAATATGAATAGGGACTTTGCATCGGCGGTTAGTGTACCATTGTTCTTATCACACACAGGTGCACACCTGTGTATTACAATTCTCATAAACATATTTTAAGCGAGGCATCTATTTCGCATATTGAAGGCAAGCTGTAAATTAACAACCTTCCTCTCCTTTATAAAGCATTCATGACTTTCAGGTAGGCCAGCCAACTAAATACCGGTATATGAACATAAAGTCAATGTTCCAAAAAAGACATTGTTTCATTTTGATATTAAACAGGGTTTGATTGTACAAACAGCTAAATAAACACTCTTATTTGGATAGATTATTGCATCTCAGACCCATGCAAAGCTGAGAATACCCAAGAGTGCATACCTAAGATGGAGGGCTACCAATGTGTGTGTAAACCTGAATTGACCTATATTACTGGACCAATATGCGATACAGGTAAATAAACTTGATCCTTGTTTGTATTAGTTAATCTTACATATATATGCATTTGTAATAACAATATTGATGTCATACTTAGACATATGTTTTCATGTTATACACAGTTCAAGTTATACACTAGCCTTGAGCATAAAAAATAGTCAAGTTGTGCTAGAGGGATTTGGCGGAGTATCTTTAAGAAACGTGGCCCAGCCACGGGAACCTCATGCTGAAGCTCATTCCTGCAGGCACTTGCTCATTTTTGGGTCACTATGAAAAATGTTTTACCTCAGATCTCTTGTTAATTACTCATTCAGTGCATATGGAAAGGTAATGCATGAGAGGAACAAGTAACTGAACATTTGCCTAATATCATTTATTTGTTTATTTATTTCAGCAACTTGTAAAGACAACTGTGGAGATGAATCTTCAGAAATGGGTAATTATTGTGGCTGTGATGCTTTTTGTGCTGATTACTTGGACTGCTGTGATGATTTTGAAACGCATTGTTCTGTTCGGCCGTAAATCATCACATACATCTAGAACACATTTCGCATATTACATCAAGATAGATGAGACTAAGCAATTACTATTTAGTACTAAATGTATAACTATTTGTATAGCATTGTATAGGATATTACTAGTGTTGACATAATAGATTGTATCCGACCATCGGTCTTTTGAGTTATTTAATAAGCCTCTTCTCATCAAACTGTTAGAGGTAGCATGACCAAATTAGTCATGCATGTGTTATAATTTGGAAAAAGTGCCCGGTCAATATCTATTAATCAATTGTATTTTATGTTAACTTTTATTACATGTAAAGAAATATATTCATCATGATCGAATTCACTAGTTGATCCAGATTTTCGGAGGAGGGGAAGGGCACAACCAATTGATTTCATGTGTTTTGTTCATGTAAAAGCTCGCGGAAATGGCAACCAAAAAATAATCTCATGAAAATTATACTTTTATTGAAGGGAAAGGGTGTGAGGGGAGGGGAATGCGAGTCCTGCAACACTTCTGGACTTTCCAGCATTGACTTGTTAAATATTAAGACCTTGATAAATCATATAAATTTTTACTACACAATATCTTTATAATAACAAAATTAATACTAAAGATACATGTATTAATATTTTGTTGGTGGGTATTTAGTTATTCCTAAGAGTGTGGACAACACTAATTTGGTATCTAAATTAATAATATTCTGTAAATAGTAAAACATTTATACTTCTTAGGAACTATGTTCTTCACCTGTTGACAGTTTAATCTTATGTTTTTTATTGCCGGCATGATTTTATTTTTATTTTTTATCTATTTAGAGGTTCTAGTTGAATGATAGCTAAATAGATGTAGAGATATTGACTTGCACAAACTCAAATTTCATTGTAAACATTCTTAACAAATAGAAAAAATGTAAGTAGTTTTTTCAATGTTTACTTGACTTGTCATGCTAAACCATTCTGTTTCAAATTTAAGATTTACAATATTAATGCACAACAAGTTTAATACACTGTTATGCAATATTGTTTTGTTAGTTCAAGATGTTTCAACTGTCTTACGGTGTTGGACAAATCTCTTTGAAAGTGGAGTATTGTAAAACGTTTGGAGCATATAATACCATGTTGTGAGCAATTTGGTATAGTAGGAACTGTACAAATATACAATAATTTTCAATGTTATATACTATTAACGCAAACCTATGCCACTTGAACTGTTTGATTATATATCTGTAGTTGATACTACAATAATAGTAACATGCGTAGTAGGTAATAGCGTATTATTTTGGTGCACAAAATTTGAATACATTATTTTGTCTGACAAAACAATATTGTTTCTTGAAGGCATTGGATTACAAAGAATACATTGTCTACTTCATCCTGCCATCTTTACCATTCTGACATCAGTATGAATGTTTAAAAAAAAAATACCAACACCATGAGATAGTTGAAACACCGTGGTATTAGTGGTATTAGTATGGTGGTCTGATTATGTATTAATAATTCATTTATAGAAGATAGTATGATGTATTACATTGCTTCTATCACTAGTGTCTATATTATATTAATGATTGATTTGTACCGTACATCAAAGTTTTTACACCTTAAGCTCTTGTATATATTTTTATGTTAGTAACAAAGCATTATTATTGCCCAGAAAATTCACAAAAGATCCAGCAGGAACTATGATTACCTTAGAGGGAGTTCTTTTATGTCAATATGTTAATCAATCTAAATGAACATTTCGATGTAACATATTCCAGCCACATTTATGTCTCCAGGCAAAAGCGGTAGTCTCTTGCTTGAATATGTTGGTTATCATGTAGTAAATGTTCATGTACATTGTATATGTATGAAACTGTTTTGTTTTTTTTGTTTTGTTTTGTTTCTATGTTAATGTCAGTTGTAAGGGGAAAGTCCAAGTGCAAAAGCATGTGTTGTTTTACTACCCCAAAATAAAATAAAATATTGAAACTGCTGTCACTCATAGTTCGATGATTACTTAAAAAGTGTCTTAATCTGATGACTATCATAATTAATCCGTAATCATAAATTGTAGGGAAAGGAGTTCATTAGGTGCTGACATTGTATAAAAAGTGCCTTCCCTTTAACCAATTCTTAGAGTTCAGTGCCCTCCTCTCATTTAACAACTTCAAAAACTGGCGCCTATTCCTCACACTATTTTGTTAAGGTAAAGGTACATAGGAAAAACTACTCCATAACTTTTTTTTCATTTTCATATATATGTAATAGAACAAAGTATCTTCTTTCATAAAATGTTATCATTATATTGATTGAATGTTTCCTTCCATCTTTTTTACGGCATAGAAAGAATTGGCAATTTTATATATAAGTAATAGGGAAAACCGGGACCATTATGTTTAAAACCCAATTAAAAAAACTGATACATAACTTTCCACTTAAAAATGATATTTGATGAAGAAATAATTGCTTTTCCTAAAAAGATATTAATGAATACTGGATTGCATCATTCTTTCATACATTTTTTGCTATTTGAATTCCTAAAAAGGTCAGGTGTTGGGGGGAAAAGGCATGTTGAAAATTGAAAGCTATACATGAAATGGTGTTTTTGTATGTAAAGAAGATCAAGTCTTCAACACCTACGGGTATTTATTGTGCAATGATAAAGGGTCTGAAACAATACCCATATACCCATATACTCATCTATTGGGGGGAATAACCCTCTACAAATAATAAAAAAAAAATAACTGACTGCTTTTCCAAGACTGTATGTATTGTGTTAAAAAATATAAAAGTTGTAAAATATTTTTATTACCTGAACAGCTTTTTCTGACGAATAAAAAGGTTTTTATTGCATTCACCAACACACTTTAAATAATACACAGCCAAATGAAGTTATACATGTAAATCACAGGGGCAATTTATAGACTAAAATATAAGCTAAACACTAGGTATGATTGTGTTATAGTATTAAAGTGCCAAAAAAGGCATAAGTTTATACCATGAATTTTATATAATTTCGAAGCCAGCAGCAACAGGGAAATAGCAGGCTGAAACGGCAATTTCTAGTCTCAAAATTGCTACTGGTCTATGTATATGACGTATTTCCTATGCACCATTTATTACCTTAATTAGGAATAAGGGCCATGATAAATTAAACAACTAAAAAGGAGATGACGGGAGGAATCTGATAGTGCCGTCTGCTGTAAGGTTGGAAGTACCGTGTTGAGTACATTAGATGACGACGAAAAGCTATTGCAGGTTGGATCACTTGAACTCAAAAGTCTAACACGTTTGGGAAGTAGACTGACATCCTGTCAAATATTTTCTTTTAGCAATGCAATGACTATATAGGTGTCTATATAGAGGACTTTTTCCTTAGCCCGTGGGGGGGGGGTCACTCAACTTTTTAAAATATTGATGAGGGGGTCGGTTAACTTTTTCTTCAAGCCCCCAAAAATGGACGCCCCCCCCCCCTCCCCAGTATCATTATTTATGATCGTTCCCTAAGATGTAATGACTTTCGTTTTATTGCGGGGTCTAAAAATGTGTCCAAAAGATCTCAGATCTACAATTAAGTGTTAATTAGAAAGTGATATCCCCCCCCCCTTTTTTTTTAGCAGCCTGGGTTTTTAATAACAATATCGATCTCGGGGGGGATCTAAGGCTATAATTGGGTATGGGTGTACCATTTTGACTTTAGGGACAGCACCGGTAAATATAATAAGATTTGCAAAAAGTATACCCAAAAATATAGAAAAATTCATTCAAAGTATACCCATAAATATACTAAACCCAAAGTTCATCCAACATACTACAGAAATACCTCGTGAGAAATACACAAAGCAAACAAACATTTTCACACATTTATAAATAACATTACATTAGAGATGAAAAATGGATTATCAAAGTTTATTGCAATTTCACAATAATATGCAATATTTCGATGTCAATGCCCTAAGCCCCTATGATATCAGTTTCTCTACCCTAAAATATTGTGTTTGTCTAAAATCAAGTCCCGATAATATATTTAATTCTCAAAATATGGACTCAGTGATACATCAAATATCCAAAAATAGGACCCAATGATATATCAAGAGGCTGGGAAAGGTGACCTATAATAAAGGAACGTCCGTACAAAACAAATGAGAGATTCCACCCCCGAGATCACATCTTTGACAAAGGAGAGCATTTATGAGCCCCACAAGAACGAAAAGTAACGCTTAGCACCTACAGAACAGGTTATGATTATCCGCCGTGAACCCGTTCCAACGAGGACGATTTTGATGCGGCAGGTCTCTGTCATAAATATTATTGAATAATAAAATTCGATATAAGTATACCGTTGCTACCATTCGGCCATTCACAAGGTGATTGTTAAATGTAAATTTACGATTGGAAAATAGTAAATGTCTACGGACGCAGGAAAACTTCTTTGGATAGATGTATTTTGGGTTTTATTTCGGGCGATAATAAAGTAGACTCAGACTGCACACAATATTCCCGTTAGAACAATGTTGGAATAGTAGACTATCGTTACTGATATTGTCAAACTTCAACTTTGGCAACCTACAATCTGTCTACATGCTTATAGGCTGGGTGCTAGCCCTACACGTAGAGATGAGTTAATACCCTACAACTATGGAGCCAGGTCTTCACAGTGGAGGCCTCACATCTTGGATACAGTTTCCCGTGCCAACCAACGTCTGGGGGTTCCTACGTAGGAATCTCCGCGGTTCTCCCTACAGACTGAGAGAGACAGCATATTTCACAATCGTCAGGTCATCATTAGAATATTGTGGGGCTATTTGGGACCCATCAGTTAAAGAGGAAATTGATTCCCTAGAGATTGTGCAGAGGCGAGCAGCACGTTGGGCTCGTGGAGCCCGCGGTATCATATCAGTCACAGGCCTACTGCGTGACCTTGGCTGGCAAAGTCTAGCAGACCGGCGGCAAAATCAGCGTTTATGCTTATTTTATAAGCTTTTGCATGGAGGCCTGGATTTGCCACCAGAGACCGTTGGCATTAAACTACATCAAGGTAGAGCCACTCGGGGCTCTCACCAGTGGAAGATAGTAAGACCTTCAGCCGGCGATAGGCAATCTCCACTGTGGAAATCAACAGTTTTAAGAACAATCCCGGAGTGGAACAGTCTTAACCCGGGAACTGTCAATGCCGACTCTATTACCACTTTCAAGAGTCGGCTATCTGCCAACCCTTAGGCAGAACGTACCCTCTCTCCATTCACGCGTTGCCTCATTAGAGGAGGCCAGTCTCTTATCTGAGACTGGCTAATTTGTGAATTATCTATCCAGATCCAGATCTGGGAGAGACCCAGGAACGAACATACGCTGTATATTATACGGCTAGCTGGGTGTGTGAGAAGAGAATAGCTATAGGGAGAGCCATAATATTCGCAAAGTAAAGTCGTAGGGAAGGCCATCCAAGATTGGCTTCCTGTGCCGTAATCTCAGATTCTGCACGAGAGCAGCCTACTTACTTCTCCCTAGTCCGCCCCATCACAGAATATAATTCCTTAGTCTGGGGTCCGCATCTCAAGAAAGATCAGACAGCTGGAAAGGGTCAATGCAGTGCAGCTCGGTTCATGGTGGCCGACACCTCATGGCGTAGCAGTGTAACACCCATGCTTCACTACCTAGCTTGGAAGTCACTGGAGGAACATCATAGAGACATCGGCCTCGCCTTTAACAAAGCTGCTGCTATACATGGACTCGCCACCATCCCCATCACCAATACGCTGATTGAAACCGACAGCAGTTCGAACCACCCCCACAAGTTTCGTCACATCGGTTCAAACTCCACACCATACCGACACTCTTTTTTTCCCCGCACCATACCACATAACTGTCTACTCCTAGAAGTGGTATGTCGTCCAGAGTCCCTACTCCAGGCTGAATCTGGCAACACCTCTCAGCCACATTATTTGCCCGATCGCAAAAAGGCGGCTCACTTCTCTGTGAGATATATACTGCTAGGCATTTATGGAATATTATGCAAGACAAGAAGTCTCAAACTCACCTGATAGAAATATTTTTAACAAGTCATCCGGTTTTGAATTACTCTATATATTGGCTAGAATTCAAATCATTTTCATCCATATTAAGTTAGCAACTACTGACTAAGGACACGTCTTTGTGGTAATTACCCGAGACCCCTACAGAAAATGTGACAGTTGCTTATAAAAAAAAGTACATGGCCGTGTATTAGAGCATCAATTGCACTGTTCAGCCATGCACTGTACACACAATCCATGAATTATACGTATGGCGTGAACTCCCCGTTATAGAGATCACTTAATTTTACGGTTTATGTGTTTAGCGATTGGTGCCCAACCCACCTTAATTTTTTGTAACACCTCAACCATCTTCCCAATTGAGTTCAACTTTTTGATATAATCAGATGAAGGCATAGCGATATTTACGGCCACTTTATTTTCAAATTAAAAGTAGGTGATTTTCCAAGGATATTCATGATATTTTATCTGAATTTTAATCCCCGCTGTGCCACATTTTGTCTCACCTTTGCTCCTTGTGTCTCATTTTTAAAGCCGAGCCTTGAGAAGACTCGAGCTTTATAGCCGTCGTAGGCGTTTCATTGTGTTCCCTCTTCACAGCCGTAGTAGTACTATAAGCACATCCATACGGCGCTGAAATTAGTGCCAAATTTAACTTTATCAATGAAATTGAAGCCTGCCGACAATCGCTGATGTTAATGAGCTGGGGCCGTCAAAATTAATACGCTACAATCGTGATGCATTGTGACTTGAGGAATTGATCTATCGGGACAGTCGTTTGCTTATGAATAAATAAAGTCACAATGCATCGAATCAGATAAAACTGACTGTATTAAAATATTATTAGATTTAACTAATCTCTTACCAAAGAGGCAGCACTTTTTCGTCTAATGATAGTAAAGGAATCTACATTGGCATTTAGTGTACAAAGCAGGGTTCCCACGCCTCCGTGATTTCGGAAAAAGTAAGGGAATTTGAAAAATGGTTCACGGGTCCGTGAATAGTACGTGAATATGCCGAATCGTCCATAAAACTGGGAAATGCCTGTAAATTTTGTAGCGGAATGACTAATTTCTCAATGTATAGCATCTTTTTAATAAAGGCTACTCTTAATCGGTTCTGCACTACGGTTGGTGTTTTGACATAAGACCGCATGTGATAACGGCTAATGCCCCGCTGTTTGAGCTGCTACTCTTGATCGCATCGCGCTATAATCGGTGTTGAAATATTACTGCGTCTGATAAAGGCTAATTTCCATTACAAATGGCTGTGTGGTTAAATCGGTTCAGAGTAAAAATATTTGTGAAACGAATGGATTATCATCGTCACAGTAACATAAACATCAAGAATTCACTTGTCGGATCAATTATAAACCGATTATGAAGACATGGACGAAAGGATAATTCTCAAATCACACGCAATGTTTTATAATTTGCCTTTCTGAAGTGTATCTCGAACCTGTCATTTTTAATCGAGGCCGGCAACAGCACTCGGATCTACTCGGAATGTTTTGGTTTATAGTCTACTATCCAGAAGCTCAGTCAACTCATTTACACCAGATCATTGGTGTCTTTGACAGTCCACGTTTTGCCTTTCTCAACTCCCTGGGGAGCATACAACACTGGCTGCATACAGCATTGCTGCTGTAGCGCACCACTGCTAGTTATTCACCTACCTGTACCTATTTAACGTGTAGGTACTTTTTTGAGCAGTGTGCAACCTGTTAGGGATCGTTCACAAATTACGTCAGCCAAAATTTGACCATTTTTGACCCCCCCTCGTCAGCTTTCGTCAGCAGAAAAAATGACCCCCGCTGACGTCAGCATTTTGTTCGCTTGTCCAGGTCATCTGAGTAATTATTTTAAATTGCTTTTTTGTATATTTTTTCATACGATTATTTTATCAATTTGTCAGTGCTCATGATGCACTTAAATTGAAACATGCAGAGAGTGAATGAAAAAATAAGAAAATGATCCTTAAAAGGAAGCTACTACTGGGTTCTGGTAAAGACAAGATCAAATATTTTTGTTCTCAGAACCATTTTTTACTTGACTTGCAGACGCTTTTTCTCATCTATCATGAGCGTCAACAGTGCTACTGGCTGCTGAATCTCAGTTAACGCGACCATGTAGATCATGTAATGCAAGTTGGAGCAGGTTCACGGGGAATCTCTGTATCGCGGTTGAGGTTGGGCCTGTCACGGTGGATGTGTAGTATTACATTATATTGACATCCAACCTCAACAGCGACGCAGGCAGAGAGATTCCCGCCAACCTGCTCCAACTACCTTTTACCTTTTTAATGTATCACTTTTTGTGCATAATGCACTCTTTTTTTTCAGTTGTAGCAGTTGTAGCTGTCTATAGTTTTTATTTTTATTTTTATTCCCCTGGAATTTTGTATATTTTTCAAATGCTGTTTTAGTGAAATTGGGATAAAAGCTGACGTCAGCCTGTGGCAAACCCCCCCCTTGTCAGCTTTCGTCAGCTTTCGCTGACCCCCCCCCACCCCCTGCTAGCTGGCGTAATTTGTGAGCGATCCCTTAGGGGTAAGTTTGCTCAACACTCACCACCAGACCCGACCTGGAATCGAACCCACGACCTTCTGGTCACAAGTCCAACTCCCTATCCACTCGGCCACGGAAGCACACGCATGCCGTATGCCAGTCTAATGCCAGTACGAATGAGTTAACCACAATCTAGAGGCACTTTTTTTTTCTTTTTTTAAATAATTTATGATGTCTGTTTATTTTGCATAACCAATACATTTTATCAGCACCACTGTAACAGTAGCAAATTTCTATCAACATTAACAAAATAATAAATAGCGAATAAGTTGAGTCAGAGGTCAGGGAAAAGGCCAGGGAAAAGCCAGGGAAATTTGAGGTCCGATAAAAGTGGGAACCCTGACAAAGTGTTTGTTGCAACTGCGCAGTTACTTTTTTATGATCCAGGCGTACATTGTTGATCTGTAGGAAATATCAGTCACTAAACAATTGAAGAAAGCGAAAGCAAAAGTGACAGAAATGAAGAAAATTTTACTATGCACTACCAGCTAATATTGCTGCATAAAAGTTCTCAAGCTCGGCTTTTCAGGAGTCTCACTCCTTTGATTACAAATTGGGTGAGACACGTGTCTTGCTTTCACAATTACTCGGAGTGATCACTGGCTCACTACTTGAGGCATGCCTTTAAATATATTTTCAAATGTCGCACTTGCATATCTTGTATGATCTTTGACAGTGGCAAGTCACTGTGGAATCGGCAATTTAATGCGCCGATGTAGGACGTGCATGTTTTGTGACACTCATGCATGTTATTCATGGGCTGTGAACTCTCGATGGAAGCAAGTCTTGTTAATCGCACATGCTAAGCATTACTGACAGTCATCACAAAGTCTTCCCAGAGATGAGCCAAGCCAAAAGCATATAGAGCTTCAAAGAGTCAGCTGCTTGTTACTGTTTTAACATGTAATTTTAGATAATGGATGTCGACAGCAAACACAGAGGCAGAGAAAGAGACGGAGAAAGAGATAAGGACCGTGACAGAGAACGAAAAAGGTAAGTATTTCTGGAATATTGCTTGTGTTAACTACTTTGTAGTATAGAAGTTAATTTATTTTTTCACTATCTATTGCCCGTAGAAGAAATATCTTGTACATTGTATCCTCTTTATAAAGATGAGGACATAGTACAGTTACATAATCGAATGATTTTAGCTAGACGTACATGTTGTTTAAACAGCAGACCGTGAAGTTACGTCTGACAAAATCATTATGTTAACATTTCTTGTCTAAATGTGTTTTGATTGGTTAATAGGTGGCTTTGTGTGGAGTAGTTTTTAGCTCACCTGTCGTAGACATGGTGAGCTTTTGTGATCACCTTTCGTCTGTCGTCTATCATCCGTCCGTCCACAATTCATAGTTGCACAATAGTTTCTTCATTCAAATTTCATCATTTTTTCACAGAAGTTGTATGTCTATATGATCATCATTCCATACTTGATACATGTCCCTGAGGATAAAATTGACCCCGCCCTAGGGGTCCATCAAACTTTTTTAGTGGTAAAGTGTTCATCAGTCAGTCTGTTTGTCATAATGCAAACTTTTAAAGTTCTCTGGAGATGGATAGAAGTCATAGTTCAACCTTGGCTTTATTACAGTCTGTTAGTCATAATGCAAGTTCTGTTATTACATTGCAAATTTGTATCTTTTTTGCTAAAAAATGAACATAGATAGAGGGGAGCGATTTAGGCTCTTATAGAGCCTCTTGTTTATACTGTTCTCGTAGTTAAAACTAGTTCTAGTGCGGTTTAAATAAAAGTTTCCGATTGCACAAAATGCATCATATTGTCTGTTGACTTTCTCAGATTTAGATTAGTTATAACTTGTGTTAGTGCTATTTATGTAATAGTTTCATAACGCACATAACGCATATAGCAATGATAGTACAATACTTATACAAGCACATGTATATGGAGTAATTTGTATGACAGTCAATAAGAGCCTTATGATTACATAGGAACATGTCTTATACAAGTCACAATATTTATTAAAAGTATTGCACCTTTGAGATACAGAGTATTCGCCTTATCGAACATTGTGGACATTACAACTGCCCTTTTAGTATTGCTACCCTTTTAGCAGCCTCTGTTTTGGATAACAAAATCTATGTGGCGCCACATAAATCTTGATCCTATCATTCCTATGTCAGATATGAATTTGTACTATTTGACTCCTACAATGCAAATTGTCATCATAGTGGTTGTTATAAACATTTTGGCTATGAGGCAAGTAGCTGTACAAACGTGCAAAGCATATAATATGATGGGGAGCTAGACATACAATTTGTTACATGCATATTCCGGTATTATAATTATGTACTTTTTAATATTATTCTTTGTTTCAAATTTAGACATCGGAGTCGAAGCCGAAGTAAAGAAAGAAGGAAGGACAGAAAGCGGAGCCGTAGCAGAGATAGGGATAAGCATAAAAGGAAAAGATCAAGATCTAAATCTCCAAAACAGAAGTCTAGGCAAGTTTGATATTTAAAGGAATTATTATAAACCCTAGTCCCCTTATTGATGCCTAGACAGGGTTTCCACGGTGTCTGGAAAAGTCATTCAAATTCATATTTTTCAAGATCCTGGAAAAACTGGTTAAACCTGCAATTTAAATGCTGTTTGACTGGCGAATAGATATTTTGGTATGTTCAAAATCTTGATATCTTCCAAAAATCTAATTCTTGAGTGAGATCTGCTCAACACATAATTTGGTGATATGTATTATAATATATATGTAAATGTGTGGAAAAGAAAAATAGAAATCGATCATATATATTTTATTGTCCTCTTTGGTCTTTATATAGTCCCTACAATAAATGAAGCTTAGTACATGCAACTAGAACAAATTCTAATTAAAAATCAAAATCTGTCTTGAGAAGTCATTGGAAAGTCATTGAATTTTTATGTGTGAAATCTGTGAAAACCTTGCTAGAGTTAATGTCAGCGCTTCTTTATGCAGTTTAAGTGCACATGCCAGGGCTCTACAATAGCACTTGCCCTATTGCCCGGGGCAAGTGAACTTTCTGTTCGGGCAAATGACAACTGATAAATTCTTACCCGAATGGGCAAGTGATATTTGCCATCCACAAATAATGTTGATATGATGGTATAACGCTTCTCATGGGCAATGCTCTTCCAATGTGTTTAAAATGACTGCTTCTATTAAAAAATGTTGTGCATCCTTTCTACAAACTTTTATTCATTATCAGCTAATAATCAACAGTATGAATTGCTAATAAGTGTATCCCCAAACTACGAATTGAATTGCGAAAATTTGCAGTTTCACACTACCAAACTGCAATTTTTTTTGCAATCGCAGTTAATTGCAGTCAATTTGCAAATTCAATATTTTCCAAAAACTAAGCAAATTCTTGCGGAGGATCATAAACCGTTTCAATGTCTTGTAAATCTTTGTGAATTATCAATTTGCAAAAGATATGCAATCACCTGAATAATATGCGATCACCCGCAAACATGCAAAGTAGATTGCAAATCAGATGTATGTAAATTACGAATAAATCTCAAAACCGCGAATGGGGTACACTAATTCGCAACTTGTACTGAATATCTAGTGCACAGCAGCATCGGTGACATTGATTTATTGTTACATATTGCTTTTCTTTGGAATCCAACTTTGAACTGGTGGACATACCAACCAACGATACCTTAATCAGTTTTCAAAGCATCAATATAAATTTTGTTATGTTCAAGCTAAAACAGAAGCCTACAAATACTCCTTTCCAAGAACGATACCTCAGTGGAATCTGTTCCAAACTGAGACTGTTATGCCGCATATCCGTTCCACGGCAGAGTCCACACACCTTGACATGGACCTGCCACTCCGTAACTAGAGTGTGATGTCACTTCTGCGCTATGTCCAACTTGAAATTTGCGAAATATCATTCAGATACAGAATTGAACAGTGACCCATATTTTTTGTTGCTATTAATCTTTATTAACCATGCATTTATTGTAAACTTAAGTTCGGGCAGGTGAGATAACGGTTCGGGCAAGTGGAAAATGTCAGCTACTTGCCCAAAGGGCAAGTGGCTGAAAAAGTTGTTGTAGAGCCCTGCATGCTATTGCCTGATCCTTTCAATCTTGTCAGGTACATGCCCATTACTTGTTGGCCCATATTCCTTACTGATTGGGCGACTTTTGTTACATTAGATGGGTAGTGTCTTCATTTGAAGTAAATAATTCAAAAATACTGATACAAGTTCCGCACATACAGTAAATAAATACTGTATATTCAGTATCTCCTAAAATAAATCAAATCTTATATGTACATGCACAACACTTCATAATTTGCATATATATTTATACCATTTAGTAAAGACAAGGACAAAAAGAAGGATGTCAAGAAGGAACAGCCAAAGGAAGAAGGTGTAATTGAAGAGGATCAAGATGCAAATAAACCAAAAAGGGTGCCCCTTTCGTTGGAGGAATTACTAGCAAAGAAAAAAGCTGAAGAAGAGGCACAGAGCAGAGTATGTTTTCTATTTGAATGAATGCAATATATTTCTTATATATTTTGAAACAAAGCTTTGGATTGGTTCTTTAAATAACTAATGTATTTTTATTACATATAGACTATTAGATCAAAGATAACTGTGTTATACTGATAATATTAAACCATAAACGCATAATCTTCAGCCAAAATTCTTGACAAAAGAGGAGCGTGCTGCAGAAGCATTAAAGCGCCGACAGGAGCAGGTTGAGGCACAGAGAAAGGCTATCAGTGATGCAAAGCAAAAACAGCACGAGTACGACAAGCTAGCAAGGGAATCAGCCGGTCAGTAACAGCATCTGTTCTCTACACATTCTATATCAACCGGCTTGCTGTTAAGCTTACAAACAGTACTGACGTCAATTTCATTTTCGTCTATGTACGAGACATGTAATTTTTCAGAGGTCACGACTTAATAGAAAAACAATATGTTCTTCAGCCCAGAATAAAATGACAAAGTAATGTTTATGTTAGTATTGGTACTATTTTGCTGTCGAGTATTTCAAATTGCAGACTTTAAAAAAAATAAAATTTAATGGGGGGGGGGGCACAATTTTTTAGCTCACCTGTTTTAGACATAGTGAGCTTTTGTGATGACCTTTTGTCTGTCGTCCATCGTCTGTCATCTGTCTTCCCTCTGTCAACATTTCATGTTTGCATAATAGATCCTTTATTTTTCATTCAATTGTCATAACGCTTTCACAGAAGCTATATGCCTATATGATCATCATTTCATAGTTGATAATGCTCCTGGGTGTAAAATTGACCCCACCCCAGTGGTCCATTATAATTTTTTAGTGTAAAACATAGTCACAACGACCACTGGTGTACAGTCAGTCTGTTAGTCACTTCCTCTGGCAATCTCTAGCATAATGCAACTGCATTCTTCATAGTCACAACGACCACAGATATACAGTCAGTCTGTTAGTCACTTCCTCTTGCAATGTCTATTAGGTAGACTTACGTAGGTGCCTGCACGAACTAGCCTAGTGAGATCAGAGCTGAATATGCATGTGCAGTATGGGACCCCCATTGAAGGACAGAAGAAGTGACACTGCAGAAAGTGAAGAACAGAGTGATTCGCTGCGTGTGTGGACAGAGTTCAGTGTGTCACGGCTTGCCAGGGACTTTAAGTGGACTGCCTTGGAGCAGTGCCACAAAGTTCAGCGTCAAACTCTAATGTACAAGATAGTGACACCAAGTCCAGGTTGGTCTGGTTAATGCTGACAGGAGGACTCCAGCTTCACACTGCCACAAGTTTCACCAGTGCTCCGAAAGATCTGATTCATTCCTCAATGTGACTGTTAAGGAGTGGAATCTCCTTGCCACCAATGTGGTGGAGGCTGATTCGTCAAATAGCTTCAAGAGTCAGCTGTCTGTATAGCTGGGTTGAACCAGAAAGACTACCTGGCATGATGAGATTTTGCTCCCCGCTGGTATCAAGTAAAACTTGACTAGAACTCTGCAAGCCCTGGAGAATATGCCTCTCATAGTTAAATGGCACAAACTCACAGGACTTCATGGTAGTATGGCAGTATTGGATATGTTATGTCAAGTTAATAGTTATGCAGTCATGCAATTATCTCAACGTCTTCACATATGCTCCTGGGGAAATGTGTCCATCGCTTTTGCTGGAAATAGGCCTAATTAGGCTAGATGAGTGGTAAAATGCCATCTAAATCTTCTGAACATTGATGAAACACGTTCAGGACTTTGGTCCACTCTAGAAAATGGAGCTTACTCAGTCAAGCGAACATCCAAGCCTTACTCACAGCTGGTGTTGACCTGGTTTGTGAACAGAATGAGATGATTAATGCTGATGTTGCATTCAGATATTTAGGCTTAGCAGCATTTACTCAATCTCAAGGGGGTCAACGCTGCTGAATGATCACCAGATCCAAGAAGATCTGCACTGCAGCATTGGCTGGAGAGATTTTGACATGGATAGGAATGAAGAGCTTTGATGACATGTCAAAGTAGACAAAGACCTTATTACATGACAAGAAATCAAAATGATCCAACCCAACTACTCAAAAGGATAACTTCTACAATGGACCTGTTTGTAATGAACCCTGATCCAAATCTATACTGCATCACCACCGATAAAAAGGTGTCACATGACATGTGCAATGACCTGCTCAATGTAACCAAAAAATGTAAGACTTGCTGCAATTAGTTGCGACAAGTTTGCCAAGAGGATGCCCCTAGATTCGAAAAACCTAGCCCAGAGAGAAAAGTACAGAATTATGCATCTGATGGGATCAACGTCAAAATCACAGTTTAAGACGAAACTGTCCAGGCGTTACAGGGGCAAGGGTACAACAGAATATTTGGATCTGGAGGAGGTCTTTGAGTACCCATTCACACCCGTTCCTTCAAGCACTTGGCCATGCAGATGTTCGTAAGAACAAGACATAAATCCGCACTTAAACACAAACTGGAGGTGCTTTCACAGAGAAAAAGAGAGCCGATATCCATTGATACAACACTACTGGGGTAGTTGATGCCATGTACTTGCTCCATACTCTGCAGGATATGCCATCAACAAATTGAGGCATTGCTATGATACTTTTGACTTTTGAGAAAGCTAAACAGCTATGTCTAGGTTACATTTCATCTGAGATCTCTACTAAGAGGGATCTATCAAGGAAGCTAAGAGTTCTAGAAGGGAAGCTCTGACTACAGTAATCTAGAACACAACAGGTCCTGATCACGGAAGGCCTAAAGATTGGTAGAAGGCTATCAAGTCTCCTTCCTTCAAGAATGCTTTTTTTTTTTGTTAAGGAATGGACCAACGACCAACACGGTAATGTTCTTGCAGACCATGAACTGTTGTAACTTTTGAGACATGTTACAGAATCACAGCTAATGAGGGTAAATTGGTGTGTGAAGGGATGCAACAGTTACAATGCCAACATAAGCCTGATACCAGGACAATATTCCACCTCATCACCATTCTGGACAGCAATCTTTCAGTAGAAATCATAATCTGGAGCATTGACATCAGATGTCTGTATTTACTTTTGTATTATGAAACAATTTTGGACACGGTACAACATATTCATGGACTTAGGGTTAGCTAGTAATAACACAAGGAAAACATGTATTACAATAATGCTTAAATATCTAGAAACAGAAGTTTTCGATGTTTTTCCTGATCTTCACTAACCACATTGTGGATTTGATAGCAGTCTGACCCCTTACAGTAATGATGAAAGATAAGTTCTTCACCAAGTGGTTTGCAAAGCTAGGTAGTCTTGAGGTAGATGAGGCAACTAGCAGAGGCATTGAAAGCTTTGTGTGTACTATTTATGGACACAAGAAACTCGACAGTGTCAATGCTACTTGTTTTGTTACCTTCAGAAGTATTATGCACTAACCAGACATTACCTATTGGGAAAGATAAAAGGAATTAGTTCTTCAGCTGAATAGAAAAGCCAGTGCTTCTGTTATCTCAAATATGATTTGATAAAAAAATGTAACGTCATGAGAGTGATGTCATCATGTATGTAAAGCCTACGGGTATGTCATACATATATACATTAAAGGGTACTAGTATATGTATGTCATACATAAGTTGGCATATTTAGAATGTAAGTTGACTGTTCCATCAGATGGAAAATCTTTCTACTTATGCAACCAATGATGAAAAACACGTTAAATTGATAAATTCTTGTGTTTTTCAATATAAGTACGATCCAACGGCCATCTTGGATTTAAAGGTCAAACTGAGGTCACGTCACTAAAATATCAGAATGGATTTCTGGTCTTAAAATACCATATATAATTATATAGTATGCCCATATGTAGCTGAAATCAATGTATGAAAAGGTGTGTTGTCATAAAATGGTAGCAGAGATCTTGAATTTGAAGGTCTAAATGAGGTCAACACATCAAACCAATGCCAGATATGACTTCCTTGTACTACAAAACCCCAAAACTAATGTAATAATGCATACCGTATTCATTCTTATAAGTGCACCTGCCCCATTAAGCGCACCCGCTGATAAAATTTATCAAATTTTGCTTTTTTTTCCACAAAAGATTTCATGTTTATCTCGCCATATTGTAAGACTAACGCGCCAGGCGCGTGTTGTGAAAAACACGATGGTTGGGTTGTGAAAAAACGTTCCTGGTCAGCAATAAAAGAAAAAATGCAAGAATGCGAAAAATTGTCAGGGTTCGCTTATTACTAATATTCGACGTTTGTTTTTTGTTTGAAATTTGTTTTTTGTAAGCGCACTGTCCGCTTATTAGAACGAATATGTATGCACTATAAAATGTGTATTACTTTTTTTTTATTACTATATTTTCATTTTAAAAACCATGTCCCATTTTGCGTAAGAGTCGTATTGCGGGACTTACAATGACTCTTTACAATGTCTTTTTTTTTTAAATTTTCATAAACAAAATTCACGCACAAAATCAAGGATTCAATAGTAAAAATGTGTATTACATTGAAACTTAAATGCATGTTTTCCGTCTCTGTAGAGAAAAATGACTAGTTTTGCAAAAATGGCTTTTAGGACAGGAATAATGTATTACCAATTGTGCATTACAGTTAAAGACTGGCAAAACGAAATGGCACAAATGGCACTAAAGACATCTGCTTTTGTTGCACATAAGACACAAGCTTTTGTTCGACATAACTTTAAGAAAAGATTTTGTGCAAAAAGTGGTACTTTAGATTAAGTAGAATTAGATTAAGTAGAAAAAAATCTTATCTCATGAAATATCATAATTATTCATTTGTTTTGTCATATTTAAAACACAAGATGATCATACATTATCTATCTACTTATTAAGTCAATTTACATATTACTATCTACAATATATATTATATTTCATAAAATGTAAGATCTAATCAAGTGAACAGCGGTAGATGGATTATTATTGAGACGTAATGACGTCCACATTGCAATTGTAAGCCAAAATGTAAACCAAAATGTAATCCTTAAACAGTATCTTTGCTCCGACCCATACCAACATCCTATCAATTGCAATGTGGTACTAAATATTAACAATTTGGACTCACTTATTGAAGCAATTTACCGGTTAACATTAGAATTTTATCCTACTGTTCTTTACTTGATACATTTGTACGCATAATTTTGTAAATGTATGTTGTTCTTTGAATATTGCAGAAGATCCTTATGAACGTGAAAGAAGGGAGAGAAGAGAAAGACGGGACAGAGAGGCAAGGAAAGAGCAGGAAGAAGAGCGTTTTAGGGATAAAGACCAGGCAAAAGAATTTGAAGCAATAAAAGACAGGTAATATGTATATTTACTTCCAAAATAGAAAAGATGTTCTATCAGCTGCAATTTTCCATTTTATAGGAAGATTTTCATTGTTGAAGTATTTAAAGGTTATGATAATTTTACTTACTATCTTAATTCTTGAAGAAAATTTTATCGTGGGCTTGTTTTAAGAAACAATGACGTTTACAATAATAACTAGATCAAAAGTGTTCAAAGAACACTGCGTCGCTAGAACGAAGTTGACTTATGGGCAATTAAGATATATACTGAAATAATGTATTTTTTACAATCAAGAAATTTATGAATTTGAGGAGAAAACATCAGAATGAATCAGAATCAATATATCCAGCAAAAAGATATTTGTGTTGCCATACAATAGTACTGAATGACAAGATGATAATAAATATCAATTTCAAACCCAATAATCAATTTTGCTGGTTGGTTGGAAATTGGAATATTTTTTTTTTTTTCTTGCTGGCCAATGGCATTGAATATCATTAAAAATGTCATAAATGGGCTTCTAGAAAGCAAAATTTAATTGGCAGATTGCCCAAAATCGAATCACTTTCGTGTCGCCTCATACCTCATAGTCGTTTAAAGTTTGAACGAAATCGGTTCATCTGTACACCCGCTAGCTTGTCCAGAGACATACATACATACATAGTTACAAACATAGT
The DNA here is from genome assembly GCA_019095985.1 of Streblospio benedicti. Taxonomy (NCBI): domain Eukaryota; kingdom Metazoa; phylum Annelida; class Polychaeta; order Spionida; family Spionidae; genus Streblospio; species Streblospio benedicti. Next base: position 43,211,623 of record CM032663.1, on the reverse strand, counting down.
TAGTTAGTTAGTTACAAACGAACCATTAAACACAATGCTTGCTTCAGCAGCTGAGCTGAAGCGACGCAACTAAGCTATTCAGTTCATAAATATAGAAATATTGATTTTGTGATAAATCCATATTTACAAATATTCAGTTCATGACATATACAAGATTGAATATATTATTTGCAAATTGTGCATGTTTTTACTTCTTATACTGTAATTATATATTTGTTGATTGATAATTAACAGATATCTGGGTATGGTGAAGAGGAAAAAGAAAATTCGTCGACTTAATGATAGAAAGTTTGTGTTTGATTGGGATGCAGGAGAAGACACATCAATAGATTACAACCCAATATACAAAGAACGCCATTACGTTCAATTCTATGGTAGAGGTGCCATAGCTGGAATGGATATCAAGGTATCTAGCAGTATTCATGTAATCTGTATATTATGATATGCATCGGGGTTTTTTCTTCTTTTTTTTTTTTTTTTTTTTTTAAGTACATTGAATATTTGAAAATATTTCTTAAAAAATCAAGAACATTGCTCCTAGTTTATTATTATTGTGCAAGATATCAATGAACTAATTTTACTGCCGCTAAGGGATCGCTCACAAATGACGCCACCTCAAGTTTTCATCTTTTTCAGCATGAAACACGCATCACGCAACATGGTTTCTCAATGACATAAGATTGATTTAACTGTGCCGTTAAATAAATACATTTAGATATAAATGTCCATACTTTAGACATAATTTTACAAATGTATTTAGTATATAAAGCAAACATAGCAATGTGATTGCAGCTAGTAGATATATAACAACTCACTTAAAATGTCAGAAAGTAATTTCAAATAATGTTAAATAACTACTTTTTTCCCCCAAAAGGTGACATCAGTGCGTTAGACCCCCCCCTGTCACCTTTCCTCATCTTTCGCTGTACCCCCCCTGCCGGGTGACGCCATTTGTGAATCCATCCCTAATAAGTTTTTCTTTTGATAAACAGCATCAGAAAAAAGAACAATCAAAATTCTATGGTGACCTGTTAGAAAAACGTAGAACTGAAGAAGAAAAAGAACAAGAAAAGTGAGTAGTTTTTTTAATGGCAGTAAAAGCCTTATCACTATGATACAGGCTTTGTATCCTTTTTGTATGACTAATATCACAGTTATGGTATTGCAGTATAGAAAGCAGATACAAAGGAGGTTTCCTTTTTATTTTTTGTATGTATTTGGTGAAGGGCATTGGAGATGTATTTTATATGTAAGTGAGTTAAAAACCAGTCCCAAATTGTGGGGGGAAAGTTTGCATGCTATTAGTTTCGATAATAATTTATTTTTTCTTTGTTTTAACAATATTTTTCTTAGTGTAAATTTATATTAAATTTGCAAATATTTCCATTATTATTGCTGTTAGCTTTACTTAAAAATTATGTCTTTTAAGGAAACGATTGAAAAAGGAAGCAAAGAGAGAAGCAAAGCAAAAATGGGATGACAGACACTGGAGTGAGAAGCCTCTAGAAAATATGACCGAGAGAGATTGGCGTATCTTTAAAGAAGACTATACAATTACATCCAAAGGTGGACGCATTCCTAATCCGATAAGAAATTGGAAAGAAGCCAATCTGGCCAACGACATTCTTGAAGTTATCGACAAAGCTGGATATAAGGTTAATATTGAATGTTACTCTTGGCTTTTAGAAAATAAACTTCTTATAAGACATATATCGAGAGAAAAATCAATTACTTACGTTTTTCATTGTGAATTTCAGGAGCCCACCCCTATTCAGCGGCAAGCCATTCCTATTGGTCTTCAGAATCGGGATATTATTGGTGTTGCTGAAACTGGCTCTGGAAAAACAGCTGCTTTCCTTATTCCTCTTCTTCATTGGATTCAGCAACTTCCCAAGATGGCCAGGTGATTATACCTATATGAGTTCTGCGATGCGATACATCCTTTCACTTTTTCACCAGATATTAAAAAAATTTGTCACTGATGAGCCACAGATATTTGAACACTTTCTTGGAAAAATAGATGTTGTCAGCCACTCAAGGTGCGATAACAAAAGCTTTTTAAAGCTAAAGCATGATTCCAAATGAACCATTATTTTCAGAATTGAGGATGCTGACCTTGGACCATATGCAATAGTTTTAGCTCCCACTCGAGAACTTGCACAACAGATTGAAGAAGAATCTGTTAAATTTGGAAAAGATTTGGGAGTTCGAACCGTTGCAGTTATTGGAGGTATTTAAATTGTATTACATATTTGAATATTTCTGTATATTATATGTAGGAATAATATAAGCAATTGTGACATTATATTTTGCACATTTGTCTTATAGGTATATCTCGTGAAGATCAGGGCTTCAAGCTACGGCAAGGATGCGAGATAGTCATTGCCACACCAGGTCGTCTGATAGATGTGTTAGAGAACAGATACCTGGTCCTGAATCGATGTACTTATGTGGTACTGGATGAGGTAAAAAAAATTTCAAACATTTTAGAGTTCATTTTGCTCTACTTTTTGTTGTCTTGAGTAATGATGGTAATTTTGAAGTCATATTTGAATTTTGTTACCCATGTACTTTTTTACTACATAGGCTGACAAAATGATTGACATGGGCTTTGAGCCTGATGTGCAGAAAATTCTGCAGTATTTACCAGTAACCAATCAGAAACCAGATACAGAAGATGCAGAAAATGTTGAATTGCTGCAGGAGAACTTCAAACTGAAGAACAAATTTAGGTATAGTTGTTTTTCCAATTTACTGTAGAGGAAGTGTTCAAGTTATTGGCAGTGCTCATGTTATTAGCACATCCGACTTAGGGTTGAATATTATGTTTATCTCCATGGGAGTGGATATGTAATAACAGCACATAGCAGGAGAAAATAATATAGAGATTAAATGGCTATATGGTTACTGGTAATTGGTCAATGAACAATCAAGTTTTAATATACATATTTGCTTATGAACATTAGTTCATGTAATTCAGGCAAACTGTTAAGTGGTGTTTGCACTGGAGCACTGCACACCCAGTTCGTGTGCACACCCTGTTTGTGTGTTATTTAAATAAAATTGTTAGGCTACAAACAATTAAATCTCCCCGGACGAAGTCCGAAGGGGGATTTCTTGCTTTGCTTCTGTCTGTCCGTCCGAAATAAACAGGCTAATAACTCAAAGACTACTTGAGCTATTGACTTGCAAATTGAATATGTCTTGTTTGAGGAAAAAAGTACCTCTCAAACATTTTTGTTTGTACTTTGGCCTACTTTTATGAGTGTTATGCAATAAAGTTTGTTACCACACTACAGGGAGAAGTATTTGACCTATGGTCACCAAACTTCATATTTAGCTTTCTTATACTACTCTCTAGAGCTGATTAGGTTTTGGTGTACTTTGACCTACTTTTGATGAAGTTGCGATGTGTTTTTAAAAACAGATTATTACGTAATTGTGTTTTTCTGTCTCCTGGCAACAGTTTATGAATTATCATCACCAAACTTGACATTTGGTATGACTATATCACTCTCCTCACGTGATTTGATATTGGTGTACTTTGGCCTACTTTTGTTTTTTTTTCTTTCGAATATTCGAATAAAACTATTGTTACCACTGCACTTGGGAAAGTATTTCACCTATGGTCATTAAACTTTACAGTTAAGTTCACCATACTGGTCTCCACAGTTGAATTGACGTTGGTGTACTTTGGCCTACTTTTTACGAACTTATGAGCGTTACGTAATAAACCTTGAAGTTGTTACCACTCTACAGGGAGAAGTATTTGACCTATGGTCACCAAACTTCATATCTAGCTTTGTTGTACCACTCTCCAGAGCTGATTAGATGTTGGTGTACTTTGGCCTACTTTTGATGAAATTACGATGTGTTTTAAAAACAAATTATTACGAATTTGTGTTTATCTGTCTCCTGGGAACAATTTATGACTTATCATCACCAACTTGACATTTTGTAGGACTATATCACTCCTCACGTGATTTGATAGTTTGAGTACTTTGGCCTACTTTTAAAAAATGGCCTGATCGGGGAAATGGCCTGATCGGGAAGGGGAAATTTACGGCGTTCGCAACGACTACTTGTTAGCACACAATTTTACTACTTTAAAAATTATTGCTTTCCCGGTGCCAAAGTGAAAAAATATAATTTCTAGTAAGATCTAATGTAAATAAACATGTTCAAATCCCCGATTAACGCCACGCACAAACTGGGTGTGCATGCAACGAATTGCACCATAGATCATATAATTTTAATGAATCATAACAACTGTGTTTATCATGCGACAATATAAGTAAGTAGCTTTATTTTGACACATCAAACACTATTGAGGGTTCATTAATAGCTGTGCTACGATTGTTTAAACAATAAAATGCACGAACTGGGTGCAGTGCTCTAGAGCAATCTTTAAATGTCAAATGTAAACAGGTAGAAACGATCACCAAAGCAAAAACTAGATATAGTACTTATTTTAACAAATTTACCACTCTATTATTGGGAACTTATAGAACATTGCTTATATTTCGATTATTTGGTAAAATATTTCACAAATTTCTATTATTTATGAACACAGTTACATAAGAATCGTGAGCATGTTGTAAACTGCCAATAACTTGAGCACTTCCTCAATACATTTTAATGTAAACATACTGAAAATGATAGTGTTCATTTTGCTGTGGATTCTGTTTTCAGATCGACGGTGATGTTCACGGCTACTATGCCTCCCGCTGTGGAGAGACTGGCTAGAAGTTACTTGAGGAGACCAGCTATTGTCAACATTGGTTCGGTTGGTAAACCCACTGAGCGAACTGAACAGATTGTCTACATTATCAGTGAACAGGAGAAAAGGTGTGTATGCATTGTTTTTAAATCGTTAATAGTAAGTCTAGATTTTATGCTGATATAATATAGCAATTTAGGAGTTGTGCATAATTCAAATAACATTAGCATGAAGACAATGTCTTTAACATGACCAATTATGGCAAATCTCTATTGAATTTGATTGTAAGGTATAATAATTCTGTTTCGTTTGAACTTTGAATCGAACATATAATTTAGCCCCAAACCTCTGATCATTCATTCGTATGTGCTCCGCTGAACTGTGAAATGCTCCAAAGGTTCCATCACTAAGACTTAATCACGTGGAGTGATAACATCAGAAAATTACTCATTAGATTATTATTGGTTACTATAAAAGTAGGAAAAATGTCATGAATCTCAAAACTACTTATATTTTCTAGGAAAAAGCTTGTACAAATTTTGGAGAAGGGAATTACACCTCCTATTTTGGTGTTCGTCAACCAGAAAAAAGGAGCAGATATTCTGGCTAAGTCACTGGAGAAGATGGGAGTAAGTATAAATTGGTGCTTTTCACCACTAAAGATTTTTATGTGAAAGATGTTACAATAATATTACCAGTACTACTAATGCTTGATTTTGTTTTTCCCCCATATAATTAGCAATCTAGAATAATTTTGTTGACTTTGTTTGTATGCATAGAATGTGTACATCAGCCGATTATGCTATTCATTGAAAATTTTATTCTAGTACAATGCAACAACCTTGCACGGTGGAAAAGGTCAAGAGCAGAGAGAGTTTGCGTTGGCCAGCCTCAAAGGAGGAAGCAAAGATATTCTGGTGGCAACTGATGTGGCTGGTCGTGGTATAGACATCAAAGACGTGTCTCTTGTTATTAACTATGATATGGCCAAGAATATTGACGGTAAGCCATTATATATTACTTTGATATTATTAGCTCAGTTGTCGGAGACATGGTGAGCTTTTGTGATCACTTTTTGTCCGTTGTTCTTCCATCCACAATTCATATTTGCATAATAGTTTCTTTAATTTTCATCAAACTTGCACACAATGTGTATGTCTACATGGTCATTATTCCATAGTTGAATCATCACCCTAGGAGAAAAATTGACCCCGCCCCAATGGTGCATCAATATTTTTTTTGTATAAACCATAGTTTCTTTATTTTTCATTCAATTTTCATCAAACTTGCAGACAATGTGTATGCCATACTTGAATCATCACCCTGGGGAGGAAATTGATCCCGCCCCAGGGGTCCATCAATATCTTTTTGTATAAACCATAGTTTCATTTTTCATTTAATTTTCACCAAATTAATTAAAACACAATGTGTATACCTACATGGTAATCATTCCATAGTTGAATCATCTCCCTGGGGAGGAATTTGACCCAGGGGTCCATCAAATTGTTTTTGTATAAACCATAGCTGAGTCATTTTTCATTCGATTTTCACCAAATTAAAACACTATGTGTATGACTATATGGTCATCATTCCATTCTTTAATCATGTTCCTGGGATGGGATATACAAATACCGATTTTCACTTCAGGCTGGCCAACAAGAATGTTGATGAGAAGGTACCCAATTTTTCTCATGTTTTTTATTACAAATCATTTTTGTAGATTATGTGCACAGAATCGGTAGAACAGGTCGTGCGGTAAAACTGGTGTGGCCATTAGTTTCTGCACGTCTGATGATAGCCACCTCTTCTACGACCTCAAGCAGCGCATCATGGAGTCTCCAGTGTCCACGTGTCCACCGGAACTGGCCAACCATCCCGAGGCTCAGCAGCCTGGGGGCGTGGCCGCAAAGAAAACCTTCGCTAAATGGCAGCATTAGCTGCTGCAGCAAAACTCTGCGACAGACAGGATGCTGGACAGAGCGATCATTATAGTAATGGTCAATGAAATTAGAAAGATCTATCACTTCTCCACGGACCCGTTCACCTCATGTCACTTGAGTAATGTCGTCATTGGCTACTTAATCCAACATAATTGAAAGCAAAAAATATTTTGTCAAAAGTGACACAGAAAAATAATTGTGAGATTGGTGTGCTTTGCGTTTTTCTGAAACAATTATGTGCCCTTATTAATTAGTTGAAATTACTTTCTTGAGTCTATTAATTAAAATAGTGTTTTCAATATTTTATCAAAAATAACTTTTTAGCTTCATTTCATCTGTATTTTCTAATAGATCTAACTCTGACATTAAGAAGTATCATGCCTGCATAAGGATTATTTATTTCTGGCGGTATTCATTTACCCAGACAGTGACAATATTTCAGTTTCACACTCTATGGTGGATGTTTTTGTTTTTTCTTAGAACTAAAAATAATAGATTTGAGATAATACCATTCATAATAATGAAAGTAGGTGCAATACAATGGATTTCATCATGTGGAGTCTAAAGATGTGATGTGGCTTGTAGAATGAAGTTGATTTAATTCAGATTTCATAAATTATTGAATATGAATATCT
>CM032663.1:43170417-43195511 GCA_019095985.1 Streblospio benedicti | reverse complement strand
AAAACAGGTCTACCTACAGGCCTATAGAGGAAGTTATATAGTCCTTGATCTAGTGAGTACAGTAGAACCTCCAATTAAGATCACCTCTTTATTGAGAACACCTCTGTAATAAGATCACTTTTCTCGATCCCAATCTTTTAACATGATTCCAATTGGATCCTCCATAAATGGACCACACCTCTTCATTGAGACCACTTTAAATTGGTTCCACAAATGGTCTTAATAGAGAGGTTCTACTGTACTTTCTTAAATTATCAAGAAAGGGAGGCACATAGTTTTATTGTATAGCTACAAATCCTCATTCCTGGCAGCTTAAAAATGTTCTCTCCACTTGCTGAAACCAAAAATCTAAGAAAGTTAGCACAGAGAAGGGTATCAGCTAGACAAGTGAAGGTTGTTAGAAATAAACTAATAATTATTGTTTTAAGAAGATTGGCCTGTTACTGGCCTATCTTAAACACCAAATATCCTGGTACACCCGCAATATTTATGCTATAATAGCATCTGTGCAATTATTTTGGCTACTACAATATGAGAAATTGTGGTAAAATATTTTTAGCTGGTCACCTATATTTGTCCAGGTTCTGGACACAAAAGTTTCTGACTGATCACGTTCTACACACGTTTTAATGTGCAACCGGTTGTGAGAATTAAATGACCATCTGCAACCAAAGATTCAACCCCACAATGAGGCAAACATTTCAGACATTCTCCACCAAACTTTGTATAGTACTTATCTTATAAGCACTACTCATCCGGGAACAGAGATGTACAGTTTACACCAATGTAAGAACAGGAGGCAACCTGGAGCTGACACTCAAGTTTTGAACTTATGATGGTAATATGGCAATGATATTTTTTTTAACTTGCAGATACTAACCAACTCTAAAGCATGGCTTGCAATAATGATGTAGTGGAGAGTATATGTGAGAAAGTTCCATGTCGAAAGTCTCAAATAGTGACCCTTCTATCACTGATGGGAGAGGTGTGTATGATGGAAAATGTTGTTTTTCTTTTTAGGCCCCATAAAAATAATAAAATGTTTCTTTTTTCCCACCTGTGTTAGTGCACCAACATTTTTGTTGCCTCCCAGTGATAAAAAACCAACACAAAACAAACGTCTCTATTGGTGTCAGGCCTGTCATTTGTTTGCTATGCACATTAGATATTATACTTCATTGATTATTCTAGTTGTTTTATAAGTGATGTTTTATGATTTTGACAATAGGAAGACATTGTTCACATACAATTGTAACACAAGTAGCTCATTCATGGCCCAATATTCAACTGGAAAAATTAAAGATTTTGCGTGGAAGAAAAATAAAAAATAAAAAGTGAACCCCTCCCCATTTTATTTATAATATAAGGACGGAAAAATCAGCAAAATAAAAAATAAAGAATAAAATTGACCTCCCTCCTATGTGTAGAAAAATAGGCAGGACGAGAAACATTTTATTAATTTTATGGAGCCTTACCAGCATTAAGACACAGAACACATTAATCTAAAAGTACAAATGTTGTAAAATGTTTGTATCTATTTTATTGCAAATTATGTTAATAATTGATATTATTAATATATGTTATATTTACAGTTGAACCTCCAATTAAGACCACCTCTATAATAAGACCACTTTTCACCGTCCCAAAGCTTCATACAGCTACCAGAATGAACCTCTGTAAAGAGACCATCTCTATTGAGACCACCTAACACTGGGCCCAAAGGTGGTCCTAATAGAGAGGTTCTACTGTAATTTTATCTAATGCTTATGTATTTATTTTTAATGTAGTCTGATGATTGGGTCGTTCCAAGTTTATTTTTCTATGGTCACACAGGGTGTGGGAAATCATTAGTAATAGATGCTATCATGAAACATTGTAAAGTAAGTATGTTAGTTTTTATCAATATCACATATGACTAAATTAAACAACAAACTAATTATTACTATATGATAGAACAATCTAGATTATTGATATTTAACAAAAAATGAATAACTAGCATTCCACCTCTCCACTAAGCTCAAGCTTCTATATTTGATTAGGGTTAAATATAATCTGATTCCATATATTTTATAAAAATTCTAGATTGAGACTACAAGAATAAATATACTATGCAAATGGTAACTTGTTTTGCAGCTTCCACACGTCCTGGTGAATTGCGTTGAGTGCTTCTCCTCTCGACTTCTTTTTGAACACATTCTCAATGCTGTGGCTGGTCACAGTCCATCTGCGGAAAATGATTATACAAACTATGCAAAATGTGATAACATGAATGACTTTGTGCGGTCTTTCAATGAAACTAGAGGTGACAATTGCGACACATTTTACATTGTAAGTTACTTATCCTAGTGTGAAAATATGTACTTTTTAATTCTTCTTTCTTAATTTTTCATCTGTTACTTCACCATTGATTGTTATTAAATTTCTTTTTGTAAGGTTCTAGACAAGGCAGAACGCTTACGAGACATGGATGTGAATCTTTTACCAGGACTTCTAAGATTACAAGAATTGAGTGGTCGTAATGTGTGTATTATTCTCCTTACGGAAATTGTTTGGGAAAAGTTTAGAACAGGAACAGGCGTTGTTGAACCAATGGTTATCCACTTTCAGGATTATTCCAAAGGTGGAGTACAAGTGTAGTGCAATTCCATGAATTCATTGTAATTGAAAATATACTATCATTTATAATTGGAACTTGGAAATAATGTTTGTATTTTGATTATCTTGAGTGACATATGTTTTATATTTCAGATGAATTGATGGAAATTTTAAGTATGGATTGTCCAGCTAAATACCCGACTGACTTTTATAAGATGTATCTTAATCTCTTAATGTCTGTATTCTTCCTTGTGTGTAAGAATCTTCCTGAACTCAGACATTTGGTAAGTAGATTATGTATGCAATGTTGTTTTTTTCATCTTTTTTACGATAGGAATATTTTTGTTGATTAAATGCTTTATGCTTATGTAGTGTGCAATAAGAGATTTGATAAATATTTGTATTATTTTAAGGCGATGCTCAACTTTGAAAAATATGTTGAACCCATCAAAAAAGGAGAATGTAAGTTAAATTTACTACCTGGTAGTTTTATATAGACATCTCAATGATTATAGAAATCAAACGCTTGCACTTGTATTTAATTAAAAAAAATAGATATTTCGTTGTATTAAGAATGTGTTGTAATTTGTTTTTATTCAGCTACTATAGAAGACACGAGAAAGTTATGGAGAAACATAGAACCCCATTTGAAGAAAGCCTTGCAAACAGTATATCTTCGTGAAATTTCCAGGTATGTATCACCTTCGGCTTGATTATCAAAACGAACTCAACAAACAACCATTACACACAGATATTTGACACAATATGTAGTACATGACGTTGTGTATATCAGAGGCCTGTGTGGTTGCGGGTTTCATATTAATGGTCTAGTCGTAAAAATAATTCAAAACCACAATCAGGTCTTTCTTCACAAATACACTCCGCATTGGCATTTGTGTAACTCTGGTTCTCTTTCAGCTAACATAGGTAATATATGTAGGTTTTGAAGAGTAGCAGATCGTGATTAATTTAAAATGTATCTTTCTGTTGCCATTAAAAAGTAGAAATGACACAAAAATTACCCTTGCCAAAATTCACAAACCACTCGCCCTACACTCCCCACTGACTCAGAGATGCAAGTTTGACCACCCATCTAGAATATGGCCTTCTGATTGCTTATCATGTATATCTATCAAACTACCCGTATATTGCACATGTACTTGAAACAAGATATATATATATATGTAGTACAAGTTGTGCCTACTTTTGCAGAAATGACTAAAATATATATTATGATAATAACTTTAATTTGTTTTTGTGTGCCGGTATGTTAGTGCAATTATAATACAATGTACCGGTAAGTTGAATTATTTATTTTTTTTTTTCAGTGCACAATGGGAGAAAATGCAAAAAGAGAATGCAGAAAGTTCAAATCAACATGGTAAATAGATTTGATGACAAAACATTGATTTTTGGAATATGTTACATGTTCATTAGTTGATGATTTGCATACTCTTTATGTAATTTTTACAGGACTTTCATCTCGAGTAAATATTGAGCTTCCATTTTACTCAAAATATATGTTGATAGCAGCTTACTTAGCATCCTATAATCCAGCTAAAACGGACAAAAGGTTTTTCACTAAGGTAAGTATCTTACCAGATAATGTACGTTCAATGTACATGTAGTATTGAGCATTTGGACATGGGTCAGAAAATTCTCTTCATTTTGAATGGTTAACTTTTTTACTTCCATTTTCAGCATTCATGCCCGTAGTAATTGTTTGTATATGTAAGCAGAACAATATCAGTCAAATAATTACTTTTCTAATGTAGTAGAAATTAAGGTGGAATAGAAAAGGTTAATTGTGTCGCTTCAGCTCAGCTGCTGAAGCAAGCATTGTGTTTCGTTCGTTTGTAACGAACTAACTGACTACATGTAATGTGCTGACAGCAAATTCAGAACGATACATTTTCAATCATAACAAAAAATTGTAATGAACATCAAAATAAAAAATTATAGGAATGAAACGCTATTTTTTTGCCAGATCTACATTGCAATTTTGAATATGCTGATTGGTTTACATAATAGTGAACACTTACATGAAAATGGCACTTTTCCAGTGTCTGAGAGAGACAGGCAAACATTTTGAACAAGTCAAAATTGGGGATTAGGTACCATGATTGGAACAGCCAAGTTTATATTTTTGATTTGCATACACATGGATAGTCACATAATTGGTGATACATGAATGTGTATGCAAATGAAAACTAGATAAAAATTGCTCAGAGAGCACAGCGTCGCTAGAGCAACATTGACCCATGGGCAATATTAAGGATGTTTGCTTTGCAATCAAAGCAGAAAAAAAGTCTTACTCGATGCGTGACTCATCCTGCATCTATGTTCTTGGCATTAGATTGCAGGCGCTTTTAAACATGGCTAAAGTAAATATCTGTTGCCCATGAGTCAACATTAATATGGTAACTCTGTGCTCTCTGAGTACTTTTATTCCAATATAACCACTATGCCAATTCGATGGTCTTGTTTCGAACAGTATTGAAACTATAGTAGAAAAATAGAAAGACAAATAATTAAAATGGGCCTCTGGAAGGTAAACTCTAATTGGCAAAGTGCCAAAATTGAATGCAGTTAATGTTTAGTAGGCATGTAAGCATTGTACAAAGTTTGAATGCTTTCTCACAAGCATCAACAAAACTTGCAGAAAATGTTGAAAATGGACCCAAAATGGCACTATGGAAAGCACACTTTAATTGGCAAAGTGCCCCAAATCGAATCACTTCGGTGTCGCGTCATACCAAATAGTTGTGTAAAGTTTGAACGAAATAGGGCGAAGCGTAAAAGCTCTAGCTTGTCCGGAGACAAACAAACAAACAAACAAACATACATACATACATACATACATACATACATACATACATACATACATACATACATACATACATACATAAATACATACAGTTACAAACCGAAGTGATTCGATTTTGGGCGCTCTGCAAATTAAATTGTGCTTTCTAGAAGCGCTTTAATGACTTTGTGATAATATTCAATGCACTTAGCCCGCAAGAAAAATCAATATTCCAACCAAGCAGCAAAATTGATTATTGGATTTGAAACTGATATTGATTATTATCTATTATTCAGTATTATTATGGTGCATCGGAACAACTCGTGAGTTCGTATTTTCGAGTTGAAAAGTCGTAGGTACAAGTTGTGGCTATTCGATACTACATAACAACTGGGAAATATATCTGTTTAAAAAATTGCCTGCAGAGTACACATACCCAGACTTAAACGAATGGTTTAATATATATCTATCAATCTCATTAATTTGGAAGACTTTTAGCCTGTTGTTATCAATATAATTTATGAAACTGTCTGCGATATTAGAAGAAGTTATCGGCGCTGCCATTTTGTCAGTCAGTGCGCATGCGCACGACCATCTCGTAGTGATCCCTTCAGCTCCGAGTTCACCAGAGGTAAACACGAGATAAAATTGTATCGAATGGTTTTCACCACTCGTGAACTCGTGTTTACCAAAGTACGCCCCCATTATATGGCAACACAAATATCTTTTTTGCTGGATTCTGATTCATTCTGATGTTTTCTCCTCAAATTCATAAATTTCTTGATTGTAAAGTATACATTATTTCAGTATGTATCTTAATTGCCCATAAGTCAACGTTGTTCTACCGACGCAGTGTTCTTTGAACACTTTTGATCTAGTTAATGATTGTATTTCAGTTAGGGGCCAATCATATTATAATACATGTGAGAATAGAGGGCATTCATTTGATTGGGGCTCAATTTTGATAGGTGACAAGGAGGAGTGTGCAAAAATTTAATTCTCTTATGTCAAAGGTGCTCTATTCTTTAAATACACTAGTAATAATTTACCAGTATGCACTTGTGAATTCACACTTTTTTCACATTCATGTACTTCTTAATGAGCATGGTAAAAGTGATTGATATACCATATTCGTTCTTATAAGTGCACCTGCCCCATTAAGCGCACCCCCCTGTTTACACATATTAAATTAATCAAATTTTCCTTTTTTCCCCACAATGATTTCATGTTTATCTCGCCATATTGTAAGACTAACATGCCGGTATGCACCAGGTGCGTTGTGAAAAAGACTTAATACGCCGGTCACGATGTGAAAAACACCCCAGTTGCGTTGTGAAAGAAAATTTGCGGTCAGCAATAAAAGAAAAAAATGTAATAACCGCGAAAAATTGTCTGGGTGCGCTTATTACTAACATTCGACATTTGTCTTAGGTTGAAATTTGGTTTTTGTAAGCGCACTGTGCGCTTATTAGAATGAATACGATACGTATACTAATAGATAATACTACTAAGCACTGTAAATCCATTAAATTTTGAGTGCCTTTTAATTTGAATTTTTTTCAATATGTTTACACTAATACATGTAGTTACTTATGGGTTTGGATGCGGTTCTCTTCCGTTTTCAAACTTATTTCATGGGAGGGCAATCCACTTAAAAATCAGTGAAAGTGAGGATGTGCAACTCTCATACTGTGACAAAATCAAATAATCAACTTGCCCTCTGCGATTAATTACGATCAATCCCTTTTGGAGAAGAGCAGTAGGATTTTTTCACTTATCTGATGACTTGTTAACCTGTTTAACAATGCGTGTAGGGAAAAGTGCTCTATAATATTGTCATCAGTTTGAAAAAGCTACTATCATTGTAGAATGCTGGGAAAATCAACAAGCGAATTCAGCTGGCTCAACAGAAGAAGCAGGACCGGGTATGTATACTGACAATGCCAAACTTGAATGATTTGTTATTAATTTGTATATTCTGATGAAGTGTACAATTCATCAGTGCTTAAATTGATATTAGAACGTAGGAAATATTTGAAGAATTGATGTTCATTGAATTATTATTATCACAACTCATTGTTAAGTGCTACAGTGTCTATATCTGATTGAGCTGGTCATGCGAAGTGTTTAAATTTTAAGGAACTGAACAGTTGGATATTTTAAACAATCTTCATTCTTTTTTACAGACTGCGAATCAGTTGCTTGGACCAAAGCCATTTCCTCTTGACAGACTAATGGCGATCTTCTATTCCATTGTTGATGCTCGAGTAACACCCACAGCAAATATATTTACTCAGGTTTCTGTCATCTTAATAACTTATTTTCTGTTTATTCAGTTCTTTAATTGTTATATCGTTGAAGTTTAATATATTTTGTGTCACATACGTTTTTTCAAGGTGTTTTATTGTTGTTTATTGCTAAAATGAAATTGGTAATAAAATAGAGTATTTTTAATAATGGTGTACATGCTCTTCGGTAACTTTTAACTGATATCCATGAATAAGGTTAATTTTCACTTCGTTTTTCATCCAAGTTTTGTATGTTTTTTTCAGATTAGTTCCCTGGTGAGTCTTGGGTTGCTGGGACAAGTAGCTAGCAATGACCAGATTGAGTGTCCTAAGTATAAATGTTTGGTGAATCTTGATTTTGTGAAGGGTATTGCCAGGTATGTAGATTTTTTATCATATCCATTATATTCTATTGTTCTATTATATTTATTGCTTTGTTTTAGTATAAGATATTAACAAACAAAAATTCATCATTAATCTATGATTGTGAAGAAAAAATATTTAAGATGCCATAACAATTTTAATACTTTCTTTATATTTTGTTTTGTCTAAAGTTAAGTTCTATTCACCATTTCTTTTGTTATGTACTATTTAAGAATTATATATGATTTTAGGACTGTCAATTTTGAGGTGATCCGATATCTGTATGACTTCATATGATGAAAGTATGTATGGATACTGTGGACTTTTGTGAGGATTGTCATTTTCCTGAATGGATTAAGTATTATTGTGACAATTAAAAATGTATTAGAATGCAGGTTACATGCAGGATTATTATTATGTATGGAAAGGATGATGTATGAAATATTTATTATCATGTTAATTAAGTAAGAAAGGAGAAAATAAAGTTATATTAGAAAATATGATTATTTTGATTGTCTTGTTTGTCCTGTTTGAACTGTTCATCCAGCAAATGCATCAAGAGGGAAGATCACTACATTCTGGCCTTTAGAGTTTCACCCTTTTTGATAGGCATATGTACATAATTCTTATGTACACAAATGAAGAATAACTTTTGAACAAGTCTTAACGTTTTTGTTTTCTTCAAAAAATATTTTAAATGTGATTTTTGTGAACAGAAAAGCACAAAGTTTAGGTCCATATATTAAAAATTAGAGAAAACATATTCATTTCAAAGAAAAGGAGTCTTCATCTAATGATAATTATCTAAATGTAGGTCACCCCAGCCTTCAAAATTTGATAATGTATAAAAAGTTTAAAATCACTTTTCAATTTGATACAGGTGAGAATACAAGATATTGGCAGTGACCCACATGGACCATTCAAGTTTATCTAAATAGCTTTTTTGACATTAGACTTAAAAAATTGGCCGAGTAGGGTGTCTTGGATAAATGTTAGTAGATGAAGCCTCTGTTGGACTGGCTTATGGCTGCTTGTAATTTTTTCAATGGTCAAAATTAAGTGAGCTTCCACCTTAAGCATATATTGCTGCTACTTGATTGCGTCCAACCAGCTGTCTTGTCACTGGTCACAGTGTAGGCCCTAGTATCATATGTTTTGTAAGTTAAAAATAATGACTGTTCGTGCCTATATCAGCTGTATCACAATGATCCATATTTACCACAATGATCCAAATTTAGGTCCATTATGTCTGTTATTTGGTTCCCAGCTTATGGACCACAATGGACCATATTTGGGTCCGTTTTGATGAATTGAGTTACTAGCTTGTTAGCAGGTCCAACATACAGCTAGAAATTGCTCAATTTGGATTCAGCAAGTAGGTGTGTGTATTTAACTGTGATTGCCAAATCGTGAAATAGTTGTGCAGTGGGGACCTATTTTACTGATTCGCATCAGTTGACATGAATCTTGTACCTACACTGGGTTTTCTAATTGTAACTTTTAATGAAAGCTATTTGATGGATTCTGCTTTAATCAAATCAATGAAGTCTGACTTAAGAAATTTGCAGATCGTGAATGCTTGCAGGGTTGAACTCTAGGACTTGACAGCTATGGCCCTGATTCGTAACATGATTGAAGCCTCAGATTAAAGAATAAGACTTCATATCCACATCAAAAAGCATAGAATTTGCACCTTTTAACAAAGAAAGCACTGGTCTGAAGCAATCTTCTGGTGGGCTATGGCCACTGGGCTATCCTTAATATTGAGGTGTGACTTTGAACCTATTTAATGTAGGACCACAATGGGGTCCATTATGACCATTATTTGGTCCACAACTTAATACCCCTCAACATATCACAGCATTATAACCAGCACAATAGCTCTTGATTGGCGTACTTGTTAATATGTTATATTAGTACATGCATATCAGGTTAAATGTCTGAGAAAACTATTGGAGATCAAAGGGATATTTTATGAAACATCCATTGTAGCACTTTATTTCTCTGTGACCAAAAAGAAAACCTCCAAACTTTGTTGCAATTGTCCAGCACATATGCTCTCTAGACTACAAAATATTACTAAGAATTGTTAGTGACATTCTGTCCATTTCTTTATGACAATCATAACACTATTAAAACATTTTAAAATTTCAAATTCTCATTGTTTAATCAAGTTTACTAAATTAATTCAATATCATAGTATATAAGATTATACAGTTGCTATTAAAAGTGTAGATGCCTAGAAATTTAAAATTGAAGGCCAAATGAAAGCTGATCTGCTACATGTGATTTGTTGGTCACTTGCTTTGCAATAATCAGTGGAACTGAGAAAACGGTGTTGATTGCATTACACTTGTGCATGCTGGATTTCCGTGGGACAAAACAAGTTAGAAATATAAAATGTAGCTAGAAGTAGAGTATATTTCTAAATTTGTTTGAGTCTACAAGTTGACAATGGAGATCTAATATGGCTTTAAGGATCGTTACTAGATGTTCATCTTTGTAAGCAAGTGGGATAATTCTCTAACGATTGATAGGTTTTGTAGTTGTTTTTAAATAGTGCCTATTTGCATCCGCTTCCATAGAAATAAGCATTTTGGATACGCTAATTTTTATGTAAGGATTAATTAGAGATTTAAAAAAAGTGTCAATTAATCAAGAAAAAATTTCACACTTAAAAAGAATTCTTTTGGGAATATGAATCAAAAATGTCAATTATAGAAGAAATTTTTATAAAAACTTGTTTTGGAATACAGTTTTTAAAGTTAACTGTTAACCTATAAAGTATCCTGTATCATGTAAATTTTCTTCTTGTAATTATGAAGAGAAAAGAATTTTTAGGAAAAAATCTCAATCTACTGGTACTACTGGTTATTTATCATGTACAAAAAGCTAAGTCTTAAGGAATATGTCTAACATGGAAAAAATGTGTATTATATATAGTGATAGAGTTTTTTAGTGCAAGTATTTTCATTTTTCAGCAACAAATACACACATATATGTTTCTGAATATGATTACACTGTCTTGTGGCCTAATGTCTTGTAATCACGTGAAGTGATAAACTGTAACAGTTGCATCTTAATTAGGTTCAGCAAATACAAGGCAATTTAATAATAAAATTGACCATGTTCTGCTTAAGTAAGGTTATTCTGCTTAAGCTTTCTGTGTGTGGTCATTAAGGACAGACTTAAGACTATTGTAAATACATTGTTCATGTAAAGATTAGCACTGATAACACAATGATACATTTACCACATCATGGAAGTTATAAAATATCAGAAGCAAAAAAATAATGTTTCAATATTTTGCTCATCTAAAACAAATTTCAAAATACTGTTATGTTCAATTCAGTATGGAAATATGTCATTGTGTAAATAATGATCATGCATTATATGGATTTTTTTTATGTATAACTAATGACCAATGCCATAAAGATTTACTTGACACTTCTAGATGGTCTTGACTGCTTTGCCAAGTTCATTCAAATAGTGAGTCAGTGGTTTCCTGATAAACTCATAGTGGCTTACATTTCTTGTAACATTATATCTTATTGTTTTCACTAGTCGATTGTTCGCTACAATTACAATCCCATGGGTGTGATTAACGACTTTACAAAATTTGTATTTTTTGGGGAAAAAGAAATTTTTCTCTGCACAAGTGCCATGAAATAATTTGCCGGAATCCTGTGAAGTAAGTCACAAAGTTTACAACGATAAGTAATACAAGAAAAAACCCACATTAGATGTTAAATAATGGAATCATATTCTTTAAAATTTAACAAGAGCAAAGAGTGCTCATTATAAAGACAATGATAGACTTTGTATTTATGAAAATAACCGCAGATTTGATTTGACAATTTAAAATGTGTTATTAACAGCTGTTCTGCGTTTAAAGAATTCAATTGGATTGCTTAATTGAGATTATAGCTTGTGTGGTAAATAAGATGTTATTTGCTAAGTTCATTGAGTAAATTGACATGCAGTTTGACTTATTTGTGTTTATTAGTAAGACTGACATTTCTGATATGAACATGGGTATAAAACTGAAGTTCTTAAAAAATCTGGCTTTTTACATGGAAGAATGTTAAAATATGGAATTGATATTGTGCGTATGCTGATATTTTGAGACATGTTTTCTTCCTCATGGTGCAGAGTTGCTCCATGTTTAATTTTTTCCTTTCTTCTTTTGATTTGTGATGAAATATCAAAATATAATTGATTTTAATAGCAATGAATATTCATAAATACCCAAGACAGACAGGGGAGAATTTTGTCAATGCTTATTGTTGTGAAGAATAGTAACGCATAAAAACAGTTTGTGTGTGTTAACAGAAATGTGAAATATTGGATAACAATTAAAAAACTTCCTGGCTGAAGTTGATGTGATAACTGTGATATAGAACCATTAGATTCTGAGAAGAGAGGAAGTGTGTTCACCAATACAGGACAAAGTGTCAATAACGCATTTTCACAGTAAGTCATAATTTTGTAATCATCAGCTTACACCATGTAAACATTATATATTTTTCGCAAGTGGCTGTTAGAACTTGCCAATGATCACTAGCTAATCTGGAATGATAAGAGTTAAGAAGGGCAAATTTAATTAGATTTATTTAAGTTAAATTTTTCTGTAATTATTCGCTACTTGTAAATTCATAGATTTTCATTTGATTTGTAGTTTTTACAAACCATGCATTCCTCAAGCTCTACACTTATAACACTCCTATTGGTGATTATGGAAGTAAGTGTTGCTTGGCAACCATTTCTGCAACCCTACTTCTTTTTATGCAATTACCATGGCAACCCTGATACCCCCAGTCTTGATCAGGGAGAAGTTGCGTTAAGTGTTTCAATAGAAGGAAACCCAGAATACTATGTACCAGGACAAAAGTATGAAGGTAATGGGACTTTACTTTGCTAACTGTATGTATAAGTATTGTCTAATTATTATTTCAAGTACCATGTAATAAAAAGTCTTATTTTGATGTTATTCACCCTCTCGGCCAGAGAAATGTCAGCAAATTTTTTAATCCCAAATGTTAGCTGCCTCTGTACATATATATATATTTGCCAACTGACATGGACACCTTTTTTTTCCTTCTAATAGTAACAATAACATCAAGTCAAGATTTTGATGGATTTATGTTGACTGGTTTATACACAATGAAGTCTAAAATACAGGTATTTTCAGTAGATTTATTTTTCATATGAATTGATTTTAACACCCAACTAAACATAATGCAAAGAAAATGTAAACAAAAAGAATTTGACGTGATAAATTATAAGCAAAGAATCAGAATTAACTACTATTGATATATATGATAATATATATATATATATATATGATAAGCTACATGTTATGTAATAATATTAGTAAGAATGCTGTGTTTTCTGCTGTAGGGATATGTGGGAAATCCTGTTGGTGGAGACGAGCCATTTGGTCAGAACTTCATGTGTTCACATGTTCACAACCACATTAGCCATGAACGCAAGCATGAGTTGAGCTTCGTGTGGATGGCACCCCAAAAAGGGACAGGCTGCATAAGTTTTCTGTGAGTTGCCACAGGGACATAGCTGTCTAAGTACTGTATTATTCAATACACAAGTTGACATTGGAGGATTCTGTCTCCAAGTCTATAGGGCTATATCACATAGCCTTTGCCGGGACTCGAAGCTTGGAACACTGCCACTGTGTCACCTATTCATACCTAGCACTTAAGGTAGGGCATTAGACTACCCAGCCATCCTGACACAAGTAAAAGTTGTGTCATTCAAACTGAGGGTGTTAATGATCCTGTCTTATACTACATGTAGCAGTGTTCACTGAAGTGTATCACCCACATGTTGACCATCGGTTTTAGTTGTGTCAGGTTTTGTGGCCGAGTGGTCTAATGCGCCTGCCTTAAGTGCTAGGTGAATAGGTGGCACAGTGGTAGTGTTCCAGAGTTCAAGTCCTGGTAGAGGCTATGTGATATAGGGCTATAGACTTGGAGACAGAATCCTCTAATGTCAATAATTAAACCTAAGTCAATTAATACCAATATATCTATTAATACACAAGTCATTGAAAATAACCCCTCATGGAAGTCTTATGTTTTAACTGGAACATTTCTGAAGGCCTAAGCCAGTCAGCATCGTCAAATGATCTGAACAATTTGGTTCCGCTGTTAATTAGCCGGGGGAACCTGCCTGTGATTGGTTGTTCATGGATCTCCTGTGGATATGCAGGTAGTCTGGCACTGAGCCAAGTTTTGGAAAAGTTCATTTGTAATCTGGTTACTAGGGCCACAGGTAGATATGGTAACATTGTCTATTCTCAAGGAAACCCCCGCGTCATATGTCACGTGATCACTCCACCTTAAGGTGATACCATTGACACGTGACCATTTAAATGCACTGGAAAGTGGCAGTTTTTGACTTGATATTTCTGTACTTGAAGTTGGTATATTTTGTTAGTTGTGAATTAAAATACGTTGTATATATATCATTTTATAACACACTGGACAGGTTTTAGAGCAGAGGCTGCTAATGAAAGTTTCCTGGGGCTTTGAACTAGCCAACGTTAATACACCAAATACCGTACCTTGCCAAACAATCACATGAATCACTGTACGCCAAACGCTGCTTTTCCTTTGTTAAGAATTACGCTGCATGTTCTAGACGTTATCTTGTCTATGTCAATAGGGCACACGTGTTTTCTTGTTTATGTTCAATACGGCACACGTGCGTTTGTTGTCACTGCTATACCCGCACAGACAAGAAACAGAAGTGAGCGTTTTCTTGAGAATGGGAAGTGTAAAAGAGATCCCTGTAAACTGAATGTGTTTGAATTATCTTTGTTGTGATGTACTACTTCTTATTGTTCATCATGACTTGATGCAGGAAAGTTGTCATTGAAATGTTTCTCATATATAATTTTTGATGTTTATTTTTATTATATATTTACATTCTGTATGAAATCCATGCTATTTGTAGAGCTACAGCCACTCTTGGTCATCAACTTCTTTTTAAAGACACTATCGTTATGCAACTGTGTGAAGAAGGAGGTAACTTGTTTTCTAATGTTAAGTAATTTTAATTAGATATAAAGTAACTGTGCTGCAACATCATACATGTCTATGGTTTCTAACAGGATATCTGGATTTATCACCAAATTTGCATCAGGTATATAAATATGAGCTACTAGAATGTTAGGCTTTGTGGCTCAAAAGGGCCTCGGTTTTTAACTCTCTGCCCCCCTAGCCATAACATCTGAGTGACTGCTAATAGTACATTTATCTAGGTCAAACAGCATTACGCGCAATGAAATGCAGTTTCTGAACTTTATGTTCAATTATTACCTTATTTATAATGAAATTATTATTGTAGAAGTCAGCTTGCCTCCACCGAGACCAACACTAACAACTATACATGAAGATGGTTTCATCTTTAGAGATGATTTTGATTCATCACCATGGTTTAATATGGATCTTTGGTGAGAAATGTTTGCAGATGAAAAGAGTACATGTACCATAAAAATGATTATAAGTGTGTCACCATACTACGATCCAATGTCGATGTAAAGACACACCTAAAAATTTGGACTCATTAAAAGTTTAGATCTTAGCAATTACAATATAGGCGTTTGGATGGTCATATACATTATGTTCTTAATTTTCATAATTTTATGTGGGAACAAAAATCTTGTGATGCATTTCATAAACTCTGCTACTACTTTGCAGGACGCTATGTGACAACGTAATTCATAGTACAGAATGTGGGACGATTCTCCATGGTCAAGCAGGTGTTGCGTGCCAGCCTGAAGGAATCAGATTGTTGGTGAGATCACTTTACTCGCTATCAAAGTCTAAGAAAATGATTCAATTGTATTATGTTGAGAATATGAATAAGAAAAATTTCATTAAATATATCTGGGGCGATGAAAATACATATTTTACCACCATGGGCTTTATAGTTGATTAATCATCAAAATTTGTTAGGTGGGCTTTTACAGGAACTGATATTTTCATTGATGATTGATCAATGAGAAAAAAATATTGGAATGTACAAACACTTCAATCAAGTTAAACTATACGTATATGTATAATGATTTTCATCTTTTATTATATATCTTTATTACATATCTTCTTTATAATCTTTTATTGTATATCTTTATTAATAGCAAACAGTGCCATTAAATTTGACGGAAGCAGCTGTTGTTCAATTTACTTTGAGTGAGTTTTTTTGTTCTAATATTAATCATTCTATCATTCCGTGCAAAAATCACCGCCAATAACCCAAGCTGATTGGTCAATCAGCGTGCTCAATTATACGATTGACTGCACGCGGGGAGACCACTATTGCGGCACTAGTCTAAACTCCTCACATTTTCAATACAGCCGCTGACGTTGCATGGTCAAAAGTTTAGACTAGTGCCGTAGTAGTGGTCTCCGCATGTGCAGTCAATCGTATAATTGAGCACGCTTGTTGACAAATTGACTTGCAATGAGAATGTTATGATATGATTTATTTTAAAATAAAAACGAATCAGACACTCGTTTAGTGTGGATTTTAGTCATGATAGAATGGTATTTGACCACTTGATTGTCGTGTCAATGGGAAAATTGAGCATGCTGACGTCTGATTTACCCGAACTTTGTTCGGGTAAATCAGACGTAAATCAAACGTCAGCATGCTCAATTTTCCCATTGACACTCCAATCTCATGGTCAATTCCTACAATATATATGAGTTGTATGTTACAGTTGCATTTGAAACCAAGTAGATCAAAGCTTAGTGTGTCAATGCATTGTAGTCCTCGATGATGATAAACAAAAACACCCAATTAACTATTAGTATAAGTTTAAAGTCATTGTTTGTTTTTTTGTGTTGTGGATTCACTTTTCAAATAGTGATAATTATAAAATCATGACTTTTTATACTTTCTGTGACCAATCAAGTACTTATTTGTACCTGCAGAATGTGGAAATTAGCGTAATGTAAATAAACGCCATACGTAAGAAGCCCTGTTATCTCCATAATATTAAATGTGACATCTAAAGTCTGCAGTTAGAAATGCATGTTATGCCTGGCCAAAATCATTTGCATACGTAATGTTTGCATGACCATGTGTTTTAGTGAACAATACAGCATAATATTTTCTTAGGAATTTGAAAGTATGATATATATTACATGTGAAAAACATAAGTATCAATTTCCATACAGTTAAGATTGAAAAGGCATCGTTTATTGATACTGGTTTTTACAGAGCAGATTATATTTATGACGGGCTGGAGCATTATCTTTAATTTTTCAGGCTCAGGAAAATGTCGTCTGGCAACGGAAGAGGAGCCAATCGTTTTTTCTTATAGTGATGTAGGGTGCAAAACGTTTACCCAAGTAGAGAATATTACGTGAGTAAAGAAGCATATTCTATAGCATAACTTCTTGCTTGATGTCATCTTTAAAAGAGAGAGAGATTTCAATCAAAATATGCACGTGTATTAGTAAGATAAATGAACAATTTTGACAAGAAAATTTAATACAACCTGCAGATGAAATTACGTTTATCAGTGAAAATATTGCTTTCAGTGGTCCAATGTCTCGCGGCACTAATACTGTGATACAGTTGATCCCTCTAGAGGCAAGGCAGGACGATGTATGTCTACAGTGGGAACAACTGCCAGCAGCCAATAAAACCAGGTGATGTTACCTCATCCGTATGTAAACTGGGGCTTAGAACAGAGAAATTATTGTACAATATCGATTACCGTTTATAGGCATTTTAATGTCATTCTTTTATTTTCTACCTCAACACACTTTTTTTTAAATCGGTCTTTTTATTCAAATTTAGTTATACTGGTTGTTGGGCAATGGACAACTTCTACATCCATCGCCAAAAGGGGGCACCACAGCAGATTGCAGACGACTTCGACCCAATTGATCCCACAAACTGGATCTTCTTTCCTGGTGCCAAAATTCGGGTATGTCATATGATACAGGGGGAACAATACACTTCCTCTAATATATATTTCTTGGTGCTTGAACTTTTTATGGTGTCCATAGATTTTCAGGTATTTATTTTATTTAATATGATGAAACATTTTCCAAAGATTTAGTACCATTGTATTTATCCATTATTATGTTTTTCTCTTTCAGCATAAATGTCACAGTGAAAACAATGCTTTAGTCTTTGAAAATGACTTTCATTCTCACAATTATGTTACGTCGAGGGAGCTTGACTTGCATATTCACAATCTACCCGCAATAATGGAACAAGATTTTGAGGGAATTTTACCAAAAAGGTACACATTGTCATGACTTGTAAATGGTTGTAGAGTTAATGGTGACAAATACAACCAGGCGCAGGTATTACGCATGAGGCTATATGATGGGCTGTGATACCCAGGCAAGTCATGTACATTTTGGTAGGTGTAGGGGAAAAACAATGGTCCATATGGTGCCAATGATGCAGTGTAATGACTGGTGACCTTATGAAATCGGAACAAGTTTAATGGACCGTTCCGATAACGTACGTCTAACGTACAAAAAGGCTTGAAATTGCAGCACATGCGTCTCACAAACAAATGCACGTGTTACTTGGTTGAAATGAAGCACTCACGTTCATGAACTGTTATTATGAAACAGACTGTGTATCAGTATGGACATTTGGATGGGTTTGAGAAAAACGTTTGTCTGGTCCATCACCTCATGACCACGAAAATGTACAGAAACCTGGTGCTACACGTGAATTTCTATGCAGCCTTGCATTTGTTATATTAATACTGTACACGTTTAAGATGTTATCCTGTTGAATGAAGAGAGAACATCTGATGTAAAGAAGTATGTGTGTTAATATAGTCCATTATTGAGAAGTCCATAAAGCAGGCTGATGCTAGACCATAGACATCAAACTCCACCTAGCCTCATTAATGATGGTACTCCCAAATGTTAAACAAATAATATACAAGTGGATTTAGATGCCATTTTTTAACAAATATTTCTTCGCAAGAATTGCTAATCATAGTTCACTGTAAACAAAATAATGACTCAAAGTAAGGATTAAAATACTAATTTACATTTTTTTTTCCAGCTGGCTGTTAGAGGGTGGGGCTGTTGGCGGAGACTGTGGACTGGTCCAATCAGGACTGTCCCTGGAGATGACAGCTGCCGCCACCAGGAGACGCCTCTGTACTCCATTTATGGACCTCTCCCAAGCTGCCAGTCTCCGCTTCTTCTTTGGATTTGGTATGGGCATGGTTTTTAGGTCAAATATTTGATATGGGCATTGTTTTTAGGGGAAATATGGAAAGTTGGAAAAGAAATATGTACATGTATGTTGACTGTGTTATTTTGAATGGAAGAAATGGGGCAATTGTTTCATTCCTTCATTTCTAATCAAATAAGAGTACCCTACAATTTATGAAGTGATCATACAGACAGGTTCCACTTTGTGCCATAAATATTTGAAAAATTGACTTAACTTTTCATTATATGACTTATTGAATCACTTAAGCTGACGTGCAAGCACTGCAGATGTTTCATTTGTATGTTATGTACATGTATGTGCCATGTCTTGTATCGGATTTCTAAGGAGACAATTTATTGCCACTGGTCAGTCTTGCACCAGTGATGCCGTGTTCTTTGGGCACTGTTGATCTAGTATTAATTTTATTTTATTTTGTTGTTCTTTATGTATGATTCTAACTGTATTGTTTAGCATTGAAATTTTAGTCAAATTTCTTATATAGATGCTGTATTTTCTTTAGGTATTGGAAGTTGTAATGCTACAAACAATATGTTGGCTAAAGTTGTTGTCTATACAGAAAACAGAAAAGGACATTCAAAACAATTACATATTCTTACTCGTGATGATTATAACAAGGTACCATTGTTTTGCAGAAGTCTATTCATCTTTATAATCTTTATCATTCTTTACATGACCATAAAGACTGTTTTTAAACTATTATTTCATATTTAGATAGAATTTATGTAAATGTTATACATATTTACAGGTTTCAAGATTTGCGTCTGTCTTTATTCCTCCTAGAGCCAGACATCAAGATGCAAGAATATGCTGGATACAGGTAAGATTTTCTCTCTAGCTTTAGTCTGTTTGAATTTCACTTAAACAAAAAATCAATCAATTATTAATTGAAATAATTTTGTTTTGACCACAAATAGGCAGCAATAGTCTTGCATGTGTAATAAAGACATTTGTGTTCATGAAAAAAATAGATCATGGTTTTAGATGAGTACACATTGGATTTTTAACTAATATTGTAATTTATTTTTTCTTTTTGAAAACGTGTTATTTTAGCTTTTACCACAACTTTGCAGAAGCATCATGGAGGAATCTATGAAGACACATGGGCATTGGATGGGGTGTCTGTTCTAAAGGAGCTGCCTCCGCAAGGAGATCTTTTTGTACAGTTCAAGCTCAACTTGCATTGTGGAAAGTCTGATACAAATACCAGGTATTTTT
The DNA here is from genome assembly GCA_019095985.1 of Streblospio benedicti. Lineage (NCBI taxonomy): Eukaryota > Metazoa > Annelida > Polychaeta > Spionida > Spionidae > Streblospio > Streblospio benedicti. The sequence goes on along the minus strand of CM032663.1, from coordinate 43,174,997 downwards.
GCTGTTGCTTTTTCTCAAGTATTTTTGTATGGATAATACTTTTTATTGAAAGTATAAAATTTATATTTTCATTGTATAATTGATAAGTCACTATCTTCATTATGAAATAGGAATAGCTATGTAATGTAATTCTATATTTTGCATTCTTTATAAATTTCTAACATCAACTTCAAGAAAACTGAACATTTAATCTAGTCTGTCTAATCCAGTTTTATTTGATAAGGCCCTTCAGGTCTTACGATCTTTTTTGGTTTGTTTGCCCTACACCTATCTATTCACATATGGTGATATAATGTAATCACTAATGCACAAAAAGTACCAAGATGCAGCAACTTCAAACTTTCAAAGCACAGTTTGCATTATGTGCCATAAAAGCACTGTCAGGATATATTTACTGAACTATATTTAGAAATACGTAAATGTGATCCTCTATCACAGAAATCTTTATACTTTAGGACCATTAGGTATTCCAATATATATGCTGTGATAATGGCTTTCATGTGCATAGGCATAATGTAGATAGCCAAGAAAGCAGGTGGATCAATGTTTATAGGAAGAACAGATATTCATATAAATTATTGTTGATCTAGGCTGCAATTGTACAATGACTAGGTCCAAAATGACTCCATTGGTTGTGCTGGCGCAGTTAAGAGGTTACTTCGAACTCAAACTCTTGACTATCACTTAAGTAAGTTGGTTACTTCCTGCGACCTCTGACGCCATCCAGCACTTTTGATTTATACCTGCATAGATATTATCTTTATTTTAAATCATTAAGCGACCACCAGGTCATTTGCATTTCTATAATATTTCTGTCACCAGTGGTCAAATGCGAAACATTGAGGGTCTGGGTTCAAAACCCGTGATATCCCAACTTATATTTTTTCAATAAATATCTGTCAATGAATGTCACGTAGATCAACTGGTATTTTGGGAATTTGTTTCATGCATTTTGTATTGATATACTAGTTACATTTTATAACTTGTTTACATATATTAATGCATTTTGTGACAGAAAAAAATGAAATGCAGCCAAATCATATGGAGAGATATCATGTGGAGCGTTTTTATAAATATGTTGAGTCTATGAAGTAAAATTAAATTAGAACTGACCAAGGCTAATCATATTTATTGATATTAAGCATTACTTTTAGATAAAAGTATCATGATTTCATTTTTTAATGTAAAATATAGTACTTATTAAGAACTTGAGGTCATGGTTTCAAATCTCAGAAGCAATGGTGAGGTGCAAGACTGCTTGGGTCTGGTTTTGTGGGCCCCTGCCACTAGTTACCATCAGAAGGCAGAGTATATTCCACCATTCTATCATTCCATGCTAAAATTAGCACTATAAATCACTGATTGGTCAAAAATGCTCAGCCATGATTTGATGGATTGTGTCATGTGAACCACCAAATAATAACTAACCATTTGTTGTATTTATTGATTGACTGGTATAGATTTGGTCTTTATCATTCACAAATGTTTTTTCAGTGGATAATTTCAAACAAGCATTGTGTTCAAAGGTTTTAACTAACCAATCTCAACTAACTAACTAACATCCAACTAAATGAGTGTTTGATTATTATTTTGTAAATCGGATCAAGCTCTCATTGCCATTTTGACCATGAACGTCATTTCTTTCAAACTAGAGTTACCATCACATTTTCTATACAGCTGGTGGCGACACCAAAAGTGATTCTATTTTTTATTTCAAAATAAAAACAATCAAACTTTGCTTTCTAGAAGCTGATTCATGACATTCTTACTGATATTCAATGCAATTAAGCCAGAAATTGAAAAACTCAATGTTCCAACCAAGGTCAATTCCTATTATTGAGTTTGAAACCCATAACCTTTACTATTGTATGGCAATAAATCACCCTGGATATATATTTGACAGCTCATTCATTTGATGGATTTGTCAAATTCATTTTCTTGATTGTAAATAAATTTCAGTTTGATCTTATTTATTGATTGTCACTGGTTCTAGATTTGAACTTTATTTAAATATGCTTTGCATAAAATTGATGTATAGGTTGTTTTAACATTAGTATTAAAGGTAGTCACTGAATTGGCATTAATTTCAAGGGTAATGTTTATTTAATTTGTCAGTAGTGAAAGTTTAACAGGTATTTCCTGATTCTGGTGTTGGAAGAGAGCCTATGTCATAATGTGCCCTATTACTATAGTCAACTGCTCAGTGCAATATATTGAAAGTAATGAAAAGCTCATTTTATATCTGCAGTGTAGTTTTGGAGGCTTCGACAGACCATGGTGCCACGTGGTTTCCATTGCAAGAGCCATGTCTACCAGGCCAGTGTGAAGGACCTACCAACCCTACTTCGTCCACATTCACAGGCCACAATATTAATGGGTTAGTGGTTCTAGTGCAATAGACTTTTCATTTTCAGCTCTTTTATTTGTAATGTAAATGTTTCTAGCCATTCTATTAATAGTTTGTAACATGCAAATCAATTGTTGGATTTTACATGATTTTGATAGATGTTTGTAATATGTTTATGTGTTTAAAGATTATGCTCAATGGCAGAAAAAATATGCTTTAATAGAAGCAATATGATGTGTTTTGTGTATTCGGAATTTCAATTCATATAAACGGGCTACGAGAATATTTAAAACAATTTGAATACCAAGTCATAAAAACCCAGCTATAAAACCTTCAAAACATGTGTAGGTGAGAAATGTCAACAGAATGATTTTCATAACTTCACTGCGGACATAAGAAGTCGAGATGTCAAAATAGTTTAGAAGATTAGAAGCTTCGTTGTATTAAAGAGCTGATGTTTCGAAATGTAAAATTAGATATAAATTATTTGTTACTTAAATTTTACTTGGATGGTTAGTACTTAGACTACGAATGCCCATTGCTTTCAGCGGTGCAGATGAAAAAGGGCACAGGCTGGTTATTCAAAGCGAGTACTACGGTAGCGTTGAAACGATAAGAGTATTGTGATGTATTTGCTGAATACTTGATTAAATAGTCAATATGAGGGTTAGTATTAGGGAAATAGTTACAAATACTATTGACGCCTTTGTGGTGTTTTGGGATCGTATTACTAAACAAATTTTATACATACGATAAAGAAGCTAGTTAATCCCGATTCATACCAATCCAACCATTCGAGTCTAATGTTTTCAGGAGTCTAATGTTTTAAGTTAAGAGCTTCTCTATAAAAAGACCGCTGGTGTAATATGACCATTTATCTTTTTTGCCCATTTCTTCATAAAGAGACTACTGTGAACCTCCTAAAAGAGACCACCTCTCTACTGAAAAAAGAAATTGAAGCCACTCCCCCTGGTGGTCTTTTAATACATGTAGAGAGGTTGTACTGCATCTTCTGATATTAAAAATGGTTGAAAGGACATGCTACACCCAGCGAAAATCATTCCCTTTTAGTTACAAATAACTTTCCATGTCCTATTCCCGTTTTCATAAACAAGACAGCATGATAATTTCTCCTTGATTTGAAAGTATCAGATGTATTTCATGTGAAAAATATAAATCATATTTTCATTGCACTTACAACTGAAAAGACATCATTTATTCTTACTGAGCATTATCTTTAATCCATTCAAGATGTATATAGCTTACCCCCATGTCAGAGTGGACGCGCAAAGTCAACTCCGCATCATTTTTAGGTCAAAAAATGGTGAAAAATATGAAAAATTAACACTTTCATTAACGGACAACAACGCATGGCTCCAAGAGCGGAGTCCGGCGGACTTTGCGGCCTCCAGAGGGCTCCGCTACCTCCGCTATCTCCATGAGCAAAAATGGCGCGGACTTTCTCCAACTTCTCTGGAGAAGTGTAAATTTGAGTTCGCGTACAACTCCGCGGGGGGTGGGATTATTGATTAAATTTTTTTGATCCTTTTTGAGTTCGCTGGTCTCCGGTAAGCCGTATTTGGCTCAACGGACTCCGTCTGCCTCCGTACCACGTAAAATGAACGCCGTTCACCTCCGCTGTACGCCGCTGTAAGAGCTCTCCCATGGGTTTCGTGTATGTAATTGATATCCTACATGACAAAACCTATGGTATTATTGTGGGGTAAAAAGGGGCACCCCTGCGATCCCCCCTGATCTCCCTATTCTATACCAATTTACAATAATCCCAGCGGGCACAAGACGTTGGATCAATGTTGATCCAGCGTTGATGTCTGACGTTGGATCAACGCTCAGGCAATCAACGCCAAGTGACGTTGAAAATCTGATGTTGTTTCAAAGTCAGGCAATCAACGTTTGGGTGACGTTGAATTTACGTTGGCTGACGTCAAAACGTAATACAACCATAATCCTACGTCAGGCTGACGTCAGTGTGCCTGCTGGGATATAGCTGAGTTCCAGAAACTGGTGGGTATACAAGATGTCATCCCTAAACAATAGGATGTCTGTGGAGAGACAATTATAAATAATAGCATTTATTACAATTAGGGAGGCGTTCATTATTTATGACGGGGGGGTATGAGGATTTTGCATTTTAACCGAGGACAAATAGGTGGCCCCCCTCTAATGTCAAGGACAAAATAGGTGGCCCCCCCTTTGTATACATCAATGGAAT
>CM032663.1:43151234-43170317 GCA_019095985.1 Streblospio benedicti | reverse complement strand
GCCCATTTCTTCATAAAGAGACTACTGTGAACCTCCTAAAAGAGACCACCTCTCTACTGGAAAAAGAAATTGAAGCCACTCCCCCTGGTGGTCTTTTAATACATGTAGAGAGGTTGTACTGCATCTTCTGATATTAAAAATGGTTGAAAGGACATGCTACACCTAGCGAAAATCATTGCCTTATACAATGTAGTTACAAATAACTTTCGATGTCCTGTTCCTGTTATCATGAACAAGACAGCATGATAATTTCGCCTTGATTTGAAAGTATCAGATGTATTTCATGTGAAAAATATAAATCTTATTTTCCTTGCACTTACAACTGAAAAGACATCATTTATTCTTACTGAGCATTATCTTTAATCCATTCAAGATGTATATAGCTTAGGTGTAAAATTGGTTACCTATTTAATAGAAAGATTCTTTCATTGTTTTCCATTGGATCTATCTAGCTTTTGTCATAAAATTAAAAATCACTGAATGCTTTTTTAGATGGGAAAGAATCACACTTCCAATTCCTACATTAGCTCTGACACCATTTACACGATTTCGGTGGAAGCAATCTCAATTTCATGGCAACTGGGCATTAGACAATGGTAAACATAAATACATTTTGTATTAACCTTTAAACTGTGGATAAAAGAAGAACATAAAAAGTGTCAATAACCATATACAGCCATCCAAGGACCCAACTTCATGTAAAAGCTCATCCCAACATTTAGATAATGTAAAAATCTAGACCAAGTAAATTCTTATGTTAAAACACTTATGTCAGTCAAAAGTCGTTAATGTTTCATAATAAATGGATATTCCTTGGTTAAAAAATTCATTCTTCCGTTTAGAAATATGAATTACATTACATGTATTTCCAGTGTACATTGGGTATTGTCCTGATGGTTGTAACGGCCGAGGTGACTGCTCATACAGTGGTTGTCAGTAAGTTTGTATATCAATTACAAGATGCTCACATTGTGGACACTACCACATATTTACTAATAAAATTTGCATACCTTACCAAGTGATACAGTTTGTCAGGTATCATGTGATTTTGCATTTATGAAAGCTTTGTTTGGCAATAGATGTGATTTTGGATTCACTGGTCCTGCGTGTAACCAGCCATTGGGACCTCTTCCCTCCATGATCATTGAGTCCATGGTCTCTATTGGCTCCATCACTCTGAACTTCAACGTCGTGAAAGGCGCCTCACTGAACTACGACTGTGGGCTGGTGGGTAGTGGTAAAGCAGTTGTGTTCCATAAGGACGGGCCTCGGGTACTGGAGACTGTTGATCTCAACACAACTTCCATAAGGTGCATATTGAAGTCGATGTCTACTGTATATGGAATTCATATCTTGTTAAAAATATCACGTTAGATTGTTTTCCTTAAATGCGTACAGCTTTATAATTGATCTCTCTTTTTGTATGAGTGCATGAGTGAAAGATTTTTGCATTAAGTTTATTTCCCACTTCATTCGAATCTTTAGGTGTACACTATATTATGTTTTTTTGTTTACTTTCAGATACATTCAATTTTCAGTGAGGGTTGGAAGTAACTCTGTCACTGGTGACTGTCCACCACCGGACCAAAATGAAGAAGTAGTTATACTGCAGTACACTTGTACTGGTGGTGTCTATTGGCATTTATTGAAACAACTCCAGTCTGATAATTATCGGGAACCGAAGTAAGTGTACAACTGAGGATGTGATCTTGTTGATACCTCTCTTAGATGGACACCTATCGTATGTAGGCTTGTCACCCTTGGTGTTTCTTTTCCATGATGTACATTAAAGTTTAACTGTCCTAGGGTAACACCTCTCTAAATTATTTTCTCCATAAACTGCAAGTGTCAGACTGTCTACGCTCGGTCCTTTTTTGGCAAATTAAGCAGATTCTCCACACTGCTCCTATGTAAACACAAGGTCTGACTGGACTGTTAGTTGCTTAATTTTAGAAATGAAAACAGAAAGAATGCTTGAATGGAGAAAAGGAAAATCTTGGTACGAAAAAATGCTGTTTAATTATGGAATGAAAATATTTATTTAGTCGGTAACTGTTTTAATGGGAATACATGTATAATCATTCTAGTACAAAATGTGAAGTCCTGTCTTATGTGGACAATATGATTGACAGTCAAAACTTGCCTAATAGTGACCACCTGTGTTCAGCAATTTCCTGTTGTAACACCTCCACCCCTATGAACTTTTCATTTATATTGTATTCAAAGATTCAAAGATCATCTCCCTAACGCGACCAATGATTATCCATTTCATTGCACAATATACCAAAACCCTCCTTAAAAACAATGTAATAATGCTTGTAAAAACAAATATTGGCTGTATAAAGTCTGTCTCTGTTTGCCTCTTGTGTTTGTATAAGTAAGTTCAGAAGGCCTTTGGTCACAAATATATTATTGTTATTTCAGAGTGGTTTCACTCCATCTGCCCCATGACATCCACAACTCAGTGTGTCGCTTTCGCTGGTGGCAGCCGGTCCATTCAGGAGCTGGATCAGATGTGTGGGCAATAGATGATGTTTCTCTAACAGATACCATGTATAATACTATCAACTTGGACTTCTCTGATATTGAAGAGACTGAGCATGCTCTTGATATACATCTGGGTATGCTTGACTACTTTTGTGGACGCTTCTCTACTCTAAGGTTTGATGGATTTTTTAATATTTTTTTCATATATATGATACTGGGTTTCATTACTTAATTAAACTTGCTTGGATAAAAGATGACCATTGGAACCAGTGATATTTTTTTTTACATCAAATGATGTTAGGAAGTCTCTGTGTTTGAAAATTAATGGTTCCAACAGTAGTATTTCATTCAAACATATCCTTTTGTATGGTGTGATTTGACATGTTTTTACACAAGATATTTATTTTTATCCAATTACAATATTTCAAATCATATTGTCACATGAATTTGCATTTTATCAATTGTTGTTGTTTTTAGCGTCAGTGTGTCAGAATTTTCACCCTCATAAAGTAACAATTATTTGTAGTTTTGTAGCAGCACATCAAGAAGGTGAATATCGTTATGTGATGACAAATTCCATGCAGATTGGTCCATCCTACATGATCCAGTTTGAACTCGTTATGGGATGCTCTCACCAATTTCTTCCTGAGATTGACAATCGTGTTTATTTGGAGTTCTCCATCGATCATGGAATGTCATGGAAGCTAGTATGTATGCCTTTTATTTCAGTCATTTCATTGCCATAATAATCACATACAGTAAAATGCTGTCCGATAGCCGTGGCAATTATTTGGATACCCCGAGGGGTGTACAAGGGTGTACAAAGGTGTTGGCACTTATTCGGATACAAAAATACTCTATGATCGCTAAAAAAAAACGAGACTAGCAGGAAATTTTCTTATCACAATTACATACCTCGAGATTGTCCAGTTAATTTGGTTGCAGTTGAGATTTCATTTTGACAGCGTTGGTACTGAAAGATTTTTTAGGCAATACAAGAAAAATGATTTCAACAAATTCAGATGATTATGGTCTTTTACAGACTTTGGCCAGTGTTTTACTGATGATAATATTGATACATGCAATTCGTGCCAATTTGATATGGATCCAGCTCACACAGGCTTTCATGCACCTGTGCCCGGTGTCCCCACCTGAATTTGCTTAGGCATAATTTATTTTTATACCACTTCATACATATTTATAGAAGTACAAGGATTATAGCATCTAGAAGAGTTACATCGCACTCTGCATAATTAAGGTTGTGCTGTGTCATGCGATGGTATATGGATTTTTTGATGTCTGTAGAAATGGCACAAACAGAACATCACAAGTGCCATAGTCCACGTATGAGGACTTTTAACAGGCTTCCCTGACTTCCCCGTAATTAATGACCATAAAAGTCTCATTAGTGATAATTTGCCATGTTTTATGTGTGCTTGCAGGTGCGCGATGGGTGCTGGCCCCCGCGCATGTGTGACGAGTACCATGCACCAAGCGAGTACCACGCCTCGCAGTTCCAGGACTGGACACGAGTAACCATACTGCTGCCATCAAGTACATGGTACATTATTTTGACTAAATCTTTTATATTCCAGACATTTGAATTTCTTACTAACTTAGATCTTCATGTATGATATTTGAGACAGTTCAAGTTCTTACTGACTTAGAAAAGGGGTATTTCGTAAAGTATGACTGGAACATTGCTTATAATGCTCAAAAAATTTCTTTGTCAATGGCAGACAGCTCTGAGTCACTCTTACAGTGTCCAAAGGTAAAACAAATGGCTAAAAAATCCCTACCATGGTAATCTTTTGCACACAGCCCTGTGTACTTACAGATTAAATGAGTACAGAAATATCAATGCAAGTTTCTGTGTATCTCCACAGCTTGCTAAAGCTTAAGGCAGGCTCTATTGTTTGTTTCCCTCCCTAGGAGTGGAGAAGAACATGAGTGTACCACTAATGATCTGATGGGAATGATATTTTAGTTAATTGATGCAGGTTGCCGAGCTCTTTTTTTAGTTGGATAAACATGGCTAAATGGCATTATGTTTACTTAGTCCTGGTTGCTTGTTGACATAGTTTGAGCTAATGTGTTCTTCATGGATTATCCCTTTAATTTAAAGGAGCATGTAACTGATATGCACTTGAATCATGATCATTCATAAGATATTGCATATTTAATGTTTTTATAAGTGTATTCAATTCTATTCATCTCTGTTCTCTATAGCCATCACATTCCTACAACTACATTGACATAACCACAACAAATTTAATTAATTGACAATGCACCCCTTCTAATTTTTGTTGTTGTGGCTCGTTCAACCGTGACAAAAAATAAATAAATCAATAATTTTCTTAGGACCATGTCAGGAGCACGTCATAACATTGTCGAAACCATATCAGGACCATAGCTAGACCATCTCTGGAGCCAGGGTTAACCTAGTCTTGGGACCTTAATTGTCTCCCTTCCCTCCTAGCTCAAGACTTCGTCACGCTGATATTGTAGGTGGAATGGAAAAATATTTTATGTGCCAAAAATTAGCATATTTCTCGTGACCTGACAAGCATCCACAATTTTTTGAAGTCTTTACATTTTCATGACAAAGTTACAATAGTAGAATGGGGACGAAGGGAATGGGGTGGGTGGTGGGAGTGATAGGCTTCCACATACCTATATCAAGTGGCCCTGATGGGACTTGAATTCACATCGCCATGTTTGTGAGACCAGAATGATACAATTATCCCATTATCTTGTATATTTAGAGTACATTAACTATTTAATACAGTACTGATATACGGAAGCTACAGAACCTTTTTACGTTCGTAATAGTCACAACAATGAGAAGAAATAGAAAAAAAACATAAGAAGTCGTAGCGTAATTCTCGAAATTTTTCTTCTGTATCCTTCCGATATCAGTACTGTAAGCTATGTATTAAGTCTAATAGAAATTCATATCCAGTTTTCAATGTTTCATGAAGTTTTTTTTAAGTGTTGAATTTCACATTGCCAAAGGAACAGTTATACCCACTTGAATGTATTATTTTTTAAGGAACATAACAAGCAACCTATCAAAATTAGCAATATTTTAGTCATATACATGCATGTTTATTCTTATAACTTATAGATATAATAAACTTACAATGTTATGTACAAACAGGGATAGATCTATTATCTATCCCCGTTACAAATATTATATCGCATAGTGAATAATGAATAATTAGATTTACAAAATATACTTGTAAAAGTAATCCTCCATTCAGCTTTTAGTAAAACATAGCAATGCTCTTTTTAATATGAGATTGGGACAAAGTAAATTTCATTAGATGATAAATTGCTAGTATACATGAGAAATACAAAAGATACTGAAATGTCTTTTTCATGATGTGATAATTTACATTTAATATTTAGTACTTTTGCTCTACGTTATTAAACAAATAAATTTTGAATATGAATAAAATGGGACAAAGTTAATGATTGACATTCACTTCCATTTACATAACCGCCTTAAATCTAAAAATTTAAATTTTCCATTCTAACCATGGTCGATGAAACTCTTCATTAAGATTTTTCAGTTACAGAATCTCCGCTAGTCTCTAGGTTTTTAACTTTACTCCTAGTAAAATTTCTTTTAACATTTAAAAACATTGACAAATATGCATTGCGAAAACTTTTGTTCAAAATGCCGTATACAAATGGATTAACTATTGTATTTGCACAGACTATCAATGAAGAGATAACAGAGATCTGGTTAGGTACAATCACATAATTTGATAATAAGGTTACTAAAGTGTAAGGTATAAACATACAAATAAACAGAAGAAACACCAAAAATCTGCTTAGGGTTTGAGAGTTATTTACTTTGTTAATGTTAGTATGTGCATGTGATTCTATCGCCTTTCTTGATTTTTTCACTGTCTGATAAATCTGCAAAAGAAGATTTCTACAATACAAGACAGAATGAAATATAAAAGTTTCTACTGGGTACTTATTTTTGTAATTTCTAAGGGCCGGTCACATACAATACGGCTGCATCACATCCGCATCATGCCCAAAATGTTTTTAAAATGTGATGGACGTGGTTGTCAGTGGTAATTTTTGGTCAAATTAAATTTGGACGTGCTTGTGTACGCGATGTAACGGTCAACGGCGGGTCAACTGCCGATGCACTCCTAAACCACGTCCCAGCCACTGGTGAGATCAAATCAATGCAGCAGCCAAATTGCTGTGCCGTGTGCTACATGGACAACCTGATTGTAGTCACAATATCCCCTGCTTAAACAATTATGTCTTGCCGCGTTTGCCCACGCATTGAACACTGCCGGAGCACTGATTATTTTGGCTGCTTCACGTATGTTGCACGTCTTTATCACATGCACCGTCCATGATTTGACGTGGAATAAAATTTTGAAAAGTTCAAATCTTGTTTCAATAAAATTCTGATTTGCTCCCATGTCCTCTCATGTAGCACGTCTTAAACATGTTAATATCATGTACAATCACGTCCACAAGATTTTCATCAGTGTTTTAGAAGTGATGTGGACGTGGAAACTAGTGTGACCAGCCCTTTGCATTATTTTATTTATGGCAATATATAGAATCAAACTATCATTTCCAAACTACTTCAATATTTATGAAATCGGTAAGAAGAAATATTCCAACTGTGTCATGTATTTATTATTCAACTTCTATGAAGAATCTCGGGGGGAAGAATGCAATAATTTTAGTCAGTCAAAAGCGAATTTATTATCATTTTGAAGGGAAATAGTTACATGTTCAAGATGTATGAACTTTCACTTTGTTGTTATTCAAATGTGACACAGTATGTCTTATCACAGTTCGAGGTAAATGAGTTGAATTGTTTTACCAATATTACCTTTAGATATGATATCAAACAGACTATGGCAGGAAGTATGAATCCCGTAGAACTCAGCCACATGAAGAATATCCAATCTTCCTGTTGGGGCACACAAGCTTCTAAACTTGGGTCATATAGAACTTCAGTCAGAAAAATTGCTGAAATAGGACCACATTTAAAGCAAATTGTTTCATTAATTTTTGTTGCTAATACCAATATCAGTTAAAAAAGCTATGATTTGTAAGACATATATTTCCAATCAAAGTATGAAATTTTAAAAACTAATGTTAATGTATTTACCTGGAAGGATTGTCCAGCAAGCAGATACTATCCATAATCCAAGTGCTATAGAAATTATTGCCTTCCACGTATTTATCTTTGAATAATAAGTAGGTTTGCAGATGCATATGTATCGGTGAATAGAAATTATCATCAAATGAAATAGGGATAAAACTGTCATTGTCGCCAAGAAGATTCCTTGAATGGTGCATAATGTGTTACCAAATCGCCATGTGTTATATATTTTTATGTCAATTCCTGGAATGAAAGAAGCACTTGTCACTAAGTCTGTTATTGCAAGTGATAACAGAAGGAAATTTCCTGGGCGCCGTAGTTTTTTGTTAATTAGAATTACTAGAATAACTAAACCATTTCCACATACATTTACAGTGAATAAAATTATAAGTAATGCTGTGTCGTAGTACAAGCGAGTATTCAAGTCACTAGTTTTGTTGTATGTTTTGTTTTCCATTTTTTTCTGATTCTAGAATGTTTCAATAACTCAAATGATTTCTGTTAATATATGCACAAAGCAATTGTGTTACACAATGATGAAACAAACATCCTACACAAATCTGGCATCTTTATGTAAAGTATCATGCACACAGTGACATTGTAGAAAAGTGCTCTTGTTTGCACAAATAAATGTATTTTACATTGTGGCCAGGACAAGCTTCGCATGATGTAACAACGGAAGCAAAACGACGTGTATTTTAGGGCAACTCACAGTTAGACACTTGCACTCAATAACAAGACTAGCAATAGTCCATAGAAATCATGGGCATGGGTGATACTTTGTAAATTTGCTATGTTCAGCTAATGCCAACAAATAAATAATGTTGGCATTTTTTTGCACATTTATTTTTCAAGCATACTCTTCCCATGTTCCCAACCACACATCATCCTTAGGCCTCTACAACTCAATAACAGGCAATCAATGCACACGCCCTATATCTGATTTAAACATCCTGCCTTCGTCTTGCCTTGTATTCAACAAGAAATATTGTATAGCACAGGTCTACAGTATCGGTACCGTCCTGACACTGACACCCCTCATTCTGACAGCACCAATCACTAACAATGCCCACCCCCTGTCCTGACAGCAACCTACCCCATACTGATAGCTTTTTCCACTATCATGACATCACCGACCCCACCCCCAATAAGTAGTCTAATGCACAAAACCCTGACCAGATACATAAAAAAAGTTGTTCAAAATTGATTTGAAATCATCATGAGCTGTCTCTGTTCACCTAACATTGTGTGAAGGGTCGAAAATTAAAAAAGCTTAGCTTATTTATATACAGACTAGCTGGCCCGTCTCCTACATGTTTCGAGACTATTTTGTGTGTGGTGGAAATGAAAATGTGAAAAAAAAACTGTCCAGATTTATAGATCTACCAAACACCTATAGATATTGCTTAATCTGTGTGTTGACGTCTCCATTTATTGTTTTCTGGTAAGGTATATAATGATGTAGTAATATGATCACATTTCACAATTTGCCTTTCGGGAAAGTTAGAAGAAAACACTTTTATAAGCTACCATCTGCTAGTCAGTATATGTTTCAAACTCCAATCAGGGGTCACTGAAAGAGGATGTTATGATTTCTGCTTGGAATGTCAAGCGTTTGCTTTCGGGACTCTGCAGTATGTTCGCAGTTCCAGCGATCACAACGGCTGTTTAGACTATTTCACACATGAAAACACTAAATTTCTAAAGCTATCTCTAAAAATAGAACTACATGTGCACTTTATAACAGCAAAGTATCCTTTCAAAATACCGTAGAAGTTCAAAATAAGCTTTTGACTGGCCAATAAAACTGGAATCGGCGCCAAGAAACCCATAGGCACGGATTTGCCTCAGAATAAAAAGACTACCATGGGGGCCACGCCCACTTCACGGCGTTAAGTTTGCATATTAATGTATAGATGGTTATTCTGCATTGAATATTGGCAAACAACAGCTGTCCATCATTTGACTAAAAAGGATTATGATTATTTTATATCAAATTTGTGTATCGTAGGGTGGGGATGTGATAGCTCACTGCACTATAGTAACATACGGGCAGTATGTAGTTAGACCTGTATACTGTACAGAGAGTGGATAGATGCAAAAAAAAAATAGCTTGTCAAATAATGTCAATGATCTATATGTAAGTGGTGTTGTTTCCTCAAAACAAGTACAATTAGTAAAAATCTCACCCAATTTCTCTATGGCTGATCTTTGACTCACTTACTGGTAGTTTTCACATTTTATTTGCTTTAGTATTTTTATGTTGTTCACAAATGATACTTATATTTTTATTTTTATTTTATGACTTATTTTGTTAGAAAATTTCAAGGAAATTATTAGATAATAACAGTGAAATAAAATTCTGTTTACTATTCGAAAGGTGATATAATAATGAAAATGTCTGTTTTGTAATTGCTGACTTGCGCATGAGGAATAAGATTACTGTGAGTTACTCAAATTGTTTATTTTTACTAATCATATGAATCATATGAATCTGGTAATGTATGTTGTTATTTTATTTTACCAGTACTTAACCTTAATGTGTATTGTTCAAAATGACATTTGTGGGAAATTATGGGATAATAGGGGTTGAAATATGTATGGAAAAATATGACAGGAAAAGCAAAACCAGTCATCGCTGACTGTAGGGTGGTGGTGGGGGGGGTGCAGACGTAAAAAAGTGATCTTTTGATAATTTTCCAATGTAATTGTATTAAATACAAAATATCAAAGTGGTGTGAATATTGTTTTTGTGGGAATAATGCCGTATCATGACACCCTCGTGTCAGAAATGCCCGAAAATGCGATGACGTCATTTGTGAACAATCCCTAATGTATTTTATTTTTTGTGAATGTTGTCTTTATGGTGTTTACTCTTCATGGAAACAGATTTTAAAGAAACAACAGCTTCACCTAAACAGTGTCATGCTCCCCTGAATGAACCGATTTTTTGAATATTTTTCAGGTCAAGCTCAACTCGGTTTAGATTTAGACAGTCCCGATGGACAACCACAGACAGCTGGGCCTTGGGTTACCTGTATATAGGACAGCAATGTCCTAAGCTTTGTCAGGGGCATGGACTTTGCCATCAAGGTGTTTGCAAGTAGGTATTGAGTTAGGTTACCAAGGTATGCAATTTAGCGGGATAAATTTCATGTATTGTAAATCAGTTTTAACTGATAATCAGTAACCCCCCAACTGAAGCTGGAAGACATTTTATTGATAACGTGCCTCGTTCTTTGCTGTGTTTGGAAATGTATCATCACTAAGCGCTAAGAAAATATAATACTAATCATAAACTATAATGCAGTCTATTAAATCCCAGTTTTAATTAGATGCGTTGTAATTATTTTTCATTTTGGGTGTGTCGACTGGCTGCCCAGTCTACCTCCTAACCATTTCCTGACTCTCCTCCGTGCCGTTCGGTTATTTTGGTCTGTTTGACGCATACCCAGATGTGTACAATTTTTTATTCAACCTATGTCGGTTTTGGTCTTTCCTTGGCTTTCTGTCTTCGAATCTCAAGCTTTTCACACATGTGTGTGCGAAGCACATTATAATTGTCTGCTATTCCAATTGCCCTAAACACTGTCTCAATTGACTTAATAGTTAATAATGGGTCTTACATGCCACAACCAGCGAATAATCACGCAATCATTTCTCAAGTAATTAGACTGTTAACACTACATTACACTAAACTCCTGTGCACCTGACTTCATTACGCTACACAACAATTAACACTTCACCACATAAAAATTGTGCAGAATATGCTACCAAGTAGACTACATAGGTAGTTAGGTACCATTTGAATTCTTTAATTGTTAAACCCTACATGATGCAGTCAATGAATGTTTTGTTTTTTACTACATGTACAGTGTACATCAGTTTTGTACTGTGTTGAATGTGTTAAAGACGCGACAGGATTCAGTTACAGACATTGCGTCAAGTCTTGACCCTGCCATGTGTATCTGTGTGTTCTCTCCATGTAGATGTGACAGCGGCTATGCAGGTGAGACGTGCACCCCGACCTGGTCCCTGCCCAGCCACCTCAAGACGGACTTCTCGATGCTGTCAGCCTCGAGCGCGACTGGCATGCCATCCTCGGCGGGGAGATTGTCGGCGCCAACCAAGGCTGTGGAACTCTTTTGTCAGGAGAGTCCATGTACTTCTATGAGGTGCAAATCAGAGAATTTTGTTGATTATTTTCTCATCCCTAAACAGTGGCACACTGCTCTGTGGTACCTACACGTTAAATACTGGTAGGTAAACGTCAGGCAAGTGAACGCTAATGTTGATAGATAAGCACGTCTGCGCTATGACTGCAACGAGCTGTATGCTTCCCAGGGATTTGAGAAGATATAGTGTGAAAAGGATGTCAAATGACCTGGTTGAATGTAGAGTTGTCTGATCCTACATAGCGGGGAAGAAAACCATGAACCAGACATTTACATTTACATTTATGTTTAGTTTAATTCATTCATATCTATAAGTACCTGGACTTTTAGTCATTACTTTTTCTGCAGTTGCATTGAGTAAATGTTTCTTCATAAACCCATAAAAATTTGCTCATTCATATTTTATATGACATTGACATAATTTGATGATGTGTACAAATGTATATAAAAAAAAGTAAATATTAGACATAAATTATTCTAAAACCTCCTTAGAGGTGTTCTGTGAATGACTCGAGTCAATGCAATTCAATATTAAGCTGTTTACCAAATACATCACGCTTTTCAGTGATTCTCAGAACCGTCCTGTCAAATGATACGTAAAAATTAATATTCATGCAAAAGTCATCAGTTACTGGTTGGAAAAATGTGGCCAGAATAGATGGATGCCATCCACATGTAATAAAATGAAACCTTTGTAAACTGCAAGGAAAGTGAATGTTGTCAGATTGTCAATTTATAATCACTATAAAGTAATAAGTTTGCAACATAAATACATTGCAAAACAGTTTTTTATGTAATTATTTGTTTTGCAGTGTCACCACTTCTATTTTTCATTATTTGCCATGTTGTTTGACTAAACATAAGTGGTATAATGTAAAAGTTAAAAAACGTTTAGTTGTTAAGGGTTCTTATGATAAGTCGCTTAGTTACAGATACAGTAGCTTAGTTATAGCCAGCATTCATAATGTAATTTCAGGAAGGGCCCAGGGAGCTTTCTACACATGACCTTGATACTACATTGCTGGACTATTTACAGTTCTACACACAAGTATAAAACAATTTTAATTGATTTAATTGATATATTTATCATCAAAATAACATTATAATTGACATTGATAACATTTTAATGAACATTTATAAAGCCCTAATTCCGTTCTTTGCACCACAATATTTTTTGTTGTTAATCATGATAATGTTCACATTCTTAAGGACTGCCCCACCAATAAATGATATTTCATTCTCTGTACATATTCAATAGAATGAAGCAACTTTTAATTTTCCATATAGGTGGGTGGTAGCAACGATCTGCATTGTTATGGAGTTGATTCAAGATCGGAGCATGTCCTTGTTCAGTACAGTAACAATGGCGGCGTCACATGGCATCTTCTCAAGGAACTGCAAGCAGATGATTATTCATCACCAAGGTAGTCTCGCCATTTAAAATTAATCAACATGCGTTCAATTCTAAAGGCATTTCATAAAAGACAAAAAAAAAAAAAAAAAACTCACTTCCACAACCAAGAATCAGTCTTGGCAAACATGGCCATTTGCAAGTGACCTCTTGTCAATATTTCTCCATTCAACCTTATCTACATCTTAATGCCTCGAAACGGTAACCTGTAAGTAATAATCATCTGTCAATTATTACTCTCCATCACTCCCCCGAGCTTGGTCTTTAAACCCTAGTCCAATACACAGATTCTCCTAATGATAATCGTGCACCTGTCCACCTGCTGCAGGTTTGTGTACATCGCGCTGCCCTCTGCGGCCAAGACGAGCAGCAGTCGGTTCCGGTGGTGGCAGCCGCTGCACAGTGGCGCCGCCGTTGACCAGTGGGCAGTGGACGAGGTCTCCATGGGCAGCTTCACCAACATGCACCACCTCATGGCGGACTTTGAGGTAGGTTTACCATGCACCTATTGTTTCAGCGATTTTAGGGACAGATGTAGACTTTTATGTTATAATGTACTATCTTATCATCTATCAATGATGAATATTGGTTTAGGACAGGTTTGGTTTTGCTTTTCCTGTCATATTTTTCCATACATATTTAATACTTCAAATTAAGTTATTATAAGTAATTCAGTAGAATACTAAAGTTACCAGGAAAATATAAACTACATTGCATTGGGGAGTAGTTATAAGACAGACCGTACAAAACATCACAGGTTATTTCAGTTTCTGCCATTTATTTTCAGTCACCTATTGTGCTTCCTTTACACTTGTTTGGTAATGTTTTTAGCAAAGAGATCCAGCTGACACTGGTGAAGACATCTGGCTGACAATCACAGAGGGGATGGAGGCTCCATACTGTCAATCACCTGACTCCGCTCTAATGTTTGCAAATCAAAACAATGATAAAATTGCTGTCACTAAAGATATGTTGCTGGTACTTGGAGACGTCATACAATTCAGGGTATGTGGAAGGTTTTCTTTAACTTACATTCAGTTTTTTTGTCCTTTTCCCTTTACAACAAACTGTATTTTTTATGACATAAAGATCAATTTATCAGTTTCTAGTTCAGATACATCTGAAGGAAGGGGTTAGAGGTTTAAGTCTGTCTGAAAGCTCCATTGAAATGTTGTACAATGTACTGGTTACATGTACGACTAGTCTGCAGCGGGAAACAGGAGGTTGTGAGTTCTATTCTATTGTGCAAACATGCCAAATTTCATTTGCAGCCAACCCTTAAATTTTCCCTTTTTTATGACAATTCCTTTATAAAAATGACAGTCATACTATTTCTTTTAACTTCATTTGTTGATTTATATATATCAAGTTATTGAACAACTGTATTTCCTCATTTTAAAAGAGATTTCTTCCATTAAAAAGTCTATTCAGTTGTAATATATCTTTATGTCATCATTCTGATTTTCATCTCTGCTCATTTGTGCTCTGTACGATATAAGACGTCGGCAACTAGCTGCACACCTCATAATGGAGGGTAATCAACACCATGAGCATTGTGTAAATTGATTTACATATCTAAAGCTTGATTTTCTAAGAATTGAAAGTGACTC
Source organism: Streblospio benedicti (assembly GCA_019095985.1). Taxonomy (NCBI): domain Eukaryota; kingdom Metazoa; phylum Annelida; class Polychaeta; order Spionida; family Spionidae; genus Streblospio; species Streblospio benedicti. Next base: position 43,155,482 of record CM032663.1, on the reverse strand, counting down.
TTGTACAAACCTGGTGAATCAAATCTTAACGACTTAGATTTTTTGTAGATGTCGTTTTTGAGATAGCTTTGATACAAAACACTTTTCATTACAATGGATTCAAGCCAAACCATCGAAGATAATAATTCTATGAATGTTATATTTAATGATAGCGATCCTTTGGAATACAAAGCCAACAATTCAATAAGATTGCATCCTAGACAACATTTCTTGGCTGCATCACTCTGCATTGATATTTTCTCTATTATTAGTGGGATCATTGGCAACATCATTGTGTTCAAAGTTTTTCAAAGAAATCTTAAGCTTCAGACTTGGGAAAATGGTTTTCATGCTAATTTGGCAGTATTCGATATGTTAAGAGCAAGTATTATATGTCCACTAAGAGTGATATTATATTTTCTTGATTTTGGGATGGTACATATGATATTGTGCAAAACTAATGAATTTCTTCAATTGGGAGTCCTGATGACAATGGCATTTATTGCGATGATCAGACTGAAGAAAGTGAGAAGTTTAAACCATATCATAAGACCAAAACACGTGAAGAGATGCTTGTCGTTCATCTGGATTTGGGCATTTATCTGTGCTGCTGTATCTTTCATGAGTCGAACATACGATTTTGAGCATACTCTATGTAAATTTGTACTCACAAATGACATGCTCATAAATTCAGGGATAACAAAATTCTTTTTATCTTCGACTGTTATTTTTTCTATGTTACTAGTCATTTTGTGCTATGTGTTGATATTTTACTATATTTTTATTGAGCTTAGAAATCTGAAAGGAAATAGGAAGAAGCCATTTTCTGTGAGATTTTTCCCTAGAACTTCAGTTGTACAACCAGTTGAGTTCTCTAACCAAGCGATACAGAATGCCTTATTAGATGGCTATGCTTCTTTTGCAAATAGTAATCAAAGAGTTGCAATATCATGTGTTATTGTACTTATCATTTATTTACTGTGTGAATCACCTTTCCTCATAGTGCTTGCTTATTATCGACAGAACCCAAATTGGAATGCATTGATTGATTGGCAAACTTTAGCAGTTTCTGTTTCAACTCTTAGTAGTGGTATCAATCCTTATATCTATACCCTCAGGTCCAAGAATGGCAGGATAACTTTCAACAGGCTTCTTCCTCGTAATTGTTTCCTGAAAAAAGTAGGGCAACATAAGCAAAATGTGTATGTTGTAGAAAATACAAATGTATGACGAAATTTCGTGTGATTTGTCGAAAAATTTAATTACACTACAATAATGATGAAGCTCTTTTATTTTTTTATGTGAAATTGTATATTTTTGTATCTAAAATTAAAATTGCTGTGCAATTGACCAAGGGTGGAAGTTATAATAAGTAAATGTAAAAGCATGATAATGTAGAAATAAATATTTGTGTGGGAAAATGTACACTTGAATTCGCTTAACATAAACTCAAAGGTAATAAGTGAAAATTTCTTGTGATCTGAAATTTCAAAATTTCAAGTTATCAAAATGACATGAATTAAAACAACACGAAAGAAAATGATGAATTGCAGAATTTATGGATCCATCATCAGCAGATTTTGAGATAAACGGGTTCAAATGTTCATTTATTATATTATATCATCATTGTTGAAAATAAATTATTTGAAAATGAAATATTTTTAATGCATTCATTTCCCTTGCATGCATTGTATTTTGTTGAAATTAGACTCAGTTAAAATATTTTCGTTTGATAATAATTTTTTGTATTATATTTAACGTGATAGCAAACAAGGCAAATTACGAACACATATCTACAATATTAAAGCAAATTAAAGAAGAATATTATATTTTACCGAAAAAATACTGCTTAGAACTATGCAAATGACTAAGGGTTCTACCATAAATCTTCTATTAATGGCCAGGCGGCTATTGGCATACTTCTATTGGAGGGGGAATTGTTTATTAGAGGGGAGCGTTTAATGGAGCTAGTTATCAAAAAATCGAAAGCTTAGGGTAGTACAAAACTGTCTTCAGCTATGCCTATAGACAATTTTTACACAAATACTTTTTTATGTCTGAAGTTCTGTTCCCATATCGTCTTTAATGTGTACCGTATTTCACTTGAACAACGGAAAAGCAATTTTTGGTGTTTAGAAATTCACTTACATGTGTAGCGCTGGTTTGGTTTCTGATTTTGTGGTCTTTTAATAAACTTTTTATTTATCTATTTATTTGTTTGTTTTTTTGGGGGGAGGGGGGTTAAGATGGCTGATGAGTGACATCCGTTCATATGGTACTTTCAGATCAATGTGGGTTGCAGCTCTGTGTTCTCTTTTCACCATCCTGTACTGTTTGAATACTCGGCTGATGCTGGGATGACGTGGTCACTAGTGGAAAAGCCTTGCTACCTACAAGACAAGTGCCACAAAGGATACTCTGAGGGTAGCATTTATTACACAGGCACTTTTGGAGAATGGAGCCTTGTAGTCCTACCAGTTTCTGAACACATCGTAAACAGGTATAGCTTGTATTTACATATGAAATGTTATGATATTTTGACATGCCTCTGTTGACATATCTTCAGGTGACGTCACTAAAAACTGATGGACATGCGTATGTATTCACTTCCAAATTAATGAATCCCAGACCAGAGGAAGATGGTGCCCGATGCACAGCAGACTGACTGTGCCAAATAGTTACAATGTACATTGTAGGAATTGACCACGAGATTGGAGTGTCAATCGCAAAATTGAGCCTGCTGACGTCTGATTTACCCGAGCAGTGAGGGCATTAATCGAGTGGTCAATCACCAATCTATCATGACTAAAATTCATTTTCATGATTTTATTTTAAAATAAATCATATCATAACATTCAACATTCAAGTCAATTTCGTTTTGTTTTTGAGCGCGGAGGCGTCAATTCCTGCAGTTTTGCTTGGAGGAGTTAGTCTAATCTGTTGTACTCCGCACAGCATGAACACGCCTTCATGGCCTTAATACGTCAGCGGCTGTATTGATATTGTGAGGAGGTTAGACTAGCGCCGTGTTTTTGTTTTTGAGCGTTCATTCCATCGCAAAATTGAGCACGGAGATTGACCAATCAGCGTGGGTTATTGGCGGTGATTTTTGCACGGAATGATAGAATGTACATTTCTAAGCATTAAATTGGCAATTGCACACAGTGTCACCGCTATTGAGATATGTATATCATACAAGTATGAGTTTCTGGAGCGTCTTTAAAAGATGTGTCCTCAGTGTCCTGTGTAGTGGGCTGTCATCCCACTGCACTGCAAAGAGCTCTCCAAGAGATTAAAACCAATACCTGGTGGGATTTCTTGAGGCTCAGTCAGTAATCTAACCTGCCTTGGTAAGTCTATATTAAATTAAAACACCATTTGACCTCCATCTGCTGTATTCATCAGGAACACATAGCTATTGAGTAGTAACACAGATAAAGACGGCTGGCACAAGCATTATATCTTGCCAAAAAAAGTGCCTCAGGGTACGGGGACCTCGCTTGAGTGGTACGCATGCTGGACAGGCTTAGGTATCTTTGGGGACAAGGTACAGAAGCAGGCAGAGCCTAGTCCTGCGGGGGATTAGTATGCTGGCCAAGAATGTACTAGTAGAGCATGTTTGGTGCCTGGTGTAAACAGGTAAGGACGCCTGACTACACATAAATGAACGATCTGTAAGGTAGACCAGAAGGTTTTAAGTTTGAGTCTACTGCCATCCAAAGCTTAAAGGTTATGCTCAGTGGTCAAACAAGTATGCTTCTAAAGAAGCATTATGATGTGTTCTGTGCATTCTGAAAGTGTCTTTCATTTAAACATCATATCAAAGTATGTAAAACAATTTAAATACCACGCAATAAGAGGGCGGTATATACTCAACAAAACACGTGAACGCGAGAAATGTCAACCGAATGATTTTCGTCAGACGTAACTTGCACGTTGGATGTAAGAAGGCGCCTATCTCTCCTATGTTAAATGAGACGTCTGTCGTTAGAAATGCATGGCACGTCTGACGAAAATCATTCGATTATGCAATATCACGTGACTTTGTGTTTTATTTGATGAGACGGCATGGTATTTTTAAAGGTGAAAATAGTATTAAACGCGGAGAATATGAATATTATTTTCATCACACTTGCAATGGATAAGGCATCGTCTATTGATACTGAATTTTACAAAACAAATATGATTTTGGTCCCAAAAATTTCACAATCTCATTGTTAGGCATTTAATCTTCTACAAGAGCTACTATCATTCTTCAAATATATGTGG
>CM032663.1:43138100-43151134 GCA_019095985.1 Streblospio benedicti | reverse complement strand
TGAATACTGGCTGATGCTGGGATGACATGGTCACTAGTAGAAAAAGCTTGCTACCTACAAGACAAAGTGCCACAAAGGATACTCTGAGGGTAGCATTTATTACACAGGCACTTTTGGAGAATGGAGCCTTGTAGTCCTACCAGTTTCTGAACACATCGTAAACAGGTATAGCTTGTATTTATATATGAAATGTTATGATATTTTGACATGCCTTTGTTGACATATCTTCAGGTGACGTCACTAAAAACTGATGGACATGTGTATGTATTCACTTCCAAATTAATGAATCCCAGACCAGGGGAAGATGGTGCCCGATGCACAGCAGACTGACTGTGCCAAATAGTTACAATGTACATTGTACATTTCTAAGCATTAAATTGGCAATTGCACACAGTGTCACCGCTATTGAGATGTGTATATCATACAAGTATGAGTTTCTGGAGCGTCTTTAAAAGATGTGTCCTCAGTGTCCTGTGTAGTGGGCTGTCATCCCACTGCACTGCAAAGAGCTCACCAAGAGATTAAAACCAATACCTGGTGGGATTTCTTGAGGCTCAGTCAGTAATCTAACCTGCCTTGGTAAGTCTATATTAAATTAAAACACCATTTGACCGCCATCTGCTGTATTCATCAGGAACACATAGCTATTGAGTAGTAACACAGATAAAGATGGCTGGCACAAGCATTATATCTTGTAAAAAAAAGTGCCTCAGGGTACAGGGACCTCCCTTGAGTGGTACGCATGCTGGACAGGCTTAGGAATCTTTGGGGACAAGGTACAGAAGCAGGCAGAGCCTAGTCTTGGGGGGGATTAGTATGCTGGCCAAGAAGAATGTAGAGCATGTTTGGTGGCTGGTGTAAACTGGTAAGGACGCCTGACTACACATAAATGAACGATCTGTAAGGTAGACCAGAAGGTTTTAAGTTCAAGTCTACTGCCATCCAAAGCTTAACAGGGTTCTCAAAATATTTAACAATCTCATTGTTAGGCATTTAATCTTCTACAAGAGCTACTATCATTCTTCAAATTTATGTGGAATTGGTATATGTGATGAAACATTTTGTTTCTTTGCAGACGGGTGAACTTCAGATGGTGGCAGAAGGGTGGTTGGACTTCAAGTTTTGCGCTAGATGATGTTTACATTGGCCCACCCTGTCCACAGAAGTGTAATGGCCATGGAGTGTGTGGCCAGGGTCAGCAGTGCATTTGTGATCCAGGCTACACTGGTGGGTACTTAGTTCATTGTTTATTTGAGCTGAAGATGATAGATATATTGTGCCATTTCCCTGTCACCTTCTTTGCTACATTTGAAGAAGTTTAGTGCAACTCTCTGAGGTATCACTTTCAATAAAAATTTCATATTCATTCAATTTGCATATTTGAATAGTTGTTCATGTTCTGTTATTCAGTATAATTTGAAACTGGAATATCTTTAACTAAGATGTACAACCCCACCTTTTGTGATCAACCTAATTAAGCAAGTTTAATGTTGACAGTAATGTTGGAAATAGTATCCAGGTATTGTATGCTATCAACTAATGTAATGCAATATTAAACCATAACACCTAAAGGCAGGGAATATCTCTCACACTCGCCACTAGCCAAAACCTAGTGCTTAATCCATTTGGCGAGTGGGCTTCAATTTGCACCTGCCACTTTGGCGATTGCCTTTTCTATCAATTTTTTTTTATCAAATACATGTATGTGTTAAAGTTAACTGTGATAACGTGTAAAATCATTGAAAAACAAAACATGATATAAATACCTCCATTTCATTAAAATAAAAAAAACTACTTTCTCAGAAAAGGAATGCACCAGAGAGCTAGACACATCCATTTCAAAAAGTTTCTGGGGGAGCATGCCCCCAGGATCCCTAGCTATTCTTAGCACCTATGGCACTCGTGACCGTGCCTTTGGCGCTCCCCTTTTCAGCAACTGCGGCTTTGGCAAAATGTGCCTTTTTATATCACCTGCCAAATTTTGGCAAATGCCAATAGATATGATTGCCTTTTTACACTGAAATAGACCTGTCAAATCCCTATACAACTGCCTTGTAAAAATTGTTGTATTTGTCCATTTCTCATTGTTTTTGGTTACCTATTAAGGACTGGCCACCTTCAAATCTATGTTCATTAATTGGAAATGAAAATCATTCCTATCAAAGGGCTACCTATTGAGTCTGAGTTTATTATTGAAGTGCAGGGTTTAAGTTTCTCATTACTGCGCCATGTTTTGTTTTTATGAAAATTCCTGATATATTGCATTTTTGTAATTTATTAATACCATTATCTTCTTAAATGTCCCATTCCTATTTTTTGAAACAAATTGTTGACAACTGGTTTCCACATGTATTCTTTCTGTCAAATTAGGCAGGCTGAAGTCTGTGATAAAACCCCAGGGCACATGTTTCTCACACTTATGTTGTTGAGGTCTGCACTGGCTACGGGCGTTTGTATAGTGATTTGTTCGTAAGTTTATGTCTACAAGTTTCATTATAAGGTTTTGTTTTTCCTCAACTTGCATAGTCTAATCTTGTGACAATGATTTGTTCTTCTACATCCACGCATCAGTCATTACAAAAGTTACTGGATCTGCACGCTCATGGTTAGGCAACGTGGAGTAGTACTGTATCAGTGCCGACAACATCACTTAAATCCTCTGTGTTTAACATGAGATTCACCGCATCTGCCTCCTTTCTTTGGTCAGACCTTAATTTCTGCTTTCTTTTATATCCTCTAAATTTGATAAATTGCACCAGATATGATTCCTTCCACACTGAACATCTTACTAGACAAATCCTTATACATGTATTCTGCTGTCAAATTAAGCAGGCTGAAGTCTGTCTAATTGATTACCTGGTAATAATGGGTACGACATAAAACCACACAATTTCCACTTGAAACTTTGGTGGGGCCAACAACTTTATGCTTTGTGAACACTTGATTTAGTTTTTCGTTGTTTCATTCCCACTAGTATCCATGGGTCACCTATGTTCTCCCCCTGCAACTTCATTCGAAAGTACAAAATGCTTCTGAACACAAATTATCTTTTAAATGTCACAAGTTATAAATAAATTAATCAATCATTATTTTAGCTCCAAACTGCACGGCCAACAATGATGAACCAGCGGGGATGATTGACAGGTTTGACAACATGAACCGACCAGGTAATCTATTGTAACTTACATTCTCTAAGCACACATTTGAATGTTGAAAGATATTTGTGACCCACACATGCATTTTTTAGTTTTAGTTTGGTACTGTCATTTCTCCTTTTTGTTCCCAACACAACAGAAACACAGAATAATAACATACAAAAACAAAATAATCGTATTTTCATGTCACGGTAGTTGCTCTGTTTTAACACAATAATACTTTAGGTTCTGGTTGAATGGTTTTCTCAAAGTGATGTAAATATTCGTGATACTAGTAACCAGACTGACTTTTATAATTTTAAAATGGTGATTTGAACCAAGTAAGAGAATAGTTAAGATTTACCTGTTACGCACAGGTATACCCAGTAATAGCAACAGCTCTAGGAAAGCCGCTGTGACTCTTTAATTAGACAACAATTGTCTGTTAATAAGTATTCCTAAGTACTTCTACGTACTCTCTTGTGTACTGTAACTAGCTGGCTGACTGACTAATATCTGTGATAATTGAAAGTTATCAAATGTAAGTTTGATTAAAAAGCGCCATAGATCCTGTATAAAACACAAGAACAATGTTCTCTGGTATATGAAACCTTCTAATAATTAAAATGAGTGATTTACAGGTGGCAATGATTTTATCTATTGTACTCAAATTACAAAAGGTCAGCCGTTTGGTTAATAAAGGCTAAGTCTTTTGTCTGCCAGCGTACGTAATATGCTAACTGATCGCGTCCTAACAATTTGTTGCGGTGATTACCATGGCAACCATTTTAACAGACAAACTACTCAAGATAACCATATTTCAATGCCCTTGGGAGATAGTTTTTATTCTCGACATTCGCAATAAATTTGAGATAACCAATTCGACATTTATAACAGATAAATTGAAATAAACAGATTAAATTCGACATTTATAACAGATAAGCAATTGCTTATGTTGCATAAGATGAATAAAGTGAAAACTAAACCACCCTGAGATAAAGATGCCAGACCAATTAATGGCAGGCCACTCATATGTCAAGGAAGTCCTAGAGTAGGGAATACAGAAATCTGTTTCTTATGTGACACACTGTGGGGTGGGGAGGACGTGAACTATTAACATGTATTCATTAGGATGCCTATTCATTAGAATTTTTTAAATGTTTGATAATCATAAACATGTCTAGTGTGACAATATGATATAAGTATATATTTTGTTGGTGAAAAACCATGGTGTGTACCACCTGCCAACCCTGGCTAAGGTGGCTAGGTCATGTAAAATGCATGGCTGGATTAGTAAATTTAGGTTGCTTGAGATACAGTGACACAAAGGCAAGGAAAAGCAAAAAATAGACATGGGACACAGTTGTGAAACTAAGATAAGTACAGCTGCTTATCGTTCGAAGGGTACCAAAATAATAGAAAGGCAAGGACGGGAGAGTTGTGATTTACAAGGAGCAGCCAGGCCACATCCTCAAAATGATGAAAACGCCAGTACAGTAGAACCTCTCTATTAGGACCACCTTGGGGACCAGTGTTACATGGGTCTCAATAGAGAGGTGGTCTCTATACAGAGGTTCATTTTAATAGCTTATGAAGGTTTGGGACTGTGAAAAGTGGTCTTATTATAGAGGTGTTCTCACTATGGAGGTGGTCTCAATTGGAGATTATACGGTACTGGTAGTTAAAGCCTCCCAAAATACTTTACATTGTTACTGTAAATAACCATTTCAGGTGAACTTTGGGCAAGCATCCATGGTGGTCAGTTGGGCATGGGCTGTGGAATCATTGGTGGTGGAAACTCTTTATACTTCAATGGGGATGGCGCCAGAGAAGCAAGGACAGTAGCACTTAACACAACGCACATCAGGTACGGTTGACAAAATGATGATATTCTTGGCTTATTTTATATAAGGTAAGAAAAAGAACTTGTTGATGTATGATTTAGCTACTCTGACTTCTTGCAGTCTGGTTCAGTTCCAAATGCGTATTGGGGATGTGTCTGACCGGCGAGGCTGTCGCAAGCCGCAGGGTCGCAGCGAGGGTGTGGTCGTGGACTACAGCACGGATAACGGCATCGGTACGAGTACACAAAACAGCGTAATTGTTGTTTAATACAGAAATTAGGCATCCAATTGAATTATTTGTAAGTTTCTAAATGAATGATAACTGCAGTGAATATCCTCAACAACGGAATCCAATTTGCAGTTCACAATCCTTCAATTGTAGAGGATTTACATTGTTTAGTCCGAGATTTATTTTCATTATTAATAGGTATTGCACAAGAAAATCTTCTGTTATTCAGTTTTTTCATTGTTTAGTTTGCCGTTGTTGAGGACATTCACAATATAGTACAAAAATAGGCTATATGTGCAATGTGATCATTAATATGAAACGCACACTGTCAGCATGTGCAAAAACATGGCAAGCCATTTTCCATCTCTGATGAGCCCAGCAGGACCATTCAGATGCAGTGAATCCATTAGCCATACAAAAATAACATGTTTTATGGCTTTGGATGAAACTGCGGATGTCACAGTAATGACGTTAACCATGCATTTGAGCAGAAAAAGAAAAGTAGATAATTTTATATATTCTTGCTACAAATATGTGCGAAAGAGCAATAACAAGCATCAAATTTGTAGCAAGGATTTGTGTTGATTGATACACAACTCATGAATCCATATTCCACAATACTACACCATAGAAAAATGTCACCACCATCATCAAAATTAATACACTTGGAATTTGAAAGACAAAATATCTAGAGTACACAATAGACTCCAATACATATATATATATTATATATATATACATTGTACCTCGATAGCGGTCTCAATAGAAAGGTGGTCTGTTGATGAAAGCTCATGCCAGTTTGTTAATTAAGCATGATCGCAAATAAGAATTACTTTGCAAGGATCTGGGAGCAATGAAAATGAATATAAAAAGAAATTAATTGAAAATTGCTTGTGAAAATTTGAAGTTTAATGTTTGCATTTTTGCTTTGAAGAAAAATTTGGCCCAGTGTGAACATAGTATGGGATTCCTCATGCCTCCGTTGGTATATGTAGCAGTATTCACATGCTACAAACTAGTGCTGCATATCGGTGACAATTTCAATATCGATTATCGGTTCAGGCCAAATGATAGGTAACCGATAGTATCGCAAGTATTTATATGTTGAAAATTAATCAATATATGTGTATATTGATTAACTTTCGACGTAAAAATACTCGCGATTGGATACTATTCTTAGTATTGACCTCTTTCAATGTTTGTAAACACGGGCACCTGTCGACAGTTTCTGGACCCAAAACATTGAGCACGTGGAACCGACCCAGAAAGTCCGATATTTGAGGTGTATTCTATGTAAGAAAAACTCATCCATGTTATCCCAAACAACAATGTTTGTATCAACAACAAAGGCATGAAGTCTATCCATTTAAAAGCATTCTTTCTCAAATACGTTTCATAAATGGAATAATTTAGTTTAAATAGCAGACTTATCTGACCTGCCAGTGCGGCTTTTTGGTAGATTTATAACGCCGACGTACGAATATTACGTTCGACGCTTGGAAAAATATAGTCCTTAGACTTCTAATGTCGAACGGAGTGTTTATACATTGAAATTGTAGCAAAATATGGACTTTATCAATGGAATATATACGTGAAAGACATGTATAAAATTCAAGGATAACATATGCATCGTATACAGTTAGAAAGGACCAGCAACATACATTTATGGGTAATCTTGTCAAATACACTGACTGTGGTAAGTAGACAATAGGAGATCAATAGAGATGCGGAGCAGACGATATAGTGCGATATATCGAGAAAAAACAGGAGACGATAGCACGATAATATTGGGAAAAAAGCCGCTATCGTTGCATGGCGATAGTACAAGGTCAAACCGATTCTTGTTTGGCGTTTCTTAAACAAGCAATTAACCGATAGTCCGATATATCGTTGCAGTACTACTACAAACATAACAAAAATGAGGATATGTTTCTTGTGATTTTTAGAATGGCATGAACTGAAGACACTTGACCCCGAGTCTTTGAGTGATGCACCTCAAACATTACTACTGACTTTACCAGATGAAGCTAAAGGACCAGCCACTGCAATCAGATGGTGGCAGCCCATCATCACGCCAGGTCAGTCAGCATTTCTTTATTTTAGCCAGATGATCAGTATCTACATTATTTGATTTCAGTCACTATGGAGATTTTTAACGATTTTGTTCTGACGCATATACCACCTAAATGACAGGAAGTCCAAGGGCTGAGTGGGCAATCGATGACGTGGTGATCGCTGTCAATGACAGCAGTTTCCTCGGCTTTGAAGAGACGTTCAACCCGGTGGCCAGTCAGGATGTGTGGTACATGGCCATGAACGCAGTGCCCAAAATTACCTGTCAGTCACATGACAATGCACTGGAATTCAGCAAAAATGGAGGTGAGCGTTACTTAAGTGGCCACTGTTTCGATACTTTGCATCAGTTAGTACTATCCGCTGATAGTACAAAGTATGTTTTTTATGTATGTGCTATGGGAGTGGGACGATAGTAATGGAAGAAAGAAAAAATTGAATAATTGAGTCATTTGGTGCATATATATGTGTGTAAATGAAGATAGTATTTAAACAAAGATATTTGGCATATCACTTCATTTTTATTTTTCTTATATATTTCATACATAATCATTAGGACGAATGAGATATGCAGAAACCTGGGATTATGAAGTGAATCCATCTACTTTCTTACAGTTCGACATTGCAATGGGATGCAGGTAAATAATTTCGTTTTAAAATTACATATGGGCATTGTCACTTCATGTATAATGAATACAATTAACCTTAACCAGGCATAGAAACCCTAATATATATATACTTTGTATAGCTTATTACATGAATATTGTCTTACCATTATACCAGTAGATATATTATTTACAGAATAAGATGCATAGAAAATCATTTACAAAGGTCTGTTAGATGACTGGCTAGATTGCAACACACAATAGTCTTTTAGCTAACAAAATCAAAAAGAAGGATAGAAATTATTAAAGTCAATTGAATTCATTTAAAACATATTCCATTTCCATAACTATTCCCCAATTTTCTTTCAGTGGGACATATTCTACTCTTTATGGTGTTATGTTGGAATACTCCACGGATAGGGGCCGAAGCTGGCACCCTGTGGCAGAAGAATGTCTTCCCCCGCAGATGGATTGCTCCGGCTATCACCTGAGTAGCATGTTCATGTCAAATGCCCATGCCAACTGGACCCGAGTCACTCTCTATCTCCCACCTGGAGCTGTGTAAGTGATAGACAGAACATTCGCATGCAATAGAATGCATGATACACATCAAAGTAGCCAACCTATCAAATGATTGACTGATAGTAAAACTACCTCTTATAAATACTTAGATCCTGACCATTTATAAGTTTTCGAGCACTTGTCTCAATCCTATAGATGTATGATGATGGTTATAATAGTATTTTTGAAAATTTGCTCTCACTATTTTTTCTGTTCGGTTTGTTTTAGGTCACATGCTACTCGTTTCCGTTGGTTGCAAGAAAAAGTGACGCTTCGGGGCAACGTGTGGGCCTTGGATAACATATATCTTGGAAGTGGATGTCCATGGATGTGTTCAGGTCATGGATATTGTCGTCACGGCAATTGCGTGTAAGTTTGATTGTATGGGTGTGTTTTAACAGCATTTTTTCTCAAGTAACTGGTTTGAATTAAACTTAATCATATCTAGCGAAAGACAAATATTGGCTGTGCAGGTGTGTGCCAATCACATTTTTTTTTAATTAATGACCAAAACAAGTTCATATTGAATAATAAAAACATCCTAAAATTATAATTTTGTGTAGCTTAGCTTAATTACCCTATATAGACGGTTGTGTGCTGGCAATTTTAAACATCAACATGGCCACTCAAAGAACACAATGTTTTGTCCTTGAATACATATTCCTATTTCATGTAATGTCAAAAGTGCAAAGCCTGAAGCATTTATATTAGTAACTGTGACCTCACATATCAAGAAATAATCTTAATGGTACATTAAGCAATTTCGGTACTGCCAGTTTTTTACAAGAACAATGCATCATTGCCCTACTTGATACACCAAAATATGCTGTTTAACAAGGAATTTATGTGTTAGGTGTGACCCTGGATTCTTCGGCCCATTCTGCGTACCATCTGCGCCCCTGCCCATGGGCCTGCGGGACAGCATGGATGGCCCCAGTCTCGACCCCACCGCATGGCCAGAGCTCTACGGTGGAGATATCACCAACATCTGCGGCATGATTGTGTCAGGACCCGCACTCACATTCTATAAGGTATGTAGCGCCATTTTCAAGACTCTCAGCAATAGATTTAACATTTAATACAAGCAAGTGAACTCATGACGGATCTGTATAATAATTGTAATGAGGAACACAATCTGAATGAAGAACTCATCAGTTGGTTTCATGAATTCAAACAAAAACATTCTTTCATTTAGGAAAACCTTCGGAGTGTTACTACTCGAGACCTTGATGTCTCTATGTCAATCTACATCCAGTTCACCTTCCAATATGGCTGCCAATATCAGCAGTTTGATTGGCCGAGAGAACATGCAGTGTTGCTTCAATATTCTAATAATGGAGGCATTTTGTGGTCTTTACTAAAAGAAATACACTATATAAATTTTGAGAAACCAAGGTAAGAATATACAGTAGAACCTCTAATGAGGACCACCTCTATATGAAATATGAAATAGTTTTCATTGTGGTTTCTTAATATATTTTTGGTTACTACATAAACAGTTTTATTATTGAGGTGTTCTTTACAGAGGTTGTCATATTTGTGGAATCTTCTGTAATTCAAAAGGTTACTAAACAGCATTTGCGTTTCAGATACAGGCTCATGGGCCTTTGCACATATTTTACAGCAAATATTACACACACCTTAGATACTATTTTTTATTGCATTACATTGCATGCTAATAGTTTTCTGTGTTTATCTTCTGCTAGATATTTTAACGTGAGGATTCCGACCCCAGCACAAACAAATGCAACACGATTCAGGTTCTGGCAACCAAAACATGCAGGTAAGTAGTATGCATATAAGGATGTTCTTTCGGATGCATTTTGTAAATACAAGTTTCAATTTTCACTCTAACTCTTCTAAAAAAGGGTAAGAACCATGTAGGCCTAGCCATGCGGGCACTTCGTCTCCTCCTGGGAGTTTGCGGGCTGCGGGCTAAATTGTCCCTTTTACTGCAGGTGTGGGTGCAGGTTTGAAATTCTTGTGTGGGTGCGGGTGTTGGGTTTTATTTTCAAAAATGTTGCAGGGCGGGGCTCTTTGCAGGCTACAAATCATTAACAGAACCCGCAAGGAAACCGGCATGTTCTACTTGTTACAGTTGTCGATTATCTTTTTTAGGCTTTACACAGATTGAAATCATATACAATATATCTCTTCTTTGAAAATGATGCAGTAGATGTATATCATTATACTAATATTGCAACAAGAATGTGATTGGCTCTTTAGTTACAGTTCATCTGAATGTATTCCGACTGATTTACTCAACAATTTACACAAGAGCATAGGCACACATGTTTCCTTTACAGAAACTTCCTGCATTGAATTTCTTGTACCCTCACATTAAATTTCCTTGTATAACTTTCCACAATAATACACTGCAGTCTGCCTCTTTATTACTTGCATCATAAAAATAGCAGTGTTCAAGAACATGTGAACTATGGGCTTTAGAGACCAAAATGTACATTGTATGTGACAATATAAACCTCAATCCACTTAGAATGTTTTAAACAAGGGAGTTAAGCTTATCACCATAGTATGACGTACCAGTATAACACTAAAGCACTTCCATCTCTATACAGTACTGAACAATACGCATATTTTTTTTCTTTATATACGACCATCCAAGTGCCCCTCGTGTAACAGCCCTCCCCCTCTTTTCTTAAATACCTTTAAGGATTATGTAGTAACTGCACTCTCGTGTAACAGCCCAACCCCAGTTTGAGAAAATTTCAATTTAACGGCCCTGGGCACTTGGATGGTCGTATACGGTACATGTAGAATGAACAGGGATATTATGCTCCTATTTATAACTACCCTTACCAATACTGCACCAAACGATGTCACTTTTATAGAAATCTGTTTTAATTGAAGGAAATTATGAGACAAAAGGTGAGTTAGCCTGAATAATATACAAGGTATAGTGATTATTGAATTAAGCTCAAGACATTCATGACTTTATGTACATGTAGGTCACATGAAGTCAGTGTGGTCCATTGACAACCTTCTGGTTGGTGGCTCCGTGATCAACCCAGACGGACTATACGAAGTGTTTGACACGGATCCCAGTCCCGATCAGTGGTTATTTTGGCCAGGTGGAAAAGTAGCGTCATTCTGCTCTTTTTTTTAATACTCGGTCAGTACCGTGAAGTCATTTTCCTTCATGTATTCTAGATATGTAGTATTTTGAAGTTGTTCCATTTTTTTATTGACAAGTAAAAAAAAATCTACCCACAGTGTAGACATGCTATATGTATTCTTTAACTGTATTGTCGATTAACTGGTACTTTTTTTCTATTGACTTTTCTAGTAATTGTTTTGTTTTTATTTATGTGGACTTGTTTGTGTTTAGACTTCTTACCCTTTTTGTAGATCGGACACTATTACTGCGGGGCAGACCTCTCTTGTGTTTAGTCGAGGCCCGGGTGAACACTCCATCACAACACATGATCTCACAATTACTGATGCCTCGATTCTACAATTTGATGTATGGAATTTCTATTTGGAGCAAGTTATCATTCTTTTGCATTATTTATGAAGCACAGAAGATATAAATATAAGTATTACAATATTAACATTACCTTCTATTTACTAGGGTAATCCAAAAATAAGATTGAAAAGTCAAGTGGACAATAGTTAAATTTATTTTTATAATGCTCTAACAAGTATGTTTTTTCTGCAGATAAACATTGGTTGCTCATCACAATCATCCAAAATATTTCCTGTTCAGCTGCAATATTCAGTAGATTCAGGCCGCACTTGGAATTTAGTCATACCAGAGTGTTCTAGATTAAGGTTTATGAATTTGCTACTATATAATGTTGTTCATCACATACCAGATTTTTTGATATCTATACAATCTCAGTAACAATTATTTTATGATATTTTTTTTTTTAATTTTTTTTTACATATCTTATAAAGTAATAAAGTAGAATGAAATAGAATGTAATTTATAATGTTGGTGCTCTAGAGAAACCTGTAACATTCCTTCAGACAATAATATTCATGAGCAACTAGAAGTTTCAAACTGCAAATTTAATATAGATGAAACTATTTAAGCATTTATTTCTGATAGAGTATTTAGAATAAGGTTTTTCTTTTGATAGCACCCCAACTTGTCAAGACCAAAACCAAGATGCCACTGTTTACTATGCTGGTTCCTCACCCTACTGGAAGAGAATTCTTGTTCCATTGCATGGACTTCACATATGTGGGTAGGTAGACTATTATTGGTAGTCTTTAGTCTTACTGCAAGCCGTTTAAATTGGCCCATAGAGAGTACCATGTTAACTACAAAAAGCTGATGATTGCAAAGTTTTCAAACTGTTCACTATGTCATATGATAGCAATATTGATTTATACATTCAATTATTGTAGATTTGGTTTTATATTGGGAACTTATTGACTTTTAGAACCTTATTTGATGTATACAACTCTAGAACCTGTGGAGCTTCCATCCAGCACTGCTCGGTTTCCTCGTTTGGTATCAAAGTGTTCAGCACAAAAAGGACCCTGCCCCTCGAAAGGGGCAATAGACAACCTGTACATCGGCATGCAGTGTCAAGATCACGTGGAGGCCATGGCACATGTG
>CM032663.1:43122299-43138000 GCA_019095985.1 Streblospio benedicti | reverse complement strand
TTTGAAAAACAACATTCGGGTTTTTATTGCAATCATTTTTTTTTAATGATAAAACAATTCATATTGAATAATAAAACATCCTAAAATTATAATTTGGATTACAATTACCCTATATAGACGTTGTGTGCTAACAATTTAAACATCAACATGGCTAATTAATGCACACAATGTTTTGTCCTTGAATACATATTTCTATTGCATGTAATGTCAAAGTGCAAAGCTTGAAGTATTTATATTAGTAACTGTGATCTCACATATCAAGAAATAATCCTAATGGTACATTAAGCAATTTCAGTATTGCCAGTTTTTACAAGAACAAATGCATCATTGCCCTACTTGATACACCAAAATATGCTGTTTAACAAGGAATTTATGTGTTAGGTGTGACCCTGGATTTTTCGGCCCATTCTAACGTGCCATCTGCGCCCTGCCCATGGGCCTGCGGGACAGCATGGATGGCCCCAGTCTTGACCCCACCGCATGGCCAGAGCTCTACGGTGGAGATATCACCAACATCTGCGGCATGATTGTGTCAGGACCCGCACTCACATTCTATAAGGTATGTAGCTCCATTTTCAAGACTCTCAGCAATATAGATTTTATATTTAATACAAGCAAGTGGAACTCATGATGCACCTGTATAATAATTGTAATGAGGAACACAATCTGAATGAAGAACTCATCAGTTGGTTTCATGAATTCAAACAAAAACATTCTTTCATTTAGGAAAACCTCCGGAGTGTTACTGCTCGAGACCTTGATGTCTCTATGTCAATCTACATCCAGTTCACCTTCCAATATGGCTGCCAATATCAGCAGTTTGATTGGCCGAGAGAACATGCAGTGTTGCTTCAATATTCTAATAATGGAGGCATTTTGTGGTCTTTACTAAAAGAAATACACTATATAAATTTTGAGAAACCAAGGTAAGAATATACAGTAGAACCTCTAATGAGGACCACCTCTATAATTAGAGTAAGCTCATGGGATGAAGAAGCTTATGAAGCAGGCATGTATATGATATGAAATGTTTTCATTGTGGTTTCTTAATATATTTTTGGTTACTACATAAACAGTTTTATTATTGAGGTGTTCTTTACAGAGGTTGTCATATTTGTGGAATCTTCTGTAATTCAAAAAGTTGCTGTTTATCAGATACAGGCTCATGGGCCTTTGCACATATTTTACAGCAAATATTACACACACCTTATATACTATTTTTTATAGCATTACATTGCATGTTAATAGTTTTCTGTGTTTATCTTCTGCTAGATATTTTAACGTGAGGATTCCGACCCCAGCACAAACAAATGCAACACGATTCAGGTTCTGGCAACCAAAACATGCAGGTAAGTAGTATGCGTATAAGGATGTTCTTTCGGATTCATTTTATGAATACAAGTTTCAATTTTCATTCTAACTCTACTAAAAAGGGGTAAGGACCATGTAGGCCCACTGGCCCAGCCATGCGGGCACTGCGTCTCCTCCTGGAAGTTTGCGGGCTGCGGGCTAAATTGTCCCTTTACTGCAGGTTTGTGGGTGCAGGTTTGAATTTTCAAAAATGTTTGTGTGGGTGCGAACCCGGTGTTGGGTTTTTTTTATTTTTGAAATCAAAAAATGTTGCATTATATTAATATTGTGTGATTGGCTCTTTAGCAGGCTACAAATGTATTAACAGAACCCAATTTTACAAGGAAACCGGCATGTTCTACTTTACCCCTTACAGTTGTCGGTTATCTTTTTAAGGCTTTACACAGATTTGAAATCATATAAATATATCTTTTCTTTGAAAATGATGCAGTAGGTGTATATCATTATATTAATATTGCAACAAGAATGTGATTGGCCCTTTAGTCACAGTTCATCTGAATGTTCATTAATATCTTAATTTACTCAACAATTTACACAAGAGCATTTGCACACATGTCCTTCCTTTAAAGACCCTGTCAGAGTGGACAGGCGGAGCCTGGAAAATCCTGAAAACCTCTTTTTGAAAATTGAAAAAATTTGGCAAACTTTTTTGCAAAATTTTCCCTTCCTGGCGGAGTAGAAGTGAGTCCGCAGGCGGAGAAATAGCCCTCAAACACACAGCCCCCACTGACCTCCACTGCAGCGGAAGTCAGGCGGAGAGAAATTTTGCTAGTGCGGAGTGTAAAATGTGTATAGCGGACTCTGGCGTCAAATTATGAGTCTTGGCGAACCCTGGCGAACTGAAATTGTGCGTGACATTTGCCAGACAACCATGGTTCCGCCGACGGAGTCAAACGAAGTATTATGTCTCCCGCCAAGTCTTGCGGGACCGCAAGACTTCCAGCGAACTGTAGCGAATATCCAGAGTCCGCCGACGGCTAAGACATGAAAAACTCTGCCAAATAACATAATAACAAGGGAAAATTCCTTTAAGGAGAGCAGCGAAGTCATTCGGGCGGTCCTGCGAACTTGCGGCGTAGCGAACCCGGCAGAGTCCGCTTCACAAAGGCGGCGTCCGAAGCGGAGCTTATTTTTCCATCAAATTTGCGACGGAGTATGCGCTGAGGTAGCGTGTATAAAAAGCTTTGTCTTTGTCTGTATGCTGTCTGTGTGTGTGTGTGTGTGGGTGTGTGTGGTATGTGTGTGTGTGTGTTGGGGGGGGGGGTCTGTATGCTGTGTGTGTGTGGGGGGGGTCTGTATGCTGTCTGTGTGGGGGGATGTCTGTATGCTGTCTGTGTGTGGCATTGACTATTTTTATGTGAGCTTTTTTAAAGGCTGATTCCATGCTGGTTTTAACAATAGATAATCAAGAGAATAATATGGATAATTATGCCATAGAAAGGGATTCGTGAAATGTAGTGACAAATAGGATTTGAATAATGGCATAGAACCTGATAAACTATCGAATCACAACATCCTATGCTGGACAACTCCTCCCCAGTAATTGTAATAAATGCCGTTATTTATAATTGTCTCTCCACAGACATCTTATTGTTTAGGGACGACATCTTGTATACCCCACGAAGTTTCTGAACTCACGCACTATATCCCAGCAGGCACACTGACGTCAGCCTGACGTTGGATTATGGTTGTAATATGTTGTGACGCCAGGCAACGTAAATTCAACGTCACCCCAACGTTGATTGCCTGACGCTGACACAACATCAGATTTTCAACGTCACCCTGACGTTGATTGCCTGACGCTGATCCAACGTCAGACATCAACTTTGGATCAACATTGTCTTGTGCCCACTGGGATTATTGTAAATTGGTACAGGAGACCAACGTTGATCATCATCATGGAAATGGTGATGACACTAACCTGGCATTGTGACACTTTCACATCTCAGGAACTTCTCACAGATAGTTTGATGTGAACGGGCAGTTTGAAGACTTGTAGGTTTGAAGTGGACACTTGTGAAGTTCTTGGAAGGCTCTGGGATGGGGAGTTGAATTTAGATACCCATGTACTTGCAATTGGTATAGAATAGGCAGATCCAGGGGGATCGCAGGGGGTGCCCCCTGTACCCCACAATAATACCATAGGGTTTTTGTCATGTAGGCTATCAATTACATACACGAAACCCATGCGGAGAGCTCTTGCTCCGTACAGCGGCGTACAGCGGAGGTGAACGGCGTTCATTTTACGTGGTACGGAGGCAGACAGAGTCCGTTGGTGCCAAATACGGCTTCGCGGAGACCAGCGAACTCAAAAGATCAAAGGGAATTCGACAATAATCCCCGCAGACACGCCCGAGTGGTCACGCGAACTCAAATTTCCACTTCTCCAGAGAAGTGGAGAAAGTCCGCGCCATTTTTGGACGCGGAGATAGCATGTAGGTAGCGCTGAGCCCCTCGAGGCCGCAAAGAGTCCGCCGCCCGACTCCGCATGGAGCCATGCGAATCGCATTGTCGATTCGACAATGAAAGTGTTAATTTTTCATATTTTTCACCATTTTTTCGACTTTGTCATTTTTTCGACCTAAAATGACGCGGAGTTGACTCGCGCGTCCACTCTGACAGGGGGGTTAAGCACAAACTTCCTGCGTTGAATTTTGTTTGTACCCTCACATTAAATTTCCTTGTATAACTTTCCACAATAATACACTGCAGTCTGTCTCTTTATTACTTGCATCATAAAAAATAGCAGTGTTCAAGAACATGTGAACTATGGGCTTTACAGACCAAAATGTACATTGTATGTGTCAATATAAAACCTCAATCCATTTAGAATGTTTTAAACAAGGGAGTTAAGGTTATTACCATAGTATGACGTACCAGTATAACACTAAAGCACTTCCATCTCTATACAGTACTGAACAATACGCATAATTTTTTTTTCTTTATATACATGTAGAATGAACAGGGAATATTATGCTCCTATTTATAACTACCCTTACTAATACTGCACCAAACGATGTCACTTTTATAGAAATCTGTTTTAATTGAAGGAAATTATGGGACAAAAGGTGAGTTAGCCTGAATAATGTACAAGGTATAGTGATTATTGAATTAAGCTCAAGACATTCATGACTTTATGTACATGTAGGTCACATGAAGTCAGTGTGGTCCATTGACAACCTTCTGGTTGGTGGCTCCGTGATCAACCCAGACGGACTATACGAAGTGTTTGACACGGATCCCAGTCCCGATCAGTGGTTATTTTGGCCAGGTGGAAAAGTAGCATCATTCTGCTCTTTTAATACTCGGTCAGTACCGTGAAGGTCATTTTCCTTCATGTATTCTAGATATGTAGTATTTTGAAGTTGTTCCATTTTTTATATTGACAAGTAAAAAAATCTACCCACAGTGTAGACATGCTATATGTATTCTTTAACTGTATTGTCGATTAACTGGTACTTTTTTTCTATTGACTTTTCTAGTAATTGTTTTGTTTTTATTTATGTGGACTTGTTTGTGTTTGACTTCTTACCCTTTTTGTAGATCGGACACTATTACTGCGGGGCAGACCTCTCTTGTGTTTAGTCGAGGCCCGGGTGAACACTCCATCACAACACATGATCTCACAATTACTGATGCCTCGATTCTACAATTTGATGTATGGAATTTCTATTTGGAGCAAGTTATCATTCTTTTGCATTATTTATGAAGCACAGAAGATATAAATATAAGTATTACAATATTAACATTACCTTCTATTTACTAGGGTAATCCAAAAATAAGATTGAAAAGTCAAGTGGACAATAGTTAAATTTCTTTATAATGCTCTAACAAGTATGTTTTTTTCTGCAGATAAACATTGGTTGCTCATCACAATCATCCAAAATATTTCCTGTTCAGCTGCAATATTCAGTAGATTCAGGCCGCACTTGGAATTTAGTCATACCAGAGTGTTCTAGATTAAGGTTTATGAATTTGCTACTATATAATGTTGTTCATCATATACCAGATTTATTGATATCTATACAATCTCAGTAACAATTATTTTATGATATTTTTTATTTTTTTTTACATATCTTATAAAGTAATAAAGTAGAATAAAATAGAATGTAATTTATAATGTTGGTGCTCTAGAGAAACCTGTAACATTCCTTCAGACAATAATATTCATGAGCAACTAGAAGTTTCAACTGCAAATTTAATATAGATGAAAGAAAAATCATGAAACTATTTAAGCCTTTATTTCTGATAGAGTTTTTAGAATAAGGTTTTTCTTTTGATAGCACCCCAACTTGTCAAGACCAAAACCAAGATGCGACTGTTTACTATGCTGGTTCCTCACCCTACTGGAGGAGAATTCTTGTTCCATTGCATGGACTTCACATATGTGGGTAGGTAGACTATTATTGGTAGTCTTTAGTCTTACTGCAAGCCGTTCAAATTGGCCCATAGAGAGTACTATGTTAACTACAAAAGCTGATGATTGCAAAGTTTTCAAACTGTTCACTATGTCATATGATAGCAATATTGATTTATACATTCAATTATTGTAGATTTGGTTTTATATTGGGAACTTATTGACTTTAGAACCTTATTTGATGTATACAACTCTAGAATCTGTATTTCCATCCAGCACTGCTCGGTTTCGTTGGTACCAGGGTGTGTTCAGCACAAAGGACCTTGCCCCCGAGTGGGCAATAGACAACCTGTACATCGGCATGCAGTGTCAAGATCATTGTGGAGGCCATGGCACATGTGTGCAGGTATAGTCAGGAAAAGTGCTTCCGTAGCCGAGTGGATAGGCAGTCGAACTCGTGACCAGAAGGTCGTGGGTTCGATTCCTGGTCGGGTCTGATGGTGAGTGTTGAGCAAACCTACCTCTAATAGGTTGCAAACCGCTCCGTGGTACCTACACGTTCAATAGGTGCAGGTCAGGCGAGTGAACGCTAATGTGGTTGATTAGCACGTCTGTGCTAAGGTAGCCAAAAGATGTGTTGTATGCTCCCCTGGGAGTTGAAAAAGATATAGTGTGACAAGGATGTCAATGACCTGGTGTAGATGTAGAGTCGTCTGATCCTTCGGGGAAGAAGACCATAAACCAGACATTTACATTTACAAAGTGCATGTGTACATTTACTGTTCCTTGTGGTAAAGGTAAATGTTCAATGCAATAATACACTTGCTTTAACACTAACATTTTCTATTGTCCACTAATATTCACAATTTATGAACTGAATTTCGAGTAGCTAACCTTGGAAGCTTTTCATTTTCATTATTCCTTTCTTAATACTTGTTTTCTTCGTGGTTATGAGAACAGAGTAGAAAATTTTGCTGTAAATGAAATATATGTTTCCATAATGTATTCTAGGAAAAGGCGTACAATGTTTACACAATTTTTACAATTTATCAAGTTCGATATTCAATGAAATATTCATTTTAGTGTCATAAAAATTCATTGAAATTTTTTAAAACTTGTGATCTGCTATTTTTGAGGAGGATATGGATCTTTTTCTTTCATGCAGCAGCATTTGTTTGCAAGTGTAAAGTATTTTGTATGTGTATGTTTTGCAGGGAATGATTTGCCTATGTGATGACGGCTATGGTGGTCAAAATTGTGCTTCGTCATCACAAAAACCCACATTTGTGAAAGAAGATTTTGAAAGTAACAAACCTTTTTCATTGATTTTGATCTATTCAAAAATATGCATTCTTGTTTTGATAACTATGAAAGAATATATTACCTAAGGATACTTTTTAAATGCAACATTTTTAAGATTCGCACTGAATTATTTCATGCACTATCTACTTTGTGTGAAAAAAAAAATCCATATGATCATTTTCTCTATCAGAAGCTAGAAATGTAGGAACAATGAGGCAAGTACAAGAAATGCACATTCAATATTCAAGAAACGTCCTTGCAAGAACAGGGTATAAATCATACTAAAAACTGATAAGTGAATGATTAGATTAAATATATAAATAATATGAAAAGAGACCGTTTAATGGACCGATCTGAGCCCAGCCCACAAATTCAATGCGCATGTTATGTGGCTGGTAGGTGATAAATGAAGCGCTCACCTTCATGAACTGTGATTATGATACAGTCTGTACTTTAGCATTGATATTTGTGTGAGTCTACGAAAAACGTTTATCTGACATCCACTCAAAGTGTTAGTAGAAAGTTAGCAATGTAAGAAAGTTTTTATAAAGTCAATTGGACAGTTACTTTATATAGATAGCAGTTACATTGATGCAAAATTTAAGGTTTTAGAATTTTCTCAAATAATCAATTGACCAATTTGTTACTGAGTTAAGTACAACATGTATGTGTATACAGGTGACATCCCGGGTCCACTTGCGCTGTCTCGCTGGCTTGCTATCAGTGGCGCTGACTGGTCAGCAAAGTGCGGAGTTCTCCTCAGTGGCAAGGCTCTGTACTTCAATAGTGAAGGAGTCAGACAACTGACCACAGTCGACTTAGATCTTACAGTTGCTCAGTGAGTCTTATGTTGTACTGTATTTTTTTTTCATCTTGAAGATTTAACATGAAACTCTTAACATGATGACAATACAGGTATAGCAGGGTGTGTGAGGGTGTGTATGTGTACATATATTTTTAGCATGAGTTTGTTTTGTTGTACTTGTTAGGGTGATTCAGTTTTTCATCAAGCTTGGCTGTGGAAAGCCGGGACTGCCAATCCCTGCTGCCACAGAACCTGTCCTCCTGCAGTACTCAATAGATGGCGGAACACACTGGAACACCATTGAAATTCTTAGTTTTCAGGTATGTGTTGCTACTTTTCACGGGTTCTTTTGTAGCAGACCCATCAAGGCAACCAAAAAGTACTAGAAATGGGTGTGGTAAAGAATTAACGATCAACAATCTTATACCATCCTTATGTCTGAAAGTCGATAAAGTAAACTTTTTTCTTTGAATTCCGTAAAGTTATTGTATTATTACTGTTATAAGCAACATTTGAAAATGAACAATCTTGTCTGAGATCACACCTTTTGCGACCTACAGTCGACAATCGGGTCGGGTAACTACATCGCCATCCAGATGCCAGAGGCGGCGCGCACCAACAGCACGCGGGTGCGATGGTGGCAGCCCACGCAGCACGGGGAACACCTCACAGACTGGGCCATTGACCAGGTATAACGGGGAGGTGCTCATTTTCAACAATTTTCCAATTTGTATGGAGCCTTCCCCACGCTTGCGCTCTTCTGAAGTTCTTCGTGCTTTTGTTCTTTTTTCCTACATTACATGATTTACTTAGCATTCAAACATCTATACAGTGAGTAATGAATTACTATGTCGTCTTCAACTTTCATTTGAGATAAATGTATGAATTTCTATTGTATGCCATTGTTTTGATTTCTATGTTTCCAATTCACGTATTTTTGGTCAATTGAACAATGTTTTTACAGACACCAATTCAGACACCAATTGACTGCAATGTTTTAATATGATGAATTTTAAGAATGAAAGAAGTAATATGTATATCTTCCCCTTCCCACTGTGCCATTAATTAAATAGTGAAACTCTATATGAATAACTATGTGACAAAGTTTGTCTTGTGTTTGGTAGATTTATATTGGTGGTGACATCAACGGGCGCATGGTTCTAGACAGTGCCGCTGAACCTGTGCACTCTGACCTCTGGCTCATGACTCCTGGTGCCACCATACAGCAGACGTGTGGACTAAAAGTAGACGCCCTGCACTTCAATGGTAACTAGTTCAATACCTCATTATTCTAAAGTGGCCATTTATTTTTTATTTTTACATGTTCTTTTCTATTTATACCTAACTGTGGTTCCATTTCATACAATTTTTTATGTATGACTTATTTACATGTATAATAATCGACTAGGAAGTTAGAGGACTTGTTTTAGAGTTGTGAATGTGTGAAATGCCCTGACTGTAATCAGTCCATACTCTTATTTATATATGTAATTAACATATTTTAATGTACATTGTATTTATGACTGTATGCATTTTGTTTCATTTTATAAAGAAGCAAACAGTGTGCGTTATGCCATGACAGCTGACGTTGCTGTAACAGTAGCAACTTTTCTTCAATTCTACATCTCCCTAGGATGTTCAAGCTATGGGAAATGCTACTGTAAGTCTCAAGTGTTGTATGAAGGTTCATTCAAAACTGCAAAAACTACTACAAATGAGTTATCAATTTAATAACATTAATGTAAAAATCACTCATGCATCACTAAATAGAACATACCATAAATGTAAACAGCAATTTGATTGTAAACATTTTATTTACGATTTGTAGATTGTATTCATATTAGAAAGTCATGCTTGTACTTCTTCATTGATATAAATTTGAAAATATAATGGATGTAGATTTATTCATGACCGAAATTAATGCTAACGTATGTGTTCATTGATATATAAATCAATAATGATAATGATATTTCTGACATAAATGATAAAATTATTCACATCACAAAAGAATTCTAGAATGTAAGTCTAGTTAAAAAAAAGCTTTAATATGTGACCAAAATATCATTCATAGGATATCATGAAGGTAGTATCTTATTTTTCTCATAATAGGTAATTCCCAAACACAAGAATATACATTAATAAAGAAACGGCAGTCGGCACCTGCTGTTTTGAACCTCGTCAGGCGTATCTGACAAATGATTTTTGCCCATTTCAGCTGTTGAACTGCAGTACTCATTGGACTTTGGTAAAACATGGCACCTGCTTGAGACAGAGTGTATGCCTTCTGATGTTGAGTGTGATAGTTACCATGGAAATAGCGTTTTCACATCTGATGTCCATTCTGGATGGCAGCGAGTGTCCATTCCACTTCCTTACTACACAAGGTAATATTTTGTAATGTTTTTTTGTCAATCATTAACATTTAACTCTACAGTTACAGTATTACAAATGAATAAATTTCATTTAAAAATCTCCTTTAAATGTACATGTTGTAAAAAGCTGAAGTATTTACCACTCTTAGAGCATTACACAAAACTCATCAACAAAATGTCTATTCCTACTACTGCTACTATTACTGTGGTTCCTGAACTTCAATAGCTATGAGGTGGAATTTGTTTATTCCAAGTCCAGTTTTTGGTGATGTAGCCATCTGAAAATGTCCCTCTGGGCCTGGTCCTATTCCCCAGATCACCAATCGGTCTGGATAACCTATGTTAACAAAAGCTTTATAACCAACATGGAAATTTTAGTTTAGCTATTAGGTATTGATCAAGATTTTAGGTATTGATCATCAGATTTATCAAGGTTCTATCTCTTTCATGTTCTGTGATTTGCTATTGAACAAAACCTTATCTTTGTTGAACTGTGACACCCGCTGTGACCTGCTGTCTACTTGCCTCTGCTGTCACATGACCAACGCCATCATGCTGGGGGTCATGTGACCAACTGATGTTTTTCATTTTTCGTTTGGCCCAAAGATGATGAGATATCTTCGAAGTTTTACCAGCAATACACCAACAGGTTCCAATACATATCTACTAATATTTCTCTAGCAATTTCCTCTGTATTTATTAATTTGAGTAAATATCAAAATATTTACCTAAGTCATCAATATCTTTCCTTCCAACTTGATTGCCATCCCAGTTGTAAATGTAAATGCTTTTTCTGTCCATGCCTGCAATCAATATGTAATCGCTCACACTTGCCAATGCATTGATGTCCAGAGGTGAAAAGGGTAATTTGACAGACTTGTGAGAATGACCAGTGCCTAAGACAATAATGAAATTATACATGTTAATCTTGCACTTCATATATAGTCTGATTTAAAAAAAAAAAAAAAATCAATGCATACAAGATAAAATATTTTTTTTTTTTTTTCTTTGATCATTGTTTCAGTTTGAAATATATTTGTTTAAAGTTTGGAATATACAAGTATTTCTTGATATTCTGATTAAAAACGTGGGTAGTTATTATGGGAGGAAATTATCTAAAGCTGGTCAGTAATTAATCTAGAATATGATGGATACACAATAAAGGCACACATCTCCCATGTGTTGTAGCATTACGAGATACCTCTACCAAAAGAATTTCTGGTATCAAACTGGTGTTTTTAGTTTTCACTAAATATTTAAAGTATGGTTTTTAAAATGTTGCTGACTAGTGTAGATGTCCAGGGTATGTCCATTTTTAACATCACAGTAGCAGATTGCAAACCACCAAGAAAGATCATGCCTAGAAAATGATTCACATATTCATCAACGTGAATTAAGAAGAAAAAAAAGTGCACAAAATTGCATTGAATGCGGTATGCATTTTATATAAAAGAAAAATATAGCTATTCTATTTGTTACTTATACCTGCATGCTGAAATTAACTCAGAAGTTACACTCTCACTAAGTGTTCTGACATGGTCATGATCAACAGTAAATGTAGAAAGAGCATATTGGTCACCACAGGGTCTACAGTATATCAATTTATCAGGTAATAGAGCAGCACACAAGAAATCATCTGTAAATACAATTAATCATGATCATGATCTCTCTATTTCAACTAAGCAATAACTTGAATTACATTATAAATGTTATCTAATGATTGGATATAAATTAATAAGGGTATGTCAGCATTGTGTTGTTGAGTTTTGCTTTGTAGTATCTGCATGTATTTATGTTTTTCATGTAATTAGAAAAACAAAAAAGAAAAAAAAATTGTCATCCTTACTAACAAGAATTTTGAGAAAAAAATAAAGAAGTATATATTTACTTGGAAATTCAGCATTCATAGATGATAATTATAATGATTTTTGCTTTAACATTTAGATATTATATACATACTTGGTTGCATTTTCTTTGTAGTTTCTTTTAATTTAAGTTCTTCGATGTAGACATACGTGTATGTGCTGTTATGATGTTCTGTACAACAATTGTTTCTCAAAACAATTTCTTCATTTGATAAGATTATTTTTTCAGATCTTGGATGAATATCACATTCTTTTTGCCAAATTAATATAAATTCAAATTCATTTTGTGCATTCATATTGATGTCCAATTTGAATAAGCCACATTGCTGCTGGTCTGTTTCTGGCCTTTTTTGGTTATCTCTAAGTTCTTCAACAATTACTGCATGTGAGCTAAATCCAATTCTAAAATCAATATTACTTTCGAAAGTTTTGGTGCATTTTTCTGTAAATTTTGGTATTGCATTCATATTTTGTGGTTTACGAACAGACACTCTTGTTTTTCTTTTTGAGCGGCCAAAATATTCATCAGATGAAGGGGATGGCTTAGTGCTTTTATCAATGTTACTTTTTTCAGGTGTGCGTTGACTTTGTGGATAACCTTTTAGCAAATCCATCAACTTAGACTCAACCTCTTTCATTGATAATCTTTCAAATGGCATTAGAGTGACCATATCTTCCAAAATTGCTTTGATTTCTTTTGCCAATGGTGTGTCAAGCTTTGATTTAATAATCACGTCCTGTGCTTTTGTGTGATGTCTGTTTTTCCCACATCATTTCACCCAACTGTTCATCAATGATTTCAGGAATGTATATTCCCATTCCATATTTTGCTTGTATCATTTGATAAAAAAGTATACCACAAGAAAACACATCTACCCCTTCACCATATTCACGACAATTCTTATTAAACATTTCAGGAGCCATATAAGGTACTGTACCAGCTATTGAAAAAAGTTGTTCTTTATACACTTTCTCAACAATTTTGCATGCTCCAAAATCAGCAAGTTTTACAACATGCCTTTCACCTTCTGTACACAGCAAAACGTTTCCCGGTTTAATATCTCTGTGAAGTATTAGAGG
The DNA here is from genome assembly GCA_019095985.1 of Streblospio benedicti. Lineage (NCBI taxonomy): Eukaryota > Metazoa > Annelida > Polychaeta > Spionida > Spionidae > Streblospio > Streblospio benedicti. Next base: position 43,124,848 of record CM032663.1, on the reverse strand, counting down.
CTCTAGCCCATGCAAATGTGCCACAGCACTGGATATCTGCCGCATTATATATAATTTCTGATCTTCATACAAATCAAAGTCTAAAGCATATTCATCCAAATTGCCGAGATCACAGAGATTAAGGAATAGCCAATATGTATGGAAACCACTGTGTTCACTTAGGTCTTCGATGAATTCTTTAATTGACAGAATGTTTGGATGCTCTTTTACAGCCTTCATGCATTCAATCTCCTGTTTAATTCTTTTTTTTGGTGCAAATGTTTAAACTTTATACATTTTACTGCAACAGAATTCTTGCTTTCATGATGAATTCCGAAATACACTTCGCCAAATGCACCTGTGCCTAAAGTTTCTTTAGGGTTAGAGTTGATTGTGTAATTTCCAATCACAAGAGACATCTGAAGAAGAAATTTCAAGAATATTATTTTAGTCTGATGACTGATATAGGATCAAAATTGTGGTGGCAATGCATTTCTGAGCAGCTACTGTAGGGTTTGTGTGGCCGAGTGAATAGGGAGGTGGACTCGTGACGAGAAGGTTGTCTGTTTGAGTCCCTATTCAGTTTGGTGGTGGGTATGAGTAGAGATGTCGATTTTCCCCAATATTGATATTCAAAACTTTGGCGGTTTGGAGGGCCATTCGGCATTAAAAGGGCAGCGGTCAACCTTTTGAACTTCATTAACATATTCACGGATTTACGGGGGACAATATTGCAAGAAGAAAGACAAGCCAATGACATTTATCATAACTGAATTTATGTTTAGATCATCCTGGGTTTCTTTATTCATGATTCAAAAAATTTGATGGATACCAATAGAAACCAATACCTTGTCATTTTGGCGAGACTTTCATTGTTTTCGCAACAACTTCATCGGGCCGAATGAAAAATCTCAGAGAGTATACAGGGGGCAGACCCGAACATTAAATTCACCACTGAATCCGAGGTGGATTTCAAATTACCATTCTTGGACACATGCATAAAGATTAGTGAGGATGCATCATCAACTGTGGAAGTGTACCGTAAAGCGACCCACACTGACCAATATCTGAACTTTCAATCCAACCACCATTTGGAACACAAACATTCAGTGGTTCGTACCTTGTTCCACCGCGCCAACAACTTAGTCACCACTCCTGAAGACCGAGTCAAAGAAACTGAACATGTTAAAGCAGTGCTCAAAGACAATGGGTACAAATCGTGGATATTCAAATTACCTAAGCCCAAGTCTAAGGAGAAGCCAGAGGACACCACCAGTGGGGCGAAGGTCAGTTTTCCAGTTTGCTTACCATACTTAAGAGGTCTGTCTGAAAAACTCACCCACATTTTTAGACAACACGGAGTGAGCACATACCACAAACCATTCAACACCATCAAAGCTCGTTTACCGTCTCTGAAGGACAAGTCACCGGATGGCTCCAAGTGTGGGGTCATCTACCAGGTTCAGTGTCCCCAGTGCCAGTACTCCTACGTAGGGGAAACTGGTAGAACTTTGGCCACAAGCATCAAGGAACACTTGAACCCTAAACGGACCTCAACTGCCATCGGAGAGCACATGAGAAAAACAGGACACAAAATTAGTGAAAAGGACTTTAAGGTTGTAGCAAGGGAGGATGAAGATTTCCGCAGGAAAGTGAGGGAGGCCATCGACATCCGCACACGCCGATCCCAGCTGAACCGCAACACCGGCTACGACTTGCCCCCATATACTCGACTCTGCTGTCACATGACTGCCGCCACCATGGTGGTCATGTGACTCTGAGATTTTTCATTCGGCCCAATGAAGCTGTTGCGAAAACACCGAAAGTCTCGCCAAAATGACAAGGTATTGGTTTCTATTGGTATCCATCAAATTTTTTGAGACATTTATCATACTATGTATGTATTATTTACGTTTAGCACATTGGACAAACTATAGACCCATTGAAAATTATTAGATTTGAATAGTTATGTCGCCATTTCTTGTGTTATTTCTAACACCTGGTCGTACATCTAAATATGCAACAAAGGCACCAATACTGTCTCAGGTGAATTCATCGTAATTAAGTAAAGTATTTAACTGGTATATAGCATAGTATAGGGTCTCATGATTATAAGTACTAATCTTTGTATTTGACCATCAAAGGGATAAGCAGTAACTTGCCACCTTGAGAGTTTGGACCCTACTAGACATTATTACACACCTTGAGTGACCACTTTCATTTGCATCACCACAGAACAATGGGGCAATACTAACCTATTACATAACTTATTGACACTGTATAATTACATGTCCATTTACTAATGTCCAATGACCTTGAGTCAAGGGACCTTTTATCTGGGCCTTCTTACAATACAATGGCTAGTAACCACCCCTGATCAAAGAGAAATTCTTTGACTTGTGCCCTATGCATGTAGATATATATGGTTGTATTTTACATTGAAAGGCACTTATATTAGTGCAAAAATGATTCCAATATTGTTTTATGATTCCAGAGTTAGAGCTGCTTAGAGCGAAGCTTCAAATTATTTTGACATCTCTAATATTATTAGCAAACTCATCGCAAGCCTG
>CM032663.1:43096869-43122199 GCA_019095985.1 Streblospio benedicti | reverse complement strand
TGTCCTGTCCGTCTATATACTTCCCCACTTTGACATTGGTTTGGATCTCGGCAACATACTGCCACCTGTAATATTGATCAAAACAATAATTAAGAATATTAATGCACCAACACAGTAGCTTAAAAGTTAACCGTAAGATTTATATAGCACATACCCTGTAAGTTAGCCCAGTTTGCTGTCCTGCAGAATCGGTGATTAAATCGCAGTTGTAAACCACATGTCTGGCAATATATGTTGAGTCTGGATTAGTCCCAAGATTCAGTACTGCTCTACACGCCTAGATGTCAAATGAGATCAAACATAGTGGTGAGCAAAAAGAGCATCTATACATGTAACTAAACACAAACTAACTTAAAAATTTATATGTATATGTAAATGCTATTAACTTCCATTTTTAGACATAGGTACAGTATATCATTAAATGTATATCATTGCTTCAAGTCAGGTGAGACCTTATATTAGGTGCAGTTTGAATCCAGGACCATACGAAACCAAAGATGAACTTTACAATTGTAAGCAGATTTGTACCACACAATCATGGGTTAAAAAATCACCTAAGAAAATTCAGTACATGTATATGACTAAGTCATAACACTATATTTCATAAAAATCATGTATTTAGAAAATCGAATGCTGTTATTAAAGAAAAACAGTTCTTGCTTTTATGTGATGGATCAAAATACAGTAGAGCCTCGCCAAGAGGCTGACTGCAAGTGGTCTATAGAGAGGTGGTCTCTTTTTCAGAGCTTCATGTTGGTCTCTTCAAAGTTTGGGACCTTGAGCCTTGATTTCACTTAAAAGGTGGTCTTAATAGAGGTGGTGTTATTAAGAAAGCCCTACTGTATCCTTCTGACATGCCCTATTAAAGGCATAGATACCTAAAAATCTTCCATATTCATTTAAATGTTTTGAAATATCTTCACGTCTGAGTGTGGATGAGGCTAAGATATGAAAGTAAATAACTGAACTAAATCTTGTTAGCTAGAGATCATGCTATACCTATAATTGCCTAACCATCAGTAATGTACAAAATTAAATCACTTTGGCATTATTCGATTGGTCAATACAGATTATGATACAGTTGGTGGTGTAAATACAGGTACATATGATCACATATATATGGTTTCAAACTACAAGTTATATGCATGAAGTTATATGAGAAAATAAACAATAAATGAATCTTCTTTCAACCTACCTGCAAGCAATTGATTCCACATACATTTTCAAATGACCAACTGTTAAGATCGTCACACTTTGAATTTGTGTACTTCGTCATAATTTCAGTGAATGCTGGTGTAGAGCTGCTACTACAGAAGTTATCTGGTGGTCTTGAAAAGAATTGAAAAAATCTAGTTGCTTAACTCTCACATACAATACATACATTCAAAAGATACAAACGCGATTTATCATTGTCAATAACAAATTGAAGAATTACCTGAATGGGGTAGTTCCATACACGATTGGTGGTGACGTGGTTTGTTGTAAAATTCGTGTCGTTGCTGAATCTGTTATTTAAAAGTTACACTATCTATTCTCATGATTGTCAATGAAAATCTATCATTTAGCATTACATTATTAGTGCCAAGTGCCATATCAAAATAATCAAACCAATAATAACATAGGTTAACGGATGATCCATGACATTAGATTGTTAAAAACACTTACCTCCTACTTTCAATAACCCACACAGGATAACCAGAAATAAATCATATATTATTCCATTGTATTTCTTGGAAGAATATGTACATATCTGGTTGTCTAATAATGTCATTGTGCTTTTTGTAAGTTTTCTGCTTTACAAATGTTGCATTCAAGTTATCACAGTTCTGCACGTACGTATCATCAATTTTAACACCAAATTATTCACATCTTTGATGACTTTTAAAAAGAATCCTGTGGCTTAAACACTTTAGTGTAACAAATAACACTTCATTAATTCTCCTTTAATGTATGTATCAAAATATCAAAAACTTGTTATAAAAAATATTATGATTCAAGCGTAACGGTTATGAAAAAGACAAAATCAATGTTCACCATTCAAATATCGTTTTATCAGAATGAAAAATCCAACATACTCTATAATAATCATATCGTTATTTCACACCCAAATTCCAATCAAACTAATTGAGAATAAAACTTACAAATTGCAAAGACAGTACATACATTAAGGAAGTATTTTCAGAAGTTATGTCAAATTGTAAAATATACCTCTTATGTGTGGTAACATAAATAAAAAATAGATCAGTTCCTTAAGAAAAGAAAATGTTTCAAAGGGTCAATGCACATCATGCATTTTGCCAAGTTTTTTGAACCCAGAAATTATGCAATGCGTGCTTATGGGTGTTTATATATAGAACAGGGTAGCATGATTCACAAATAAGGATTGACTGTATTAGGTCCTTTGTTACTTAACATTTATACCTCACCCTTATGATTTGTATGGTTTTCATTACTTTTGTTCATGGCTACAAATGATAATCTTTTATGTATCAATTATTTTAATACTAAATTATAAAGTAATGCTTTCTTCAATCCACGAAATATTATGCCAATACTCCATAATTGATTCAAAAGGGAAATTGATTAATAACTTAAATGAACGTTTTGTCATGGGATGGCATAATAGATAAAGAGGAAAAGTTGAAATTTGAAGTGCAACATATTAAATTTGAGTATCCTCATTAAATCTTAGGCACATGTAATGAGAAACAAGAAAATCCAATTCTCATGATAAATCTGTGTTTTCATTAGGAGTATTCAAGTCAAATTTATTTCAATTACATCAGTAAATGACAATTAGTTATAATTATTTAATAAAATCCATAACAATTCTTATAACAAGACAGTTCTAAAAGTGTTAATGCCTGAGACATAAAAATATATGAAGGATATTAGTATTTAGAGTTAAAACAATAATTCAAAGACAATTTAAATTCAATTATCATGTTAACAATATAAAAACATTCTTATAGCATACATGAGTACCTGGAATATCATCATACCAAGTCAAATAACTTTTTAATACAAAATAAAAAAAATCATGTACACAAATAGCACCAGTTTAATTTAAAGTAAAATTTCACTCATATCATCTACAAATGAGATGAAGACCAATATTGAAAAGTTTGTAACACTGTTCAACAGTATTTTCATTATTCTACAAAATTTCACCAATCATTATCTATAAATAAATAACAAAAATACAATTAATGACTGACTAAGTACATGAGATTCATGATTATTGGGTATAATACAACAACACTAACTATAAATTTAAGATAACTACACATATTGTATATATAACACGATCGCAATTTTCCACATCATTTTGTCCTTACACACTCTTTCATTTTATAGCAACAATTGTGATCATGTTAAAAAGTATATGGTCATATCAATAATTTTGAACATGATGATAAATATTAAAAGCCCATGTCCACTCTATGCTGCACTTCTTGTTTCTTCATCATTTGATCCTGACGACTCCTGACAATAACAAAAATAGGATGTTCAAATTGTCACATATTGCAATAATAAAACTACATTCAAGTATTGTTGCAGATGCAGGCATAGAAATAATTCCATATTTTTAGTTCACTAGTTCTTCACTAGACCAATGGTTTGCTTCAAATTCTCACAAAGAACCACTTTGTGACACAGCACATGACGGGATCACTTCATTGGAAGCTAAGCAAAGTCTTACTTCATAATTAGTGTTCATGCAGACCAAGGTCTAATGAACTGAATGAATGTGCCACACAGGAGGACCTTCAGCTAGGTTGATATTTTCGCAATTGAGTCAACTTAACTTAGTATCAATTTATACATGTATATACATGAGAGAAGTATACAATTATGGTTTACCAAAAACATGTATATTCATGAGAGAACTATATGTGGTAAGTTGAAAAAACCTTGTCCACAGAATCCTCAAGAGAGAAACTGTGTTTCAAACCATTGATCTATAAGAGAATACAAATGAACAATATTCTTTGACTTACATATATAGGAGTAAAAATCATAATATTGGTTGACATATTCTATAAAGGTAACCTTGCTTTATAACCATTCAAACAGAGACTGCATGCATTGTGATTTCTCTCCAAGTGCAAAGTGAATTTCAAATTACATGAACATGTTATGTGAAAAGTTTATCATGTTACCACAAAATGAAAAAAGCTCTAGAAAAACACCCTTGGCTTGTTCTAAAGACATTTATTTTTCAAATTTCAGTGATCTTTGTTGGTTTTGTTGTTTTGACATCTCGGACATTATAACATTATTGCAAACTATTTGTTCTAATCAAATTTAGTTTGAAATGTTGCAATAAACAAATAGTTATGATTAAATGAGAATTACAAAAATCCTATCATTAATAAAGTGTGAGTAAACAGCTATACAGTAAATTATATACATTTGAAACATTGAGGGTTATGTGAACTAACTAAAACTTGTGCATATTACTAGTGCTTGAGTGCATTTCTCCTAATAATTATCTAGTGCAATGAAGTGACATGGTTTCACACAGTAATAATAAGTTCATCTTGATCAAATCAACGCAGAGTATGAGAGAAAATCAGAAAATACGACTACATACATTGAAACCCATCACCTTGCCTTATGCAACTCATTGAAAAATCATTGAAAATGAACACTTTCTACAGATTATACTTCACCAACTTACGTCTGTTATGGGAACATGAAGTTTATGGGGTATCGTTCACTTAAAGAAAATTTGAAAAACAAAAAATATGAAAAACATGCACTTCTAAAAGAACATGCTGAATACACAAATTGTCTAGATCATATGTATATGTGATATGATTATCACATGTATATGTTACAGAAGCATAAAGGTGAATATTCTTAAAATTAACATAGAAAGTGAAACAATCTAATTACCTACATTTATGCCATAATTTTCACTAAATCATCATTTAAAAAGAAAATATTTTAATCAAAATTGATAGATCAATCTAAAATAAGCAATTATCAATCCAAATAATGAGGTTTTCAGCAAAGAGAAAATGAAAAAAATTGACCACTGCACAACATGACGACATGAAAAAAATCACAATCTTGAAGTTGAAGTGTGACAAAAAAGAAATTTTCAAACAAAAACGGGCACTCACATGATGATCTCCACTTGGTCAACAGCCCATTGGTCGAAGCCCACACCTCTGTGCTCAGGCTGCCACCACCGGAACTGGATGCCGTAATTTCTTGCTTCTGGTGGGATTTCGTACGCTACACGGCGAGCTTGCAAAAACTCTTCAGGCTCGTGAGTGGCCAATAGGTACCAGTCTATGCCCTTTATGTGATGAATGATGGAGAGGGTTAAGAACAAACACAATCTGTTTTGTACTGATCTAAATGTCATTTTCTCTAATATGGTGCTGTGTATAAAAACGTTCTTGTGAAAAGTGTAACTAGTCAACAAAACATTTATAATACTGCATTATGGTTTTTAAAAAACATAATCATGAATTTTACAATGCTCTAGAATGACTAAGTGAAACAAACTACCAATAAAATGGGTGTACCTTGTTAGGAGTGTACTGCAGGAGAACAGTTCCTTTCGATGAACCAACAGTGAGGTCAACGTTGCATGTTGGGGTTTGCTTTGCAGAACCAATCTTCAGTACAAACATAACTTTACTGCAACAATAGCGCAAACAGTTAGACAACATCAGAAGAGTTTGAAATATCTTTCTAAAAATGTTAGAAACCAAAAGTTTTTAGAGCTGGAAAAATCAAAAGTTAAGATGGAAAGACACATTTATAATGGTTTTAGAGTCCACAGAATCATGGAAAACTTTGCATACACAGATGACATATCAATGCTGTCATAAAGATCCCATTTCTCTGTCCTTGGCTCTATGTGAGTGCAAAAAGTGTCAGTGAGCGATGACGTACCTAGCCTTTGTCACATCCATCTCTGTGGTGATGACCTGCCTCAGACCACAGCCATTGAAGTACAAAGTTTTGCCGTGCGCAAGAGGGTGTAGCGAACCACAGCCCAGGCCAAGACGCCCACCATCCACCTTTATAAAATCGGAACATCGTCCATAGATTTTCAAAACATTGGATTGTTAGTACTGGTATTTGGAAGTTTCTAATGATTACAATGTCAATCAAAAATATAGAATTGATTGTAGAAAGACATAAATTTCTGAATCCTAAACACAATATCGAAGCCAATCATTATGATTTTAATTATTGGTTGATATGAATGTAGGACTATTCAATTACAAACGTAAAGGTCATAAACCGATTTTGATCAGTATTTTTATTGCTATGAAAATTAAAATATAATGCTCATTTTCAAGTTACATGAGATATAATTAGGCTGAGATACATTCTTCGGGAAAAAAACTTTCAATAATTTCTTCACAGTACCTTTGACCACAGTGTAGGGGAGACACCACTCTCAAAACCATCTGTCATGTGACTTAGAAGCTGTGTTCTGATTGGCTGGCACTTGTCACCTAAATGCAAGAAAATATTCAAATATGTCAAATCTCGGGTTTGGTACAAAAACTATCATAAAAGACAAACAATTCTTCATATTGGTCACTGTAAAATAAAATGCATTATGCTACATAACGATAAAAAAAACATTTAAATTATATATTAAATCAATTCTTTATTGGCTTTTGAGAATGATATAGATATATATGTTTTGGTTTAACATAAGTGACTCAACATATTACATATCATGCCACGTCTCACATTCATGGGTGGATCTTTTGAATTTCAACAAACATTCATTTACAATATATAATACAGATTTACAATGATCACCCCCAGACAGCTTCGCCGGGGTACGGGCAATAAACTACATACGGTAATGCATGAAGAAAAAGCAGACGACTATCCATCGCACAAAGCCCACAAACCGTTTGAAACGTACCATAGTAGCCGGGGTCACAGACACAGCGTGCCCGCACACACTGGCCGCGGCCGGAGCACAGCGAGGGGCAGCTCTCCCCGATGTAGACGTCGTCCAGCGCCCACGCCGGGGCCGCCTGCTGGGACGTGTTCTGCTGCAGCCAGCGGAAACGAGTCATGCTGCCAATGCAAACACGACAATTTGTTATCTTAAGGCGTTGTATTGCAAGCAATTGTAGTTCATTCTGGATATTTTTCTACTGGCCTTTTTAAAGAGGCGATTCAAATATAGTGATTGTCTCTAAATGCATACGGGTACAGCATATAAATATGCATGATTTGCAAAATGAATATGCTACCATGATGATGGAAGTTGCGGTAAGAATGGCTCTTTTACGAACAAGATAAAAATTCCATCAATTTTAACTTTTCTCGTGACTGTTCAAATGATGTCAGTCACCTGGAGAAGACCTTCTGCGGCAGGTCAAGACTGACGCGCGTCCATGCCGCGTGCTCATTTGCTGTGTACACGGTGCCCTGGTGGAAGTGGTACGGGCGGCACTCCATGTTCGTCTCATGGCCGCGCAGCAAGCAGCGCGGGTACACTAGCTCCCAGGAGTCGACCATCGGGTCCTTGTTGTACTGCAGCACCACTGGCTGGTGGCTGTTACACTGGTGCTCCGTGTCACCACACCCAACGTGGATCTGGAAGTACAGAGGCTGGAGCATAGGATCGATCTGACGAATGAGTGCCATTAGCACTAGCAATGATAATGTTGAAATTGAATTTCATTTATCAAATAACACGAGAGAGATCATGCATTTTTTTACAAGGTGCAATACATACGGAAGAGGTACAATGAAAATCTTTATCATATACAGTAGAACCTCTCTATTAGAATCACCTTTGGGACCAGCGTCAGGTGGTCTCAATAGAGAGGTGGTCTCTACAGAGAGGTTCATCAGTTCTATGAAGGTTTAGGACTGTGAAAAGTGGTCTCATTATAGAGATGGTCTCATTATAGAGGTTGTCTCAATAAGAGGACTACTGTACCTTGAACTGTATCATGTAGCCTTCTTGCACGATCAGCTGTCCTGTCGTGATCCTCTTGATCCCAACCTTACTGTCCCAACTCAGGGACCTGCTCTCTCTGTTACAAACACCAGACTGCAGGATTCCGTTGGGGTAAAATTCCCATTGAGTTTCATCTAAATTGGTATCAAATGTTTCATATAAAATGCTGGGGTTGATTTCTGATCCTCCGATATACACATCATCCAAAGTCCATCCCATTGGGTGGTCATTTTGTAAAAAGGCATTTGATTCAAAATGTGACAAGTCTTGTTTTCCATTCTTAGTTGGACCAATTGTTTGCCACCATCTTATTCTAGTGGCTTCAGTTCGGGCATGTAACGGGATAGGCACATAGTCGAGTTTTGGTGCAATCCAGTAGTCAGTGTAGTCCAGAATATGCAGTATATGCCAGGAAATACCTGTAAAATGAATGATTCATCTAACCAACGGTTTCACACTTGTATGTTGACGATAATATCAAATCAACCACATGTAGCTTTTATAGAACTCTCATTACTAGTTCAACTAAATATTTTGTAATTTTTGTTATAAATAGTATGAGTAGAATAACATGGGTGAGTTTGTGCACTTTTTCATGTCTATACTAGTAAATATATGTAGCATTAACAATTTGGAAAGCAAAACTTATTTTAATCAAATTATCATCACAAAAGGCTCACTGTCAACAAATAATTTGAAATGGATTCACAAATACCTCCATTTGTTGAGTACTGCAGGACAACACTGTCATTACGTGACTTGGGTACCCCACATTCTGTTTTTGTTGATGCGCCGCCTATCAGTGCATAATATTGCACAAACCTAATTCAAAAATGACAACAGAAACAATAGGAGTACGTTTTGAAAATAAAAAATGCTCGATTGCAAATATGATAAAACCTTCAGAGGGAATTTATAGATACATGTACCTATTGGAACACTGCAACCAGTCATACAGTAGTTGACGAAACTTTTTTGTTGTTGAAACATCTTCATTGGGCAAAATGAGAACCTCCATTGGTCACATGACCACCAGAATGAAGAAGTTCCGATAACTTCGAAAGTTTTGCTGACTACTACATGACAGGTTCCATTTGTGTAAAACTAGTAATATTTCATACAATAATCATTTGGCACCTTAATTTTCAAATGACAACCAAAGTATAAAAGAATGATGGGTATAACTATTTAGGCGAGTTTTCTTAAAGTCCAACAGAGGACATATAGATAAATAATAATGCATCAAGCTTGGTCAAAGATACATTTGTAAACTATCAGAATTGATTGCGCTGCCATAAACGTTCTTAAAAACATTGACATCATTGATATAAAAAACACAGCATTGATAACTTGTACATTGTCAGTGTGATTCATGTGATAGCATTTGAAGACAAGCAGATATGAAGGTATCATGATAAGATGATATATGTGAATATTCAGAACGGGTTTGACTCATGATAACATCCTATGAAATAAATTCTTTATTCTAATTAACATTATCATTCATCATTAATAATAATCATTTACAACGTAAATTTGATGATCAAACACAACTATTCAAGTTGTATTTTTTACTTTCAACTTTTACAAAACATATATCACAAATAAAATTAGGCATTGAAAATAGAAATACTGTGACTGTAGACTTTCGAGCATTCGTAGTCCAACCACAGATTACTTAAACTGTTTAAGTAATCTTTGGTCCAACCATATAACAGATAAGTGACACAATTTTTGGGTGATTCCATCTAACTCATAACTTTAAATTGTGATATCAAATATTTTTAATAGATGTTTCTATATCAATAGACGGATAAGAATTTGAAATGACTCATGGGTACTTGTTTTGCTAGACAAATCAATGTTACAAATGAAATATAAACTATTGATTTATAACGGTATTTGCAAACAGTATTTTACACATATTTTCCAAATATCCATGGATGGTCTATGCTCATGTAAAGGCTGACTTCTCATACCCATATAAGGAGAAGATCAAATCATGTACTCATTGAAATGTCAGTGTAAAATCACCTATCTCTCAAACTGTACATAATGCGAACCTAAATTTCATGGGCTTCTATGGACAGTCATGTAGATATATACAAATGGTTCTGAGAAAGATTTTGAACAGCCACAAGAAGCCAGTCCAACATCCCAGAAAATGACTCAAAACACTTGAAAAATATACCGTATTCCCGCACATTAAAGCCCATGGGCCTAAAACCGAAAAACAGCACTTTTTGGACCTTTTGAAAATGGAAAAAATTCCCACTTACAAGACCAAGGGCTGTCTAACAGTGGTGACACGCTGTGTGAAGATCGACAATGCAGTGGCAGATGTACGACGTAACGGTTTTGGCGACACTGAGTCCACCATGGTCGGGCCGCGAACTCAGGACGCAAGCAATTCACATTTCATAGTCCTGCGTACTAACCACTGTACCATCGATCCCCCAGTGGAGGTTCAAACAATAGAGACATACGAAAAGAATTTAACATTCAAGGTGCGAGTCCGTTTTGGATTTCTAATGCATTATAACGAGGTCGCGTTGTGTAAAGCTTCTAGAGAATCACGTATCATCAGCAACGAGAACGCTGCCAGGTAAGATTTGTTTTGAAAAAATATGTTATTTATTAATTCTCACTTTGGGTGTATTCTAGCTGCAGATTAACACAAAAATATACCTACAAACATTGATTCAAGCTTCCCTCGAAGGTTTATACCGATGTTCATTCGAACCATCAGTGGAAAATAGTGAAACGTGTGGGAGCTTCTAATATCGCCCAATGCATGTTCATGGTACGTCTACGCATATGAGTACAGGATTTCTTTAGGTGTATTATGTTGTTTTCACGTGTCTTCGGTCACTTGTGGGGGTTTGGGGTGCACGTAACTATCAATTTTTTGGCTAGGAAAATGGTTTTTATTCTCACTTATTGGCCCATGGGCTTATATTCGATCACTAAGCCCATCTTCGATGTTAGGCCAATACGGTAAGCACAAGAGCAATTGAGCTCTCACCTGGCGTTCCTGAGGTCGAGGTCAATGGTTTGTGCGAGGCGCTGGCCATGGCCGGTGAAGTGGAGGCCGGTGCCGGAGACGAGCTCCCCACAGCCTGTGGTCACATGACCGCCCTGCACCAGCAACCACTGACGCTCGTTCACGGCATCGCCGGAAAACGTGTCCTTCAGGTAGTGCTGAAGTAAATACATGTACAAATATGTGTCATATAAAAAAAACAAACAATGAAACTAGGTACAAAAACGAATGAAGAATAAAATGCAATGTCGAATCAAAAACGTAATGTCATGTAGGTAGCATATAAGAAATGAAAATGAAAAACTTCCTACCCTTATTTTATCCACTTGTATACAAACATCACCTCCATAGCCTTTGTCACACCTACAATTTGGAAAATCACAGATGCCATGCCCGTGGCAGACGTCCTGGCAAGCTGGCCCGATGTACACATGGTCCAGGGCCCAGTGCTGGTCCGCTGCCTTCATTGCGGGGTCACGAACCTGCATCCAACGGAACCTTGTAGCTCTGTAAAGATTGACACATGAATTTAGAAATAGTAAAATTGATTATTTTACAGTTTTTCTTGTCACTTGCTCAAAATTCTAGCAAAACATCTTTTTGAATTTGGTGAACAGGGATTAATAGGAAAAAACTAGGACGGGTTTGTTTATAATATTTTTAACGTAAATTGAAAATTCAATCGTACATTAAAAGTTTTGTGCTTCAGTAAGTGGACTTATGTGAATGAGTTGTGTCATAACAATACAATTAGAGGGACTCCTTTAATAGTTGGGTCTAACGAAAACCAAATACATGATATTCATGATGTTAATTCAACAATGAATTTTTCAGGTAACTTTTAGCTCGTAAAAGAATGTATTGTACCGTGAAACAACAACACCATCCAGTACAATAGTCTCCCGTCTCCATCCTCTATGGGCATAATATATGGTCGGTATTGAAGCTTTCCCATTGCACTCTGGGTAAAAAGGAAGACATTCTCCTACAAGGTGGCTCCAAGTCCTGCCAAAGTCTGTAGAATACTGTAAATGCACTGGGGAAATATCCGTATCCCAATCCGCATCACAACCTACACTGATGCTAAATTGCAAGATATAACCTTCTCTGATGTCCACATCTGAAGTGGTCAGTTTGACATGTTCCTTTGACGTGGCTTCCCCCATGATGGTAGATGCGGAGCCGCAATACTCGTGGATTTCTGAGTTGTCATATTCAATCCACTTATCAATCCATGGTCCATCACTGAATTCGTCGGTGACTTCATTTGGGTTTGTTTCTTTACCGCCGATGAACACATTATCGATGGCCCAGTCGCTGCGTGAGCCACCTGGGTGATGTGGCTGCCACCAGCGAATACGCACACCATTATACTTGGCCTGTTTTGGAAGCTCAATCATCACAAAACTGTGGAAAGAATAAGGACAAAAAATGACTGACCATGCTGACGAAGTGGTCTTATCAAATTGATTTGTGACTGGATACATGAATAAATTTTCAACATAAAATGATGCACATTATTTTCAAGCGTTCTGTTTTTCTAGCATGACTTTACCTTGCATTTTTGTACTGGTCATAGTAGAGCTCTATCATCTTGTGCCAGCGCGTGCCGGCGTCTGTGGTGTAATCCACCAACACACCCTCATCTCGAGCCTCCGGAGGAGAAATGCAGCCAAACTTGAAGTAGAACTGTACAAACTGTGCTTCTTGGAGGTCAAGGTCACGGGTGATCAACTGACGCGTGCACAACTAAAGTAGAAAATGATATTGTTTAACACTAGTCCATGCCACATAAAAAATGTTTATGGAATTTAGTAGCTAAGTTGAAGGCATCAGATATAAATACATGTAACTGGTTCAAGTTTAGTTAATATATCACTTCAAGGAGTGAAACGGCCAACTTAGTCAAATGATCTTTATATTTGTCATCATAAATGTCCACACACAAAATTTCTGATCCTAACATAATTTTAATAAGTGGGAAATCTTACTCTAATATAAACTCAAAGTTAGACAGCCTGTAGGTTAGCCTGTCAATACCAAATGATTCTCAATAGACATATCATCAACTTACAGTAGTTCACGAGTAGTGTCTTTATGAAAGTTTAGTGAAAACTGGTCTTTAATAAAAGTGAGCCTAATTGGATGTCATATGCTCTGTTGAGCGCAACCATAAGCCAGACAAACACCCTCTTAGGGGCAAAATATGCACATAACACGCTTGAAGAAGAAGGCGTTGGCTGACCCCTTTGAAGTGGAGACTGTCATATGCTCTATTGAGCGCAAACATAAAGCCAGACTAACACCACCCTCTTAGGGGCAAAATATGCACATAACACGCTTGCAGAAGAAGAAGAAGGCGTTGGCTGACCCCTTTGAAGTGGAGACTGGGCGGAGCGGGAGGGCTGGCCGCGACAGCTCGCCGGTCCAACCGCCGTCACACCTACGCCCAGATTCATAGGCAGATCGTTTCACGGGTGGGGGTCTTATAGAGGGATATACTGCTTCTCCCAGAGGCTGGCCGAAAGACTATGTTTTTTTTCACACCTTTATTTCTTACGTGATTCATAGGCAGATCAGAATGCGGGTGGGGTCGTCTTAGAGGGATATACACTTCTTCTCCTTCAAGTGTGAAATGTATGTTTTTTTTGATTTTTTTGTATTTATGGAGACCTGATGAATGTTTTATCGTAAAAGCCTAGAAAGTCACCTACATTCAAGTGTGGAAATTTTATACATTTACCTGATACATTAAATGGCAAAAAAAGTTATCATGAGTTTTGCCAATCATCAAGCTAAAAATGGCGTTAACTTTTTAAGTTTAGTTACTCACACACAAACACCAAAGCGGCATCGTCCGTGGCGGCACATGAGCAGAAACATTCATCCCCAATGTAAACCTGGGTGGCGACCATGTGTGCACTGCCTCAAAATCACGGAATTGGACCCATCGGAAACTTGGGTGGCTTTTGATCTGTTTTGGTAGAATTTTGGGATACAAAAACAAGATGAATAAACAGTTTTCTGCAGTAAAAAAAAAGTAACAATTTGATGACTCAAAACTTTGTTTTTAACAAGAAGTTGACTATCCTGTGTTAAAATATTCACTAATGTTTGGGGGGATGCCTCATTGTCAGAAGGCCTGCTTGTCAAAGATCCGTTTTACCAAAGGCTCGATAGTCAGAATCTTTTTATAGTGCGTGTGTGTGTGCGTGCGTGCGTGCGTGTGTGAAGTCTTTTTTTTATTTTTTTTTTTGGTGGGGGCTGTTAAGGGGTTGGGTTGATAGTCTGGTGTGTGTGGTGAATGGTTGAGAAGATGTAGGTGTCATGTTACAACATTTATAATAAATGTCAATGAATATCAATATTTATGACATATGTTGACATTATCACCGTACCTCACAAGATTAAAGCCCATGGGCTTGCCAACCGAAAAACAGCACTTTTTTGGACCTTTGAAAATGGAAAAGTTCCCACCTTTAACCAGTCTAGGGCGATATTATTTGTATACTACGCCTGCCCCTCTATTTGGCGATGAATAAGCATTAGTTTGCTGACTATATAGGGCCACCAGTTTGTTAACCATGGGTTCTTGCGTGTTACTATGCGATTACACCTCGGCCTACTATGGGGCTTATGATAATTTGCACTGACTTTGACAGCGTGCACGATGTTTTCCCTTTGATCATCGATGGTACTATTAGTTTCATATCTTTTCTAGCAATGCTCTTTTCGTTTTCATCATTGTCACAAGAATTTTTCATAGCTTGGTAAGATCGCATTAAAAACCTAATTTAACAAACATTTGAACTACGGAATGCCATGGACTGAAACAATGTTGATGGATGACTCATCGTTGTCTTGTCTCCGAACCTATGTATTGGTACAGGGAACAAATACCTGCACACTGGGTGATTTAAATTGGGGATAGGTTGTGCATGCCCGTCAACACTCTCTATTCTTATTAATCAGTTCTTGGTACAGGTGACACAGTAACATGCACCTACTGATTAAAGGCGTGGGAAGTTTTTTCTTAACGAGGCTTTCGAACAGGCTTGGTGCAGTTCAGTAGTACATTACAGTGGTGACACGGTTGAAGACAATGCAGTGGCAGACGTATTGCCATGGTTTGGCGACACTGAGTCTGCTATGGTCGCCGCAAACTCACCTAACGCAATTCACGTTTCGCAGTCCTGCGTACTAACCACACGGTACCATCGATCCCCCAGTGGTAGGTTCAAACAATAGAGACATACGGAAAGCATTTAACATTCAAGGTGAGTCCGTTTTGGTTTTCTAATGCATTATAACGAGGTTGCGTTATTGTAAAGCTTCTAGAATCACGTATCATCAACGAACGCTACCGGTAAGATTTGTTTTGAAAAATATATTATTTATTAATTTTCACTTTTGGGGTGTATTCTAGCTGCAGATTGCACAAAAAAATACCTACCTACAAACATTGATTCAAGCTCCGTCGATGGTTTATATCGTGTTCATTCTGAACCATTGATGGAAAATAGTGAAAAGCGGTCGGAGCTTCTAATATTGCCCAATGCATGTTCATGGTACGACCGTATGCCTTATACGAGTACAGGATTTCTTTAGGTGTATTATGTTGTTTTTCACGTGTCTTTGGTCACTTGTAGGGGGTTTGGGGTGCACGCAACTATCAATTTTTGGCTAGGGAAAATGATTTTTATTCTCACTTATTGGCCATGGGCTTATATTCGATCTCTAAGCCCATCTTGATGATTAGGCCCATGGGCTTATATGCCAATACGTAAGCACAAGAGCAAATGAGCTCTCACCTGGCGTTCTGAGGTCGAGGTCAATGGTTTTTGTGCGAGGCGCTGGTCGTGATGATTGAAGTGGAGGCCGGTGCGAGACGAGAGCTCCCCACAGCCCGTGGTCACATTACCACCAGCAACCACTACCTCCTCACTGACGGCATGCACGCCGAAAACGTGTCCTTCAGGTGGTGCTGAAGTAAATACATGTACAAATATGTCATATAAAAACCAAAACAATGAAACTAGGTACAAAAACGAATGAAGAATAAAATGCAATGTCGAATCAAAAACGTAATGTCATGTAGGTAGCATATAAGAAATGAAAATGAAAAACTTCCTACCCTTATTTTATCCACTTGTATACAAACATCACCTCCATAGCCTTTGTCACACCTACAATTTGGAAAATCACAGATGCCATGCCCGTGGCAGACGTCCTGGCAAGCTGGCCCGATGTACACATGGTCCAGGGCCCAGTGCTGGTCCTCTGCCTTCATTGCGGGGTCACGAACCTGCATCCAACGGAACCTTGTAGCTCTGTAAAGATTGACACATAAATTTAGAAATAGTAAAATTGATTATTTTACAGTTTTTCTTGTCACTTGCTCAAAATTCTAGCAAAACATCTTTTTGAATTTGGTGAACAGGAATTACTAAGAAAAAACTAGGACGGGCTTGTTTATAATATTTTTAACGTAAATTGAAAATTCAATCGTACATTAAAAGTTTTGTGCTTCAGTAAGTGGACTTATGTGAATGAGTTGTGTCATAACAATACAATTAGAGGGACTCCTTTAATAGTTGGGTCTAACGAAAACCAAATACATGATATTCATGATGTTAATTCAACAATGAATTTTTCAGGTAACTTTTAGCTTGTAAAGAATGTATTGTACCGTGAAACAACAACACCATCTAGTACAATAGTCTCCGTCTCCATCCTCTATGGGCATAATATATGGTCGGTATTGAAGCTTTCCCATTTGCACTTTCTGGGTAAAAAGGGAAGACATTCTCCTACAAAGGTGGCTCCAAGTCCTGCCAAGAAGTCTGTAGAATACTGTAAATGCACTGGGGAAATATCCGTATCCCAATCCGCATCACAACCTACACTGATGCTAAATTGCAAGATATAACCTTCTCTGATGTCCACATCTGAAGTGGTCAGTTTGACATGTTCCTTTGACGTGGCTTCCCCCATGATGGTAGATGCGGAGCCGCAATACTCGTGGATTTCTGAGTTGTCATATTCAATCCACTTATCAATCCATGGTCCATCACTGAATTCGTCGGTGACTTCATTTGGGTTTGTTTCTTTACCGCCGATGAACACATTATCGATGGCCCAGTCGCTGCGTGAGCCACCTGGGTGATGTGGCTGCCACCAGCGAATTCGCACACCATTATACTTGGCCTGTTTTGGAAGCTCAATCATCACAAAACTGTAGGAAGAATAAGAACAAAAAATAACCATGCTGACGAAGTGGTCTTATCAAATTGATTTGTGACTGGATACATGAATGAATTTTCAACATAAAATGATGCACATTATTTTCAAGAATTCTACTATTCTAGCATGACTTTACCTTGCATTTTTGTACTGGTCATAGTAGAGCTCTATCATCTTGTGCCAGCGTGTGGCGCATCTGTGGTGTAATCCACCAACACACCCTCATCTCATTGCCTCCGGGAGGAGAAATGCAGCCAAAATTTGAAGTAGAACTGTACAAACTGTGCTTCTTGGAGGTCAAGGTCACGGGTGATCAACTGGACGGCGTGCACAACTAAAGTAGAAAATGATATTGTTTAACACTAGTCCATGCCACATAAAAAATGTTTATGTAAGTTTATGGAATTTAGTAGCTAAGTTGAAGGCATCAGATATAAATACATGTAACTGGTTCAAGTTTAGTTAATATATCACTTCAAGGAGTTGAAATTTTGCCAATTTCCAATAAAAGTCATAATGAAATTGATCATTTGCTCATCAATAAATGTCCACACAAAAATTTCTGATCCTAAACATAATTTTTAATAAGTGGTTTCTTAAATCTTACTGCAAAACTAAAACAACAAAATACAGAACAGGAAAGTTAGACAGCCTGTGGGTTAGCCTGTCATCACCAAATGATTCTCAATATCTCATATCATCAGTTGTTTTGGTTTACAGTAGTTCACAGTAGTGTCTTTTTATGAAAGTGTAGTGAAAAACTGGTCTTAATAAAAGTGAGCCTAATTGGATGTCATTATACCTGTTAGGAGCAACCATAAGCCAGATTAATTTGTCATTATAAATGTCCACACACAAAATTTCCCTAACTTATGGGGCAAATATGCACATAAAACATCAAAAGAAGAAGAAGAAGGATTCTCAATGGCTGACCCCTTTGTCTTTATGAAGTGGAGACTGGGCCTTGAGGGAGGCTTGCAGAAGAAGCACGCCGCATAAAAGCCAGACTAACACCACCCACTGGTATGCACATAACCCTTGCAGAAGAAGAAGAAGAAGGCGTTGGCTGACCCCTTTGAAGTGGAGACTGGGCCCTGAGGCGAGCCGCGCCGCATGCTTCGCACCGTGAGCACCGCCCAGTCGCTCCCGGAGCTTCACTGTGAGGAGTCGCTGAGCAGCGAGGGCAGCGCGTCCAGGGGCTGGCCGCACGACTCACCGCCCCAACCCTCGTCACACCTACAGCACACGTGATTCATAGGCAGATCAGGGTACGGGTGGGGTCATCTTATAGGGGATATACACTTCTTCTCCTTCCTGACCGCGCGAAATGTATGGGTTTTTTTTTTTTTTTTTTATTTCTTACTGGAGACCTGATGAATGTTTTATCATATTAAGCCTAGAAGTAGTCACAGCTACATTCAAGTGTGGAAATTATATAGATTTACCTGATATAAATAATAGCAAAAACCAAAGTCATCATCAGTTTTCTACAGTCATCAAGCCAAAAAAAAATTGACATTGCCCATTCAAGTTTAAAGTTGCCCTAGGTGATACTCACACACAGACACCAAAGCGGCACCGTCCGTGGCCGGCACATGAGCAGAAACATTCATCCCCAATGTAAACCTGGGTGAGCGACCATGTGTGCACTGCCTCAAAATCACGGAATTGGACCCATCGGAAACGGGTGGCTTTTGATCTGTTATGGTAGAATTTGACATACAAAAACAAGCTATAAGATTTTTCTGCAGTAAAAAAGTAACAATTTGATGACTCAAAACTTTGTTTTTAACAAGAAGTTGACTCTCCTGTTTTAAAATATTCACTAACGTTTGGGGGATGCCTCATTGTCAGAAGGCCTGCTTGTCAAAGATCCGTTTTACCAAAGGCTCGATAGTCAGAATCTTTTTTTATAGTGTGTGTGTATTAAATGCGTGCGTGCGTGCGTGCGTGAAGTCTTTTTTTACTTTTTTTTTTTTGGTGGGGGCTGTTAAGGGGTTGGGGTGATGGATAGTCTGGTGTGTGTGGTGAATGGTTGAGAAGATGTAGGTGTATGAAAGATGGTCATTAAACCTTTATTAAACCTTGATAGATGAATTTTCAGTATCCTAAGGCCAAAATATCAGTATTTTGACTAAAAACCAGTACCTTCATTCATTTTGCTAATTTTATTTCAAGCAAAAACCTATTTAATGGCTATATACCACTGAGCCTTGCGGCAAAAAAGCGTCTGGATAGCGTGTAAAATGTAAGAAAAAATATCTTATATGCGAACCACACCAACAGTTGCAATCCTCCTGCTACATTTTGTCACTTTTTTTATGCTTTATGTATCGTTATTAAATGCCTAAAAAGCATTACCAAGAGAGGTAACGTCCTATGTTTCCCTATAGTGGACGTAAAATACTGAACACCAAGGTGCGAGCAGGTGTGGCGTCGGGGATGGTTTATGGAAGTGACTAAGTATTCATAGGTGAATGAAATGAAGATGACCAAAAAAACTTCTTATATGTCTTTATATGATACATTAAATTATAAAATAGTACACATATGTATAAACAACAGTGAGTAGTTTCTTGTTTTTCATGAGATAAATAATATTGTCCTGATAGAAACTCAGCAAGATAACATTTAATACGTATATAGGCCTAGACTAATCAGCTTGTCAAATCCACTTCAATATAATGCACATTTTACCTTCAAAGTTTAGTAATAAAATATGCTACTAAATTTTCATAATTGATATGGTTGGAAAGCATACTTCTGTAGATTACATATGTATTAATTAAATGTTTCTAGCCATGGCAAAAGTGCTGAAATACTAAGCAAAAATGTTAGGACACTTTTTTCTTCCTTAATCCGCGTTTTTCACAGTATAGCTGTCATTGTCAAAGCGCTGGTTGGGTTATAAATATGTCAGTATATCATCCATACCTGTCCCAAAAATATTTTATTACTATGTGTGTAATCTACAGAAGTGTGCGTTTCTAACCATACCAATTATTATGAAATAGCAGGACATTCAATGATCAAACTTTGCTAGTCAAAATGGTCAACACAATCGTTAGTGGATTTTACAGCACATCAAAAACGACTATGTGATGGGATCAATGGACATTTCTTTCCAAATGTAAAGTATGAACTGAAAGTGTAAAAATAAGAATCTGCATCTAATTTTAAGTGTCTTATGTGTCTATGATAATTTTTCAAGTTGTCAGTAAACCTCTGCAAATTACAAGCATGCAAGTGACAGTGACTAATCTCAACTCTGTTATACTATCGATCATATCAATAGGCAGTAGCATTTGACCAAAAAAACATCAACACACGGTTGTCGTATTAATGTATAATTCTGATGGAAATAATCTGCAGTGATATGCAATTCCACTCGTATATATAAATCTGGGTAATTGTTTTAACTAAATAGTTTATTTTGAACATGAATCACATGCATCGCCATATGTTTGACAATCACCGTTCGACGAAAATACCCATAGACTAATTAAACAACATGATTTGTAAATGTTCCTATATTTTTTTTCGGAGATATCAGCACCTAGAAATGGTCTGTATGTTTGTAGACCATAGTATATTGAATGACTTCTCATTCATAGCTATTTTGTTTTTTCTAATCATAAAATGCAAATATATCACGTCAAAATCAACCAATTTTCTATTCATTTCTACAAGACAGCGTCTGTTGACCATCCTCACCCGGGCACCCTTCCGCACCTGCCGGAAGCGCAGATATGGGCGTGTTGCGTATCTCGTTAAACTATCTCTGAATGCGCCTAAAAAATTTCAGGAAGATTATTGATTTTTCAATTCTTTCTGTTTTTGATCTTTGGGCTGCTCATAGATCAAAAGCGTGCAAACTGGAAAAAATCAATATTCAAACATTAACTAGATGGCTATTCAGACTCTATTCTAACGCTATTCTGGCGTAATTATTCAGATCACGGCGTCGGAACAGACAAAGCAGGTGGAAAGCAGACAAACACGTTGGCGTCAAGCAGGACAGTTAGAATATTAAAGCAGATGAAGGGCGTCAACCTTTGCTTACAAAAACATGTGAATATCTGATGAGGAGCGTAAGGCGGCGCCATATAAAAGGCGCTTGCAGCTCTAGTCTCCCAAAACTTTTATCTTTTTTTGACACAGACATTACGTCTCCTAGCCAGGGGCACGCTTTTTGCACATGAGTGCACAGGGTCATATTTTGGGCAGATGGATAGCATATATAGCTTTTAATGCCATAAAAAAAAGAACCATGACTATTCAGGTTTTTCTGAATGGGACATAGCCTTAAATCATTAACAGTGTAATGCTGATACAATATTTCAACTTTAATCATTTTAATGAAAACTGGTCAATGTGTTAATATTCTGACCCTCCTACTACAGCTATGAGGGCTTCATACATGTCATATTTGTACTGATAATATCCTTTCAGTCCATATAGTTGATATATAGATAGGAACAGACAAGTGTTTTATATTCATTTGTTGTAATGTTTCAGACCCAGGAAATCACTAAAGTTTAACATCGGAAATTGAAGAGTCCATTCAATTCCATTGATTAACCCATCCTAGGTTTTACAGGGGATCGACTAAATGCAATAGCTGGGCCATGAGAACAGCACCATAGAGTTAGGCTACTAAAGGCCGTGTCCCATTCAGAAAGCATAAAGCTTACATGTTCTAGGAGAATTCCAGGCATTTGGAGCTGTATGCTTTTCATCTGCTCAAATAATCTGACCTTTTGCACTCATTCGTCTCGCGTTAAGTGGCAGACAAACAGCAGACAGAAAGCGTTAGAAATCGGATAAAAGTGGATAAAGCAGGCGCTCAGCTTGCTTTTAGCGGATGTTCAACCGACAAAAAGCACCTGCTGGGGCTGGCGTTTTCGAACTGCGTACTATAGCAGACAGTATTTGAAGGCCGAGCATACGCCAGGCGCTGTCATTTCACCTTGTCCGTTTTTCACGACAACAGTCGAAGTTTATATATATTAAAATTTGGGAGACAGGTATTTTAACTATGCCTGCAATATATTTTATAGTGACATTTTTTAGACGAAGTGTATGGCATGCACCTGCTGTATGAATTGTTTCTCACGTTATTCTAATGTAATAACATTGATATTGATGTTATAAAAATATGAATAAATGAGAATTATCTGACTTAAATGTGTATTTAGAAAGGCGTTGAACATCAACACTAACTGAACGCTGTCAATGCATTTTGACCATAAGCCTTTGCTGGGTGGGTTAAAAAGTTGTGAGCCGTGATTAAATTAGGAACATGCATTGTTCTGTAACTTTTTGTTTTAAAGCACATGTACTTGGATTTATTAGCATTAAACTTGACAGAGTGTTGCTCAGCAAACACACAAATTAAAATGTGATACCTATGTTTTTCATTCATCCTGAAAAAGGCTCAAAACTTTTCTAAACCGCCCAGTAGGTGTACATTGTTGCAAAGGCCTATAGTCATGTCATAAAAATGCATTGAACGGCGTTCAGGTCTTCTGTACGTTATAAAAATGCATTGACGGCGTTCAGTCTTTTGTTCAATTTTTTCTTGTTTTTATTCTTCATTGGACCACTTGCATTGATGGTGCCTCTTCGATGGATACCGGCAGACTGACAAGAGAATGGAACTACAGGTGCGTTTATATACCCCTCGCCGTATGCCACCTGTAATCTCTCATAAGCATTTCATAAGCAATTCATAATTTGTTGTAGGCAGATCAGGCGTTTTCCATGCGCTTTTTTTATACTTTAAATGTCTACGCTAACTGTGCGCCAAAACATTTGTCTACTTTCCATCTGCTCTTTGTTTGATCTTATCTCTGCTCCCAAGCCGCGTATGAAAAACGGATAGTTTGCGCACGGCGGCGTGTGTTCGGAATGCAGTTAGCGTGCATAATCCAATAATCCATCGATTTTTTACGCCGTTGGTATTTGTGCAGCTCAAATACCAGCGGCGTACAAATTTCTGAATAATCAATAATCTTCCTAGAAATATTTTTTGAGCAGACACATAGCGGACATAAAACTTACAAATAACTTATGATTAATGTGTGTGGATTGCGAACGGTAGCGTGAATGTGCGGCGAGACCATTTAAAAGGGACATTTTTGTATGCTAACCATCTGCTTTCCATACGCAAAGCCCCAGTGGGACACGGCTAACACATAGTGGACTTATTTGGGAGGCGATGTAAATCGATCGCTGTAGCTAAGTACAAATCAATACAAGATCAAGGTTTATTTGTGATAAGAAAATACTGTGTAAAACCATTGAAAACAAAGTCAGACAACGTCATATCAATATAATATTAGGAAAAGATAATACATGTAGATAAATATTGTGGATAAAAAGCGTTGACAGAAATAATTGTAAGTATATGTAAATGCTTTATGTAATGTATGTGTAAATGTGTTTTTCTCAAAATTTCTTCACAACAGAAAATGAAAGCATTTTTTTTTTAGATACTTTATTTACAAAAAATGCAAATGTAAATCTGTTAGTTTTTCATAGTCTACTGAAGATCAGTCTGCAGACTGCTCAGCGGTCTTTATCCATTACTTTAACAACAGATCTATTGAGGCATATTCACGTTCATTCTCAAATCCCTGAAGAGTATTTAGTGGGGAAATGCCTATAGTTCTAGCGAATCATGGTGCTACACTATTAACCAAATACAAATGCTTGCATCACCAGATCTATATCCATTTCACATGTTTGTAGCATGGAACAGTGTGCAACCGGTTTAGGATGACTTTTGCTCAACAACCAAACACCATACCCAATGGGACTTAAGCCTGCAACCTTCCAGTCATCAGTTCCCTCTGTATTCACTCGACCCACACAAGCCCTAGATGCTCAGAAATGTATTGCCACCACCAGTTCACTGTATGTCAGACTAAAATATTATTTGAAATTTCTTCTTCAGATGTCTGCTGAGATTGGAAATTACATAATCAATTCCAACCCAAAAAGAAAGTTTAGGCCGAGGTTCTTTTTTTGGCTTTGTATTTGGCTACACATAAAAAAAATCAGAATACTGTCGCTGCAAAAAATATTACTCTAAAGAGTAAAAAAGAAAAAGAAAAAGTCGAACAGGAAATTGAATGTATGTCAATGAAAGCCATAAAGAGCATCCAAATTGATTCTATCCATTGAAGAATCCTGCAAAGACCTAAATGTAAAAACTGGTATCCATACATTCTGGATATTCCTTCATTTATGTGATCTAGGTAATTTGGATCAGTACTCTTTAGACTATGACTTGTATGAAGACCAGAAAGTATACATAATGTCAGATAGCTAGTGCTGTGGCACATTTGCATGGTCTAGGAAGCCTCTAATACTTCACAGAGATATTAAAACCGGACAACGTTTTGCTGTGTACAGAAGGTGAAAAGCATGTTGTAAAAACTTGCTGATTTTGGAGCATCAAAATTGTTGAGAAAGTGTATAAAGAACAACTTTTTTTCAATAGCTGGTACAGAACCTTATATGGCTCCTGAAATGTTTAATAAGAATTGTCGTGAATATGGTGAAGGGGTAGATGTGTTTTTTCTTGTGGTATACTTTTTATCAAATGATACAAGCAAAATATGGAATGGGAATATACATTCCTGAAATTATTGATGAACAGTTGGGTGAAATGATGGGAAAAACAGACATCACACAAAAGCACAGGACGTGATTATTAAATCAAAGCTTGACACACCATTGGCAAAAGAAATCAAAGCAATTTTGGAAGATATGGTCACTCTAATGCCATTTGAAAGATTATCAATGAAAGAGGTTGAGTCTAAGTTGATGGATTTGCTAAAGGTTATCCACAAAGTCAACACACCTGAAAAGTAACATTGATAAAAGCACTAAAAAATCTATCCCTTCATCTGGTGAATATTTTGGCCGCTCAAAAGAAAAACAAGAGTGTCTGTTCGTAAACCACAAAATATGAATGCAATACAAAATTTACAGAAAAATGCACCAAGACTTTCAGAAAGTAATATTGATTTTAGAATTGGATTTAGCTCACATGCAGTAATTGTTGAAGA
>CM032663.1:43073973-43096769 GCA_019095985.1 Streblospio benedicti | reverse complement strand
GAGTCCAATGAAATTATGCAAAGATGAAATAGATATCTTGCTCCTGGTGATGTCATCTCAACAATTTGATTGTAAAACATAAATACCACTATTGAAGTATGTAAAAAGTTGAAAATTAACGGTAAACATTTGTGTAATTTAGTGCGTGTTGGCGTGCCAGACAGCGCTAGGTTTGACGGAGACACCAGACGCTTACTATGTGGATGAGAGTACTGTCAGTGAGTGCCACAAGGCACCATATGCTGGCTACTCGGGAGGCGTTGTTTATAAGGTGGGTGTTTTTAAATACAATCTGATATACGTCGCTATACATTGTATTTACGATATATAGAATTGGTGAATGAGATTCTCCTTTTAAGTCATGGGAAAACACCTTTTTTTCAAGGTATTGAGTGTGTAGACGTAGTGCTCAAACTATGGGCAGTTTTGACATTCTCACAATACTTTTGTAATTTTGTTCATAATAATATCAATACATGTAAATTTTTAATAGATAATTAAACTGTAATAAATAAACAATCATTGACCAATACTAGAGCAAAAATGCTCATTAAGTACTAGATATTTAAAAAAATGTTTTGGTGATCAGTACAAGATGGTTACTTTTGGCGTATGACATACTGCTCAAATTTATGGATAGGCCACGAGGTGCAGTTGTGAGTACTTTAAAATGTCTCCCCTGTTGCAAACATCACCTAACAGTTTGCCTGAATTATAGTTACTAATATTCATGAGCAAATATCTATATTAAAACTTATTGTTTCATTAACTAAACATATAGCCAATTAATCTCTAGATTGTCTCCTCTTGCTATGTGCTGTTATTACGTCAAACGTGTGGGTTCCCGTGGAAATATACATAATAATCAACCAGGGTCAGGATTAGGTTGAAAAGTGCTACTCGTCAGCAGGACGAGTAACCCTAAAATATTCACTTGTCCTACAAAAAATGTACTCGTCCTCCGTGCACAAAGCTCTATATCTGTATGACAAACTGATCAGAATTGCTAATCGTCAGCAGGACGAGTAGCTTAAACATTCTACTCGTCCTCCACAAGATTTTACTAGTCAATACGAGCGGACGAGTGGTTAATCCTGACCCTGTCAACCCTACGTTGGATGTGCCCATAATTTGAACACTGCCCATAGTTTGAGCACTACGGCTAAGCGTAATGGAATGTTTTTCATGGTGGTGAAAAGACAAATTTCTTTCCTATTCTGAGTCATTTAACTTAACATCTTATTATTTGATTTGCATTGATTGTTACCTTCTCAGATATCAATGAAAATATCTTTTATTGTCTTATAGCATTGCAATAATTTAGATGTACTGTACATGTATTTTGTAAACATGATAAAGCGCTCTCAAAACGTATCTTCATGCTTTGTTTTTGTGCAGATGGATCTGTGCTGCAAAGTTCCGGAGAGCTCTGTGTGTACATCTGTGGATGTGGAGGACTCTGAAGGCTGGCTAGAGGTGGAAAAACCATGTGGGGAACTGCAAGAGAAGTACCGTTACCCCACAAGCAATGTTGACCCTTTTGTATGTGTATTTACCATGTTTTTTTTAAGAATGAATGAAAAATTTTCATGTTTTTAAAATTTGGAAGATTTTACCCTATGCAAAGTTTCTCTTCGATTTAATGGTCCCGTAAATATATGTGATGCAGACTGCAGACATCTACAAAAAAGTGGATGTATTTAAGAATGTCTGATTTTTTATGAATATGATTAGACCTACTTCAAGTTGGTTTAAAATTATGTTGGTTTATGATCATAAACATCCATTCAAGGGTTTACACTTGTGTAAAGCTTCACTTTATGCTTGATTTTGGACTCCTGAAAAATTCCAATTTTCAATGCACATTTAATATGATAACCCATGAATATTTTATAACCCCGTTCCTGATTTTTATTTTCAGGGACTTTGTAAATCAAACTGCCTTTCAATGTGTCAGATTGGATTAAATGTTAACTTAACCCTCAATATGTCACATGTCATGGGGGTGGAAATTGCAAAGTGTGAATTAATCTCATCTACAAGGTAGCTATGTTTTTTTATCAACATACATTTTTATCAACATAACTTTACTTGTGCAAGTAAAAAATTGACATGTGTGAAAGGTAATGAACAGATTAAAATATTTCCATATACATTCATCGGTGAATTTGAACTACAAATTTATTACAATTGTATATGTAACTTATATGTTTATAGAATGTTACATGCACAATTCTGCCTTTTAGATCAAAATACAAATTGGATGTTTGCTGCCAAATTCCACATTCATTTTGTCCAGAAACAGACCGGCTCACAGAATCATCAAAAATTAATTTAGAATCAATTTCTACTTGTTCTGAGGCGTATGCTATGGAAGACCAGTTAGCAATGTGTGGTGATGAATGCATGTGAGTATTTTGTATTTCTATAAGTTTATAAAGATTTACATATTTTTCTATTTTAAAGTACGGGTAAAATGTGTTTTCAACTCAAATTTGCTTATTTCCCAAACTTGCCATTTGATAGATAGTATTGAATTTCAGGAATGCATGTAAGCGTTTGCTGGGTACCAGTTCTCGTGTCCGTGTGAACATAGCTCGAATACGCGACTGCAGGGATATGTCACATCAGGCTATGGATGGCTACACTAAGGGGGTGCTTGTAAAGGTAATAATAGTTTTTTTTATTTTATATATAAATACTGCAAAAAAAAATTATTTAAAAGGATCACTTTCAAATATAGAAACAAGCTGTCAGTACCAAATGACTAGATAGTGTTCTCACATTATAATGGCCACACTATAAGTGTAACTATGGATCACCACGTGGACTTTATGATTTTTTTAATAGAATTCATCACATTGGACGAAATAATGTCACATACAAGTACAGGATTTGTAAATGGTCTTTACCAATGTGATTGTTGCAAATTCAGCACTTTACTGACATCAAAGAAATATGAAGGACCAATTTTTCTTTACAGTTTGATATATGCTGTGAAGTTATCCCAGATATTTGCCCTGCTGATGCCATCCATGCAGCTACTTCAATAAAGCATGATCCCGCCGAGACATGTAACCAACTTCGATCACAGAAAGCAGAAACACAGCTATGTGGTGTGGAGTCAAAAGATTGCATGTGTGTAATGTTATCCTTTCTTATTCTGGTGTAAAGTGCTTATCTTAAATTTGATAATGATGTAACTTGAATTAGAAAAAAATATGATTTTTGGTTTTCTTTTCCATGAAAACAGTGAAGTATGCCAGGAAAATGGAGGAAGTTCTGTTACAAAAACTGAGATTGACTGGTGCAGAGAATTATCTCCATCATCACCATATAGAAATTATACCTCGGGTGTTATGTACAAGGTGAGTTTCGATGCTTTTTGATTTTTTTATTGAAAGCAGTTAACAATTTACCAACAAATAAGATTGTAACCAACATTTTTAGAATTGCTACCATTACAACATATGGTTAAAATTGATTATGGCTATTTTTCGCATTTCAGTATGACATTTGCTGTCACAAACCACAGACTTGTCAGTACGGGGAATCTACCATGTTTTCTGAATGGCATTTTGATGATGAATTGGCATGTGTTGATCTTCAGAGTCTTTATTCAAGCGTTCTTGAAAATAGATGTGGAAAAAAATGCATGTAAGAATCTATATAGTAATACGCTAAGGTTTTTTAAACTTACACGCATCACGCAATGTTGGCTGTGCGGAGACGGCTTGCGTTGGTCTCAAATCTATCTCACGTACCTTCTGTCTTGCAACGTCGCATTCATTTTCCTCTTTCCTGTCGGGTTTTCGTGTATTTCAAGATTTATTTCAAAATCGGTGAAAATTGCCATCCAAATGTCCTTGGCCTTCATTACTGCAGCATGGTGCTTACGTAATCAACATAACTACAGCAGCAAGCACCTACCCTATAGTATTCCTGTTGGAGTCATTTGACGCCAATCAATACGCACAGCAAACGCTTGACGTTCCACCAACCTCCAAGCAGTAATCATAACGCCCTCTTTCAGTGAGACCAAAGAGCATTAAACTATCTCTGGCGATACGGCTGGGGGTAGAACAGTAGTGGGTGCTGTCACAACGATAGATGGGTTGCCAGAGCAGTTTAGATGGTGTTCATCTGCATTATGCAATATCCATTATTGATTAGTGATGTGGTGATGGCTGTGGGCTATCAGGACCGGGTGCATGTGGTATCGGAATGGGTAGCGGGCATTCTTAGGATATGGTGATGGGTGCAGGGGGGGGGGGGTGGGTGGGTGGGGGAGATAGAACAGTGGTGGGTGGTGTCAGGACGATGGATAGGGTGCCAGGACAGTGCAGATGCTGCAGACCAGTACTATGCAATATTTTGTTTCTAAAATATACTGGGGGTTAAGTGTGGGTACGGGCGGTGTTTACTTAGAAATAAGGCATGTACATATAGTTCCTGTAACTGATTTGTCGTCCTCACGTGTACACATACACTTTCATGGAACATTTTCCTACTACGTGGCTGTTGTACTGTAGCAAAGCAGAAGGCAAGCAAGTTTGAACAAGGGAAGAGGTGGTAATTTGCTAGAAAAGATATGCATTAAATTGTGTCAACATTATCTATTTGTTTGTACTCCCTGAGCCAAATGTTGCAAAGTACTCCAGCCCGTGATATTGCCCGTGATTTTCACGGGGTCTTGCTAGTAGATATCATTTCTATATTATCTTTTTATATGGCATGGTCAAGTACATGTAAATGTAAATACTATGGTTAAGTTATAATCATTTAAAACATGTTTTTATTTCAGACGTCAGTGCATCAAAGCAGGTGGTTTAGGTACCACACTCTCTCAGATCATTATTGACACCACTTGTGTTACTCTCTCTGAAGACATATCTGTTAATAATCAGACTACAGGCATTGGTTATCAGGTAATATAGTTATTCAAAATATGTTGATTTGACTTGATATTTATTGATAATATTTGTTTAAATCGTAAAAAGATGCATAGTTGAAATAGATTGGTGGTATTTTTTTGGAGATAGGTTAGGTCTAAAGACCTGAGCATATGTTTGACATCCTAGTTTGTATTATTAATTCATGTTTAATTTTTAACATTGATTTTCACAATTGTATATTTTAACATGCGTTCACACATACGCGATATCGCTTGAGCGATGGAGCGATGAGGCGATGAAGCGACAGGCAATATTTTTGGTACATCATATTTGAATTGAGCTGTTCACACATACGCGACGAAGATACGAGGCAATATCGCTTGCGCGATTTTTTCGCTTCATCAGCGATAAAATCGCCTCGTCGCTAGGTGATTTCCCTGAAACACGATCGTTATCTTATGTAGTCTAGCAGGTTTTAATTGATCTTTTATATAATTATTGACCAGCATTGTTTAATTGATTTTGACACTCAGTACACTACACAGGACACCACACAGTATTGGAATCGTAATTTTTTTGAAAATTGGTTTGAGAAAACTAAGAAATAATTAGCATGGATAAACATATACACGGGGTAAAATTGAAAAGCTAATATTATTAGTAAAAGACCGACCGAGTAATTATTATATATTCCATGAAAGACCACAGCAATAAACAGTACCTTCAATGATTCAGTATCGGCCAATATATGAACTATCTGAAAAAAAGTAATCAATTGGAGATAAAGATTTTTATATGTTGAAGGAAAATCGACAGTGAAAATCGCCTACAAAATCGCTTGTGTGCGAACACCAAATCGCCTCATCGCTACGTCGCTTTGTCGCTCTGTCGCTCAAGCGATATCACGTATGTGTGAACGTATGCTTATGTGGCTGTATTGATTGCTTTACTGTATTGATTGCTTTAATTAAACATGAAATGTAAAGTTATAGTCATCTTGATATCTTCTTTCAGTTTGAATTATGTTGTAAAGAAAAGGCATTGGGAAATTCTGTGAAACCAGTCTACATTCTTCTTATGCTGACAATTTTATTATCATGGATTATTTTATAGTTGTGTAATGTACAGTTTATAGTTGTGTAATGTTTCAAAAGTACGCCATGTTTGCAATTCTTTTATGAGCAATTTTGTTAAATATGTTTAATGATTTTATAATGTTGTTACTAAGACCATTCGACTTATACAACTTTATTAATGTAGTTAATTCCATCAGATTTTCATCACATATATATTGACTATCATGTAGCACAAGAGCAAGGAATGGTGACATGGCAAATAAGTTATGATAGCCATATCGTGTAAAGATAGCAGGGTAAAATTATCAAATGGACAATGAGTATTGCGTCAATCACAATTCTTTGTTATGATTTTGTACTCTATACTTATTCTGCATCCCAGTCTTCTGTGCCATTTTTTAGCAATGCCAGACTAAAGTGTGTTAAGTTACTGGTGTCTACAGCCAATTTAATAATTGAGGTAGTTATATTAACAGAACAAAGTGATGGGTTCAGGTGCTAGAGTGCTGACACCAATTTTAGTCCACTACTTTTTGGCTTGTAACAATTTTTTTTTTCCTTAGACACGTATTCTGTAAATTATTAGAAATGATTCACACAAAATGCTGTAAACACACGAGAATTTTTGAGTTGGAAAGATGCACACGCTTACTAGAAATTTGACCTTTTTCAGAATAACATTATAATTTTGGTAAGAGGCATATCGATGATTGGAACAACTGTGTTTGCATGACTTTAGCAAGACTTTAGCAAAATTTGAATAATCCTTATATTAGGTCAAGATTTCATATCCAATCAGTGCATAAATATCAGTGGTTTTGTATAATATCTGATGTATTTCGATATTATAGGCCAATCAAAAGAACATTTTCCTTCACTTATTAAGGCCAGTGGCAGTCCCAACTATGCAAATTGCTGTTACAATGGCTCTTACATTTTAGTTTGCCTATACATGATCAAAATAGAATATTTGCAAATTTAAAGTTTGAAAATGATTAAATTGTCTTTCTAGGTTGTACTTTTTGTGTTCGTGCGGTATTTTCCATCATACCATTTCAGATAATTTTAGAAATAAATGTCTTGAAAAGTCATTTACCAGCTGAAAGGTAGTGGAATAAAATTGGTGTCAATTGTGAAGTGAGAGTTCATTTACTCACCATGACCATAGATCATAAACGACAACAGACAGCTAATTATTTGTCCATTATACAGACATACTAGTAACAAAACACTTATAAGCATACCTTACCATAACTAGCTAGTATTAACAAAATATTGAATAACAATAGTTTTTTAAAAAGTAATAATTTCTATGTATATTTCTCAAAAGAGAAAAAATGTGTACTTGAGAAGCAATGACTAGAATAATGTAAACCGTCAGGATTGCTGATGTAAATATACAAATATTTAACTGAAATTTTGATTGATGATTGGATTAAATTACTTTATGACTATGACTATATTCTCAACTTTTCTTCATACTTATAATATATTTACAATTTTTTTAGATTCTTCAATTCTTGTGGCATGGCATGAATGTCTATTTTACGTTGGCTTTGTGGTGATTTAGCAAAGAATATTTCATTGTAGTAACCATCAACTTCTTTCATGAAACTTTGTGGGAATACTTCCTTCAGTTTTGACAAGGCTCGACTTCGATTTGCATCATCTTTTAAGATTATATTCATCATGAAAACACCTACAAATATATATATCAAGTATCAAATTTATAGTTAACGATAAATTTTAGGTAATGGCAAATGACAAAAATCATAATGTGGGATATGTTCGATGGGTACATTCTAATGAGAATATATAACAGTTCTATTCATCATATCATAGTCAGATTTGCCCATCCACACATAGTTATTTGATTACTGAAGGTGTGAAGATGAGGAACTCTCATTCTGTGCAGATACTTGTGAACTTTGCAGTTTAAAAGACAAGAAAGTAATGAAGTAATAGTAGTTGTAGTGCCCACCCTCGTGTAACATCCCTCCTCTGTCTTTTTCTTAAATGTCTAAGAATTATGTAGTAACTGCAATCCCCAGTTTGAGAACATTTCAATTTAACGGCCTTCGGGGGCTTGGATGGTTGTATACGGTACATTGATATTGTGAATGCGTTAATCGATAAAAGTGCGTAAATTTTTGCTCTTCTACTTTGAGGATTGATATGAGTGCCTCTGCTTATCAGTACTGCAGTGAATTAAAATTGAGCGCCCTCCATCTTGTCAACTTCCAAAGTTGAGAAAGTAACCCTTCCCCTCGACACCAAATGTCTAACCCCTGTACCATTGATCATGATATTACAAAATTCAAATCGAACATTGCTTTCTATGAAATTTACCATTAGGATGAAGGATTTGTGATATCATTTGAAGTGTTGCAAGATCCATGAATAGTTTACCGGGCACCACATCAGAATCTTTGCTGTCCACGTCAATGATTATTGCATCAAAATGTAACCCTGAAATAGAAATGATGCTATTAGTTTGAATTTTTTGTATGAGTTCAGCAAGGTTAACCATTGTTATTGAAAGCATTTTAGGTGCATTGTCATTATAAAAAATAGAAAAACATACCAAGTTTAGCAGCATTTTCTGCAACTTTGATACCATCATTTACCACTAACGTTAAATTGTTGTTTTCTTCAAAGGCAAAATATTTCTTTGCAATATATACCACATGAGGGTCAAGTTCAGCCACAAGGATTGAAATCTATAGATAAAAATTTATACGTACATGAGTGGGGAGGAGGGTGGGGGAGAGAGATTATTCTAGATTTTATAAACACGTCTGTAAAAGTCTTATGTGATCAACAATTGGTTATAGGCCTACCGTGCCACGACTGATTCAGCGTCAACATTCGTGTGAAAAAAAGATATCCATATAGTCTTAAGGTGGTTTCATTTGGCTAAATAAGAAGTTTATGGTACAAACAACGAAACAAACATTCGTGACTTTGTCTTTTCCGAGAATTTGGACCCCCCAATCGCACGCACACGCGCGCATACACACACACACACACACACACACACAAACACAAACACCTTTATTATGAACACACCCTAAGGATAATGGAGCCAGTACAGATTGCCGTACTCAAGCAACAGCCAGGGGGGGACTAACTGACTGTCTGCCGTCGTGTTTGTCCACAATAGCTCGTAATCCGGTTAGAATACTAATCTTAAAGCAGTTACAAAAAGTTCACCCTGCATAAATTTACTGTCAGCGTGTGAAGGTTTGGCTAGATAAAGTTCGAACTTTTATGTACATACATTTTCCTTCGTGGAAGGTCGTGCATGTGATATGTAAATCAGAACGTCGCATCAAATGTCTGTACACCTATCATGGGTCACTGTAAAAACCACTCTCGTTTTAGAGCCCCCCCCCCCCCCTCTACATTGACTTGTTTCTCTGTATGAACCAGGCGGTTTGCACAACTGTTGAAGTACTTGACTGCTGTAAACTTTATTACGAGCCCAAACTAAGATATAGATGATGCTTTATCCGCAACCGTTGATTTTGTTTTGAGTACATGCAAAGATTTTATGATATGATGTCATTGTTCTATACCGGAAAAAATGTTTGTTTTGTTTTAACTTTGCTAATTAGCTCTTGTTGGTATATTATTGCCACTGAAGTAATATTCCTGGATATATGTGTAACGTGCACGTTGACCAACAAATATTCTTCTGTTATAGAGTACGTACCTCCGGAAAATGTTTATTAATGTAGCTCACTAAGCGACCGCCTCCTAATCCAATCACAAAGGCAGACAATCCCTTTTCTGCAACACACAAACAAACAAAATCACCTTGAGAGGAACTGTGAGTCCATGGAGGGAAACAGAAATATGATTATGATTGGAAAACGACAATTAACTATGACTAAATTTACACCAGATCTATTGTGGCACTCCTGCTGTTTCCAAACTCTATGCTGTGTAATACAATAGAAATGGTAGTGCAGTGTGCACCCGTGCAACTCATGGACGTTCGTCAGATTATGGATATTTAATGCATTATATATAAATGTCACCTTCAAACAAGTCCACTGTTTATTATAAGTATATACAAGTGAAATACCAAGTGATTCAGGAAATCCGTCAATCAGAACTAGACCTTCTACCATTGGTTTCTCATATACGTTCTCCAAGTAATCGGCATCCACAACGAGCCTGCAGTCATGTCCTATATGGGAAATAAGCAGGTTGTGTAACACAAAGAAAAACAACCCTTTATAAAAGTCCTGACCAGAGTGACAACACCCATATTAAACGTGGACCTTTTACATTAGACAGTGAGTGGTCAAGTGAGAATGGTGGGAAATCGTGGTCAGCAGCTATGGACCATGCGCATTATACTTGCATTACCAGCAACAAAATGTTTGCGCCGCATTTACACGATCTAAACTACTTTTTAGTATTAGATAGTGTTAATTACTAAACGCTATCTATCTCGACCTGGTAAATCCATTACCCTGTATCATGCGCGCCGAGGATTGCACGTAGCCGCGACTGGTGCCGAACGCGAGCGTCCTGTGGACGCGACCGTCCCCCGGGGCCTCCGTGTCCGCCACCGTCACCAGCCCGCTCAAGGGGCTCCACGAGGCGTGCACGAGCACGCCCAGGGCGTAACGGTCGTACCGGGGCGCCGGGCACGAGCGGGCCTGCAAGGATTTTTTTTAAACATCTCTATTAGATATGTTGGATATTCATTTGTTCTCTATTACATACATAACACAGAATATGCTCCTACGATAGTGCTCGACAATGGGGTTGAATGCAATCTTTTCAATTTGAAATATCACTGAGCATAGAATGTGTGTATTTTCAAGACGAGTAAGATTGTTGGGGTACTTATTGTTAGACGTGCAGAGCGTTGTGGGGATGGGTAAAGACGTGCATTTCCCGAAAGAAAGTCATGTAGCTGATACCCATGAGTTTATAAGGGTAACAAAATACAATTAATTAATTCATGGCTTGCACTCGATGTTTGCTCGGTGCCATAGGTAGAATAGTTGCTAGGGAACAAACGTTAATGTGAACATCAATTATTTTCCCCCAACTAAAGGTGGGATCTTTTTTTTAAAAAAAATAACACACATTATACATATTTTTGCAATTGAAATTTCCCGAGAATACGCGAAGATTCACAACAATTCTGGGCATGTATCTAGAAGATCCTAATGACCGTAATTCTGGAAATTTAGAAAACACATAATTTCAAAAAGCACATGTTGATACTGACAAACCATTACTATATTTCATTAAAATCAATAAAGAAGTATACAGTGACTACGTAATACAAGATCAATAATCCTACAGACTCGATGTAGCCTTGGCAGGCAGACCAGTACTATTTAGAGGGACAACAGATTCTATTCGTAAAAATGGTGAACACGTTTCCATAATAAGTACGTAGTATGTATCAACTGAATATGACATGCTTGTTTTATGTAATGCGCATATACATTGCCATATAGTCTACATTATCTACAAACTATGTTATCTGCGCTATCGGTGTGCCCGCATATCACCAACGTGACCTTCACAGCATTTGCGCTTCGTTAAAGTTCGTTGCTTATGCGACACACCACGTTTTGATCATGCGAATAGTCAAGTTTTAGTGAACTCTGAGCCTCATGTCTGCGTTAGAATTGAGCAAAGGTACAACTCACCTGAATTGACAGTTCTTTTTTCCTGAGACATTCATGATGCAATTCAATTAGGCACGAACAGCTTGACGTAAATATCACAAGCGCTAGCCAATAACAACGCATCATATAACCCTGATGTGAATTTTTAGACAGAACGCTAGCAGGGTTAGCTTTGATATAATATCCATTAAATAAATGCATATGTGGCCATATTAGCTATTCATCAATATAATTTTGATTCATTACACTCATTCTCATATAACGCATGCTTCAACTATTATCGCACCCCACATTTTCTTATCACAAAGGTGTTCATTATATCATTGAAAATGCTGCGATGATATCATTGCAATTTGGAACAGCTCTAGCAGGAATATAAATTGAATATTGCAGACATGTGACATTTTATTTGTACAATCATGTATAATCAATAGTTGATTAGAATGCATCTGGGACACCATATGTATTTAAATGATCAGAACTCTGCAAGTTTAGAATTCCTCATACATTTTTGGCGATTGATTTACTCCTGAATAAAGTGTACAATCAGTACTCAATACAATGGAAGCTATATTTATAAGAACATACATAAATACATATAATATCACAAAACTCAGTAAAATATAATTTCTTCAACAATTTTGTCAGAAACCCACTGAATATGTATAGAAAAGAATAATTACAATTGTAGTTACAGGTTAATTTCAATTATCAGTCATTAAGAGAGGGGCGGGGTGTTAAGGGTAAAGTGCAGGTTTCCATTCCAATGTAGCGGGTTCGAATGCTCTTATAATAGGTAGTACGGGTTGGTTTATCCTAGACCTAGGATTTTCATATAAGCGGGTACCATTTTTAAAAAGCAACTTTCAATCCATCTGGGTTATCTGGGATATTAGATACACTTTAACAAAACTCAGTATTCAGAAATAGGATCATATTTCAGACTCAGAATAACTTTGGAATATAACTCCTATACACAGCCCCGCGATGCTCACACATCACACGGTCATCATTTCATTTTAGGTAAGTAATAGTGTGTCTACTCGGAGTCCTTAAATAAGTGTCTCTGTGACCCGTTTTAAAAGCTTTTTGCTTACTCATGTCAGCAAGCGGCTCATTAATCGAGGGCATTCAAAATTACAGCGTATGAAGAAAGGGAACAAGGAACGATTGGAGCCGTGTAGCCTGACACTTTAGCGGAAGAGATCTTCAAAAAGTGCAGTTTCCACTTTCCCCTTCTTTTCTTTCATTTTATTTGTGTGCCTGCCTGCATGCATGGCTGCCTGCCTGCCTGCCTGCCTGGTTATATGCAGTCGCAATTCAACGTCATCGCACCAGGACTTGGGCATCCTTGTCACACTACGGAACATACAACACCTGCTAGCGTAAAGCGTATTATTCATCACTCATATTATAGCGGTCAACCGTCAATCGCATGGCTTGCACCTTCTGGTCACGAGTCTAACTTCCTCATTCGTCTACGGAAGCACAGATCGGTACTTCACATAGGACCAGGAGGCCAAACTATATATCCAGGGACCATACTATGATACAACGTCATATATCACGGCTATATACGTAGTATGGTATGAACAATGACTTGTTAAAGGCAGTGCGAGTGATCAAGCCGTGAAAACCGACGATGACTATGATATCACAATGATGCTTTACCAAGTCGTAATAATGTTTTATTCTGAAGACGCGCCGCACGTGTTATAAAGTTCTTTATTCTGTGAATAATATTATTGACATGCACAACGGGTGCTATGAAATCCGATAAACTAAATTAGCCAAAGGCCATTATTCATTCATTGTACTGCCTCGATGAACCCGATTCAGTGTGAATCATTTATCAGTTGAGAAAAGAAGGAACCACAGAAAGTAGATCTAGTATAAGGATTTGACAATGCACATATACTAGTTTATAGCTATAAACTTTCACAATATTTGCACAAATACTACTACATAGGCTATTAACACAGTGTCGTTTGGGAAAGCATAACAACAGATGATATGGAAAGGATAATCAAGCAAGGTATACCGGTTTACAGTGGCTGCAGTTCTTTTATTATGTACTCTTCATGCAGTTACATAGTTTGCCACAAGTGTCTAATATGTATTTGATAAAGGAAGTTAAAAGGTATATATGTGATAGTAAAGCGTATGCATGGTCACAGCAAAGAGGATCTATTTACAATACAAATTCTGTTAATTTCGACAGTTGCAATAAAATATGCAACAGTGATCTAGTGATAGACAAATCAATTCACGCTGCCGTTTGCATTGATTCTGTGGTACCGATTCTGTAAATTGGATAAAACCTAAACGCTGTGTAGGCCTATTAGGTGGTTTCGTCAGTTATTTCAGGTCAAATTCCTGTCCATGTAAGTACTTGATATCGGTCAATACGGCACACGGGCCTACATTATGTATATCGTTTGTTGAAATGGGGAGTGCAACCTCAAAGCAGCCATTTCTCCGTTACTGCCAGATTTATCACAGATTCACGAAGTTAATCAGTGCATGCTCTAAATGGAACTGAGTACATTGGGTAGACATCCCATAATCATATTGTGTTTAAATCAAAGAATTTTTACTTAAACACGGTTGTATTACGGAGCATTATTTCATTGTGACAATTTTATTTGCCTATGAATGTTAATACATGTATAAATGTCCTTTCAAATGAATAACCCGGATCAATACCCGTACCGGGGCATGCATATGAAGGTCGATTTTGCATTAGCTTTCTTCAGTAGCTTTCATAATTTTAGATATAGTAAAGCAAATCTTCCATGCACTGTTTAAAGGAATATATGAGGTAGATGCAAAGCCATTTGTGTTAACATTCGCCATAAACCAACTGTGTATCTATCTATGTGTTTTTCTATAGCAGACGGCTCTCCCACGTCTCCTCCACTGCCAGAGCCCAGGCTCTGCGCCACGCTACAGCTGCCAAACGACACCTCCTCCCCAGGCTTCGGACCACTAAACGAGGTGCTGATCAGCAAGAAGGACGCGGGCACCATAGTAAAGTACCAGTTCAAACTAGAGGACGGCGCGTACCACGAGAAGTGGGAGAGATGCGTGCCGGACGACATGGAGTGGGACTGTTACAAGTTCGTGCTGCCCTCTGGTCACGTGGTGCTCCACCATTGCTTCACCAGCACGTGCGTCTACAGTGGCGACTTGCAGCAGCTGCTCTCTCAGCACGTGTTCAACACGGCCGTCAACAGAGGCATCAGCCTGAAGGCGGCGAGCGCCACCAGAATGGTGTACCGCAACCACCGCGACGGCAAGGTGCGCCTGGACGTGTTCAGCCACGGCC
Organism: Streblospio benedicti; assembly: GCA_019095985.1. Lineage (NCBI taxonomy): Eukaryota > Metazoa > Annelida > Polychaeta > Spionida > Spionidae > Streblospio > Streblospio benedicti. Next base: position 43,081,807 of record CM032663.1, on the reverse strand, counting down.
ACGAGCTGCTGGCCACGCTCAACCTGCCGGCCGGCCGGTCGTGGGTGGGAGCGGCCGTGTGCGTCAACTTCCTGCACGACGGCCGCGTGGTGGTCATGGACAATGAGAAGCGCTGCATGGATATATTTACTGCAGATGGTAAGCTAGTTAGTGTACGAGAATGCATCTACGTATACGTACTGGTTACTGGCAGAATACTGGCAAACATTGACAGAGTCAATGGATTGTGAGCAGCAGTAGTGTCGACTTATACCCGCATTTCGGCTTTCGCTCGCGCTCTTTGGCGGCAAATTTGAAATGTTGTGCCATAATGAATACGATAGATCCTTTCTATTAGGACCGTCTTTTGGAAACCACGACAAGCAGTCTCAATAGAGAGAGAGACGGTCTTAATTGGAGGTTCGACAGTAAGGTAATCAGACGACTTTTTTTTATTTGGCAGCGGTAAGTTCTTGTCTTGGTAACCGATGCCAAGACGTGTTTTAAGAGTGATTGACGGTCGTAAAACATCTTAATAATTGTTGGAGTGTCATTTTGCTTTAGTCAGGAAAAAAAGAAGCGTTCTTGATTCACAAACTTTTTGGCACACGCGTCGTCTGTCAGTCGACCAACTTAATCACCCAATAAATTCTCCAGGAACTTAACGCTGTCAAATAAAAAAAAGTCGAACCTCCAATCAAGACCGTCTCTCTATTGAGATCATCCCTATAATAAGACCACTTCTGACGGTTCCCAAACCTTCATAAAACTTCAAAAGCGAACCTCTGCATAGAGACCGTCTCTCTACTGCTACCTCCTAACACCGGTTCCAAAGGCGACCTTAATAGAATGGTTCTATCGTATTCATTACGTCACAACATTTCAAATTTGCCGCCAAAGCAGGCCAATGTCAAGCACCGGTTTTGGCGTGGCGCGCTGCCGAAAAATGGACAATAACAGACCTTTTATGTTGTTTCGATTCTATGACAACTAAATTATACTGCTGCTATGTACTTGTCGATTCAAAGGAACGTAGTCGGTGCATGCGACAACCTATTTAGATTGCTGTGTTGAGAAATGATGTTTAACGTTTCCTCACACTATATCTTGCAGTTCTAGGTTTGAATTAACGATTTAGCATGCATTCCACCGGACAGCTTAAATACCAAGAGTTACATGACGACTGTTCGTGTTCGTTTATGTCAAAACATCAACAAAACGATACGCCATTAACAGGAATGCCCGTTTTCGTCGTGACTCCAATGCTGACTCTTCAAGTTCCATAAGTAGGCCTACATCAAATATACTAGCTCTATTATGGCAGCGGAAGTAGACCTGACAAGAGCGAAATAAATACCCTGCAATATGTTATTGTAGCGTATGTCTTGCACATCCACGAGCATTGTTATAATTACACCACACCACAAGCGGGCATTCACTCCACAGTCCGATATATGATAACATGTTGACATTGTTTTGCAGGTGAGCACCAACACCACGTGACCTTGACCTACACGCCCGACTGCTTCCCGCACTCGTCGTGTGCCAGCAGCACCTACATCCTGGTGCTGGAGAAACACACGTGCCGTCTGCACGCGCACGACAGGTAAAGCAGGGTGCACATTTTCAGAAAGGGGGTCGGATCAAAGGCCGGGAGGCATCACTTAGAACTACATTGTGCGATACCGAGTGCACGTTCAAACAAATTTTCAACCTGATAGCTGGGGTTGTTGATTTGCGACCATTCTTGTAGCACCCGCTAATTTAGCACTGGGCAGAACGTGCAAGTCTCGTCTGGAGTTTAGCTTTTGCTCCTTGCCGGTTATAAGTAGAACCAAGCCCGTTGGATCTGCCTCTTTGGACTGGTCACTACACGACACTACAATACTAGTCAATATAGATATGATCGTACCAACGTAATAGGGATCGTTACGTGAATATGTTTACCTCACAATTTCACAAAGAGGATAGTAGCTCCAGATACTCCAGAGGACGCCAGATTTTTGGTTGTATCTGCTGAAATGGACCAATTACGTAAAAGCCTGGAGACGAAACAGCTGGTGTTGCAAACCGTCGGAGCTCCACGTGATTAAGTTACCCCGCCATAAAAACACATACAAATGCATGGTCTAGATTAGCAGAGCTGTTTCGTCACTTGCAAAAGTACTCGCGGCACCTATGGTTTCAATAGGTCGATCATACAGCCTCCCAAAGACAACATATTTAAAGCCAGAACCTGCCAGAAGGGGCTGTTCCTTACAAAAACTATCGAATCATGAGTTCCAGATACCTGAGATAACCTATCCAGGCGATCCAGAAAAGCAGGCAGATGGCTCAGATTAGCAGATAAATAATCCTTTACCATATGCTGAAAAATACAAACAACTTATCAGAGGTGAACTGCCGAATGAGCTATATATTGAGGCCATCTGGATCATCTGGAGCTACTATCCTCGATGTGAAATTAGGGGGTAAGAAACAACTCGACATTACCAGCCCTGATTAGCCAATGTATCTTTATTGTTAACTTATTTCAGAGGTATATTCAGAGATGTTCTCCACCCCACCTCTGCCCCACAGAAGACACCCCAGTCTAGAAGGGTTTTTACTCATTCCCGTTCGCATGGAATACTCGTTCTTGTCCTTGCTGTTGCGCCTCCTCCGCTCTGAGAAAACCAGAGACTGAATGAGAATAATTCTTATCAGCAGTCGGATGGTCAAATATTCTTAATTAAATGGAAACGTTTAGTGTTATCATGTGTATTATGTTACAATTTCTATGTGAGCTTAAATCTATAATTTGCTAATGCGATTTAAACACTTCTTTCCAACTTTTAGTTACCCTTTTAGTCTAAGAATAGCCAAGTATAGATTTCCTTACATCATTCAGTAATTTTGTATACTATGACCTACTATTATTATCTTTCAGTAAAACAGGTGAATACATAGGGTGCCTGGATGGCCCTGCTCTGAAGTTGACTGACACAGACGAAATATGGCACGTGGGACTGGGAGCAAATGACGTGCTCCAGCTTTGCTTGATTTCGAGGAATAAAGAACAACGGATATGTGCTTATACTATCAATACCAATAAAGATATTTCTTAACACATGTGTTCGTGGTCTTTAATGTGTAATCATGTTACATCTAAATAATTTTGAACCCATAATTTTAACATTTTTAAGCATGTTCACCACCTGCCATTGATTTCTCATTCACATATACCATTGAGTAAATTCGGGGACATTTTTTTTCCATTTTGGCCTATTTCCTCTCAGATTTTCAAAAGTAGACGTCAATCTAGGACTAGATGTGAAATCAACATGTCATTGAACCTTACCCAAATAGGAAATTGAACGTGTGGGTCGTCAGATAAGGACACAGTGCATAGAGTTAATAAGCATGACATGGCAAAGTCTGCATTTGTTTACCACTCCATTTGATCTAAAGACCTGACTCTTGGTACTCGACACTGGTGTGACCTCTTTGAAACGTTAGCCAAAAGAACAAAAATATTGATGCACATGATGTAGAACAACAAAATCCACCATGATAGCGTTGTAAAGTGAAATTAACAATAGTTCATCTAATAGTTACTTTCTCTCTACCCCAATGAACACCAATCTACAGGTCAACTGAAAATATGTACATATATAGAAAGAGTAACCAACAGGCACAGAGACCATGGGAGCCAGAGCATCCGTTTTGGGCTTGATTTATGCTCTAGTATTCTTTATCATTATAGAAATTAGCTGACACAGCCCTCTGCAATTACAATTTAAATATTTTCACCAATATTCCATGGATTTTTACTGTAGAATTGATAAATGGCACAGACTGGAGCACAGCCAGGAATAATTAAGATGTTAGCAGCTATGTATCGACTTCTATCCCCATTTCGGCTCGCGCTCGAGCTCTTTGGCGGTAAATTTGAAATGGTGTGACGTAATGAATACGATAGAGCCTTTCTATTAGGACCGTCTTTGGAACTGGGTGTTAGGAGGTCTCAATGGAGACGATCTCTCTATGCGGAGGTTCGCTTTTGTAAGTTTTATGAAGGTTTGGGGAAAACCGCGAGAAGAGGTCTTATTATAGAGACGGTCTCAATAGAGAGAGACGGTCTTAATTGGAGGTTCGATTGTAAGGTTATCAGGCGACTTTTTTTATTTTGCAGGGTTAAGTCGAGGCGTGTGCCATGAACCTCCGCATAGAGAGATCGCCTCTCTATTGAAACCTCCTAACACCCAGTTCCAAAGACGGTCCTAATAGAAAGGTTCTATCGTATTCATTACGTCACAACATTTCAAAAATTTGCCGCCAAAGAGCGCGAGCGCGAGCCGAAATGGGGATAGGGAGCGTTCACAATTGACGTCAACCACATTTGGGCACTTTCTGACCCCCCCCTGTCAACTTTCGTCAACTTCATGAGACCCCCACCCCACCCCCGCGTCAACTTTCTTCGTCAACTTCATGACCACCCACCCCCTTTTTTCTTTCTCACCACTTTTCACCTTTTTCCACAACTCAACAGCCTTCTTCTGGATGTCACCTTTGAGATTTTGTGGATATACTTTTTAATTGCTGATATAATGTTTTATTTTTTTATTTTTATCCATTATGATACGTATTATTACAATGAATCATTAAAAAGTGAACGGTGTTTGAAATAGGTCAGCAAATTGCATAAGAAACAGTTGAGTTCTTCATTACTTTAAAAATATTTTGCTACTTTGTTTTGAACGAAAATTTATATACGAACCATTATGAGCCACAAACTTTCTTTCATATCGGTGGTAACTAAGATGACCAAACTGGCTTAAACTGGATTCAAGCTATATTCCCATTATATCACAATATTCTCATTCTATTCTTCTACAAATGTTGCCAGTGTTACTGTTAAAGTATAAATTTAGTCCTAAATTGGTAACTTTACTACAGAAGTTTAGATACAAATTTAAGTTAGTTCAATGTACAAAGTTACAAAATATACAAACTTGCCACCTCCCTTCCCACGTCACGCAGTCAACTTTTCAGGTCTACCCCCCCGTCAACTTTTGCTGACCCCCCTCCCCCCGTCAACTTTCGTCAACTTTCGCTGACCCCCCCTTCAGGGTTGACGTCATTTGTGAACGCTTCCATATGTTACATTCATATGCATTGTGGGGTGGGTTTATAAAGAAGTCTGATGTGGGGGAAAGGGACCGAAAAAAGAGGGACGTGGAAAAGGAAATGGCATTAGTAGGGCTGGGGGGGGGGAGAAAAAAGAAAAGAGAAATGTGGAATTTCAAAGAAGTGGGATGTGAGGTAAAAGCCATAAAATTTGTGGAATATGGTTGGGGGTGGGGGGGACCGAAAATAATCCATGGGTGTGGGAAATAAGGCCAATAAATAATCTCATGTAATCGTCTACAATTTTAATTCTGGAATGGGCGTTGTGATGGTCGTTAATATTTCCATGAGTCATGACCAGTTATACTGTTGGTTACAGTGGTTTCGGTTTCTATAATACCGGCCTTTTTTCTTGGCCACTGCCCAAAGTTGTGACGTCTGAAGTCCAACTTTGTTAGTCATGGATGATATGGATGGTTATAATGTTTGACTTTGTACATGTACATATATTAATGACGAACCAGGAATTATCTTCTCATCAACGTTGGTCGTAGAAACAACATACATCTCACTGGATCAAGCCAATAATAAAAATGGCGTCTAATCATCTGGAATATTTGCAATGCAAAGCGTGTCAATTTGTATCAAAAGAAAATTTCATAGAATGTGAATATGTTTACCGCAACCAATCCCAGGAATATTTTGATAACATTTATTACTTTCAAAATGGCATTATGCCACGTACTATTAAAGACAATGGAGGTGATCCAAGCTCTCCCATCAACGGGAAACTACATGGAATATTTTTCAGCACTAAGACATACAATGACGGAAATCCGAAACCAGATTCTCCGTTCGGTAAAAAGCGATTGTTAATTCCATCATCAAAGTTTGCAGGTGACGACTTGAATTGGTATTTCACTGATTTCTACTGCTTTGGCATAGGTCGACCGCATTATGTTACTATTGTACTTGCCAAGAAGGGAACACAGGTAGACACATTCTGTAACGTGAAATTGGTGGCTCTGAACAAATTCGACAATCCATTTTTAAAAATTGTAGGGGACACACTACATGTGAATCACGTGACTAACTTTTACGTTGAAGTGTTCTACACAGCTGAAGATATGAATATCTCAGAATATCGGAATCATCTGGTAGAGACCGGTGTGATAGGCCATGGGAGTTCAACCCCCGGCGGACTACCCAAATGCAGACATTGTGATATTTGCAATTAATGATTCACTTTCAATACATAATCAAGATGTTATTTAATTTCTTGCGTGTTATTCCTATTTTAAGCAAGACTTCATTTAAGCAACGCGTTTTGTAATTTCTTTTATTGTAATATTTCAATTCGTGTTTATATTTATTTTTATTTCTAAGTTATTTACATGTACTTGATTTGATTGTACATACATGTATTTTAATTTATATTACACATTATTTACTTTGAGTGCATAGTGCTATACAATATTTCAAAATCTATAAATAATTGCTACGATATATAAGTGTTGTGAATCAATCATTTATTCCCCCCCCCCCCCCCGGAATATGGTTGGGGGTGGGGGTGGGGGGACCGAAAATAATCCATGGGTGTGGGAAATAAGGCCAATAAATAATCTCATGTAATCGTCTACAATTTTAATTCTGGAATAGGCGTTGTGATGGTCGTTAATATTTCCATGAGTCATGACCAGTTATACTGTTGGTTACAGTGGTTTCGGTTTCTATAATAACGGCCTTTCTTGGCCACTGCCCAAAGTTGTGACGTCTGAAGTCCAACTTTGTTAGTCATGGATGATATGGATGGTTATAATTTTTTACTTTGTACATGTACCAATAATAAAAATGGCGTCTAATCATCTGGAATATTTGCATGGCAAAGCGTGTCAATTTGTATCAAAAGAAAATTTCATAGAATGTGAATATGTTTACCGCAACCAATCCCAGGAATATTTTGATAACATTTATTACTTTCGAAATGGCATTATGCCACGTACTATTAAAGACAATGGAGGTGATCCAAGCTCTCCCATCAACGGGAAACTACATGGAATATTTTTCAGCACTAAGACATGCAATGACGGAAATCCGAAACCAGATTCTCCGTTCGGTAAAAAGCGATTGTTAATTCCATCATCAAAGTTTGCAGGTGACGACTTGAATTGGTATTTCACTGATTTCTATTGCTTTGGCATAGGTCGACCGCATTATGTTACTATTGTACTTGCCAAGAAGGGAACACAGGTAGACACATTCTGTAACGTGAAATTGGTGGCTCTGAACAAATTCGACAATCCATTTTTAAAAATTGTAGGGGACACACTACATGTGAATCACGTGACTAACTTTTACGTTGAAGTGTTCTACACAGCTGAAGATATGAATATCTCAGAATATCGGAATCATCTGGTAGAGACCGGTGTGATAGGCCATGGGAGTTCAACCTCGGCAGCATGCCGGACTACCCAAATGCAGACATTGTGATATTTGCAATTAATGATTCACTTTCAATACATAATCAAGATGTTATTTAATTTCTTATGTATTATTCTATTTTAAGCAAGACTTCATTTAAGCAACGCTGCTTTGTAATTTCTTTTATTGTAATATTTCAATTCGTGTTTATATTTATTTTTTTATTTAAGTTATTTACATGTACTTGATTTGATTGTACATACATGTATTTTAATTTATATTACACATTATTTACTTTGAGTGCATAGTGCTATACAATATTTCA
>CM032663.1:42891004-43073873 GCA_019095985.1 Streblospio benedicti | reverse complement strand
GTCGGAATGATGGAAACGGACCCTAGTTTTATTCTGGGAGCAGTACGTTGCTTGCCTATGGAAAATTCAGTCAGGGATAGCATAGCACAAATAATTGCTCAAAATGCTAAAGCTGAGGTAATTAATTTATTTTTCTATATTACATTTAAATTGTAAAGCTCTAAATACACATTCTTAAAAGTATTAGAGCAATTGTGCATCTTGATTTATTTCCTCGCTGTCATTCTGACACGTTGTCAAACCAACACCCATGTAATTTTTTTACATGTTTATGTAACGGCGCCTGCAACTATGTGCAACAACTGACTACATTTTCTCAATTTGTTATTTTAGAACCTTGTGTTTGCAATATTGGTAGCTGAGAACCAGTTAGTAACACTAGTCAGGCTTAAGGCATACTTCCTTCACCCACTTGATCTTCACCTCATCTTCAACCTTGTCAGTGCTTCTGAGTCATTCAAAACTGCAGAGTCTTGGACACCAATATGTCTACCCAAATTTGACTCAAAGTAGGTGATTCATTTTTTTTAAGAGATACATTTTAAAAAGTCTTGCAGTAATTACTTTTGAATGTGCAGTCAGAAGAAGCGTGGAGTTCAGATATAAAATTTATACAAGTGTAATGTAAAGAAAAAGAAAATAGAGAAATTTATTCATTTCTAATATTTCACTTGGATGTGTATATGTATCTTGCAGTGGCTACCTCCATGCTCACATATCATATCTTGATGAAGCTTGCCGAGCATGTTTGTTACTTCTGAATGTTGACAGAAACATGTTCTTCCCCATGTCAGACTGCAAGCACAAAATCCAGCAGGTATATAAATTTCATACAAAAGCAGAAATAATAGTTTCTGAAAAGGGTTTGACATAAGTGGTAGCCCTGTACTCCAAAGCTACAGGAAAACTGCCTTGGCCAATGTTATTTGTCGGTAAGTTGCTTGATGGGCTTTCGTTTTGTTCAAGATGTATATTTTACATCTATTATTTTGAAATAATCATACTTTTGTCTAATAAGACATTGCTATCTCTGCCTCGAATGTTTGGCCACCTAATTTTGACCGTGGCTACCTGATTTTCAAACTTCATGGCCCTGATGTAAAACCCTGCTGTAATTAGGCATCTTAGATGCATTTTCACTGGTAACCTTATAGATTTTCATTAGATAACTAAATCTGAATGAAACTTAGCATTGTAAACTTTTTCTGAAAACTTGTTGAATTTCAATAGCTAAATTTGTTGTATCATTTGTAGAAATTGATGAAGCAGAACCTTATGAAGGGACTCTCAAATGCCCTACACAAAACCACTTATGGTGTGGCTCAGTGCAGCATTCCAGATTTACGCCATTTTCTCTACAAGTCCAAGTCCACAGCACAATTTACTAGTCCACATTTTGATCCGCCTTACAATACACAGGTGAATTATGTGTTTACTCTACTGGTATTGCTTTACTTCGGAATTTTTTTGAATGGAAGGTTTTGTACAAACCATGCTCGTTTAATCGTAATATTTAATTAGCTTGTATAATCAAAGTGTTGTATGAAAGTAAATGATGTATCAAATAAACATTAACCATTTACATCCGGTTTATACGCCAGGAATATCAAGGGCTCACTTTATGGCTCAAAACTTTTTTGAGGCAATTATATAGTGGGTTTATATTGGCTCATCGGAAAATGAAAATCAATGTGATTGAATTTATTTTACCTTTTTAGGATGATCGTGATCGGGTGTTCTCCATGTATCAGTATTTGCACCATAGAATACACAGCGCTGTTAGACCTCTAAAAGTGCTCTTCCATGTTGGTCAATACGAAACGTTACTTGGCTGGGTGAGTAACAAGCGTTTATTTCCTTTTTTCATCGTCTTTTGTCCATGTATTGTATTTATACCAATCCTTGAATAGTAGGAAAACTCATGATTTGCATGTTGTACATTTTCAGTCGACGTCTGGGTTTGAGCTGTATGCAGTATTTGGTCCACTGGTTACAAAGCCCATCGCAATAAATTCCATCAACAAGCTCTTAAAATGGATCAAGAAGGAAGAGGAGCGACTGTTCATTTTGAATTCTCCTACTTTTTAACTTTCTGGCAGAAATATTTTTCTATAAAATATCTTTGGAACGAGTATCTGAGTTTTGGAGTATCAGTATTTTTAACTTGAAAAAAAATTTTAATTTGTGTGCAATAGAAGTAGATTTTCTTATGTCTTCTCTGTTTTCAGATATAATATTTGCTTGGAAATTTTGTAACATGTGTATAACTATTAATTATGACCAATGTTGCATTTGTTATCCATAGATTTAATTGAATAGTAACTTCTTTTGTTCACTTATTTGAGAGAATGAACAAAGTTTTAAACTGAAATCTGTATATATTTGATAACTAATAGGCATTTCTAAATGCTATTTAATATATTTAAATGTGACTGTATGGGAGATGTAATGCGTGTTTCAAGTAATGATGATCTGTGATACTGTTTATATCAGTTACTGATAACAGATTCAAATTTTGTTAGTTGTTATAAGTGCATATGTTGAAGTTTCTGTGTAGTTTCAAAGATTTCTTTGTAGCTAACAAGAGCAATGCTGTGTTAAGATTATTCTAGGAACTTAAGAATTGAATATGCAATTTTTTTTCCTCATTTCATTTAACGATAATCTTTGCATTAATTCAAATACCACTTGTCATTATTATTATACTATTGTGTATAGTCTTTATAAATGTGTGTCAACAGTCAAAAGAATTAACGTACCCGGTATAATGAATATGGGGAACTTAAAATGTGGTTATTTTGTAAGATCCAAACACATAGATTTATGATATACATTACATATTTCAAATATAGACAAGTGTATTTTTAGTTACTGTCTTTAGTTTGAGATTTTTTTTTTTTTTTATTTTATTTTTTTTTATTTTTATTTTTTGGGGGGGGGGGGATTCTTGTGTTAACTAAATCATGCCTGTAAAAATATTGTACAAATTTACAGAATATTGTTTTTCTATATTCACAGGTAAGGTGAAGTTAATGATCAAACCAAACTGTCACTCAAGATGACACTTTTTTAATAAGAATATCTGTGGATACCTGCAAGGGTGACTTATTAAATTATTTAGATTTAGAAGTTAATCCCTGTGCATTTTTTCTTGAATATTTTTAAGTATGTGTTTGTTCAAAGTAATTTATAATAACATTGGTGAAAGCTGGTTTATGTGCATGTGGGGATTTGCATAATAGTCAATGATGACAATGTGGTTAATATTTGATCGTTTATATTGTGTTCATCATTATGGTACAAAAGCATGTGAGATCTCTTTCTTTTCCAAATCTAACGAGAGCGAGCAACGGAAACCAATCATGAACTTAATTTTGATCATGTTATTTTAAATGGACGATCTATTGAATGTCAAAGTCAATATTCATGATAGATGAATAGTATTATGCCAAAATTTCTATGATATTTGATTTATTAGTTTATAAACATGTTCATGGAATTAGCATTCATTCCATTCATTCACAGATTTCTGTTCAGCAGTCTATATGAGTTTATTTTTACTGAAATCTGTAAGTATATATTAGGATGTCACTTTCAATAGTTGTTATGGTCTTCTAAAATGTAGTTAATGTATGTATTTTTTTCAAACAATGTGAAACACTCAAATTTCATTATTTGCATCATAATTTTAAAAAATCATGATTGAAAAGTCCAGATTAAGAATAGCAAACTACAAGTATGAAAAAATGCTCCAGTTGTTTTTTCATAATCCCAATACTATGAATAGTCAGGCTCTATGTTGAGTCCTTTAGCTGTATGTCTTTGCTGTTTCAGTTCATATATTTTTATGGATAAACAGTTATAAAACTAATAAAATTAAATTAAAACACTTGTTTGTTATTTATTATTGCTGTAAACTTAGTTGTAATGTCGACGCTGAATATTGATGCTCTATGGCATCACCACTTTTATCCATCATCTTTTAGATCTGCAGTCATTGGAGGCCATTAGATCCCAAATGATAGTCTAGTGGTGTCATCTCCCATCTTGAAAAGATGACCACACTTCCATACTCTCAGTACCTAGAGGTTCCTACATTAATTAATCCATCCATGACCTCTCAACACACACAAACTTCATTGTATCAAGGATTTGGTGTGCAGCCTTGCTTCAAGACAGGGTAAACAGCTTCTGTAACAACAGACTATAAATGTCAGAAGAAAGACCAGGTTGAACTCTGCAAATCTACATGATATGGTCATTCCTGACCATTCTGTTATAGATGGGTTTGGTCATTGTTTCAATGTATACTAATGTACTTGTAGTCCATTCTTTAATTCATTTGGTTTGCAAACATTACACGTATAAACTAAGATGGATACCATGAACCAAAAGATTTGCTGTAAAAATGCTATCATATAATAGATAATTGTTTGACCCACATGAATGATTTTGCAATTATCAATCCCCTTTGTGTATCGAAAGGCATCTAAACCACCTCCACCTCCTAGGTCTGTTATTGATGAATAAAATTTGAAAAATATCTTCGGTCTTCCATGGGGTAGGTATGAAAACTGCAGTCTATAGATTCAGATTCAGGTTTTATTTATTTGCATTTAAGCGCGTTTTAGGGGCAAGATATAATTATTAATACATTAATTATATTAATAACAATCAGAATTTAAAATATATACTTACATACAGGCAAGATACAATTATTGGTACATTAATTATATCAGTTATATCAAGAGTATAAACATTCTTCACATGCTTCTAAACGTGTATTTTGAATGGATATGAAAATATATTTGATTTCTTTAGATATTTTTTTTTTCAATCTATGTTGTGCTTGATTGAACTATTAATTATTTTCTCTGTATATATTTGTCTACTGCTTAATAATCCAAAAACTAAAATGCACATAAATATATTAATTTTGATTTAAATTTCGAAGCAATAGCTTCCTGATCACAAATGAATAAATAAATGTTTATTTATTCATTTGTGATCAGGAAGCTTTATTGCTTCGAAATTTAAATCAAAATTGGTATATTTAGATCTATGTACATTTTAGTTTTTGGATTATTAAGCAGTAGACAAATATATACGAAGAAAATAATGATCCCATATACTGCATACCTAATTAGTCAGAGCTATTGGTTATCATATAAACCGATTTCTGGGGTCTAAACCGAGTGACTGTCCGACAAACACAACGCACCCCGCTTCCCTCATGTTCGTTTAGTTGTGCAGCAGTGGTCAGCGCGACACACACCGCACTAACCGCATTCTCGCCGCTCTCGCAACATTTGATATTCATACCGCAACAAGTTCCATCAGACGCTATTACACATAATACATACAATACATACATGTTTTATTGATAACAATTTACATACAAAAAGAGGTAGATCTAAGTAGTTTTGATTGATGGTTATAATTCCATGTAGAAATCTACATAGTGTAGAGCTAAAATGGTGGTACGTGGTTCGAGCCCTCATTTTCAAGGGCAAAAGTGCTGATCACTTTAATAAAACTAGGGCCTCAAGTGCTGATCAAAGGTGTTTAAAGACATTAAAAACAAAACAAAAAAACCTCATGGTTCAGCCATGGTTAACAGGCTTGAAGATAAAAGTGCTGCTTTTAATTGCCAGAAATGCTAGGCAAAATACGGGGGATATGTGTATTACTATACTGAAGTACAGATTAACTCCCAATCCCTCGGGGATACATGTAATCACGCAACTGTGGGAGATTTCCGGCAAATGTTCCATTAGTATAAGTCACTGTGATCACTGCAAGTTTTGTAACTGCGCCAATAGTAACGATTCCATAGTAACATTTTGATAGACCAAGCACATGGCCATATAGCTGATAATCAGGGTGCGCTTTTCCCGGAATACCTTCACATGACCTTAAGAAGTTACAGTTGGTGTAACTGTACTCAATACCGTATCCAAATACAGTGGACCCTGTTTGTAAGGTCTCCTTCCATTAACGACACCTGTCTTATGTAGACACTTCACTTCACCATTTACCGAAATAATATAACTTGAAAGGAACCCCTTTATTGATAAAGGAACAGCTGTGTTTATATTTATAATGTGGATACATAATAAAATTTATAAGATGTAATTTTATCGGTGACTTTTTACCGTTTGTATCATATTATATACTATAATCATTTATCATTGAAGGATAAGAACAAGTACAATGTGTGCCTTTATCCAATTATAAGCTAATCTAAGCTATTCAAAGAGTACCTGGCCCCTGATACCTTTTGACAATTCCTTTTAAGGCCGAGAAGAGGTCTGGCCGCTGGCACCTGGTCTGTGGGACTTGTAACAAAGTGTGAGCAGCAGACGAAATTTCACTTCAAAAGGCAAGGAACATTTATCATTTACAGACTTTTGAAGGGGGTTCAGTGATTGCTCAATTGGAATGAAAGCTGGTCAGTCAGTGGCCATGGGACGTAGCTAGCTGTGAAGATGTAGTAACTGTCATCTCGTATTAACTGTTTACGAAGTGATAGTTTAGTTTTAAAAGATGTGCAAGTGAAAGTTTCATGGAGCATTGCGGATGTCAGAGTGCAGAGGCGCACTATAAATCAGCTAAATTGTTACTTGCATTGCATTTCAACTGTGTATTGTGTGAAACGAATCAGGTGGAACATTATAGCGTATTGCCTAAGTTCTGTCAGTTCATCAGAGAAGATAAGCATCCCTGAAGATTGTTATACAGGTTAAATGACGAAGAAATATAGCTAGGATTGTGAAATGTTCCGGACATGAGTTACAATTCAACTGTGAGTATACATTTAGTTTTTGTGTCATTTCAACTTTACTATTAAAGTTCCATTTCCTTCATCTATGTGGTAAGGAAACAGTTTAAACACTCTTTAATTGAGACCCTATAATGACAATCACACTAAATAAGGGACAAAGATCACTGAAAGATGCTATTAATTAGTATGGATTCTTGCTGTGACCATCGGTTATTGGCATGTGTAGAAGCAAAATGGAAATTTTAATTAGTGAACACACCTGTAGAGTTATTGTAGAAGGATCATCAGAAAAGTTTTTGGGAGTTATATGCATGATCAATGAATGTTATTTTGTCATTAGATTTATATATAATTTTGCAATATATAAGTAAAAAGTGTAAACCAAATTGTGATTCTTTGGACATACTGTCAAGAATATCTTTGTTTTGGTGTTATATTCCCACATTGTGTAGAAAATTTTAACTTTCACATGCTTAAGACATCTGCTCTGCAAGAGATACTTTTTGTGAATGAAAATGGGAGAATCATGCAGTGTTTTTCAGGAGATAGCACAAACATTTCATTCATATATATCTGCTGGCCAGTTGAGGTCGATTTACAGACACTGATTTGTAAGCTTTATATGATGAAGCTTTGGTTGAGGAAGTTGCACATAAATGTCTTTAAATTATCCTCATTTAGGCTGGGACATCACATGTAATGATAGATTTGCTGCGGAGGATGACAATTATGGGTGAAATTGGGTGAAACGGCAGATGGTATTGGGCACAAGATTAATTTTATCATTGAAAAAAGAGTCATAAAGGTTAGCTTAAGATCATACATCCAAATCATTGGATAATTGTTTATGACACTTATTTACACTTTAAACACATTCGTTTTGCTTAGTTTTTGTCCATGTCTGACTTCACAATAGTGGTCGCTAGCAATGAAATGTATTCCATGTTTACTGGATATACCCGGTAAACAAATTTGTTGATGCTTCATGAAGGAAAACAATAGCTTTTTTAAAGAAAATTATACCAAAGGTTGTGTGGCTTTTCAAAAGATTTGTGGAGCAATTTGTAGCTTTGCTGTTGGACTTGGCAGAAATGAATGCATATTTTGCACGAACTAGGCATGATGTTCATTTTGTCAAAATATCACGTTCATCTTTTAGATATACAACCCTCCAGCTCTGTTTCGGTTACAGATGTGGAAATTATCTTTCCATGTGTTTATAAAAGGTCTTATAAAAGTTTAACTACCGTTTTTAGTTTATTAAGTAAATAGATTATGATATTTACTGTGAGCTATGCCACCTGTGTTTTTCCTGCAGCTTTAGAGAAGATTGGTATCTTCACATTTAAAAAGAGAAAGTTTCATAAATAACTTGACCAGTAATAACAGTGATCATTAATGAATTATCCATTAACTATCAAAATGATGTTGATATTTGTATTATATTCAATCATAAAATTGCAAAATACAATGTATATTTTATTTATTTAGGATTCTACAAGTGAGAAATGCTAGCAAATATTTGTGATATTGATACTTCATTGATTTATTGGTGGAATCTTTAAGGTATGAAACCAAAAGAAAATATACTCATGTTCATTGTTGGTTTTTGATTTGTAGGGCATATTATTACAATAGATTCAATCACTTTGCTGAGCCAAAGACATGTGTTAAATGTTTAATCTAATAACTGACCCATGAGGCTTAGCATAAAGGATGGCCTATCAGAGGTATTAATCCACTTGAACTTCTCAGCCAAGAAATCATGAACTGGGAAAATGAATACATAGTCTAATCATATTTTCATATCATCTGCATAATTTGGTGAAGCAATAAGTTAACTGCTAATGATTATGAATTTTATCAATAATTAGAGATGATGAAATTATGAAAGGAATGAGCATGCAGTCCACATCATTTTGGTTGGTGCAGCTTTATTTCAACTATTAATAATTCAACCAAAATTATTGAAAAAAAAGTGGCCAAAGGTGTTTACAAATGCCCTGGTCCATACAATTGGTTTTTGCAAGATTACATGTCTAGTTAGAAGGATTAAAGTGTAAATTGACCTTAAGAGGTATAAAGGGCTATTCACAGGATTGAATCCTTCCACTTTACTTGTGTCCTTTGCATGTTTCATTATTCCAAGTTTTATTGGATTTTCTCTGTACATAATTTCATAATTATGTAAAGCTACGCCCTCCATTTATAGTCTTTACAGCGTTACAAATTAGCTTGGTAATGCGGATGTCAGTTGTCCAAGTATTTTTGAAATAATCACTTTTACGTTTGACAGCATTTCCATTTGATAAATTAAATGTCCATCATAAATCTAACGTCTGACTAATTTCTCTTTGGCAACAGTCACAGACAAAAGAATACGTAAAGACGTGATGTAAGATAAGGGACTAGCTAATTGCTGTTGCATCTATCAGAGAAAAGTCGGTGCCCTTTGTGTAATAAAACATCACTCGAGAGTCATCGCAACACATAGTTCGCAATCTTTACTGGCACTATCGCCTACTTATTTGTAAGACTGCAAATGGATTGTCATTGACATTATGTACATAACCCTGGGGCACCATATAAATTTCTCTTAAAAATAACATCTGTATTCCAATGATAGGAATATTGATGGGTTTTTTATGTATATTTGATGTGCATCATTTGGACGCTTGTTTTTGTATTACAACTATATGCTTATTTATTCTTTTAAAATAAAGCAGTGCAGTATGTCCACTTTTGTGTAAGTGAAAACTCTCATTTGCTCTGCTTACGTGTGCAGCAAAAAACAAATTGAAGCATAATTATAATAAAGCAATTTTACTCCTAACTGTTGGGTTGATTGTGAGATAGAAAAAAATGAGAATTTTACAAAATTTGAAATCAATTGAAATGGCACATCATTTAATAGAGCCACTAAAACATAATGATGAAATAATTAAAAATGTATAAATTGATATTCTTCTTATGCCAAATATTAAACGTAATATAGCCATCATTGGCAGATGGTTTAGACCAAATAAATAGACAATTATATTCAACCTCTCTAAAAGTGGAGTAAAGGAGATTGAACAGAAGCAAACGACAGATGCTTATGGTTTTTTGTAGTTTAAATGTGTTTTAATTAAACCAACATCAATGGTGACACTGTCATATTTGTTAACAACATTCAAAGATGTGAAAAATCATGCTGTTACATATTCAAATTTCAAGTAAACAATTTGAAATTACTTATCATTGGTTATGATTATAGGTTGATCATGATACAAAATAATGTAAATATTTAGAGTTTTTCAAGTCATAAAATATGATGTCAGAATATAAATTAGTCATTGTCATACAAAGATGTTATATGTAATGCATGATCATATGGAATAAAAGATACCCACCGGTAAGTATTTAAGAAATAACTTTAGATTTCCTTTAAATTTCCAAAGAAATTGTTTGCTGCCATATCTGGTCCCAAATTTACCTCGGTGAAAGCAAACGGTCTACCTTCAAAGACGTGTGCGCTCACCACTGATATATGTGACTTCATTCAGAGCCTTCAACTTTGTGGACCAAAAAAATCAAACTAACGTGCTTCCAATGACCAGAGGTTAATGAGAATGCTTCGGAAGATTATATGTCAGGATACCGTGTCTATTAATCTGCTGTCACCAGAAATGAGATCACTTACAGGGAAGAAAGATCACAAAGCGTCATGGGATTAGTTTGTTACGGGGATATGCCATATAAGGACTTGTATTGATGAGCAGCTCAACAGCGATATTCAGAAAGATGCGTTAACATGAATTCATTACAGTTAAGAGTTCTTGCCTTATTTCCTTCAAAATGGTGTTTGGGAAAGAAATATTTCTTGTAACAACTCTTTTAGACACCCTTAACAGCTGCTGAAGATGCAAACATTTTTGTTCACATTTACAAAATTTTATACTGAGACATCATGTTTTTTTATTAATTTATTAACATTCATTAGTAATTGTCAGTGACAGACATTTTTTTTTTCAAATTATATTATTAGAGTTTTAGGCAAAGGTGATTTATATTATTAAACTAAACTTTTCAAGGCACATCTCAGAGATGTCATCTCTGCAACATGAAAATGATTACTGGTAATGATAAATAATCCAATATTGTTGTAAATATGATTTATAAATGTGCAGTGCTAATATGATTTCAATTATGTCAGTGTTAAATTGGATTACATCATTTAGTTGAGGGAAGCATCTGGACCAGCATCTGCAGTCTTAGTTTGAGATAATCCTTTCAACATGTTATTGATTATGCATTGTGTGGTAATAAATGTAAGAAAAGAAAGTGAAACAATGCAGTAGGGGAGAAGAATCTGTGTATTTGTATGTTGCAAGATGCATGCACTTTGAGTGATCATGGATAATTTGAAACAGAAATTGAGAGTTGCCTGCACTAGTATTACTGATGATGGTTAAATAAAAGTTCAATGTTTATCAGCTGTCTTTAAGATGAGGACGATGTAAAGTTCTGTCATAACTGAAAGTTGAATCAATAGATTTACAATACAAAGCATTGGTAAGGTATATTCATATTTGTAATATTCAGTGACATGATACATGAAGGGATTCATTTAATTTGAATTGTACATGCATTGAATTATTTTGTTATTGCTATAAATGTTTACACATGCACATAAAAGTTTAGATGTGCATTGATGAAAGTAATGTGGGAAATGATCTTCTTTTGTTGAAACTTGATTCAAATATGAATGTGAAACAATATTTTATATCACTACCACATATGTAAAAAATGTATGCTACACATTACAAGATGCAAGTGTACATAGTATACAGAGTTTTTATTTCATTTTTGACTAAATTTTTCTTTTCTTATCTTAAAGTATTCCACTGTAGTAAGGAAGTTTAACACCAAGGTCTCTGAATTGTCAAGTAACCAGTTTGACATTGAAAATGAAATCTGTTCTTAAAATCTGATCCTTCCTCAAATTTTGATACTATGGCAGTTTTGGTTCAAAAAAATCATTCTAAGATCTTTGTGTATTGACAGTATATAAATTTTTGACTGAAATGTTGGTGCAGCTCCTATTTTATGAAAATTGCTGAAAATTTTCAGATTGGACAATTTTATTAAGTTTCTTATGCAAATTCATATACAAATGTCGATTATGTCAATTGATTCTTGACTATTAAAATTTCAAAGTCTTAACATTTTGAAAATAAGTATGGAATAATATGACCATGAAATACAATCTTAAGTTCAGAATATTACTGTAGGTTGGAAAATGTTTCTTAAGAATAAGTAATCAAAGTTCGATCTTTTAGATACCCCTTTTTCAATCATAAATACCCAATTTTCACAAAAATACAGATCTTTGTGATTATCTATAATATCTAGAAGCCTCAAACGTTCATACCAGAGAAATACGGTATGATAAAGGCATTCTTTGTACAAATCCTAAGGTTGCCCTTAGACTAGGGTTATTATTTTCATTGGGGGTGGAAGACCCAATGTTAAGGTACTTGTTACAACTACCCCGGGGCCATGTCACTTCAGTAGATTGCCATTGTTAAACTTAAACATTAAACTTGTATCATGGGAGGTAAATGATATCTAGCTTTACTTAATGATATCATTTAGATTATTGAAATGTTATTTGACAAACACTATGATCTCAGTGTTGCATGAAACTCTGGATACATTGTACATGGATAGATAAGATTTGATTTTTCCTTAATGAATTATAGTGAATTATGAATGAAAATGGATTCATGAATAGTGAATTACTCAGGTGAGTTTGTAATAACGCATAATTCAAAGGACTAGTTAACAGCATATTGTAAGAAATCTGTGTAAACGTAACTCAGTGACAACATCAAATCACACTTTGATGTGAAAGATATGGTAATATAAAGTCTATCCATATTCAGCTCTGTTACAGTATTTTTAGACACAGTAACTTCTTTCATGTGATATTCATCATTTTAGCCAGAAATTTTCTTCAAGCAAGAGTACAAGTTTTTCAGCATAACTTATAATGTGCTGCAAAGCATCTACGGCCACATCAAAGAGCAATAA
The DNA here is from genome assembly GCA_019095985.1 of Streblospio benedicti. NCBI lineage: Eukaryota > Metazoa > Annelida > Polychaeta > Spionida > Spionidae > Streblospio > Streblospio benedicti. The sequence goes on along the minus strand of CM032663.1, from coordinate 43,061,014 downwards.
AAATATGCATGCAGCGCACGCATAAAACTTATAAGATTTGTGTTTAGAATTAAATCACATACCAAGTACTTTAAATGTGTTTGAATATTCATCTGCTCAAAGCCAATACCTGTAGAAAAAATCTTTCAATATCTCTCTGAATCCTGAATCTTTGACAATCTGATGATTGTGGTAATTGTAACTGGATGGCGCCTCCCCCTCCCCCTACCCTTGTAACCCAATGCAACCCCACCCACCCCCCCGGTTGGTGTTGTGACATCATCCTTTGCGGTCAAATTGATGTTATTGATAGCTAGCAGGTCCTTTTTAGCATGTCTGATGTATATCAATCAATCAATCAAATCATAAGTTTATTTGAGCAGACCATAATTTTCTTCATTCTGGGGTTGCCGGCTGGCTCCCCAGTCTACATCTCAACCATTCTCTCCGGATCTATCAGACCCATGCTCAATCTGGCCCTGATCTTTTTTTGTTACTGCCTCTAAATCAGATTAACAAAGATTCCAATGACAGTATATAACCAAAGAGTGGTGTGTTTATTTAAAACTATAAGTTATTAATATTATCTTATAGATTAATGATTATATAAATCGGTGGCTGTAATATAAAATTAGTCTAGTGTGGATAGTTATTGCTACAATATCCTGCTAACTGATAGGATAGTGGCAGTTGGTATCTGTGCAATGTTATATTGCAGTAATAGCTTGCAGCGACGATATTAACATCTGATAAGGTAACGGCATGAAGGAGTCTCAAAAGTGTCCACATGGTGTTGGAGTAAATAAATCAAACCTTAAATTTTGAATAATGGTATAGATCTATGCTAGAATGACAATTCATCCGGATATATTCTAATTCTAGTGAACCTATTATGGTTAGGATGTTACAAACGGATAAGCATCATAAAGTTGTGTTTTATCAATTTCAGAATTGGAATTTTAGTAAGTCAAGTTTTTATTTGCATTCATTCCTGTGTAAAGATATATATGCCAACATATTTTCAGTATATAGTGTGGTTAGCAATTTTGTTAGAAATCAAAATCATATGATGCGGCTGTATGTTTTTTTTTTCAACTGAAATATTTACTTAAGTAATATTAATTGAAATGGTTGATTTAGATTTTAGGACTCGCAAATATAACTGAAATATAAACTGAAGTATAAAGTCCATTTGATAATAACAGTATTTAGAGTATTGTTGAATAGAAATGTTAAATGTTAATTTAGACCAAGTCTTTTAAAAGTAAGAGATTTGCTAGCCACCTTGGTACTTCCATCTGCTGTCATGTGATCAGGTTTTATCCCTGCATAGCTGAGGTGACAGCTTCATGGTGACTGTCATAATGACTGTGGGGTCCTCACTTTGCTTGAAGAATTTGCAATCTGGGTAAGGGGTCCAGTGCAAATGACTCCATTCAAAACAATAAAATAAAATACAATACATATCAAGTACTGTGTGAAAAGCAGATGGATGTATGATGTTATGAAAAGAACCATCGTCCTTTGATAAGTTAAGATTTTACGTTCAGTAAGTAATAGGCTAAACATTATTTATATTTACTCTCTAATAAGTCAATATTAATGCATGTATTCTTTCATTATTTAAAACCCATCTGCAAAATACAAAATCAACCACATATAGATGCTTGTTAAGGCATGTTGCAATGAAAAAAAATCCATGGAAATGATGTCTTTTTGTACCGGAATATACATATTGGAGAAACATGGATTTTCTTCCTAAGAAATAAGCAGTCTCTAATAACAATCGTGCATTAACTATGAAATGCATTACGGATGGACACCTTCTCCGCACTTCAACAACATTACCACCAATCTGTCCTGAGTATGCCTCATATGATTCCTTTTATGATGAGTGTAAATAAAACATGTCTTGATGATACCATGAAATTACTACCAAAACATTTGAATATTTGGTAACTGCCAAGTAGTTATTTTTGTTATCATTACCAGACAACTTAGGCCTAGAAAAAATGATTGTTTGGTTCCGGTAACATGATTTTGAAAAATAGGTTTTTAATAATAGTAAGGTAGGTAATTTTATTTTTTTTCTTCATATTTTTTTACCGCAAAAAATTACGTTAGGTAGGGGCCACTTCTTTTTTTTACTCCACATAGAAAACGAAAGTGACTGCACACACAACATGATGGTAAACTTAAACAAAAATGATGAATTACATATGATTTTTTTTATTGGATCGCTAAGATTAGTGTATTATTTTATGTCTGAATCCATAGGTTCGAAGTTTTTATAAAAAAACTCAATAAAAAGATTAGGTTAGGGGGGTTAAAATGGGTTAGCTAGGGTTACCGGAACCACAGGATAATTTTTTCTAGGCCTTAGGAGAAAAAGATAGATGGGAAATGTATGATAAATCATTAATCATATCAATAATCATTGCGCAAAGATCATTCGCTTTATAATTATGATAAATTTATTTGCATATTGCGTATCGCAAAAATGATGCAAATAATTGTAACAATTTCAAAATACACATTCTATATTGAATATCTTTATTCCTGAGTATTATACATGTTTCTGCATGTAAAAAAGAAGTATTTTGTTTCTTTAAACAATAGCATTTTGCATTTTTGATGACCCATAATCACGAATCAAATACAAAAATGCCTTAAAAATACAAAAGCATAATGTGATCAGAAATATTGATGACAGTTCTGAAAAGATGTATTGGTGTATAAATAATCGTTGATTCAACATTTGGTGACAAAAAGTCAGATTAATTAATGCTTGAACTAATTTCACAGTCAGTGCATCATCATTTGACAGTATTGAGAAGAATGGACACAAATGTTAAAAAAGCTAAACAATGGAATATAGATTTTTTAATTTTTTTATCACCATTTTTAGTAATCAATGTAATCAACATTATTTGTAGATTTTGCTAATGAGCTTACAATTATTTTTTTCAGAATCTGCAGTTCTTTTCAACTATTGCAATCAGCAGTCATCATATGTGCTAAAGAAACATGGATATTGAGGACCACACTTACATTATCAAACTAGATAAGTGTTTATGAAGCGTCTCATAATGCCACAACTTCATAGATAAGTGGTCAGATAAAAAGTTTGTCACAAAGAGATCTAAAACTTCTTTTCGAAAGTGCTCTCTAAACAACAGATATATTGTGAAATTGATTGAATGTGAAGCAATGCATGGATAATAATCTTTTTGTGTAGGGCTGATCAGTAGGATAAAGGCCTGTTTAAGAATAACAAAAGTGTTAAAATATGTTATATATTGTACACGCTGTTCTGTTTTGAAAAACTTGTGCACAAATGCCTTTTCATGGACATATCCTGCTCAAAGATTATGGGTAACGTTCATGCAACTATATTGATCACCATGAAGTTCAAACACTGATTTTGTAGCAAATTACACATGAACTGTGAAAAAGTAACCATTTATTCAATAAATATATTGATAATGAGTAGGTTTACAGGTGATAAAGTTTTAGAATCATGGGCAAGGAAGGTGTTGTGTTTCATACAGGTGGGAAAAGATCAATAAATGCCTGTGGAAATGTGGATATCAGCAAATCTTGGCTAAGTAGTTTTTAATGTAAAAATAGGAGAAATCAAAATGTGTCTGCAGGCTTTACCCATGAGATTGATTCTCATGACTTCTTGCCTCATTTGCAATACACAAGGAGCGAATAATGGGCGGGCCAAGGGCAACCGAACTTTTGGAAAAAACTACATCCTTAATGATTATCATCGATCTGGTGATACGGGTGCAACAGGATTTGAGGAAAAGAAAAATCACAGGGATAATTTAGATCAAAATATTGCTATTGTGAGTTCTAAGATGGGATATATTGGTGGTAATGTAATACAGATCAATGGATTTGTGACATCATCGTTTTTGGGGATACCTTATGCATTGCCTCCTGTTGGAAAGGGGCGCTTTTTACCACCGCGAAAACATTTTGGTTGGGGTGTTGATAAAGTATGGGATGCTACAAAGCTTAGAAGTTTATGTTATCAAGATACCAAAATTATTTCCCACCCTTCAAAAGAAAATCAAGAACTGCATTATGACCATGAATTCATAAATGCAGGGGATGGATTTAGTGAAGATTGTCTGTATCTAAATCTATATATTCCACGAAATATCTCTGGTGTTGAACATGTTAATACAATGCGTTTGCCCGTGGTAGTTTACATTCATGATGGGGAGCTATCAAACGAAGTGGATGGCACCCGACTTGCTAGTCAAGGTGGCATAATTGTTGCAACGTTGGATTACAGACAGGGAGTGTTAGGCTTCCTCAGTTTGTTGGATGATTCAGCTCCTGGAAACCTCGGATTATTAGATCAGAAACAAGCTCTCCATTGGATATGGGACAATATTCAAGAGTTTGGTGGAAATCCTATGTCGATTACTGTATTTGGACATGGTTTTGGAGCAGTTAGTATAAGCTACCATCTCTTGTCTTCTGTGAGTAAAGGACTTTTTCATGGTGCTGTTTTACAGAGTTCTAGTATGCTAACACCACATATGATTCAAGAAAGTCCTATACAGAATGCACAGTCAGTAATAGTCAGTCTGAACTGTGGTAAAAATTCAAACTTTACAGCAGAAATAGAGTGTCTTCGTAGAAAATCCGTAGCAAGAATTCAACAAATGGGAAACTCATCCAAATGGTTACCTGTGATAGATGGATATTTCTTACAAAGATCACCTGATCTTTTACTGAAAAGTGGAGAATTTAACAAAGTACCGATTGTAGTTGGTGTAGAGAACAGCTTTGCAGAAGTTAATGCCCGGCAGAAAGGATATTCCAAGAATATTGGTGTAACCAAACAAGCCTTAGAGACAGAATTTCGAAATACGCTAGGACCTGTGTTCATGTCAAATATAGAACAAGTAATTGCACTTGTGTTATCAAAATATGATTTTTGTGACAAAACAGTTGAAGATCGATACCACACACTTGTGAATTTCTTCACTGATTATTATTATTTGTGGCCTGTACATAAAACGGCTAAACTATGGTCTAGAGAAGATAGAAGTGTGTATTTTTATGAATACTTGCAATTTGAAAGTGGGTATGTACATAAAGCCAACAATTTTATGTACAAACATATTGAGAACCACGCCTTGAAGAATGAACTTGATGTTCAAGAAGAAGAACTTGATGAAATTATGATGGAAGCGTTGAGTAATTTTGCAAGGACAGGGTAATTATATTATTTTTACTTAATTCATTTATACCGGTATATCTTATAGAATTAACTCACATAATAAGATTTGTGTCATTTCATGCTGGAATGAAGAATAGCTCTTGAACACTTGTCGCACAGTCTTTATAGTAGTCATCAAGAATGAATCTTCGTATGGTTTTGTTTGCATTTTGCATTTACCAACTGTTTTCCTACACAGACATATTCAAATATGGACCTGTGGATTAGATAATGGATAAGCATGTCAACTATTGACTTGGCACCTTCAATTGTTGCTCAAATATTTGTCTTTACTGTCTAGTTATTTTAATGAAAGCCATAAATTGACTGTCCCTATGTTCATGACATTGTTTACATTGAGCTAATCATCAAGGAAGAATGGGCACATACTAAAGAAAAGCATCTGAATGAAGTCCAATATTTGCCTAGCATTTAATATGTTTATTCAGTGTGTGGATTCTGGAATGCATTCTTAACATCAAGTTGCTGAATAGCGAAGAAAATCATTGCTATTTTCCATTTTCCAATTTAATACACATGTATGTAAACATATATGTATAAGGGGGAAAAACGTATTGGTTTGTCTTATATCTTGAATACCACTGAAAGAGATGTCACAGATTATAGGCTAAACTGCATTTGCAAATTTTGCATCCACCATATGTCATGTCACCTTCTGAGAGACAAATTAGATTTGACCTCGTATTAATCGAATGAAACTTTTAGGAACATAGGTTAAGGTATGAACACGCACAACTCCCTTCGCAACAATGATTTTACGTCATTTACATGATGTTCAAACCAAATGTTATCTTTTCAGAAATCCAAATCCAGTTAACTTAAAAAGAGGCACATATTGGTTTCCCTTTAATGAAACAAGTGAACATTACCTACAGTTTTATGGAGGAATGGACCACTTAGCCAGCAAGTCATTTCCCCAGAGGCAGCGCATGGCTTTCTGGGACTTTCTTTTTACACTCTATAATGCATCACTGGACGGTACCTGTCAGTCTGGGAGAGGTAGGTGCCAGCGTTTTCTATCTATGAAAAAATATGAACAGCATAAGTAAAATTCTTCTTTCAATGGTGTCTAGAAAGTTTGCGTAAATATTAGTTTAATAATCATTTGTAAGACGCCAAGTATGCAGACATATTGTTTCATTTGCCATTCTGATTGTTGCAGATGTGTGTGCCCATCGAGTTAGGTCTGTTGCGGAGGAAAAAGAACAAACAAAATTTGTCCTCTACATTATAGCAGGTAATTATTTCAAAGCTAAATGATTGATAATATAATAGACTTACCTGGTAATTGTATTTTGGGTCTTGCATATTTAAGTCTACCCAATTCCAGATGGAGACTTATAGCTTTGCTTCTGTCAATGTGCAAACTATTAGCATCCACAAGAAGCAGGTTTTGACAAAAACCCTTGCCACTATGGATTTGCAAAATGAATTTGTCAAATACAAGAAAATGTATATTATGGAATTGATATTTAAGAATTTTGGATTTTTGAGGATGGTAGCTAGATGAGATAGTAGGATTTTTGTATTTTTGTGCATTTATGTATGTTTTGATTTTTTTTAGATAATATATAGATCTAAACATTTAGATATCTTTATGCAGACTATTATTAGTGGTAGAAATATCCATAGAGTTAGTAATAGGTCTCTCTACCACTCACAGTTCAACAAACACACATACGTTGCGGCTTCCATCACGGAGCCTTTGACCGAAGTGACAAATCTGGTGTAGTGACGTCACATTGACGTCATCATCAGACTGATGGAAGATGAGTCTCTTCCAGACAGATGCGAACTAGATGCACTGACTAGATGTCGACCAAATCATCACCATTCTGAAATTTTGTCTCAAGACCACTTACTTTGTTTGGAACGGCGTCTTCTATAGACAAATCCAGGAGCCCCCATGGGGTTCCCCGGTTTCACCAGCAGTTGCAGACCTTGTGATGGAAGCCTTTGAAGAAAGAGCTCGCTGCAACCCCCCAGTAGTTCCGTCGGTGTGGTATCGCTACGTTGATGACACTTTCACAGTCTTGCCTCAGACCCAGATAGAGGAGTTCTCCAGGTACTTGAACTCTCTAAGCAAGAGTATCCAGTTCACCATAGAAGGCGAAGTGAATAACAAACTAGCGTTTTTAGACACTCATATTGAGAGGAAAGAGGATGGTTCATTGAAAGTTTGTGTGTACAGAAAACCCACCCACACGGACCAGTACCTTAATTGGGATTCCAACCAGCATCTTGAACATAAACGGTCAGTTGTTCGTACCCTCCTGAGAAGAGCAGAACATCTTGTTATGGAGGAGGAAGAACGCCAACAAGAAGTGAACCTTGTGAAGAAAGTTCTGAAAGTGAATGGCTACAAACCCTGGTCTTTCAAGATACCGACCAAGAAGAAGGAGGAAGAACCCCCAGACACAGGTGACAGTGGGAAGAAGAAGTTCTCAGTTAGAATTCCCTTTATGAAAGGCACTTTGAAGCTATTCAGAGGACAATGAAGAGACATGGTGTGCCCCTCTGTCCGTAAGCACTTCAATATTCTAAGGAACCTTCTTGTCAGGCCCAAGGATAAAAATGACCCTAATAAACTGTGCGGCGTGATATACAATATCAAATGCCCCTCCTGCGAAGAGTCATACATCGGAGAGACTGGCAGGAATCTAGAGACAAGACTCAATGAGCATATGGACCCTCATAGCACTCAGTCTGCCATTCAAATCCACACGGCTAACTCAGGACACAGATTCCACGGTGACACTGCCAAAGTCATAGGCAGAGAAGACCAGACCTTCCGCCAGAAGATCCTAGAAGCCGTGAAGATCCACCAGCACCGTCCGAAGCTCAACCTCAACCAGGGCAAGAGTATCCCCCCGAACCTCCTCCATCTGCTTTCTGCCAGGAACTCCACCTGGCGGATATCAAATTCGCGCCAATGTGACGTCACTATACCAGATTTGTCACTTCAGTCTAAGGCAAAAGTGGTAGAGTGACTTATTACTAACTCTATATACATTTAGATATTAAATTTTGGCTTGTGACAAAAGTTTTGTAAAAGTTTTAAGTTAAGCAGTTAAGTTAAAAACTTGCTTTAATGATGATATTGATTTGGCAAGACTCAAAATTTTTGCATTTTTGATTAACGATAACAAAAAAGCTATTGATGGTCATCAACTATCTGATTTCTCAAGTTTTTCCAAATGCCTCGGATTTTATTCATTAGCATTGATAAATAGCGTGCATAGCTTATTACTAAAGTAAAAACATATCCCAGCTTTATCGTAACATTTTTCTGTTGATTAGTACATTGAAATAACACCAACATGAATACTTGTTTTAGGTCTGGGAAGTGTGCTGTTGTTTCTAGTCATTGTCCTCCTATTGAAGCTAGTCGTTCCGGCCTCCTCTTGGCCTCAATGCTGTGTAGCCACCTGTTGCTGCTGTCGGGACAAACATCTCAAAGTGAATGGGGTGAACCATGAACATAGATACCTCAGACCTCTACCATACTACGAGGAAAGCTGATGTTAACTGACAGGTCATCCTTGAACCATGTACTTTGTCCATATTAGATGCTTTGTGTCTACAAAAACGTGCATAGGTGGTGAAGTCAGTGTTTCCCCATACAGCATATGTGGAAAATGATAAGTATAGTTGAGTGTGTCTGATTGTGAAAACTGGTGATATTTGTGTATGGACTAAGTATGGTTCATTGATGATTTGTCACAAGTCAATTAGTCTCTTATGAACTGCATAGGAGTATTGAGTGATATAAATTATGCTCTAAAATTATACTTTCCAGTATTACTGATCTTAATGCAATAAATGAGCTTGGACATTGTTTGTATTAACTTCAAATGAATATTTACCCATCCAAAGGCCATGCTTATGGAAAGTCCAACCTCCTATGTGGATTATACCAAGTGTCCAGATTAATGAAATTACATAATATGAATACCCACCCCTAAATTGCAGTGTTTTAATCTGGACAGTTGGATGGTCATAAACAGGTAGTCTATTTTGTAGGAGCCAATAATGATGATGGTGTAATGACCGATTCCAAAGCTCTGAACCTTCAAAAAGTGTACATTCCTACTGTACACATTGGTAAAACAAAAAATCTGTATGCTTGTTATCTTGCCATGTATGTAAATAATATATATTTTGTGATGAACTAGAAATGGTAATTGACCATCATCATCTTGTGTTCATATTTTGCATCATTGGGATGTTTGAGATTTACGACTCCAACCACTATGTTAATGTTACTGCTAGATTCCAAATTAGACAATTATCTCAAGACTCCAACCACATTCAAGCCCAAATAGTAAACCTACATTTTTTCTTGGGAGGAATAATCAACTCCCTAGTACATTGTTATTTACAAACTACGATAGGTCAATTTTTAAATTATTTTGTTTTACTAGAATAGGTTAGTGTATGTATTTGCATTGTTGTAAAATGATATTTCAATAATTACATGTACTCGTCTACTACAGATAGTCATAGACTAGTATTAAACCAACAGGACAAGTAAGAATTTGAGCTTACTATTACTTTTTTGCAAAATCCACCATTTACAATATTGGTATAACTTTTGAAGTACACTCTCGCTTAATACCCAATGATGAATAGAGTTTTGCTGCTCTTAACATCTTTAAATCAAAAACAAGTTCAGTGTCGCAGATCTCATTTTTTACTGAAAATATTTTGTTGTTTTGAAAATGATTACATATATTACATATATTTATGATGTCTGCCCAACGGTAATACTTCAACATTTTTGGCCAAATATGAAGCAAGAAAATAAGTTTTTTCAAAAACTTTCTGTTAATTTGCAGTGGGATTTCCACATGCATGCTTTTGAAGCGAGTTTTGATTTGTGCATCATGGGTAATGACGGCAACAACAGTTTGCTCATGATACACTCTGTGTTAATAGTCAAGAAATGATTTTACGTTTGTAGCTACTGGTATGTAAGGTATTGTCAAGGTTTTTTAATATTTGCTAGGTTGGTAGTGACGTAATAAGGGAGGTGAGGTGGGGGAACACAAAAAAAAACGATACGAAGGATACTAGAGATCTAGTCATTGCCATTATGATAGGTTGTTTTTTGTCAGAGATTAGAATTCAAATGTTTTTGTTATTTGTTATGTAATATCGTAAATAAAAGAAAAAAAGTCCTTTTGTTTTCTCTGCTTTATAATTACTATAAAAAACTATATACAGGCAAATTACTTGACAACAGCAGCAGCAAAAGGTGCATTGAAGAATGCTATCAATTGAATTTACATGGAGTCTGTTGATTTGGACATGTAAATTTAAGTAAGGACGGGTATATTTTTCAGGATACTTGTCCTATAGGAAGTTGAAGGGTAAAAATACACACCGTTCACTTTAATAAATACAGGTATAGACCATAATATAAATATAAATGCTTAAGACCCAAACCCCTCATGTTTAGGGAACGATCATAAATAAGTATTCCGGGGGGTCGTCCATTTTTTGACCTCTGAAATATTTCGCCTGAGAGAGCTAGTATATGGTTCAGCAAAATCTGCGATTAAAAGATTAACTTCATAATGCACTCATGAAGGTAATCTTTTATCTTTTATAATTCACCTCAAGCATCTCACTGCAGATTTTGCTGAATCATATACTATGCTCATGATATAACAATTACAAATAGCTATTTTTACTATTAGAAATATATACTCATACATTGGATAATTATTTTTTGGGACTTAATTGCCTTTTTAAGTCTACCCAATTCCAGATGGAGACTTGTGAAATGAGAATGGTTAGAAAATTAGTGAGAATGGCCATGGATTTTTGCTGAAACTTGAGAATGGGGTAGGGTATATTATATGTCGATGTACATAGAGAGAACGTGGTTTCCTCCCCATATGACTGTTGTGTATCGGACGAATCTGCGGGCATATCAGACGAGTCTTTATGCGAGTCTGATGCGCCCGCAGATGAGTCCGATACACAACAGTCATATGGGGAGGGAACTGTGTTCTTTATTTATCAACCAATGTCACACATACGCAATGTTTCTAATATATAATGCAGTTGATGAACAGATAATCATAAATAAGCCAAGTTTCAAAACGCACATGAATACACTAATAGTCTACTTGCAGACTGCCGATTCGAATCTTCCCGTCCTGATAACGTCAATTGGGTTGCATATCCAGGTGATTTGAATGATCCCATGACATTTTTATAACCATCTATTTTGTTAGACGCATCATATACATACTAGCATTACATGTATATACCAAAATGCCCAGAATTCAGACCGTCAATAAAATATCTGGCTTGTTTACAATAGGTTTCCGAGAATACAGAGCGACCCGTGTAAATCACAGTGCACTTGACGTGTTCTTTCAACCGTTCAAACAATAATGCACACCACATTTCTCTGAACGTCCCTGTATGGATTACATGATCCGTTGGAGTTCGTGGTTTATTGTGTTAATGAAAAAAATGAGCGTGTAAAATATAAGGATAAGGACCATTATTAGCCAATAAGTTTTTTTTTGTGAATGTGCTTCAGTAAATGTTTATTAATATGCGATACAGATTTCTGTATCGGGTCTTTGTATCGGGTTCCTAACCAATCCGATAACCCGGTGATTATATACTCATTGGGTGATCAAAACTATAAGCATCCACAAGAAGCAGGTTCCGTACAAAAAACGTTGCCACAATGGATTTGCTTTCAAATACTAAAAACAAGAAAATTTACAGATGACAACATTGCAGCCCCAAAAGGTGCATTGCAGAATGCTGTCAATTGAATTTACATGGAGTCTGTTGATTTGGACATGTAAATTTAAGTAAGGACGGGTACATTTGTCAGGATACCCGTCGTTGGGACAAGTATGATTTTTCTCCTATTCGTGGCCCTGAGTTGGCCAGTGAACGTCTATGTTTAGCCTGGTGTACACTGACAATTAAAAGCTTGTAAATTCCTTTGGTTATAGTTTAACAAAAAAACACACAGCAAACATCGTTTTCAATGTATAAATTATATTTTTGAGTTTATTAATATGTACAGTCAAGTTTACAATTCTCACATCACATAATACAAATCTCACAATCACACAGTCTATTTTATTCACATAGTGGTGACATCTACTTAACACGTCAACACCAACAGTAGTTACACTAGTTGTTTTTTTCCCCAAATTGAACATTTCATGCATTTCAAGTCATCATTCCAAATACACAAAGCATGCACAAAGTGTTACTTCAGTAACAAGGCAATTTAATACATTGCATCACATTGGATCCACGTGAAATAAGTTAACTAATACAATGCTTTCGCTGTGGTCTTCACAGCTGCTATAAATATCAACGTTACTAGTTATAAATGCAGATATTCTTTAGACAATAAACTTCTTTACACAATAAAGAAACTATGAACTGCAGACATATTGTATACAGTACTGTGTCTAAATATATTACCTTACAAATTTCAACAAAAAAAAAAAAAAAAAAGAATGAAGATTCATCTACAAAGATAGCTGAAAAGAATCTGTGGTACTTCTCCAGTCACTACTAACTGTTCACTCTTGAAACAACTAAATGTTTTTTCTTATCACAAACGCCAATAATCATTAATAGTGACCACAAATTTATTAGAATATTCATGAGTGTAAAAAATAAATACGATGGACTGTCGTCCCAAACCTAAGCTTTCTTCACAGAATAAATATATAAACAAAATACAAATATTGATATCTTGGGAAAACTGTTAAAACAATTTTAAATTAAGATTTCACCCACAAGTTTGAAATATAACAGCATTTAGGAAAGTCAGTTTCAACGTAAAAATATTAGTATGATGACTTGCCAACTGCAAAATGTTGTACATTGGGTAACATAAGATATGAAGACAGTTTATTAGAAAGCCATATAAATACTTAAAATGTATCACAAAATGGGTTTAAATTGGTAAAGTAATAATCATTGTTTTTCAAGAATTTACTGATTGAACAAAATTAGAAGAAATATTCACAAACAATAATTATATATTTTCTTGAATTCCCTCAACTTTCAAAGCACTAGATGTCATAGGTCAAGGAAAAGGTAAAAATAAAGGGAACAAATTCAATAGGCAAAACAATCATGGGCCCCTGCATCATGGGAGGATGTGTGGTCTGTATACGACAATGATTTACAAACACTATACCATACATAATACTACTATTAAAATAGTAATGTGTATGGAATAGTGTTTGTAAATCACTGTAGTATACATACCACTCACCCTTCCCATGATGCTGGGCCCTATGACAAGAATTATCAATGCTTACCCTAACAACATTCAAAAATCCTAAAAAGATGGATATTTTCTTGGTTGTAATTTGGAAGTTGAAGGGTAAAAATACACAGTTCACTTTAATAAATACATGTCTTGACCATAATATATTAACATTTCTTAACAAATATTACAGAAATCAAAAGTAAAAGATTATTTTAACAATTAAATTATTTAAGTATCACATATATACACAAAAAATATATTAAAAACCCTGCTTATAAAGTACTCTTCATCACCAGGCGAAGATGAAATAAAAAGGGAGATTTGACCATGAAATTAACAAAAGCGTAAGCATACAGTATACATGGTCTTGAAATGACCAACATTACCACGGTATCATTATAATTTGTTTAAATTATTTGGCTATTAAAAAATGCTGCCTTCTTTTTCTCTCAATACTAGTCTTTTACACAATATAACCAATTGATAACAAACACAATTGTACTTTTTTCCTAAATGACCACTCAGATATTTTATTAAATGCAGGAGTTAGGAACAAATAAATTGAGCCACTTTGATATTTAAATGAGGTATGTATCGCATTGCTTCAAATCATACAAATTCATCCAACCATCATATACGGATTGCATATAAAACAATCTCAAATGGTAATTGCATTGATACATATAGATCATCGGAATACTATTATTATATTACTAATAATAGGTATATTTCTTTTAATCTGAACTTTTTTATCTCATTTACAAAAGAGGTGCATCTATAACATACCAGTTCAAAACAAATAACTTTTATACAAATTCTTGAAATCTGAAAGTTCACAAAAAACTTTGTGAAAACTGAAAATATTTTTGTTATTAGTATATGTACAACTCATTTTACTTTTAATTTTTGATATTTTGAACTTATGCACTTAATATAGTTTTCAAATACTATTAAAATAAATGCTTTCAACTGTTTGTATGATTTAGAAACGCAGAAAAATTCCTTTTCGAATAGACAAAATAAACAAACAAAATTAAATTAATCATCAAAATATATACAGCTGTATTACACAATTAAATGGAAAAAAATATAGTCTGACATTTCGAGATTCATAACAATTCCAAAAGGTAAATCACACATACTTTCATTTTAAATAAACGATTTACTACATTTCGTTGAAATGATGCAGATTGAAGTTTGGAGATAGTCATGGATTTGGTTTAATTTTTTAAACTGCTCAACATTTATTTCTCAAATTTTGTTATGTACAAGAGCTGCTGTGTAATGGAATGATAACACAATTAAAAATACATATATATGCTTTAGTTCATACAATTATACTAAGAGCAACTAGACAAAGTTATCTGGAATTAGCTTTTAAATATATGATTGATAGTAATATATTAAAATATTGATTTAACAATAAATAGGTAAAAAGTAATTTTAACATAAAATGTCTAATTATTGGTGAATTCCTGAAGCATATCTGCTCGAAAGTAGTCACAATTTACAGCAATCACTAACAATGCATACAGAAATGCAGATACACAGCAATATATAGCACAACTAGGTCAAGGCTTAATGCCAAGTTGAAATCGAATTCAGTTCAAATTTACGTTTTAACTGAATTTGGCATTACTGGCAAGCAATTCATTATCCATACAGGTTGAAATAACCATTGATTTAGAAACAAAACCCATTCACAGTTAATATCAACAACAGCTTCCACATGCCATCATACAAATTGGAAGATACCTGTATCAGATCTAACATACTTGTTAAAATTACCACTGGATCATTCTTCATGCATATCAAGTAACAATAGCCCCTTATGCAAGAGCCAGGCCAGAGGCATCCGCTAGTGGAGGCATCTATCACAGTAGTGTTCAGAGCAATGCCCTGGCCGCCCTCTGCTATGAGAGCATGTTTGTAGGCGTTGGGGTGGCGGACTCACGCCCACGGCTTTTATTTTGATGGTCGTGCTCTGCTGCTGTCGCAGTGGCTGCTGGGACTGCTGCTGCCTGCAGGACCAAAGTCCTCGCACCTGTGTGGGGCTGCTGCTGCTGTCCAGGCATTGCAGAAGTATGATAACCCATATTTGATGGAGAAACTATCGTTAATGACACTGGTTGACCAAGCATTTTAGTTCCACCCTGTTTTCCTGTTTTAGACTGAAGCGCAAATGGTATTTGCGAAAACACAGGACCACTAGCACCTGAATTTCCTGATGCCAGTAGTGTTGATCTTTGTCCAGAGAGACTAAGAGTAGCGAGTTGCTGAGGTGTTGCTGCTGACAAAGGAATTTGCATTCTTGGTGCTCCGCCTGTGGTTCCTGCTGCACTTAGCAGTGGCACTTTCTGGTTAACATTTACTGGTCCATTAACAGATGAGGCACCTCGGGCAGATGTCAAACTGATTGCCTTGCCTGCAAAAACAAAAGCAGCAGTTTTCATGATCACTTCAATGGACAAAGTACACGCGACAGATGTACAGTCATAACGGTAATTAATACTACTCATCTTCATAATTAATTTTCATGGACCCTGATGCAATGATAAAAATGGTTTTCTTCTAGAAATCCATGTCTACATTGTCCCAGTTTAATATATATATAATATAGCGTATAATATTAGTAATCAATAGTCGTAGGACATTTGATCTTATTTGAAGGATGACATTACTGTTGAACTTTAAAAAAATAAGACTGAATACTTAGATGCTACTTGTCGATTGGACTAGTATCTATGAGAATAAACTTGTCTGACAATAATTTTGACTTGTCATGTACTAAGAAATGTCCTGATTGTAGAGCACTGCCATAAAGCCTAAAATGATGCTCACCTGGAGTTTTGTTATGAGCATTGATGAGAGTTCCAGTGGGGATATGGTCATGGTTACCACCGATGTTCCCGGCGGATATGTGATTAATACTGATGGGAATACCTTTGAACTGTCCTACAGGCTGTACTCCATTTGGTATACTTGTAGTCTGAAATTAAAAACAAAATCGCAATGTGTCATTCATAAAAGCTGTCGATTAAAATAATTGGATAAATATGAATGTTACAATTATGACGTACAAATGTACATATATTTTATATCATACACCAATAGTGAGCTCACAGTAAATATTGCAGTTTGGTTGTTGAGAGGACTAGATGTTGTTGATGACACCATAGTGACCGTTCCCATAGGTAAAATCCCTGACCCGCTCACTACTGCAGCATTTCCTGGAATAGTCATAATTGTTGAGGAAATCCTGTTCGCTCCTCCTTTTCCTGACTTTTTACCATCTTTAGCATGGAGTCCATCAGATGTACTTATTGGTTGTAAGCTGTTCAGATGATTCTGAATATCCTGCAGATTTACTCCAGGTGGAAGACTCACTATCTGCCCATTCACTAATGTATTACTATCCATGTTTGTTGACACAAGTTGGAAGTTGAGATCTTTGAGCTGAACTTGATTTGCATTGATATTCTGTAGTTTTGCTCCACCAGTGACAGAGGTGATAGGTGTGACTTTAGCACCACCAAGTGTTGCGTTGAATGCCGCATTACTTGTTAGGTTCATAGCAGGTATTGATATAGAAATGGGATTGCTTGGCGAATTATTGGCACTTGTCATAGCGCTTATACTGACATTGGGCGCACTTGATGAACTTGAAGCAGAGCCAGATCGCTTTCGCTTGGCTGAGTTCACAGCAGCAAGAGTAGCATGTCCAGCGATGCTACCTAACTGTCCTATTTTGGTACCTGAAAAACTCGCACCACACACTGGAGTAGCTCTGTTCAAATCTTTGGTTAGTTTTATAGATCTAGAAAACGCTCCTGATGCCGAGGTTTTCTTAGATTTGGCAAGAGAATTAGCAGCAGCTTTGTTTGCAAGGGCTAAAGCTGTATTTGCTGCTTGTATAGCAGCTTGATTGGGTTGATGCTGTGAGACAGGGTTGCCATTGCTCACAGCTTCTGGCGTCAAGAAGTCATAAGGGTCGCTCCGAGATGACGATGATGCTTGTTGTGATGATGAGCTGCTGCTGGCAGCAGAATTTTGATGATGTGCTTTGGACAGCTTTGATTCGGTACAAAGTTTTCTGAAAAATGAAAAATGTTTATTCTAGAACTATGCATTAACACATCCATGACTTCGTTGTTCTCATACCAAACATTGCGGTACCCAGTATTTATCATAAAATATAAAAGATCATGGAAAAAAAAGGTTACACAACATACTTGCTGGGCGGATGGTATAAACTTTTATCCACAGCAGCAGCAAATACTGAACGCAGTAGATCTTGCTTTCTATTGAAAGTAAAGCAGCCAGGGCCATGTCTCCAAGCGCCAAAGCCATTGACCTGAACATTTTTTAAAATTTTAAAATTGTGATTGTTATTCTACAAACATTAATAACTAATTTTTTGGGAAAAAAAAATCAAACTCTAACGTAGTAAGTGCAATTATAATTTTCTTCTACAAATGACATTGAATATGCATACACTAACAAATTAAAAACAAGCCTCATGATCTGACTTACAGCCGCAGGTCTTGGTGGGTGTTGGATGTATGAATAGTCTGGAGGATCCCTGTTAGTAGAATCGTCATCATCCTCCCCATCTGATGACAATCGTGAGGTCGAGCAGTCAGTGATAGGTACGCTTTGATGCTGTGGGAACATAGGCAACTGGGAAGGCCTAAAATACAACAGAATTCATTCAAAACCATACAAAATTGTTTTGGTATCTTTTAGTCTTATTCTGTAGTGTTTTGGCGACTTATTAGTGAATAATTTAGAGTAATTAGAAATTTATCTATTTAAAACAATATCATTTCCTATGTTTTGACACTTAAGTGTCCTCTTCAGGGATATATCATAACATTAACCCTCTGGAAGCCGATTTTATTTTCACTGTTTTGCTGCTCACTGCGGAGTACGGCTTTTCACTTAAAGTTATTCACCGTCGGAGGTTCCTCCGTGAGAGTGAAATATAACCCTTAGAAGCTCTTGGGGTTTTTATCAGAACTTTTTCATATTTACAGTATAAATTCATGAGATGGTCTAGTTTCTTATTTTAACCATTATAAATTAGGATACATACAGCATCACCTTCGATATTGACAATTTCGAGTAATCGCCGATTCATTTGACAGCTTCCGTGGGTGATTTTAAATGTCGTAATATCAGTAGTAATTTTAATTGTAGCGACGTTTTATTGAGGATACACACTAAACACAACATAAACCATCCATATTTCATAATAATATATTTTTACTTACAATATTACGGACCAAAAATGTGTTCAAACTTTGATTTCTTCGTAGGTGTGGACTTTGACAGGCATCACTCGATCACCCGACAAAAACATCATTCGTTTTGATACAAATACTGGATATCCTACATCCACATTTATTGGGTAGTTTGCCAAACGCCTTATTTGTGATCTGGTATGCAAGATACAATAAGATGGGGCACGGATGACAAATAATATGACAATTTATTGAACAGATTCATTGGATTTCTTATTGTACAATACTAAATATTCATTTTGAGAAAAATCCTTTATACTTGCTTTATTATAAGCCAAATATTTTCTCCTTCTTGATCAAGAAGGCTTCATCAGGGCCAATGTTCAGCCCGTAAACTACATAAACTACAGCCCATAAACTAGGTGTGGTGAGAACACTACTAGACAGAGCTGAGACTATTGTTTCTGAGGTGGATGATAAGAAGGAAGAAT
Source organism: Streblospio benedicti (assembly GCA_019095985.1). NCBI lineage: Eukaryota > Metazoa > Annelida > Polychaeta > Spionida > Spionidae > Streblospio > Streblospio benedicti. Next base: position 43,041,760 of record CM032663.1, on the reverse strand, counting down.
GTACGGTCAAGGAAGCTTTGACCACTTGTAACTACCCCCCATGGACCATCAGAGAGGTAAAGAAACAGAAAATGTCTGACAAGAAAGAAAGTCCAAGAAGGAGAAGATGTCTTCCAAATCTAAGGGAATGGTGGTGCTCCCCTACATCAAAGGACTTTCAGAAAGAATGACAAGAGCCATGAGAACGCATAACATCAGCACAACTTATAAGCCTTGCAGGACACTTAGATACACCTTAGTGCATCCTACAGACAAGATTGAGCAAAAAGACACTTGTGGTTGCATTTACAAGATAGGTTGTAAAAGCTGTGACAGTGCCTATATAGGTGAGACAGGGAGGAAGTTTGGTGTCCGCCTCGCAGAACACAAGAAGGATGTAGATGAGCACAGCAGAGGTGTTCGAACCAGAGCTACACGTCTCTCCTCCGCTGGTGAACTACACAAGTCCGCGATAACTGATCACATGGTCCAACACAACCATACCCCAGATTGGGATAACACAAAGATTGTTGGAAAGGAATCTAGTGTAAGAGATAGACAAATCAGAGAATTGATAGCCATACTCAGCACAATGAACACTATGAAATGTGATGATGGTGCGTATATGCTATCACACAGCTATGACAATCTACTGATGCCGAGCGCATCCAGAACACACGACCGCCCACGACCCCCACTGACCCACTTCCTGATGTCATGTGATGTCTGCAGCTGTGTTGATACTGTCTAACATTCACTGAACATTGTCCCTGATGGGCTGTAGTTTATGTAGTTTACGGGCTGAACATTGGCCCTGATGAAGCCTTCATGATCAAGGAGAAAATATTTGGCTTATAATAAAGCAAGTATGAAGGATTTTTCTCAAAATGAATATTTAGTATAATATGATAATTCTTCTTCAAATATTCAAATTTTGTCACATCATGGCCGATCTTACCAACTTCCGGGAAATCAGCCTTGCGCAGCGCGCTGCATATATTAGATTCGGAGTAGCGCTCTCAATGATAAAGGCTTGGCATGCTTTATATAGTTTTACAAGCGATTGACCCTAAGAATACTGTGTTGATGTACTAAATTTAGATACAGTTATATGACCTTGAGAGTCTAGTTTCAATGCAAAAGTTTCTTCACAAGGATCCCAGCGATGTATGACAAGCCATGGTTTTGTGCACGCAAATAAGTATTTCAAGGCTCCAATTTGAAGCACAGAATGCGTGTTGAGTGGGTAAATATTCATACTCACGAATAGAATTAAAATGTTAACACTACGCTGCTTATTTTCTTCTAAAAATACATCGAAATGTCATTGTAAAGTTGTTGTTGCTGTTGAAACACCAGAATTTGAGACTAGAACCAGGAGTATTTACATACGCAAATGGCAGACAAAATCAAACTGGTTTTTTCTGAAATAGGGCTCCTACAGGAGCCCACGGCACTAAGTGGGGTATTAAGAGTGGGCTCCTGTAGGAGCCCCCGGCATCCAAAGGGTTAAATAACAAAAATATAAACGAAATCTATATAGATTCCAACATAATGTTGGTGGCACAGAAACTTACATTTTCACACAAAGAAACTTCTAGCAAAAGAAACGAAATCTAGTCCAAAGATAATGGAAATGCATATTACATAAAATGCCAGTGATAATAAATCTAGTTATTTGATTGTAGGTTATAAAAGCAAGATATTATCGAATATATGAGTTATATTTCTAGTAGTAAAAATAGCTGTATGTAATTATTATATTATGATCATAGTATTCAGCAAAATCTGCGATTAGATGATTGAGGTGAATTATAAAAGATAAAAGATTAACTTCATAATGCACTCATGCACTACGTAATAAGACTAAAAATGAAACCATCTGTAATGTCCAAAATATACCAACTTACATGTATATATATATATACAAAATTAGTTTTACAAAATTGATACCATACATAAAATCAATATCCACATATCTGTCTCTGTTATTCAATCAAGCCTTACTTGTGTAACTGTGAGATAGGAGGCACAAGTTTTCCATTATTGGTGCTAGAAGTGGCGGTTTTCAGCAGTTTATTCCCTGAGCTGGAGCTGATCAACCCCGCCATGCCAGAAGAGTGATGAGCATTGGCCAAATTACGCATGCTAGCACCAGTATTGAGTGTGGCTACAGGAGGAGCTCCTGCAGCAGCCACAGCAGATGACAAAGAGCTCAAGCACACATTAGGATGACCAGATTTGAGAGCTTGTGCAACTGCTGAAGCTTCATGTTTTGCTTTAGCAGCAGCTTCCTTTGCAGCACGATGGTCGAGCAACAGTTGGTCAAATGACTTGCTCCTCCCCTTAACACTCCGACGCAATGACAAAGCATGGGTCTGTTAAGAAAAGATAAATTGTGAAAAAAGAACAAAAAAAACACAATTAGCACACTCAAACAAATTATACCTGGCTTCATACTTTATTGTTTACATTGTCTTATTCATTTCTTGATAAATACGATATATATACTCAAAACTACCTGTATATATATATATATCTCAGAAAAAGTCAAATTAATATCTTAATCACTATTGATAAATTTAGATTTTTTACCTTGCAGGTAAGTGATCTAGTGCAATGACGGTTACTTTCTCCAATCCAAACACCACAATGTTTTTCAGCATCATAAACACGATCTGAAAAATAAAGTGATTTCAGACTGAAAATATCATTTTAGGTGATCAGCTGTAATATTGCAATTATTTTTTTTTTTAATGAAAGTAATACTGTACATGTATTTTTTCTACCAATAAAATAAAAAGTAACTAAAAGTTAAAAACATATAACAGTTACATTAAAAATATTGATTGTTTAAAAATATACCCCGGTACATATTTCAGAATCACACTTGAAAAGCAGTGGATATCATTGGGGTTTTGTTTTAGAAATTCTTTTTTTTTTCCTTCTTGAAACCCCCACGACAAGCACCTGTACCACAAAAAAAGCCCTCTCGAAGCAAGTTTCTGGACAACGTGCAATCAAGAATCACATTGCAGTTCATCAGTCAAATGTCATTTTGACGGGAGTGCTTGTACACTGCCATAAAAATTTCGTAAGCGAATACATGTAGCAAGTGTGATTGAATTAAAAAATACGCTTTCCCCAGGATATACATGTATTTTCAAATATAACAATGAACCCCTCTTCAATAGCATACGAATGATAATGAAGATGAAAGCAAAACTAATATATCCTTTCAAAATTTGAATCTTGTAAAACCAAAAATATACATTGAAAACATACAAATATTTAAAATGTATGTTTCTATTCAACAGTTCGCATCTATTATCTGGTAGTAGTGAACATAACACGATAATTCTACATAACACCATAATTCTAATAGTAAACCAAAGTCAAAAACAAAAGCACAAAAAAATCAACGTACTGGTACCTTTGTCAGCTATATCTGTTAAGATAACATATATATATGTCATCAATAAATTCCCTTATAAATTACAAAATTCTAAGTATATATAACAACTACTGCTCTCTCTATCAGGTGCACTTTCAACAATATTCAATTAGATCTTATGGTTATGCTTAGTGGCCGAACAAATATGCTTGTATAGAAGGAATATGATGTGGTCTGTGTATTCTGAAAGTTTCATTCATTGTCGAAGCAATCGCTGATTCGTTTGACAGCTCCCGTGACCGTTTTTAAATGTCATGATATCACTGGTTTTTTCATCATTAAACCATGTGTTATTGAAGATACTCAAGAAACACAACCATCCATAAATCATATGAATATATTTTTAATAACAATACAAATGTATTATGGAGAAAAAACGTGTTCAAAATTTTGATTTGCTTGTTGGAGTACACTTTGACAGCACCTGCCTAAGAGTTCGCGAAAATCTCAATCGTTTTGTAAAAAATACTAGCTATCCGAAGTCCACATTTGAGGAGTAATTTCCCAATTGCCTACCTTGTGATTCGGCATGCAAGATTATATAAAATGAGGTATGGGGGACGAACAATATATTTCCCATAAAAATATTTACACTTCCCCACCGTCATGACAGATTTTATCAAATCAACTGGTGTGCGCTAAAATGCCTTACACATAGCGTCACATTGTGGCAGAAGCGTAATGGTGCTTTTGATGACGCGATTTCATCATTCATAAAAAATATTTGCTGGTGATTGAACCTAATAATACCGCTTTCACAAGGTACTAAATTTACATGGGGTTAAATATGATCTTGAGGAGTTTAGTTCACTATGTTTATTGAGTATCATTGTACAGATGCCGACAAGACAAATTCAACTATGTATCACATATCATTGCTTGTCGCAAGCAAATATGAGTATATGAGGCATCAAATTTGCAGTGTAAACTGCACGAAAAGGGGGTAAATAAACATCCTTGCCATTAAAATCTAAATATTATCATAGTTCTCATTATTTCTCAGGAAATTCATTTCGAAATGTAGTACTAAGAGGGGTTACTTCACGACCATAGTCGCCTGCGGCACGAAGAAGGTAATTAATGTAAAAGGGAAATGTCACCCACTCATTAGAGAACAGAGCCTGCCCATCAGCTTGGCCCTAGACAAAATTAGTTGGTATTGGGACACTGGGGAGGCCTTATTTAATCTCAACATGTTAAAAAATCTAATCACTGAACTCTGCATGAACAAAGCCTAACATTTGACACCTGAGACAGGATGGTGAGAGGTTGTGTCATAGTTAACGTTTGACACCTGAACACATCAATGTCTCAAACTCAGTCAGGATGGTTAAAATATTAAACAGGCCCTCCTAACCACAATTTCTAGAATGAGCTTTTCCAGACCAACAAATATCTTCCAAACTTTATATCATCTACCGTTTCCATACACGTGCTTTTGTATTTCTTAAATAGTTTTCAAGAATATTCCGCATTTGGCGTAGTGCCTAGGTTGTTTTTAATGAAGTTGTCATATGATTAAGAGCCTCCTTAGTCTCACCATGGCAGATGCATGAAAATAGCCATTGGATGCGATAAGAGAAGTTTTGGTATGGAAAACCAATTTTGATCACAGATTTATTTCACAGAATTTTCAATTTTCCCATTCTAAAGGCTGACTTTCTCACAATATTTTTTCTTTGAGAGTATACTGTGTACAGTATACTGTGTACATCACTACATGTATGTACAAGAGTATAAGATATACAACTAAATGAAATTATGATCTAAAATTACCTTTGCATGGCAGAAATCGTGGGTCTTTTGTACCTTTCGGAACTGAGAAAGTTGGGGTTGTGACAGCAGTTGAAGGACTAGATGAAGTAGATGTAGCTGTCACAACAATGGTTGCAGTAGTAAATGGATTTGAAGCCATAGTAGTCAAGGCCACTGTGGTCGTAACGGTCATCAGAGAAACTGTGTTTCCATGACTAATTCTTCTTTGCTTTACCAGTGGCATTGTTAAATTGGAGCTTTGCACAGGTGACCGGTCAGGGTAATTTTCAATTTTGAATATGTCAGATTCTTGCTTTACTTTTCCTATGCCAAATGGGTCTGTAAAATCCGGTGGGGTAGTTGTTGGTGTTGGAAACGATGGTGGCGGCATTGCTAATGAAGCTGGTGAAGATTGCCTTTCATTGGATGGAGGTGGGGTGGGAATGCTGGGAGGTGGTGAATGTTTTTCTTCAATCTCCATTTTGACGTCTCCAAGAGAGGATGCATCTTTACCTCTATCAAAAGTTAGTATATTTGACTGCTGAGATTTTGGGATTGCAGAACTATATGCAGTATTTTGCACATCATATCCATGAAGTGGATCAAAGGCATGCTGACTAGTTTTAAAATCCTCTAATTTAATGGTAATTTTAGGTGCTTCATCATTTTGTCCAGGCTCTACTTCAATTGCTGATAAAGCCTGAACTGCCTGAGCGACTTCATCTTGTTCAACCAAGTCTACTAATTGTTGAGCTCCAATTGCAGATTTGTTACCCATAGCAGCAGCAAGTTCTTCTGGCTTAATGGTTATAAGCTCTTCTTCCACCGTTTCTTCTATAAATTGTGTTTTAATTATTTCAGGAGGACGACCTGGTCGATCTGAATCATATGACGAATTGGTCCTTTTATTCAACTTCTGTTGCACTACAGTAGGTGGCATTAGACGCTCAACTTTCACAACAGGGTTTTGATGATTCTTCTTAGAACTCTTTGAGTCGGCCTTTCTCTTATCTCTGGGAGATACAGAGTTCTTTGAACGGGGTTTGTTATTGGGACTTGAATTTGATCCACCATGTTTGGTTTCTACAATAAAAAATATTACATAATCAGTGGATAAATAGATAAACTATAAAATATTAACACATAAAATAATCACATCACTTAAATTCTTGACATTTCTTTTAAAGGTGCAAATACAGTATATTAAATCTCCGTCCTAATGTAACAAAGCCTAGGGAAGGGCTATAAAATATGTACAGTCCAGTAGTTTGGGTTATGTCAAAATTGCTGTTTGACATAAAAATGTTTACATAATGAGCCATTTATCCGATTGACAAGCAGTGTATTACTACCATATTTACAACAGTCAAATATGAATAATTTTAAAGTATGCTTATTTGACCCACTATTGTCTTACACTAGAATAATTTTGATAAAAATAATGATTTACAAATTTTAACTTTTGAATCCTAGTATATAAAACTAAACAAGCGAGACCTAACGATGTCTGGACCTGCGTCGCGTGTAACAGGAATGTTATATGAATATAACATTCCTGTTAATATGCACATCTACATATATACGTACATGAAGTTCTTGTTATAAACCAAGTTTCATTGCTGTATGTTGAGTAGTTTAAGAGGAGTAGCAGAGACAAGCTATTAGTATAGGAGGCAAAATATTCCTCAGTTCAAAGAGGCATAGCTACTATAAAAATTGTAGAATATAATATTCCGGCTAAAAAGAAGCACAAAATTTCTAAGTTCAAAGAGACATAACTACCATAGATATATAAATGCATATGTTAGCTACTCACTGCTAAAAGTCTCCAAAAATCACCCCTTCAATAGATGAGATACAGTAATCAAAAGAAATATGATATTTGTACATAATGTACACTGCTTGTAGTCACAAATTGGGAATAGGGGTTATTTCTAAGTTTAAATAGCCATAACTCCCATAAAAATTTGATAATCAAAAATCCCTGTGAATATGCACATCTACATATAACGTTCTTGCTGTATACCAAGTTTCATTGCTGTATGTTGAGTCGTTTAGGAGTAGCGGAGACAAGCTATTAGCATGAGACACAAAATTTCAAAGTTCAAAGAGGCATAACTCCCATAAAAATTTGAGAATCAAAAGTCCCTGTTAATATGCACATCTACATATGATGTTCTTGCTATATACCAAGTTTCATTGCTGTATGTTGAGTCGTTTAGGAGGAGTAGCAGAGACAAGCTTTTACTACGGGCGGACGGAAGGATGGGGACAAAATTTGAGAATCGAAAATCCCTGTTAATATGCACATCTACATATGATGTTCTTGCTATATACCAAGTTTCATTGCTGTATGTTGAGTCGTTTAGGAGGAGTAGCGGAGACAAGCTTTTATAACGGGCGGACGGAAGGATGGGCACAAAATTTCTAAGTTCAAAGAGGCATAACTCCCATAAAAATTTGTGAATCAAAAATCCCTGTTAATCAGGGTTTGACATAAGTGGTAGACCTGTAGCCCTGGTCTACCTGAAAACGGGCTGGTCTACCAGCTTTTGCCAGTAAGTAGACCTGTGGTCTACCTGGTTTTAGCAGGTGCATTATGTAGAAATAAAAAGAAATGCTCTTGTCTAACAATCATTTGAATCGTCATGCTTATTTCAACAAACACAGAGAATGATGACTATCAGTGTAAACGTTTTTTATCAAACTATCCACCTCCCTTTAATGGCAGTCATCTGAATGCCGGGATTTTGATCAGGTCTACCTGACATTCAAACTTGGTGGACCTGATGGCTACTGCCTTAACAGTCCTTATGTCAAACCCTGTTAATATGCACATGTACATATGATGTTCTTGCTATATACCAAGTTTCATTGCTGTATGTTAAGTCGTTTAGGAGGAGTAGCGGAGACAAGCTTTTACTACGGATGCATACAATTTCTAAGTTCAATGAGGCATAATAGCTCCCATAAAAATTTGAGGATCAAAAATTCCTGTTAATATGCACATGTGCATATGATGTTCTTGCTATATACCAAATTTCATTGCTGTATGTTGAGTCGTTTAGGAGGAGTAGCGGAGACAAGCTTTTACTACGGACGGATGGACGGAGTGACCCGGTTCCTAGACCTGCTCTGCCGTTGGCGACGCAGGTAAAAAGAACCTTTTATTGTTGCATAACAAGTATTTCATAGATCACATTAATTAGTGATTTGTTATTTGTACAAGTACACATTGGATATGGACAAGAAAACATCTATCTCTAGTCTCTATTTGTCCGATCAACACATGGAATCTTAATGAAGAGCCCTGCATTGCTTTTGAATTGTCAAATATGTTACTATTATATTACCAATATGTTCTTCAAGAGCCTGCGGTTTGATAACCTGCCCACACTTTTCACACACAACAAGAAAGAATTCATCCCTGGCAGGACACAGCCCATACAGCGACATATCTGAAAAAATATGATTGCATATTTATTAGTAGTGCTCCAATTGTAATAGATATATCGGCAATACATGTATGCATCTAATGGGGGCTCCAATACAATTATCGATTACTAGAGTTGACCATCGATAGTACACATCAATTTAAAGTAATAAATAACATTAAAATCGTTCCATATTTTACAAAATTTCACTCAATGCTTTGTTTTTGACTACGCTGCAAGTCGCGCCATTTTTTTTTTACAATAACAACGCTTGCAGCTCGCAGAGAGCAATAGAGGAAGAGGTTGTCCCAGAAAGACCTGTAGGAACACAATAGAGGAAAATCTGCATCCCTGGCACCTGACCATTGTCATGGCAGAGAATAGGGAGGCATAGAGAAGCTATGAGAATCCAGCAAGCAGTCCAACATGCATCTAGGGTAAACAATCATTTAACGCGCTGATGAAATATTTACATTACCGGATGTCTTAAAGGGTAAAAATAGTAGCCTGTAAAAGGTATAGAATAGATGCAGTCGCCGTCATTACAACTTTCGTATTCAAATAGACAAACAAGTAATTTTGTGACGTGTCGGTGTAAAAACTTGTGATGCTAGTATCTAATGTGTTGACAGCAAGTTCATGGAGTAACATTTTCTATCATATCTAAAAAATGGTAATGAATATCAAAATAAAAATTAAAAGAATGAAATGCTTTTTTTTTTCAGATCTACATTGCAATTTTTATTCACCTGATTGGTTTACTTAACAGTGACCAATTACAAGAAAATGACATTTTTGTTAGTCTCTGTAAGAGACAGAGTCAGACATTTTAACATTCCTAATCTGGGGATTAGATACCATGATGAGAACAGCAAAAATTGATTATTTTAATTTGCATACACATTACTGTATCACTTGAGTGACTAGCCATGTGTATGGAAATTAAATACTGCTGGTCCCCAGTTACTTTGACAATATTTCTACTTCGAATATTTTAATGACATCTGGTTAATGTGTTTGTTTTTCCAACGTTCCAAAGACAACCAGGAAAGTTTCATACACATCGGCCTAGTATAGCTTCCTGTAACTCACTTTAGTTGATAAAGACAGGCATTTTATATTTATTATGTAGCGTAAGAACCCAAAAATCATTAATGGTTGATATAGGAAAATATTCTAAATGCATATCTGATCTACATGACACTATCAGTATATTACTTTCAAAACTTTCAGAAATGACCTCAGAATTCTTCTGATGACTGCTGTGCATCAACCAATGAAGTACGTTGGCTAATAATGGGCTCTAACTTTTGTCAACACATGAGCACTATATTTTCTTAATTTTACTGCCATTGTTTCTGAGGTTGGCCTGGTGGGACCACCAGCCCGTGTTGATGTCTAATGCACAGACACCAACGGTTTAAAATTTGCATTCATTTATTTTCGCCCACATTATCACACATTGGTGTCTTTCAAACGACATAAACTTTGCCCATCTTATTATCAAAAAGTAGTATACTTTACTTGCATCAATTTTTCATCATTTAAAAAAACACATTCCTAATTCATAATAATTAAAACAATTGTTGAATATTTCTAAGAAATAGCTGAGAGCCGTCGCCATTTTGTCGTAGAACGTGCTATTCTAACAAAACCTGTGCATTTATCATAAAGTACAACCGTTTATTCATTACGACCCTGACAAATAGCAACTTCTTTGGGCAGATGGTGCCGCCATTCACACCCGAGAAAATTCAAAATTAAATATGCACCGTTGCAGGTGTCATTGCGAATTATAACATTGCATATTTCTAAAAATATTTGATCATTTTACTTGAATTTCCAAATATACATGATTCCGTTGGAAGGTTTGGAATCAGTGTCAAATTTCAGTTTAATTCCGAAATTTCAGAATACTTGGCACGCCTGGTGCTCACTATTACGTAAACCAATCAGAACACTGTATTCGTTCTGATAAGCGCACCTGCCATACTAAGCGCACCACTTCGTTTACACAGCTTAAATTAAACAAACCTTGTTTTGTTTTTTCAGCGAAGATTTCATATACCTGGCACCATATTGTAAGACTAACACGCCTGTATACACCAGGGGTGTTGTGAAAAAATGTTTGCGGTTCATGCATTTTAACTTTCGGATAACCACGTACACACGCCGAGCGCGTGGTGAAAAAGTTTTTGCGCTTCATACATATTGATTTTTATTGTTAAAAGTCATGGTTTTTGGGGTGCGGTTATCATACTTCTCTTGTGTTTTTGTTTTTGGTTGAAATTTGTTATTCGTAAGCGCACTGTGCACTTATTAGAACAAATACGGTAATAAAAATTGCAATGTAGATCCGGCAAAACAATAACATTTCATTCCTATCAATTTTATTTTGATATTCATTACAATTTTTTTAGTTATGATAGAAAGTGTTACTCCATAAACTTGTTGTCCGAACATTAACATGTTTCACTTTGGAAAATCGGCATTTTCCGTATAGAAATTCGCGAACGATATTTGTTTTGTTCTTATTTTTGTGGTCATGTGGAAGAATCCCCTTGTAGGGTCACGGTCATTAAACGTATTGATGGTGATGATGATGAAATATCCACATTCCTCGATGTCTTAAAAGGTCAAAAAAAGCCTGAAAAACGTATAGAAAAAATAGTCACCATCATTGTAACATGCCTGTTCAAACTAACAAAAAGGTAATTTTGTGACATATGGCGGTGTAAAAACGCGTGTCAGAATGATGATCTAGAGATTCTCGAATAGTAACCGTTTTGTTCTCATTTCTGTTGGCATGTGGAAGAATCCGTCTATCATAGATTTACTTAATTCAGCCAATATGAGTTTGAGATTAACTGCTCCAAGTGCATTATATCTTACGGTGATCTACGATGCTACTATTTGTTAGACTTGATTTGTTAACGTGTTTTGTTTAGGTAACTTTGATTTGTATCATCAACTACTCCACAAAAATTAGTCTAATTTGGGGATATTTTTTAGTTGATCAGTTATATACTTTACGCCAGATAGCCATTGGTATTGTTGCTAAACTTTGAGCTTGCATTCAAACTGCGAACTAGGTTTGTCCTCGAGGTTTGTCATTATAAAAATGTTGAATTACATTCTTGCAGTTGATATGTAATCAAGGATTTTGAATTCAAGATACCAACTAGATCAAACTCTAGAATATAATTGCATAGTAAAAATGTATTGGATAACAATATATTACAAAGTCAATACAACGAATTTGTATGTAGATGAACAATGGTTTTAGAAAGAGAGGTGCACTCCCAAAGGCTGGTACCAACATGTTTATATCTGGGATGTTTATTGGCCTTAAACATGAATGGCAGATGCCATCTGTATCACGAAAACTGTAAATTTACCTTGTCGCTTTAACTTCATACTATCTGAATTATCTTTAGAAGAATCGGGTGGCTCTTCCTCGTCATTTTCTACAAGAAAGAGTTTGTTATTTAGTGGCAGTATTGTGGAAACAACATGGGTTTGCGGTTACGGCTAAACTCGACTACTTTTGAAATGATGTATTTGTGTTCAAATCACTGATTACAATATAGTATGTGCGCTTAGTTAGTGACTTGGATTATCAAACTTGCCATTAATATTATCCTTGTCAGCGGCTTCGGCCCATGTTGACCAGGAGAGGCCAGAAAATTGTGATGGACTTAGCGAAGTGTTCGCCATTTTAATATTCTTGTTGCTTTTTTACCACCGGAAAATGCCGAAGTTAACGTCAGTGACGAAAATCTCCGGAAAGCCTCGTTATCGCAAATAGCACTTATAGCATTTAAAATATAAATAAGATTAAGGCAATTAAACATATGATTGGGATCAAAATAGGAAAAAAATATTATACTTATTTCATAATATACTATTTATATGTTTGTTTGAATAATATTAAATTAAAAGATTATACTTAATATATTTCAATTTATTTATTACAGCACTATTGACAAGATGGCTGTGTCAGATGGTAAATTAATAAAATGTGTTTTTAAAATTGTATTTTTCTATGTATTTAATGCATATAGCTCAGTGAAACATATTCTTAATGTTGCAACAAAAATGTTCATGGACAGTTATTCGCCAACTATTAAAACATTGGCGTAACAACGTGAACAAACCCAGCCTTTTCAAGCACCATCGCCGATATTTCAGGAATCATGACATGCATCATGATGGTGCCTCCCCGGGGGTAGCCCCCTATCTTACAATGTGAATAAAGAGCGATGCGTGTATTATATTGCTGTTTTTCTGGTCATTCTCGTAATCTAAATTGGAAAGGGGGCTATCTACAAAAGTATGAAATGTATTCAAATTCAAATGTCTTTTCTTGTCAGAACCTAGGACTAATATTAAACCTAGTCAGAACCAATTGTTTTCTTTCGACTGTTACAGGCCAGGATTATAGGCCATGTTTTGCAGCATGCCAGCGAAAATTCTTCATTGTTCTGTATCTGTATATATATATATATCAATCATAAGACCTCACCTTGATTATGCCTCTCCAGCCTGGAACCCACACACACTGAAAAAACATTGACAAAATTGAAGCAGTCCAAAGAAGAGCAGCCAGATTTGTGTTGGGTAACTACACGTACGGTCCTGATGCCAACCTTACACACCAGATCCAGACACAACTGAAGTGGCAGCCTCTCTGTCACCGTAGAGCCCTATATGACCTGACATTGTTCTTCTAAATCAGACACAACCAAGTTAATATACCATTCCCACCAACAGTACAGATTTCCACCAGATGTCCACATAGCTATATCAGCATCCAGTTGCTCCATTCAGAAGCACACAAGTACAGTTTTTTTGCAAGAACAATCAGACTCTGGAACCAACTACCCACCGGGATCCAACAGAGCACCTCCCTACATTGTTTCAAAGATGCCACCTCCACCTGAATCACACCTCTCCAGTGGGTGAAAAGAAACAATACCTGGGCATTAATGTAAATCAAGATCAAGATTGTTTTTAACCCACTGCACAGAAGTTTTATCTAATGTAAATACGTTCAACGCACACTTTATGACGTCACCCACACCCATGACCAGTACGGCCATTGGTCCATTTGGATGCAAGATTGAAGATTGAAGATCACTGCTTGATTGCCTGAACAGGCGCGATGGCAGTGGGGAAGTGCTCTCTACTGCTGCATGCGCTGACAGTCAATTGCAGCCTTGAACTGCTCAACGGTCTCAGACTGGATTATCTCCTCCGGGAAAGAGTTCCAGTCAATAATTGTTAGCACAAAGAATGAGTTCTTATACTGAGGCGTCCGAGCACTCGGGGGCACGAACGGTTTGCTATTGAGGCATACGGAACGCTCAACAATGTTTGAACAGCTGTATTCACTAAATGCTTTAGCCTTCATGCTTCGACGTCCTGACTTGGCTGGAACCAGGAAATCAGGTGCTGGGATAGCCGGCACCAACCCTTCCACCACCTTGTACATGAATGTGAGTCTTAGATTCTTCCTCCTATCCTCTAGAGGTTTGAGTTCAAGATGGTTTAACATGTCCGTAACACATCCCGGGGTTTTGGTGGTGTAGTCGGTTAAGGTTATCCGCGATATCCAGGCCGATGTACGGACTATTGGTAATCTGCTTTAGGATGGTATCACGAATGGTATAGAAATATGGAAGTTTACCTTGTTTTATGTCCTAAGTGCCTTCTAAGGCGTATCGGACAGGGAGGTCACGTGGTGTTGGTACATGGACCTCCTCAGGCAGGCTAGGTAGCCAACTGAGCCTCGGGGGTGTGGAGGGATCATACTAGCTATAGTTTTCAAACTAGGTTAGTCTTTTTACCTGCAGAGGTGTGGCTCTCCTCTACACAGGACACGCCTTTTAACGAGGCTTCCAAACCTCTGCTTGGCGTCACCACCGTCTAGTAGTAACACTACGGTGGCGACGTGCTGTGTGGAAATCAGCAACTCAGTGGCAGATGCACGACGTAACGGTTTTGGCGACACTGTGTCTGCCATTACCTGGGCGCAAACTTGCGACGCAGGCAAATCCCATTTTCAAGTCGAATGCTCTAACGACGGAGGTATTGAGGACCACACAAAATGGGTGTTTGTAAAGCATTTCTCACATCTTCCAACTGTTAATTGACAAACTAGTCTTGTAATGTTTTCATTTTTTATTTTGTGACGATTCCCCTTTTTTTTAATGTGTACGATGATGTGTGAACCTGTGGAAATAACTAAAGAGATTAATAGCAGATTTACTTACATGTATTTGTTTTTATATCTTTGTTCAGTGCTATATCTTGTAATTAAAGTGTCAGTACATGCCTAAGAATGTTGTCTTGTTTGAGTCCCTATTTATCACTGATCTGGACTTCTGGCTCAGCGGTGATCATACTTCTTTGTAGACAACATATGGGTTCTCAATATGACACTTCTGCAAGAATGTCAACCTTTTTTTTCTCGTTTTCGCTTTACAGGCCAAATATTCTGTTCTTTAAGGCAAATCTGTTCCTTTAAAACAAAAGGTTCTGCACCTAGAATTAAATACAGCACCTAAAAGTGTAAATTCTACACTGTGCAGCGATTACTATGCTATCAAATCAAAGTTCTGCTCTTGACAACAAAAGGTTTTGGGCTTTACAGACAAATCTTCTGTGCTCAATACCCAACTATCCTGTATTTCTACTTGTCCTAGTGTCCTGTGTCGCACCATACTATGTTCTTGTATGCTGCTTGTCTTAGTCAAGCCTTGTCCTGTCCTCCAGGTTAGGAATGCATCACGTGCTTCACTGTGCAGATCCCGACAGTGTTCATTCCATCCAGGTAATAATTTGTACGAGTTGGTAGCTTGTTTAGCAAAGGTGTCACCTGCATCATGAAGTGCTTCTACAATGTTGTCATACAGCCTGTCTATGGCTGCTATATGACAAGAGTTTTTACAGTGTAAGTCATTGCACCAGGCAAGTTCGTGGGGAAACTGAATGGAACCAAGTGTCTGGCAGGTATTCCCATTGTATTCCTGCACTTGAGCACTAGTAAGTGTATCCCAATGGATCTTGCGTGAAGGGATTGATCTTAACTCTGTTCACCTGACTGTTGACAGCCAGGTGGGAGTTTAACATTGGCTATATAAGAGGTAAATGATTAGAGCTGACCATACCATAATTGACGCTCACAGAGTCCACAAGTGCATGTGCACTAGTAGTGCAGATGATATGGTCAATCCAGGATTTGGTTTGATGAGCATCACTTACATATGTGAATGTTTCACTTCCTGACAGCAGTGTGTTGTCAGTGATGGACAGATTCGCCTCAGCACAGAAGTTAGATAGCAAGTTTCCAAATTGGTGAGAGATATTGCCCCTACAGTCCTGAGACACATCTGAATTGAAATCGCCCATTATGTAAATATATGGGGTGTTTGCAGTAGTCACTAAGGAGTCTATTTTTTCAAGGTACTGAACAAACTCTTCAACATTCTCATTGCTGCAGTAAGATAGGTATACATTGAATACTGTGAACTTTTGATCACCAAGCACTAGTTCTAATCCCAAAATCCTGGCGTCATTACCGTCTACTATCTCAAATATGCTTGTGATAGACTTTCGCCACAATATGGCTATTCCCCCATAGGGCCTACCTGATAGCACACCCTCCTCAAGGTTCATTGCAGAGATGCCTTTAGCATGAAATTCAGAATGTACAGCAGTTAAAATAGGCAGATCTGTATTGGTAAGCATGGTTTCTTGTAGCAGTATTATATCACTATGTTCACATAAAAGCCTAATCTCATCTATAGATGACTTAAAAATTTTACAGTTAAAAGAGGCAATGGAATGTTTTTCTGCCATGTTAATTAAAATACTATAACTAAAGTACTAAGTACTATAATTAGTCTGAACATGTGAAGTGTAGAATGGCTGAAGAGGGGGTGGGGGTGGTTGTTATAAGGAATGCCAATCTCCCATCTCCCATTTTATTTCCTCATTCTCCCATCTCCCAAAATTTTTCTTGCCTCTCTCCCATCTCCCACTTATTTCAGCCATCTCCCACTTTTGGTGTTATTCACCCCACAGTCGCAGATTCAATGCACACATTGCTGTATTGACTTTTGTTGTTATGTCAAAAATATCAACCATGAAGAGTAAAAAGACAAAAATTACAACAGGATCATTTAATCATTACTATGGCTACAGCAATCTTAATTACCTGCGCCTTCCCCTTTTCTCAGACACGGCACCCTTTCCAAAGAACATGACAATTATAACCATCACTTTGTTTAAATCAACATTACCCATTGCTTTTAGTAAGGTATTGTCTTGAACATTGATGTGCACAGGACAACTCAGTTTGAATAATCTTGTATTCTGATGGGTGGTGTCTCTTTAAAAGCTGGAAGTATGAGACCTGGTGGTGGGACGTCAGAGTGGATGATGCTGTCAATGAGAAGAGAGCTCGATTCAAAATTTCAAGGCCCTGATCAAAGCTGGCAAGTTAGATGAAGCCAATATCGATATATCGATATATATATACTGATGCAAAGCATAGGGCATAACGGATTGTTTGGAGTGCAAAGTTGAAAGCTGAGAAGGAAGTGTTGTGTGACATCTCTTCCAACGACACTAGAGTGTTTAAGACAACACTGACTCAGTGATAAGGAAAAGATAAAGGCATATGCTGAGTACTATGCAAGGTTGCTAAATGTTGAGTTCGCCTTGTGATCTGCTAGTCATGGACCCCCCCCCTTCCAGTAATGGGCACACCTTTTCCAGTTACTCTAGAACAAATTCGCAAGACTCTCAGGAAGATGAAATCTTGTAGAGCTGCTGGTCCTTGGGGTATCATGGCAGAAATGCTAAAAGCTACAGGGGAGGAGGGTGTGTCTCTGATAAGGGAGCTGGCTGAAACTGTCATTTAAGTTACGGCTAATTCCTAGGAATTGAGAGGAGAGTTTCATCCTGAATCTCTACAAATCTACGGGAGAAGCTCTTGACCATGGCAACTACCTTGGACTCAAGTTCACCGACCAAGTAATGAAGCTGCTCTGAGAGGGCGATGGATTCTTTCATCTGTTCTACGGTCGACAGTGCGCCAATTACAAGAGAACCTACCTACCTAGTACCTAGTGGGTTCCGTGTCCTCCCGGACTTTGGATGTCATGGTCTGCCACTTCTTTCTGTTTTGAGCTGCCCTCACAGCTTCTCCATAACGGACACCTAGCCACTCTAAGATGTCAGTCGTCCATTGTCTCCTCGGTCTTCCCTTTTGTCGGGCACCTTCTACTCTTCCCTCCAGTAGATTTGCGCTTCTTGATGGTTTGCAGCAGAGTTCTCTTTTCTTGCACTCTTCTCAGCACCTCTTCATTAGTGATGTGCTCTTGATACGAAATGCGGAGCATTTTGCGAAATAGCCACATTTCAAAGGCATGGATTCGTTTTTCAACTTCTTTGTTTATGGTCCAGGTCTCTGCTGCATAGAGTAATGTGGACAACACATAGCATCTCACAAGTCTCTTTCTTGTTTCTAGCCTCAGCTTTCTACTTGCCAGAACATCTCTCATCTTTATGAAGCTGGACCTTGCTATCTCTATGCGCCTTTTCACTTCTACTTCGCATCTTCCATCTTCAGTAATTAGTTGGCCTAGATACTTGAATTTTGCTACCTGCTCCAGCTCTTCCCCATTCACAGTGATCTTAAGAGAACAGGGTTGTTATATGTCATGACTTTTATAATAAAAGTCAATAAAAATCGACTTTTATGACATATGTCGACTTTTATGACATATATCGACTTTTATGACATTTATTATTTTCGTATTTTGACATATTTGAACGTAGTCTTCATTTTTTGATAAAATATCTATTGTAAAACATACTTTTATCAGAAAATTCATTATATATTATATTAGCGCTTTACATTTACATTTATGATTTCGTGTTGACATACAAGGCAATTATAACATGTCTAAATGACTCGGGAAATGAGAAAAATAGATGTCCTAAAAGGTATTTGTTTGCAGTCATTAACTGGTTAAGCACTTTGGCATGAGGAGAAGGTATCCTATTGTTAAGTATATTTGCCTATCATCACCTTATATGTGGGAAAGTGTCAGGTTACTTATAACTGCAGTAATTGACCCTAGGATTTACCCAAGCATTGTTTGTTGAGGTGGCTTTTAATGACCAGGGTTAAGTTTTACTATGCAAGAAAAATTTTGTCAGGTTCCCCTATTGTTAAAGATGTTTGTTTTAATGGCAAAAAGTAACTTTTACAAAAATGTCAGGAAAGTGTCAAGTTAATTATAACTGCAGTTATTGAATGATTGACCCTAGTATTTACCCAAGTATTGTTTGTTGAGGTGGTTTTAATGACCAAGGTTAATTTTTACTTTGCCAGAAGAGAAATTTTCTCAGGTTCCCCTATTTTGACTTTTATCATAAATGTTTTCAAGCTACTCGTGAATTTTTAGAAAAATAAATGTCATAAAAGTCAAAATGACTCGCAAATTTTGAGAAAAATAAAAGTCATAAAAGTCAAAATGTCCCGACTTTTTCCTAAAATAAAAGTCATAAAAGTCGACATATGTCACTCGACATATGTCGATAACAACCCTGCAAGAGAAGTACCTTGTTGCCAATAAACCATGCGATCTTGGGTTGGTCGATCTGGAGATAGCTTTTGTCCATGTATCAAGAAAAGTCCTCTGGGGGCACTGCTGGGTGAAGGAATGGGCAGTTTGTGTAATTCATGGCATGTTTTCCAATACCAGAAGTTCAGTGGGGGTTAACGGACAGCACAGTGAGAAGTTAGAAGTGGAGGTCGGTGTGAATAAAGCTCTGTCCTTAGACCCTCTACTATTTATCATCATGCTAGAGGCCTTATGTGCATTTCGTTCTGGTGTTCCTTGGGAGCTACTCACTGTATACGCGGATGACCTGGTGGTCAAAGCTGACTCAAAGGATAAGTGTATTGCAAAGCTGAAAGCCTGAAAGGACACCATGGAGAAAAAAGATGTTAAGAGTCAACATGACGCTAAGATAATTGTGCCTGGTGTTGGTCTTGACATTCTCAAGGACTTTGGAAAGTTTCCAATAGCCGTGTGCGGCAGGGATGTAGGGGTTAACACCATCGCCTACTCACAGTGTAAGCAGCTTTGGTTGCACAGAAAATGCATGTCTAAGATGTCAGGGGAAGCTTGTCCGATGGATGGTAGACCACTTATCTAGGTTGAAGGGGATGCGTCCATGCTTGATGTAGAGCCCAATTTATGCTATCTCAGAGATATATTATGCTCAGGAGGAGGATGTAAACTCGCATTCAGCACCAGGTGCAATACTGGACGGGCAAAGTTAAAAGACGCTGCTCCCTATTCTGACATCCGAACAAGTATCTTTAAAAACCCACAGGAAAATGTTATCAGCCTGTGTCAATTCTGCCGTGCTTCATGGTAGTGAAACCTGGGCACCATCTGCTGTAGACTTTCAGCGGGTGCGTCGCAATGACAGATCTATGATACGTTGGATTTGCGGAGTTAAACCTGATGATGATACTTCTTCCACTATGCTCCACAAAATGTTAGGTATTGTTGAGGTGTCATTCGAACTGCACTCTCGATGTATCACATGGCACGGACATATGCAACAATCCTCACATTTGCATCAATTTTGTCATGTACATGGAGATCTATAGTTGTCGGGTACAGGGCATCGAAGAAAGACTTGGATGGTATGTGTGAAATCCGATTTGAAGGACTGCTACCTCCTTAATACAGATGAGCTGGTT
This sequence comes from Streblospio benedicti, assembly GCA_019095985.1. Classification (NCBI taxonomy): domain Eukaryota; kingdom Metazoa; phylum Annelida; class Polychaeta; order Spionida; family Spionidae; genus Streblospio; species Streblospio benedicti. The sequence continues at coordinate 43,021,344 of CM032663.1, read as the reverse complement.
AGAGACGGGTGGAGAGCTGGTTTGAGACTCTGCCGTCAGCTGCCTACCGCAGAAACTGGGACACCCGCTTCAGTTGACATATAAACCCTTGAATGTAATAACAGTAGTTCTCTATCCTAACTTTGTCTACAAATGCATTGATAGATTTATATATAGAGATATGTCAAAGAAATCCAAAACATTTGAATTTGTTTTCTATAATGAATTTGTAACTAATTTTTTTTTTCTTTCAAGTCAAATACACTTTTACATGACCAATAATGTGCAAATTACATAAGTACTTCATGTCAAAGTTGCTTGTAACAAAAAAAGTCTGTAAAAGGTTGCTCCTTGAAAAAAATATGTTATAAAATCTCAGTCTCCCATCTCCCACTTTGTTTAGCTATCTCCCACTTTGGCTGCCTCATCTCCCATCTCCCAATTTTTTTCAGGCCAATCTCCCATCACCCAAAGTCTTATAACCCCCCTTAAGTAACGTAGCACTGGCTTGGTATGTAATACGAACTATATGATTGGTATTTGGTGTCCAATTTCTGAAGCCTGACTATTAGACCAGTTTCTCTCTTGAAGCTTTCAAGCTTCGTTGCAGTGAGACGAGGTTCAAGCCCTGTGACAAACACAGCAGTCACTGATCTGGTTTTACGCTGATCAAAACGGTGATCAATACTCCTTCTCTCTCGTACTGCACGAAACAAAATAGAAGCCAGAAGCTATGCCAGTACCAAAGACCACTTCACTCTTTGGCTGTTTAGGACGCCTGCGATCAAATGAGTATTTTCTCTGTGTTCGGTATGAAGAGGATTGACGTTGGTTAGACTGACCATTTGTGCGAAGATTATTACTGCCTCTGTAGCGATTGTGGGGTTTTTGATGCATAATCTCTTGCATTGCATCTGCAAACATAACATCATCTTCAAGTGAGAGGTTAGTGTCATCTAATTCCAGAAGGAGAACGGAGAATGGAGAAAACATCTAGAGAAAGGGAACACCAAGATAAAAAGAAACAAATAGGATATGTAGTACAGTAATACGATGTATATAAAGGAACATCGAAAGACTGAAAAGGGTGTATAGTATACATAACATAAGTTATGGAAAAACCTTGCAAAATTGTTTGGTGAGACAGAAAGACCCTTTGGATATTGGTGAACAGTGTGGGGTAGTCTATGAATGTGACTGTGATGTGTGTGGACAGATATATGTGGGAGAAACAGGAAGATCATTGGATGAAAGAACCACAGAACACCAGAAGTCAATAAGTAAAGGGGAAAGTAAATCTGCACTTACCGGTAGTCAAGAAAAGACTAGTCACCTGGTCAATAGAGACAATCCTTGCAAAAGAACAGAATGATATAAGCAGAAAAATACAAGAAGCAATACTTATACACCTCAGAAAAGCTTATTTGAATAGGACAGATTGATACCAGTTGCTTGATGTGTACTTCCCTATACTGAGGAAGGAAGAGGATAGATAAGGTGGGGGGATGGGGGGGGGGGGTGGGGGTGGGGGGGGCACTGACACACTTGCAATCCTGGAGTCTTAGTGTTTCCATTGTGACTACACTCTTGACAAATACGAACAGATTTATTGTCGAAATATTGAGGTATTTGTAAATTGTGATAGCTGTTGATGTGAAGAAAGTACTGTATTATATTTTAGATTATGTTTAAATATATGTGATTTTTCTATATTTGCAGAAGATATAATCAAAAGAAAATTACTTATTGAAGGAGATGGGGGAACAGATGATCGCAGGATAAATTTGTTGTTGAAAACTTTTAATAAATGGTGCAAGCCTAGTGAGGATGATGACGTGTATGTGTTTGTTCGGTACTTGAAATTATATTTACAAAATAGCGTATACTGTCTACAACAATAATGTGTGGACTCAAATGAATATTGGACTATTACTAACATATTTCTTTTTCAATTATCAGGAATATCCCCTATCAAAGGATGTTAGGTACAATTTGTCAAGCTGAATATGCTGTGCAAAAGGCACATAATGTAGTTCAGATGAATGAGCGTCAACAAGAGGTTTATAAAGAATTGAGTCAAACAATTGGTATGGCCTTTCAATATGTTTGTATGAGAAAGTATCGGTAATGTTGTAAATTGATAAGTTTAGAGTAATGTATCATTACAAACATATTGTTTGTGACTCAGAAACTTTCTTTTTAATTCAGTTTCTCCTACATTTCAGGGAACATTTCCCCTTCGACTGGCAAGTGCGAAGGTTTTCTTGTGCAGGTTTGGTGGCACTGAGTCACCTACCCACTTCAACTTGCCAGTCGAAGGGGCAATGCTCCCCGAAACATAGGAGAAACTCTGTTCAAAAGTAAGTTTCTGAGTTAATACAAAGAATATGTTTATAATTATACATTATGAATCCAGAAAATATAAATCTACTTATGAAAAATGTTAATTTAGAGTATATTGATACACTAACATTTTGTTAGGAACACAGAAACTGTTTATTTACGTTGCTACGTGTCAAGGGCACAAGCCCCCTTTGACTGGCTTCTTCTTGCGCAGGATCTTGTGCACATCATAGATGGCGCTGTGTCACATGGAATAGAATTTTCCGTGAAACGTAGCAACGTAAATAAACAGTTTCTGTGTTCCTAACAAAATGTTAGTGTATCAATATGTTAAATCCAGAAACTATAAAGCATCTTCTGAATTATGTTAATTTAGAGTGTTTACTAGTGCATGATAATAGTAATAAAATATTAGTATACCATTTTTATTGAATTATATTTTTCATCATAGCTGATAAAATTGAAGGAGCTGTAGAAAAGATTACAGAATGTAAAAATGAACTTCTTCAAGCAAAGCGTGTAAGGAAGAATAGACAAGGTAATATTCTGTTAAAAGAGCCGTCCCTTTGAAATAGATCTCCAAACAGCTACATGTATCTATCTTCATTGCCAAGTGGAAGAGTTTTGTTTAATTTTGATACTGACTAGATTAATATCTTTAGAATTCAGCATTCAGAGAAAGATATTTCTTTGTTTACAGTAGAACCTGTTTTTTTTGTTACGTTTTTTTTATTTATTTTTTATTCTTCATTATTTAAAAAATATATGTAAATTATTCCAGAATATGATGCCTTAGCTAAGGTCATCCAGCAACATCCAGATAGGCAAGAAACGATGAAACAGCTAGAAGCTTTGGATAAGGAACTGAAAGATATGCAAGAGACTAAAGAATCTCTTGAACAGAAGGTATATCTCTCATATCTTAACATTACAAAAATCCATCCAGTATTTATATATTGTTCCACTCAAATATTTTTTCGACTAGATGCAGTCGCCAGAGTGTCAACATACGTCAGAGTCTCGTCACACGTACATTTTAGTGACGTGACGAGACTCTGATGTATGTCGAGACTCTGGCAACTGCATCTACTAAATTTTGTGGCATTTATCCGTAAATCATTTTGCAGCCATTTAGTTTGATAGCTATTTGAATGTCATACTTTTACATGATAAATTGGCTTTTTTAATGTCTAACATTTGGACTCTATGCGCAGGACAATCGTATATTTCCATTAGTATTTGACTAATCAATGACTGTTATCAACAACTTAAGTTCAAGTTGTTGATCTTGGAGCTAGAACTTGTGTAGTCTAAAAATCTGCCATTATTTATAAAGCCAATATGATTAAATGAAAAATTGTAGTAAAATATTTGTCGCAGGTTAAATGTGACTGTCAATTTTCACAAACTTTAGTATTTGCATTTTGCATATTCTGTTCTTAGGAGAATAATATGATGTAATAATAATCTATTCATTGTCTATTTGCTGCTGCAAGCAAATTACTAAGAAAATCTACTTGATATACAATTGCATTAGACAATTATATTTACTATCATTTTGTATCACATCAAATTGTTATAAGTTGTGCAAGTTGCACCATTGTTATTTATGATTCAAACTAAATAAAAAAAAAGCTCATCAATATCTAATCGTAGATCGATAATATTGTTTGATAGATTTGTCAAATACCAGCTTGTTAATTTTATCTACTAATATACAGCTCGACCTTCGAAGAAAACAGTTTCATGTCTTGATCACTGCTATACATGAAATGCAAAGAATACTGGAGAGTGGTATGTAGAATCCTTTACTTTTCACTTTTACCATTTTCAATAATCTTCAATACTGTAGTAGAATTACCTTTTTATTCTGAAATGTTTGGTACAGGGGTATTTACTTTGAGTTTCAATGATGGAATCATTATGAGGCTGTGAATTAGAAACAATGCATTGCAAGAAATCCTTGAAAATGATTTAATTTAATCTGTCATTCGCACAAGACCTTTACCCTACTTGTACTTGTACAAGGGAGTTCTAGATCTACGTAGTGGGGCATAGTCATTATGACATTGCCACTGCAGAGATGCCAACTTTGTTGAAAGCAAATCTGTACTTGAATTGACCAAAATAGTATTTTCATCAATGTCAATAGAATGTTTTGGGACATCATTTATCTTTTGGGACGTCATTTATTCTTTATCTTTAATTTATTAAATATCCATATTCCTTTTTTAAATTTCAGATGAAGATCAAAAAGAAAAAGATACAGACCCAAAAGAGGACATGGATGTTTCTTAATTTTTTTTTATCAAGAATGATGAGCAATTAAGTTAATTTATTTAGATTCTATGGTGTTCAAGTGAACGATCTCATATTGGAGGATTTAAGACAACATATTTGACTAAAAACGGAAAGACTTAATTGCAGTATGTAATTTTCCAAATGACTATTTTTTACACATCTTTTTTATGCTATTTTAGTATATTTACCCGTCCATCATTGACATGAGCACCTCTTTTAATGAGGCTAGTCTGTTGTGGATCTGTTAATGTAGAATTATAGATATTTTTAAGGTGGACAGCATAAAACTATTTTTGTGTAAATATTTGATGATAGTGATTATGATACAAGTGCGTTTATTTGGCAATGATCATGTGTATTCAAGATTGATTTTAATTACAATGACATTGTTCATTGAATAACTAAACATTGCCTTTGTAGATTTTTTTTTTTTTTTGTGTATCAACTATTTAGGTGAAAAATAAGTTATTGTACTTTGAGCTGTCTGTAAATGCTGGGTTATTGGCAATGACGTGGTGAATAAGTTACCAAACATCACTATTGTATTTAGCTCGAAGTGTAAAAAAAAATAATGAATTGAAATGTAGACTGTTGTTTGCTTTGATTTTTATGAATTTGAAAATAGACTCATTGGATTTACTAATTTTGAATTACTAGCGACATTTTAAACTTACTGTCTAATAGATATATTTCTTGATTTTGTGATAAATCCATTAAAACTTGGTCTCTGAATATTTTCAAAAATTTACAATGTCCATCTTCTGAGACTTCCTTTTTCTGTCACCAGAAAGCAGCACGTGACAGTAAAAGAAGTCAGTCAGTAATTGTTGTGGGAGGGGAGTCGGGGGCGCACGCTGTAGTTTTGGGCTGCTGCCCTGGGTCTCAGAATGTTGCCATAGGCATGGGATAACTGGTAAGCTCCCTCATCCCCTCCCACAACAAACACTGACAGACTTATTTTACTCTTCACATGCTGCCATCTGGTGACAGAAAAAGGAAGTCTCAGAAGATGGACATTGAAAATGTCTGAAAATATGCATAGTTTTAATGGATTTATCACAAAAACAAGAATTATATCTACAAAAGAAGAAATCCAATCCATCTACTGTAAAACTAGAATATTTCGTGGCTATTAAATTTTGCGATTTTCATCTATCAATTATTTTGTGACTATTTAATTTTGTGGTTTGGGGGCATCCTGCACCTACTTATCATTGGCTATTAATGTTTGCTAATTATTTAATTTTCTGTTTTTGCATTACCCCCGGAATTCGCGAATTAAATCGTGCACAAACATTTCTAGTTTTACAGTATTTTCAAATTTACTGTCTTAATATTTATTGACATTTACCATGTCCCTCGGTGGCAGCGCGTGACATTGGAAGGCATCGGTCAGTCTACAAGACTTGTTACAGGAAACGTGTACACACAAACCAGTCACATGAATTTTGAGTTATCATCAAACTATACATAAGCTCTTAGTGAGAACACTCATGGATAGAATCGACACAGTTGTAATAGAAGAGATAGATTGAAGAAATATGTCATATTTTTTTGGTCAATATGCATGAATCAATGCCCGAATTTGGTGAATATTGCGTGAGCTTGCATGTGCCTTGCAAGAATGAGATTAAATATCATACACATTACACAAGATACAATTCGTAGTTTATTTATACATTAATTTGATAACACAAAGCAGAAATTATACATCAACAATACTTACAATTAAACAAAACAAAACCCTTTCTGTTGAATCAAGATTTTAAGAGTATGACCCAAAATGATATTGCCAGCGTTAATATGAAATATTGTTTAAAAGGTGTGAAAAATTATTGTCCTTTAACTAAATAATTTAGATATTTAACTAAAATATTTTTAATAATCATATATGTGAAAAATATAATTTAAAAAGACCATTTATTATTCAATATTTGTTAACTGATAAAGCAAACTTGTATATACCCAGTACATGTATGGGTACTTTTACTTCTAATCTATGTGCTCGACACCTTTTGAGGGTTTAATAGTGACGTATTGATTCCCAAAAATGACGTAACTTTTTATGAATTTGTCTTAATGGTGAACTGCACTTAACTTTTCAAAATTCATTTCATGAATTCTACAATGGGACCTTCAAGTCACTTTACCGACCCCCAATAAGATGTGCAGAATTGTACTCCCATTTATACCTACCTGTTGATATTCAAAGGAACCAGCATCATTGTTTGTACACTTCTAAACGTGACTTTTGAATAGATATGACGATATTTAGTTGTTGGTTTCATTTTAATTCTTTCAATAGTGTACTAATATACTTGTAGTCATATCAACAACCACTGCTAGTACCTGTGATGTTCACAGAATGGTCTTACACCCATTATATAAGCATATAAAGTTAAAATAATTCCACCACATCCCCTTAAACAAAACAAAATACACAACTGTTCAGTACAAATGTTAACAATCTTTCAGAAACATGTTTAAATGAAGTACATTAATAAGCAATTTGTTTTCACATGTATAATGAAACTGGCAGTACGATTTCTTTACAATCAGAGATTTCTTCCTAGTATTAATATCATGTAATCATAATTTGAAAAACCAATAAAAGCTTATGATCTATCCAGATTTATACAATGTAAATAAGAACTTCTGCTTGTTCGACACAACACAAAACATCTACACAGTATTAGACCTTATTTGTTTTGTTTGTTTGTATTGCATGTTTATTTGTTTGTATTGTGTTTGTATGGTTACTTAAAATTTGTTGAGCAAGGTTGTTTGTATGGTGATGTGATGTGATGTCGTGTACGTATGTATGCCTTTGGACAAGCTACATGGTTTAATAACGGTCCATTTAAAACATTATCAGCAATAGCTTTAACAATGGTTGAAAGAAAACATTGGAACTGGGTACATTAGTTCCATACCTTGTGACCATCACCTAGGTTCATCTTCGGCAGTCTGCCAATTTAAGTATCCTTTCTAAAAGGCCATTTTTCCAATAGTTTCAACACTACTTGAAACATGATCTCTACATTTGATACCATGTTCACATACTTAACTAGAGCAAAAATGCTCAAAGAGCATATTTTTGCTAGAACAATGTTGACTCATGGCCAATAAAGATATTTGCTTTAACCATGTTTATAAAGCACCTTCAAACAATGTTACAGTATAATACTGTATGCTTGAGGAGTCTTGCAGAAAATTCATTTACCCAAAAGCATTTTGCATGTGCAATGTGCAGAGATATAAGCTGAAAAACTTGTAAATTTGTATTAATACACCATTAACAACAGGCCCACCAGAAAGATATTTTCACTACTCGTGAATAAATGACTTACCAGTGGAAAGCTCACCCTCAAAATTTAATAAAGTTCAACTTTGTTAAAATTATTTGATGCACAAAGTATATTCATATGACAATTCAAATAAGACTTTCCCATGATAATAAAATACTTTGATTGCAAATTAAACATTGTTAATTAAAGTAAATATCTTTACTGCTTGTAAGTCTAGAGTGTTCTAGCAAAGTGGGCTTTGGATCTAGTTTCAAATGACGTCACAATAACATACCAGTGCAAATATGGGCTCAAGAAATTTTGATATCAGGAATATATGGCTCTCTCGAGTTAGCTAAAAACATTTATGGTATTCAACTTAATAATAAATAAAAATGGTGCATTTGATAGACACCTGATCTCTTCTATTTATTCAAATTTATCCAAAATCCACCTCACGAAAAAGGACGTGAAATTCCATGAGTAATAAGCAATATTCAAAACATACCTGGTACATTTGTAATATAGTGCATAACCCACACCTTTTCACTTTAAGAGAAGAAAAAAAGAATCAAAGAAAAAATATTCATATTGCCTTATAACAAAAATTATTGAAGTAAATATAAGAATTTCTAATTCAAATATTACATATTTTTATATATATTTCTATATATATACATATCTATATATACACACCCACACAATGATTGGTGTTTGTTATTATAGGATACTTCACAGTTGCAAACTGCTTTACAGGCATTTCTGTTGCACTCTGAGCATCAAAAATGTCGACTGAACTGTCAATGAAATTGTCACATTTCCACATAACATCACACAATGCTGAGCTTACGAAGTATTGTTTCACAGAAACTAATCTTTATCAAAGTCCAAAGATGTCTTGCTCAATTTAGGTTCTCAATTAAAAGTATGAACAAAAAATAATGTATTCTTCGTTAATATTTGTTCACACCCTTTGGCTTTGTGTACCTAATCTTGCTCATTAACAACCACTGCAGAATCTTCCTCTTCTTCCTCATTCTCTATGTCTTCAATGTCATCCTCATCTTCACCTTGAGGGGAGTCTACACTAACCTCCTGCATCATGTCGTCATCTTCGTCTTCCTCTTCCTCTTCCTCTTTATCGTCAATTCTCATCATTCTTTGACTTTCAGCGGCTGCAATCAGAGCCTGCATGTTTGGCGTGCGCTGTAGAGCGGGCTGTAGGACAGTGGCTGGTGGTGGAGGGGGCATCACCTCTTCTTCAATCACCTGCTCTTCTTCCACCACCTCCGATCTACCAGAAGTGGTTGGTCTTTCTTTTAGCAATTTCACCAGTTTTTGTTGCTGTGATGGCTGTTGTGGCAGCCTATGCTGAGCAGCTGGCCCCATCCTGTCATCTCCATGTCCATAATGAGGCATAACCAGTTCATGAGAAGAAGGGGGTGGAGCAGGAATAGTGATCCCCCCTAGATGTGAAGGTAGATGCTTTGGGCGTTTTGGTTTTGGGTGTTGACACTCGTGGCAAATGAACTCTTCATTTTCTGATACTTCATCATCTCCTAAACCAATGCACAGCAAATGCAGCCACCTTTTGCACTGGTCACACTGCACCCAGTTGATGTCCCCTAAAACAAAATTTTTACATAAGTCTTTTATTTTTGATTACGTAATGATGTTCTACATAATTATTTCAATCATGTCTGCAGACATTTTGACAAAAGAATATCAGGTTTCATGATAATAATGTCAGCTCAGCTTCACTGTATGAAAGACATGGGATTACTGACTTGGAGTCTGTCAAGGCTTAACAGACAGGAGCAGTGACTGGATACATAGATGCGAGATCAAGATTGTTAGTAACAAACCAAAAAGGAAGACCTACGAAATGTTGAAGGAGTACGATGGCTGAAGGCTTGAATGCATGGAACTTAATAATCGAGATGGCAAATGATAGAAACATGTGAAGAGAAAATTTACGAGCAGCCATAGGCCAATCCAACACCCTTTAAGGGTAGAATAGGGACAAAACGCATGACGATGATGATGATTTCTCATACAAAAAATTCTGAATTGTTTAACTGTGACTTTCATTTGTATAGTTATTCACAAAATTGATATAGTAGAAGTTGACAAGAAAAAATCTCTAGTCACCAGTAGGCTTGAGACATTTTGTGGCAGCACAATTCTCATCTTCATTTTCATCCATCATCATCAAGTTTTTCTTTTTCTTCAATTTCTCACCATCTTTCTTCATTTTCTTTTTTCTCTTTTTCTTTTCTTCTTTGTCAAGCTTGATGGGTTTGCCTATATCACATATTGTAAACATTATTTTTTTTTTTTTTTATTATTATTATCAATAGTCAACACTCAAACAATTATTCCAATATTAGCCAGACATAAACTACTCCAACTAGATCAAAAGTGTTCAAAGAACACTGCGTCGCTAGAACGACGTTGACTTATGGGCAATTAAGATATATACTGAAATGATGTATACTTTACAATCAAGAAATTAATAATTTGAGGAGAAAACATCAGAATGAATGAGAATCAATATACCCAGGCAAAAGATATTTGTGTTGCAATACAATAGTACTGTTTGAATAACAGATACTAATCAATATCAGTTTCAAACCCAGTAATCAATATTTGCTGCTTGGGTTGGAATATGGATTTTTCTTGGTGCCTTAATTGCATTGAATATCAGTAAGAATATCATGAATGGGCTTCTAGAAACCACAGTTTAATTGGCAGATTGCCCAAAATCGAATCACTTCGGTGTCGTCTCAAACCTGATAGTTGTGTAAAGTTTGAACGAAATCGGTTCATCGGTACGCCCGCTAGCTTGTCCAGAGACAAACATAGTTACATAGTTACAAACATAGTTACAAACGAACCAAACACAATGCTTGCTTCAGCAGCTGAGCTGAAGCGACGCAACAACACAAACATCCAATCATATTCCCTTTTTTATGTTCATTCAACATGTTTGTAGTCGTGATAAACAAAATATATAAGATCAAATGATTATTACCATCTTTGCCAAGTTTGATTTTCTTTTTCTTAGGTTTTTCAAGACCTAATTTTTCCATCTCTTCCTTCTTTCTCTTCTTTTTTTCTTTCTTGAAAAAATCTCGATCCATTCTATCTTTTGTAAAGTCGATGTCAACGTCCTGTTAAATAAGTATAAACATATATATATATTGGGAATATTTGACAAGTAGATGAATCGATTCAAATAAATGTTCAACGGAGGCCGGAGCTATGATATAATGATGAAATAATGGACAGAAGGAAAAAACAAGAAAAATAATAATTTACCCCAAACTCGATGATTTTATTGGAATCTTGTGGCAAGCATGATTGCAGGATTTTCCAAATATGTTGAGTTTCATCTAGAGAGACTTCCAACAAATCTCCCTCCATCATAAGTTCTTGTAAGGAAGCTTTAGCCATTTCTGATAACTCTAGCATGGGTTTAGCTGAAGGTTCCATTTGACGGGGTAGAAGGGGCGACTTTCTGGCTTGTTTACGAGGGGAATCTGGTGAGAATTACATATAATACATACTTTTAAATAGACAGCTATGTTCCGAAACAATATCATTGAATGACATCATTTTATTACAGGAAATTCAAATCAATATGTACTTACCAAGACTAGATTTAGAGGCTGTAGAATATGCATGCTCTGCCGACATTGGCGGAGGTATATTGAGATCTGGTTCTGATTGTGTCTCATCAGATTCTGTGTCTTCCGCTGAAGGTACGTTTGGAAGGGAACTGTCCGAATCCAGAAACATTACTCCTCCTGACGGTGTCTGTGCTGGAGATGGAGCAGATGCAGGGGTCCCAGTGGCTCCAGGAGCACTACAATATAATTTTGAACTAATCATTAATCAGAAGTTTGAAAATTTCTAAATTATTAAAATCATTACACATAAAGCAAGTTCAATACAAAGGATACACTTGTCCATATGAAATCGACACATACAATTTGAAAGTGGCAATTCTTACCTAAATGCTGTTTGAGTAACACACTGTAGGTGGCCTTGTAGCTCTGGGTTGCTCGCTGCTTTCATGAGCTCGGCACTGATAATCTTCTCAGTCTTCTCCCGAGCTGCTTGCTCAACCATACGTTGACTGAGCATACTCAATTTTGCAAGAGCAGACGCCAACTCCTCAGTTGCTAGGGCCTGTAACACAATTATTCATGTAACATCTAGAGAGGCTCTATTGTATCTTATATGTATTCCATATTACTGTCTTACCATGTAATACCGAGAAAACAATAAATGATATTGAAATCAAGAAAAGCTAGAACTTTCCATTTAGAATTGATAAGACTTAGAATATGGATTGTAAACTTTATCTGTCATCATCATATTGCATTACGAATATTATATATACATATAACAATAAAATTACCTGTCTTGCTCGATCTTGCCAAGCCATAGCCCTTTCCGTCAAACACTGTAATGCTTCTCCTTCTGGCAACCTAACAGGTAATTTCTGCAGAGACACCAACAGGGATAGAATGGTCTCTAATCGTGGACGTCTAGATCGTAGACATAAAGGGCATAAGAACTTCAAGTCTTTTGCAGCTTGTACAGCCGCAGCCAAAAAGTTTTTGTTTTTGATGTTTGCAGATTTTGGCAGGGGAACACAAGTGCCTGAAGAACAAATAACACAAATATTCATATTTTGAACAAATTTAGTTCATTGCAATGGAAAATATATACAGATACTTGCATTCTGAAAACATATTTTCATTGAGAAAACTTTAGCGGCTCGTCCAAACAATCACAGAAGAAAAATACATATAGCATCATCAAAGATGGTTGCCTCAAAGTTGTGCAATATGGAGCGTTGAATTGTATGCTAATATAGAAGTCTTTAATCAAAACATTTGACTAATACAAATATGACAGTGAAATAAAACATACTGTGGAAATAGTCCTTGCACAGTTCACACTGCAGCATGATGCCACTCCGCCCCTTTCGACATATACAATACTTGACATCTAGATCGGAGTCTCGCTTCTCTGCATTTCTGGATCTTAATTCACGCATGGAGTCAATTTCTCTAGATTCTGCCATTTTAAAAACTGCAACCTGAAAATGATACATTATCTTAGATAAATGTAAAGTGTAATATACAAAAGAGCATACAATATCAAATCAACATTTTTCAAAGAAAATGCAGGCAGCAACACACTTTTTTTAGACAGACACATCTCCCGTGCCCGTGGTCTGAAAATGAAAGACGGTACCCCACCTTACTGGGTGCGGTATCCGCATCTAATGGTAAATCTTATAAAATCAACATTTCACTTTAATTTCTCCATCTAAACCTTAGGCTAGATTGATCATGGCACTTAACATATAGGATAATTAGCGTCAACCAATATCAAACTTATCAATCCTAAACGTTTAAAAAATGTGAATTATCAAATATCATTTTGTTGCCAAGACTAAAATAAAATGTACAACTGACATACCATTGTTGAAGGATCTCTTTGCTCATCAATTTTGACATCAGACCAGCTGGCCGTTGGAGTAGCAACGGCGTCCCCTCCCCCACCTTTGTCTCCATCTTTTAACTTCTTCCTTCTATTTTTACCACTTTGATATATTCCAATATCTGATCTTGGTGATAACACCTGAAGAAAAACACAATTAATCTAAAATACTGTTTACTCCACAGGATATATTCCTATGATGTACAAATTTACTTCTGCATAGATAATACTAAAATATAATCTTCAAATGAGTTCTACCAACCTCTACTAATGTATAGGTAGAATTTTTCTTCAAGAAGGTTCTTGCAGTTCTTTCTCTCCAGGACTTTGCTGCAGCGACTTGAGATTCAAGTTGAGGCAACTGATCCAATCGTACAGGTATAGGACGCCCCTTGTTGACAAGATTTTCTAAGACCTCCAGATATGGAAAATGTTCTCCAGTCTGTAAAAAAAAAAAAAGAATTAAATAAATAAGATATATCATTCCCTCCAGTTTGACTATCTTGCTCGATTCTCATTAGCTAAGCACCGTGACGTATATTATAATTATCATTTCATAGGTCTAGGCCTTATTTCACACTATTCACTGAGATGGTAACATTTAATGTAAAGAACATGATGTTGAATGCATTGCTGATGTCCAAACTACTTATTGCCGCCAACTCAAACGTATGTAAATCTGTTGGGTGTAATGTTTACTATTTCCATGTATTGTCTGAATATCCACCCAGTAAAACTAGGGGCACATCACTTAGTTCTGTTAAATCAATGTCACAGTACGGGGATGTGAATATTGTATTATAATTTCAATTTGGGCAAATATTGGTTTATATGTTACAGTATGTGCAAGTACTTCAAATCCACATTTTCTGATATGTCACTCGTGCACATTATCAATAATATATTCAGATGTAAGCAACTGGCTTATATGCCCCGTCCCTCCCATATATTCTGCATGATATAACTGGTATTATGATGCCAATCGTACAAATGTATCTCTTTTTTCTCTATTCTCTCCCTTCTCTTATTGCAATACATATAGTATATTATAACCGAATAATTATATATTGTGACGTTCACCGTTTGTGCAGTGTAAGTAAAACACTTGCGCCACAGGTATGATGATCATGGTGTTAACAAATTAACACAAAGTATTTTTGTAAATATTGTTATCCTATTTCAATTGTTATTGAAAAGGCAAAAAGTTGCTTACTTTCTAATCTATTACCAAAATCGGTAGGAATTTAAGCTTGTGAACATTTTATATCATATAGTTAATTAGTCGCAGAATCAGAGTCAAAAACATTTTTTGATATCTTGCACACAGTGAGGCATGTCACGTGTCTATGTTGAAGTAACACAGTCGGGACATTATAAAATGGATTGAACACATAACATTGATCAGCAATACTACTGAGCAATACTTCTATATTCTTTACCTGCACTGAGTCCACTTTACTTGTCCATTCTTTGGCTTTTTTAAGAGATTCCTTGAGAGAAGACACATTTGGCAAGTATGCAGGAATGCCTTTCGCTTCACTTATGATAGCTTCCAGTGTTGCCATTACATGTCGAGGCCTGTAAATTGAGAATGAAAATAATGCTATCAACAAATAAATGTTAGATGTTGGATATTTTCACATGATCCATCAAACATGATCCATTTATTTGAACCATCTGTTCACAGACCAGCTGTCACAGACTGCATCAAAAATTAAAGAAAAGCAAATATTTCACTACACACCTAGCCTGCAAACAAATGCGAGCCTTCTCTTCCCATCTCTCACTGACTGTTAACAGTTCCTGTAACTCTGCCATAGCCTTTTCACAAGCAGGATGTGGGGATAAGCCTGCTCCTGACTCAATTAGCTTTCTCATCAGTTCCAATGTTACTGCTGTGGGGTCATTTAGTGCCGCTCGCACCTCATCCAGCCATCGAGCTTGCTCAAGGACCTTGCAAGAAATAATAAAACTTTCAAAATGGCACATCATTACAGTATGATAGTGAGCCAGGTAGTACTTTTTTTTATTACAGTTGGCACACAATAGTTCAACAGTATAGTACATGTATATCGTATATGACACACTTAGGATGATGATAAATGGAACACCATGGCTGCTGACTCCTTTTTATATATTTTTGTATTTCATTCCCTGAGCTCCAAATCTAAATTTCAGGGGACTAAATCTGTTCTACTTCTAGGCATTAATCAGCAAACCTCATAAAGAGTAATGTGCAGATGATGGTATTCCAAGACTCTAACATCAATAATAGCTATATTCTTTTTATCGTATGCAAAGGAAATAGTTCAATGTCTTCGCTATAACAGTGCGAGGCATGTTCACAGGATTGATGATGAGCATGCTTGATATGAAATTATTTGTATATGCTGCTGTCAACATTTCATTCTCCTATTGTAAAAATTACCTTGTACATTGACAAGGATCCAGCTGGGTTGCCATACATGTATTTGTCATACAGTGGAAATTTCGATCAGCGAGTATTATATATATAGCCAATTGCATACTGGTTGACGGAAAAAGTCATACCAAAAACTTAGTGACACCAATGCGTACATAGTCAGAGTACTGTAACATTTTATGAAGTTTGCTTCAAGAGTGACCAGTGAAGAGTGTACACTACTAATATGTTCACCGATAAAACACACAAACTAAGTTTGTCATAAACAAAATAGACACAAAAATTGAGTGATTGCAAATGTTTGATTTAAATTTATTGACTTAGAATTCGAATACCTGCTTGAGTTTAGGAACTTCAGGAAGTTCCACATCTAATGTAGTTCCAAAGTCCATGAGACGCTCCAGTTTACTGGAATTGGGTGTTTCTTCCACAAGTGCTTCCTGTGCTTCTGCTTGAAAGTCGAGTACTTTTTGCAGCAGCTCCTGTATAAATTAACATACATTGTTCAGTCGGACCCACTTACTCAAGCTCGCATAAGTTCAGCGACCGTTTAATTGGAGTATAAATCGATCTCCTTTCAAAATTTCTACTAAATAAATGTAAAAATGTCCCACTTATTCCAAACATGCCAACTCAATAAACCCGCCTAATTCGATGTGAACGACCACTCTCTTCCCAAATAAGACGAACAAGTTGGCCGTAAACCGTACCTTAGCTAAAAACACACTTTCGGTTCACAAGGTCAAATCAGCAAAGCCACACAGAAACAAAGGTCTAACAGATAAATCCATCATAAAATGCCCCATGAGTTTGCAGAACAAGTAGGTGTTTGATTTTCACCCTTCCTTATTTGGCTTTTACTACAAAACTACTCACTAATTCTTCATACAACAATTTAAAAGTGTTTTAAAATCATCACTCAATTCCCTTCAAATTCGAGTTAAGTGGGTCCAACTGTATATAAATATCAATAAAAAATTCATTTTAGACAAGTTTAAAATTCCATGTTCACTGATGGTTATAGTCTTAGCACAGATTGTATGCAACCCATTCAAAAAGTAAATGCCACTCACACGAATCAATGTCGCCTCTGTTATCTTGCATGGTAAGCTCTCCATTTGTTCATTGAAAGCATCAAGTTCTTCTAATGAAAGTTTTGCTACATATTTACTTTCTCCACTTTGTCGACATCTGAAACATACAATGGAAAAAATTCAGACCAATTATTTTTATGAATGATTGATCAGATCTTATGAACGAGGGCATGAGGTTTACATTTAAATATAAGGGATCACGTTTGATATATCATTTGATTACGTTTGATATATTATTTGATTATTTGGTACATTTTGAAACCATAATAGAAATAAAATCTTGCACACTAGTTCATACTTATCATTGAGTGCTAGGATTATTTTAAAGAAGTGTAAATAAATTGTGGCATTTTGGCAGAGACTGTTACTCTACACCTAGTCATATTGAAAAGTACTTGAAAACTTCTATTGTTAATTGGCAAACAATTAAAGTTATATAGGTGCCATACCGGTAATGATTATATGTCATGAGAAAAAATGTAGATTATTAGTGTGCCAATGTATAAATTGGTCACAGCAAAATTGTGAGGCACATCATCATGCCAATTAATTTTTCCACTCTTTTTCTTCAGAATTAGAATTGAAGTTCACTGGTTACTAGATAAATGAAACCATGTTAGGAACTATTTTTAGTTTTTCATGGGGCCTTTAAATGGTCAAGGGTGGACATAAGCCTAGCATTTCAGAAACACAAGTTAAACTGATTGAATTTTTTTATTATATTTCTTACATACGCACCTTGTTCTGATTTTCTTGCTGACAAGTTGATTGGCTACAGCGGCACACTTTTCTGTCTCATCAACAGCCTCCATGAGAGACAGCAACAGCGGGGTTTCTGGAAACTTCTTGCTCTTTGCTTCTTCTATCATACATTTCAAGTCATTCAAATCTGAAATATATATGTATGAATATCAATAGGAGTCTGTAGCCTAACTGCTTCATGAAGTTTCCATATTGTACACATTAACAATATATGTATTGCCATAACAACATTTGACAAAAACATCAAAATAGTGACTTTCAAAGATAAAATCAATATAATGAGAGAAGACTGTAAGCAAATGGCAAGGCTTTTTAGAGTAACCACATATCCATGAACTAAGATGCAATGCATTACCAAGCAATGCTGCTTCTATTAAGAAGCAACAACTACTCAACTAGAGGCAATGACAACCTCCCCATTTTTCACTACATCTCAAACGTAAGAGTTGAATATGTTCTTACCACACTTATCTTCCTGCTCTGCTTCCAAGGCTTGTTTCACCTGCAATGCCCAGTTGTCAAAGGATTCTGCTCGAATTTTGAGCCGGTGCAGCATTGTTGGCAGCTCATCCAGTGTGTAGCGGTATCTCAGGCAATGACGAGACACGGGGCAAGTGCATATCTCTTTGTGGTGAACGATACAAACCATCTTGTCTACAAAGAATAAATGATGATAGAAAATTTTTGAAGCAAAAACAATATAAGATAATCATCACAAAGAAAATAATAACAATAACAATTGTAATGTCACAAATGATTCATTCCACAAGAATCATGATGTTACACGTTAATAAAAAACATTCATTATATCATTCATACAGTGCTTTCAAATCAACATACATATGATATCAGGTGATTCTAAGTAGCGGACTTGTTGATTTCTAAAGGACATACTTACTCGGGTCACACGGGCAGGTGATAGCAGACAAGAAGCAGGTAGTTTTGCAAAAGTGACAATTTCTTTCATCATCTGGCAATAATTCAAATGCTTCTCGCTCAGCTTGTTTAACGCCCTTGTAAAAATATCGATATAAAATATTATATAATGGAATCAATAGAATGGCAAAGTGGTCTAATGCATCTGCTGTAAATGCTTGGTGAATCTGTGCCACAGTGGCAGTGGTCTAGTGTTTGTGTCTCACCAGTGGCTATGGGGTAGTGAATCTATAGAAATTCAATAGATTTAACTGTTGTCATATTTTGTCTTTCTTTTACAACTTACTGACTCTTGTAGCTCCTTTCTATATCTTTTTTCAAAGTCTATGATAGCCAACATTTCCTGGTGAATGGAAGCCGCCATATTGAGGTCAAGTACATCTGGGGTTGCTGCCATCTTACACACCAGCTCTTCATGGGAGAAGACGCATTGTCTGTGGAGGCGGCGGTAGTGATCAATGCAAAGTCGGCCCATCGGTAACTGAAACACAAATTTAAGACATTTTGCATAACTACCAAATATTCAACATTATTCATAAAGCATCTGATAAGTTTACCAAAGAAATTATCATTGCAAACTTGCAGACTTTATATTAATAAAAAAAATGTATATAGTTTGTGAACTTACGTACCCAGTCAGCAGGGCAAAAATTTACAGCTTCAGCAAAGTTGTAGCCCTGATTAAAGCCTGCGTGGTATGAGCGAGGGAACGTGATGACAAACTCACCGGCACATTGGTTTGTACGAACAATCTATAACAATGATTATGTCAGTTAATTTAAAGTAGAGATATGCAGATAGTTCAAAGCTGTTTTTAGAGTAAAAGCATAGAATCATAGAACTCTTTGTTTGGACAATTACTAGATGAGAAGTATTTTTTGATAGAATGTGATTGTAAATTCATCATTCCAAACTTACTGGCACACCATAGGCCATGAGAATGTTTGGGTTCATAATGGTCGTCAGTTGGTGAAGAAGATCTGGAGATTGTTCAAACAGTTCAGGAGCATTTTTCTTCATACATTCCTCTAACAATTCCGCTTTTGCGCCAGGTACTCCATACCATGTCTTTGGCTCCCCCCTTTAAGAATAAATCAAATAAAACCTAACTTCATTCAAACTATACAAGACACATGTGCAATGATGAGTTTTCCAATAATATAGTTAATCAGTAAGACTTGAGGTCAATTAAAATTTTGAAATTCAATTGCAATTACAGGGTCCTTTTCAGTGTCAATTACAAGTTCAAATGCAATCACAAATATGCCTGATGTACACATCACTTGCTATTAATTACACTACCACTTCATTTTTAGTTCCAATTGTAAAACATGAAGCCTGTTTACACATTCCACAGCTCGGTGATGTGAACGGACTCTGTCCAAACACCGGCCGATGTCTGCATGTATTTTTTTGCCGACGTGCTAGCAGCTACAGCCGGTGGTCGGTGAGACATCCGCCGTTGCCCGACAGATAACCATATGATAGGCCAGTCTCTGATTTGCTCTCCAATCATAGGCTGGCTATTATTTGGCAGATAGTCGGCTAATACCCCATCGTTCATTGGTGAAACATTAGTTCAAGGAATTTTGTTGTTGCATGACAGGCCCTGGCTGATAGCCGTCGTGTACGGCCAATGTGTATTACAACGTAATAAGGATGGGACTACAACGAGAGCTCGGTGCGGTGACCTCAGGTAAAATCTTAACTCCCATGTTAAATTTTGCCAGAGCTGCCACTGATCTGGTGTTAGGCACCAAATGCCGGCCTGTGATTAGAGGAGCTCAGCCAGTGCCCGGCAAAAATCACATCGGTAGTGCATCGGAACTTCATCGGCCGTGCTTTGTGACTTAAGCATAATTAGACAGCACAGTAATTGGTTGTTCAGGAAAAGTGACATTTTGTCCACACAACTCAGACTTCTAAATGAGTACCCCAAACAGGCAACCCATAAATTACCAGACATGTGTGTCTCATTTGTAAATGTAAAATGGCCCTTGCGCATGTTTTTGGATGCACTGGGAAAAAGAATAGCAATTACAATCATAAGTGAACCCCAAAACTGGTAAAAGTTGAGGACAAAGTTGATGTGCATTATTATTTATAAATATATACCTTATCTACTGAATACATTTAAAAAAATATATATATAGCAATTATGCAGAGTGATGATCACTGCAATAGATTATTTTAAAAAGAGGACCAAAAGGGTCCTATATCGCTCAACTGCAGGTGTAAATTTGGCTTTAAAATTAAGTTTGAGCACTCTGAGTATCAGATGTCAAGCAAATTGACCTCTGAAATGGTTCGCCTGAGAGTGGATAAACATAATTCATGTGACCTGTTTAAATACTGCAACCAGATTGGTTGAACCCGCCACACCCATCTGATACTTAGCTGTGATTGGTCACTTGACCTCATTTATATTCATCACCGGTCAGTGATGATTATAGATTAACAGCCTGTGATTGGTCAGAATTTTTAATGAGAATAGGTATGTGTCAGAGGTCTCTTCAAGACATCTGATACTCAGAGTGAGTTTGAGGTGCCCAGGTGAAAAATGGAACAGTTATGGTTTCAGTTCATACAAAATGTTTTAGATGCTCCCCTGGAAAGGGTCAATTTTACATTACGGTCATGATTCCAATATTATTATATTTAGAAAATATGGGCAAGCCACCCAGGGCCATAATGATTCAAATATAGTTCTGGGGCCACATGCTGTTTCACAGCTAAGCAAACAAAAAATGAAAATATTTAGAAAATATGTGCAAGTTTAGTGAAACAGTTTCATTTAATTAATCTGTTTTACAGCTGATGATGATTTCATACCCAAAGGAATTGAATGGACCGCAGGGAAGGGGTTATGATATGATGATGATTTTACACCCAGGGGAATTGCCACCCAGGGACATGATTAAAATATAGTATGATCATAACATAAACATACAAGTTTCATTTAATCCAAGCATACAAGTTTTATTTATTCCAATTTTAAGTCAATTTGCCACCCAGGGGCACGGTTATGCAAATATAGTTCTGGGGTAACATGCTGTTTCACAGCTAAGCAAATGAAAATTGAAGAAATTATTTAGAAAATATGTGCAAGTTTGGTGAAACAGTTTCTTTTAATCATTTTTTTTTTTCAAATGAACCACTGGGGAGGGGTCAATTTTACACCCAGATCATGATGAAACAGTTCGGTACAAGTTTGGTGAAAATCAAATGAAAAATGAAGAAGTTATTTAGAAAAATATGAATTGTTGATGGTAAGATGGACACACTGACGACGGACGAAAGGTGATCACAAAAGCTCACCTTCTGTTTCATAGCAGGTGAGTTAAAAACTGGGCTCATTATTATTTACACAATTTTAACCACAAAACAATCATAATTGTTGCTTCTGTCCTGCAAGCATGCTAAAAATAAACAAACAGAACTACTCCCGTTAACCATCAAATATCACATACCAATGGAGATAGTTGATGGAATAACTCCAGTGATCCTCTATGTGCCAGCAAAAACTTGAAAAGCACATGCCCACATAGCACCATGGAATCTGAAAGGGATCATTCATGTTGGGAATTTTAATTAAGTGTTGCTTCCATCCTTTCTCACACACGCTCCATGATGATGGATGATGGGGCCAGCCGGGAAATGTCTCCAGCCACTACATACCTTGAATGAATTCTGTCATTGCAGGTTCTTCTCTTCAAACTCAAGACTTTAAAGAGAAAGAAAAAGAGGAATCGACTTCAAGCAAGAATGGCTATCATCGATTCTGAGCACACTGAACTTACCTTTACACAACAAACAATTTCCTGAAATTCAAACGTGAACAAGAAACAGCCAAGACCCCCACAAACCCTTTCAGAGACCTACCAATGATTGTAACTTATGGAGTAGCTCCACTGATCTTCAGTGTGCCAGCAGAAGCTGGAAAAACACATACCCACGTAGCACCAGGGGATCTGAAAACAAAAACTGGCCGTGCGTAACATCTGATAACTGAACTACCCCAAAACATGTTTGCATTACTAGAAATCTAAATTCATAACTGCTGTTGCAAATATCCCCCCATTGAAGTTAATGGAACTTACTCTTCTTTTTATACTTTGCAATAAAGAAAACAAACTTATTAAAGCTCACAGAGAGAACACTATCAAGATTATGAAACACATCTAATTTTAGTCCAGAATAAATAGGTTCTCATTATTCAAATATCTAATCATCTTATCTAATTCATCTTCAGTATCAGCTGTCATATTACTGACATTAGCGGCATGGCTTTATATACCACAATAATAAATATCTATAATAGTTACAATTTAAAGTTTCCATTTAAAAAATTGACTTTCAACATTAACTACATTTCCTTCCAAAATGCAAATGAATTGCATGGTGTTGAATGTTAGGGTCATACAATAAACTTGTAAGTTTAAAATATTGATATTTTTTTCAGAAAAATCAGGATCAAAATTTGATTGTCATAAACCTTGATTGTGACTCCCACTCAATTACAAGAACAGACTCAGAGTTTAAAAAAAAAGACAAGTGGATGAGAGAAAAGTGGATGTTTCAAAACAACTTGAGGCACACATTCATGCTAACATTCAATTAATGTTCACATACACATATATATTTTTTTCTTCATAATTACATTCTTCAAATAAATTTAAAGTCAAATTAAGAAATATCAGTCTTTTTTTACATAAATTACTTGTATTATAATTTCTAATTCTAATGATACAGCAAACTTTATAATTTTATAAAATTCATAAATGTCTTCTTACAGTTACTATAATCTAGTTTGTTTTTTAAACATATTAATAGACTGAGTATTTCAAATGCTTTTGACTTCTTAGTGAAGTATTATAACAGTTCCAATTCAAACAAGTTTGATTAAAAATATTGACTGACAACGTGAAGTATGTAATAATGTGAGTTGGTCCCGTCTATACCCCCAGAATCTACCACGCATCAAACATAGGTAGTCATGAATGTTTTAATTTTAGCTTTCGCTGAGCTCTTCGTCAAAGGACTTCTCACGGATTGATTACATCAATTCAAAATCAAACAGTTTTTATGGAAAAAGATTCAAAGAAAATATGTCTTTCTTTATGATTTTTTTCTTGTGGTTTTACATCAGCTGTTCTACATTAGAAGCTTAGAATAGATTTTTGGCTGGAGCTACTTGCATAAAATCATTCTTGCTTACAGGGCTATAAGGATCAACCTTTGATTGGGATAACACAAGCCTTGGAAATATTCAGTTTGTTATATGCTTTGACTTTATGTGAACAAGATGTTTAAAAATGAAGCTATTTTTACCTTCATTCCAGAGATATCTGCATTTATATGGCGAAGAACAGAAGCATTTTCAACTGGCAAATTATTGAGGTTCCAACCGATGTTCATATAATCCTAAGTATAAATGATTATAAATAAATAATATAGGTATATATAGAATTATTATAATAATCTTAATACAAAATAAGTTTTCTGGTGGTAGTTCTTATAATTAGTAAAGATTCTTACTTCGTCATCAGGAAACTGTTCTGCAGTTTCTTTGGTTGGAAAACCACTTCCCATTTCTGCAGCATGGATGTCTGCTCCATACTCTACAGCAACGTCTTCTTCAATTGATTTCACCAATCTCCAAAATTCTCTTTCTACTGTAGAACATGGAACCATCTGAAATAAATCAAAAAATTGTTATTAACGTAGAGGTTTCTATCTACAAGTCTTCAGGGCCACATCACATAACCACTGCTGAGATTCAAAACTTCAATTACTATCACTGAGGCATCTATTCACCATGTACTTATCGCAGGCGCATTGCACCACTCAGCCATCCGGACGCAACTAAGCTGTGTCAATCCAACTGAGGCAGTAGTTGTACTACTAGATTGCTATGCAAAGCAGCATATAATTGGTTTATATCTGTCATTCTAAATAATGTGTTCAAATAAAAGTTCTGCTTTATTGTGATTTTTTTTTTTTTTTATTAATAGTGCCGAAGGAATTTCTACTTTTCACAATAAACCACTATGTACTTACATGGACAGGCATATTAAAGTAATCCAGCTTGAATTGATCAGCCATCTCACCAAATGTGTGAAGAGAGTGCTCCTTTCTTGACTGCTCAAATCCATAAGCTTCTTTTGGTTTTGTCACTTCCTATCATCATAAAAAGAATACAGTTAATAAGCATTCAATATACAAATGAGAGTTGAAACATCATCACAATATGACTAGTAAATATGAATAATGTTCACTTGCCATGCATACCTTAGCGACACATTTTGGACACCTCCAATCGCCTTTAGGTATATCCACAAGAGGAGGAACAAGACAGTATGTGTGAAGGGCATCATCACAACCATCACAGAGTAACATACAATCTTCACCATCACCTCTTCTACAAACTGCACAATAGTACATGTCAGCCTGAAAAAAAAGCAAACAAATATTACAAACATTTTTAAGAATTGGGATGCATCAGGGGTCATGAAAAGCTACAACTTGATTTTTATTCAGTTATATTTGTATGTTTTTTATTTATTCTTTTTTTTTTCGCAGAGGGGGCTCTTGAAAAATAATGATCTACATAAATTCGTATTAGTTTTAGGATGGCATCTGAAGATCATTTTGTAATGGTTTCATTTTATCATACATAATCTGGACCGTAATGAGTGCTAGCTTCCTAATGTAGTTTTACAAAAAGTGTTCAGATATAATAATGGACAATGGTAAACATAATTTGATGATCATTAAATAAAGGTTAATTTCTTACATATGAAACTTGTTTCTTTTCCCTTGTTTTCATTCGACCTTTCTTCTCTTCTTCAGTTTCTTCATCTGAAATAACATTCTCTTATAAAGAGAAATACAACAAAAGTTATAAAGAGAATGCAACAAAAGCTCTTTAATATATAAATGTAACAAAAAAAATAAACTACTGTTAAATGCGTGTAGCAAAAAAAAAAAGTGCGATAATTGTGAAAAAAATTTAAGGAAACTCCCTCAATTAACTCATATATTATATATTGATTTGAGAATATTCAAAAAGAAAGAATGACCTTTTCAAAGCCCCAATCAAAAGATTTAAACTGATGCAGTTGCCTTTGAAATATTTCATCTTTATCATTTTACCAAAAGTATATTTATGACACGCACTGATCCTCACGGTTTCCATGAGTTTTTGGCAGTAGATAAGCAGCACTGAAGGTTGTACTCAAGGCTTAAAATAGCCATTTTGATAAGAGATGTTTGTACAGTATTGTTTATATAATATTGTACACTTTTACAAACATCTCTCTAAGAAGCCACATTCTATTGACTTCTTAACAGGTGAAGAAAAGAAGGATCACTGCTTTTGGCCATTAGAATATCAAGCATATGGAACACATAATTCAATAAAACCAAACTTGATCAGTGTTGATGGAAAAATTAATGAGGGCGATGACAGTAAAACATACAAAAGGTCTATTTCACAAGGTACTTCAATAGCTCAAACACGTATTTGCCAATTTTCAAAGAATTTCCATTGTAATGAAAAAAGTGTTAGAGATTACTAAAAATATGCAAGATTGGGCTCATTAATTGTGTGTGAGTAGTCAAAAATTCATGGTCACCCTCCTATAAGTAACACCATATTAAGATCCTTCCCTCCCAGTTGGAAGCTCAGAAAATCAATGCCCCACACGCTGGAATTTACTGAACCCTACTCACACTAAATTAATCAACCCTTCATAAACAATAGATGTATCTACAAAGAGCTAAGCACAAGGGACAAAATTGAACTATTAAGCCAACACATCATCCATTTATAAATATACATGTGTGACGTCGACAATTCATTTCATGTCATGTCCATGTCAGAAATAGCTTTTTACGATGCAATTTAATTTGTAATCTTACTTATATCATTTTACTGAACTTGGAAGAAGAATGTCAACATTTAAGCTCATAGAATTTGATGTTTTCCACCAGCTATTTATTATACAAAAGGCACCCAATTTTAAAGAACATTGGTGTGACTTACACAATGCAAACTAAGTAAAATATTTTTTTCTCAAGTATATTCATAGGCCAAAATTAAGCAGTATTTGTCAATGAAATAATCACATTCTCAAAAGTCGGCAAAGTGCACCAAAATCTTAGCAATTTTTTTGTCTTATCACTACCCTCTTTGCTATCCACAACAAACCGACCAACTTGAGCACACACACAAAAGCAGGCGTGTCAAGAAAGCAGCTACACCCAGTACGAACCACAATTTCACATTTTACAAACGAAAAGTTAAATAACTATTATAATTGGAATCTCTGAATCATTGTTATGATGCATATCTATTATATATATGAAAAAAAACACAAAAAACTCAATGTAGCAATGGATTAAATCATAATTATTATTCAACTGTTATGAAAAATACCTCTTTTAAAAAAAAAAAATTAAATTCATTATTACACTTTTCTATTAAGGAACAGCAATTAGCAAACCATTACACATAGAGTTTTTATGAAATTCATAACAGAAGCATATGAGTATTATAATTAAATTCTGATGATAACTAAGCACTATAAATTTCTTAAGGAGGCCTCTACCTACCTTTGTTCAAGGCAAGCTTTCTTGCTGTAAAATAAGTATTGGTATGTGGTACATACGGCATATATTGGTAATATTTTCATCAAACATGTACAATTAGGCCTGATTTAATTTAGTACTTACCGCTTATGTCAGCAACAGCTGCTTTTGGTCCTGCACCATAAAATGCTAAGCGCTTCAACTCAGCACTCATTGCTCCTTCCGCTTTTGTATCCTAAATGGGAGGCACAAATAATTATCTAGCATAAATACTAAATTCACACAGGTTTTCATATATCTAAAGAATAAATAAATGGAAATGTGTTTGGCGCAAAAGTTTGACTTGAGCAGTACTTGTATAGGTTAAAGACTGCTGTAATTTCATATCTAGACATCTAAAAACTACAATTTCAAAATCCAAACAAAATTATACCGCATTAGCTATTCTCCTTGAAGATCGTCTTGAATTGTCCTCTTTTTTAACACCAGAATCACCCTCTTTTTTCACAGGAGAATCACCATTGTTCACACCAGTAGCATCTTCTTCCTCTTTCTTTACTTCAACTGGTTTTTCGGTCTCCCCTGATTCCAAATCGATTACTTCATAAGGTTCTTCTTTAACATCAGGCTGGAAATCATGCATAAATGTAAACTATACACTCACAACAGATACATGTATAAATATTATAAATTTAACATAATTTTGATAGCAAAAAAGCATTATTGAATATGCTTGCTGACCTTTTCATAAACCATGTTCATCTTCTACCATACCAAGCGCATTTAAAGTACAACCTGTGTTAACCGGACATGTTCGGAAGATGAATGGACATTTGGATAATCAAGATATCCGAATGGGGGGCAGGGGTGGACGAATGTGAGAAACTACATACATGTGCATGTCCATAATCACCAGTGACAATGGACGATAATAGAAGATATTTATGAAATAAGTTTTTAGAACAACTCATCAAGTACTTTGGTTGAATGCATGGTTTGCGTCGATATATCTCAATAATATACCGTATACGACCATCCAAGCGCCCGAGGCCGTTAAATTGAAATTTTCTCAAACTGGGGGGTGGGCTGTTACACTAGAGTGCAGTTACTACATGATTTTTAAGGACATTTAAGAGAAAGAGGTGGGAGGCTGTTACACAAGGATGGCACTTGGATGGTTGTATACGGTATATACATATCGACATTTATATTTATTTTGTGAAAATGACGTGACATTTGTGACATTAATTTTTCTCAATATTCGCGTGAAGAGGGAAAAAATGTTATGAATTGATATTTACAGAGTTGCCAACCTCAAATTTTGAAATTTCTGAATCTCGAGGCCAAAATTTCTGAATTTGGGTCAAAATTTGTGAATCTTACGTTTATTATGTATTTTTAACTTATATTTAAATAAGACTACTTTATAACACTGTTCTGTGTTTAGAAGGGTGAATGGACAGTAAAAATGCACATAAAAGTGCAATTAACTTGGTTTCAACATATTTGATTAAAAAAAATACAAGGGTATGGACGATGGTCGTCCTACTTTTCGCGTAAAAACGTTCAAAGTAAGGAAAATTCAATGACGATTTCAAACCATTTTATTTTAACTATGTTACATAGTACACAGTTTTGAAAGTAATGAAATGAATCTTGTTGGACATTTGAAAAAAAGAGACTATTTTAAGTCTTTCAAGTACCCACTTTTGCTGTAAATTATACACTGGATTGCAGAAGAATGCGTCACATTTTCAAAGAGAAATTTGGGGATACCCCCCCCCCCCTTCCCCCCAGGCCCCTGCCCTTAAGAGCACTCTCCCCCCGCCCGATAATGTAGTCATGCATGTAGAGTTGGAAGAGCACACGGGATGTGCAAAAGCACTTTACCGTAGAAAGTCAGGCATGTACATCAATAATCATGCATCTTATATCTTGTATGCACCACGAATTTTCACCATATCCATGTGTTCTCTTTTGATTGCTCATGCTCTACAATGACAATGTCGTATCCACCACTATGTTTGATACTAAAATCAAACGATGCACACTCTTTTCTGTTGCAGTGATATCATTGTATTTTCTTGAATACTTATCCCTGTGTTTTTGCATCATTACGTTACTGTAGAATGCACAAATTCATTAATTTTCAATATTTCTTCTCAGTTTTACTTTCATATACCGTTGACAGGTCGTGTTGGTGCGCATTACGACAATAGAAATCTGAATCGTCGAGGCTGTCTACCGCATAAGTGACAGCACGCACAAACTGGGCTTCGCTGATCGAGACTATCGCTGTTACGGTCATTTAAATCGAGTGCATTTTTGTGCGCCGGTAAAAGCCGTGGACGTCGTTTATACGATGCATGGTTCAATCGAGTATATTCGATAATGGCTGCGCTAATATGCGAGCAAAAATATCAATATTCTAAGGGGAAAAGTACCATTTTTAAAATATTGGGTCATTTCCCCTGAATTTCGGAATTTCTCGATTCCGGTCGGAATGATCGTTATCGACTTCATATTTCGGAATGATTCCGAAATTTCGGAATACTTGGCAACTCTGTATTTATGACATTTTAAATTTTCAATAAATCATAAGTATCAATGCCTGCGTAACAAGAGAAAAATAAATGTTTACGACATTTTCAATTTTCCATGTACAGTACAACCTCGTTTAACCGAATATCAATAATCCGAATATTCCCATCAACCGGACGTTCTGCTATAGTCCCATTTTTTTCCGGAAGTATGAACGGGAGATCCAAACACGGACTCGAACTATGAGCTTTATAAGTTTGCGCCAACTTTGACCTCACCGAACATGATACATCTACAAGACACCGCACACGGTTAGCCTTTGTTAAAAACATGCTCTAATCCATTTGGTCAGCGCAAACCACAACAGCTCTGATTGATCAAGACTATCCCGATTCCTTTGTTCTGGTCAATGACAAACAAAATCATCCCAAAATAAAGCTTTATTACTTGCACAAAAGATATGAAATCATGCTCACTTGAATCATTATTATGCATGCAGGAATATTGATGTACGATCACGCGGCATTCATTGCATGCTAACTTTGTGTACATTAACCACAGTAACCATGTCACGCCATTAGTACACAACAAACGGAAGCATGTGTTTTAACTAATATTATCTCAAAATACGGGTGCATGTCTAATGCACAGGCTATAAAATGAGGTTCTATCAAATTATCTTTGTAGGAATATTGTTTTACGATATACCACGTCAACCCAAAGTGATGGATGAGTCATTCTACAAGGTATTTCGTGAATGTCTCCTATTATCGTTCATGGTCACATACATACGATGATACGTGGTTCTTACATTCGCCAACCCCTCCTCCTCACTCATCCGGATATATCGATTTTCCGAATGTTCTTCCAGCTTCCCAACGTGTCCGGTTAAACGAGGTTGTACTGTATGTGGGCATGTGAAATCAGAAAAATTGATGTCATGAAAATGTCAGAGATTATAGAAAGTCAGAAATATCATTTCATGACACTTATTTTCCTTACATTTCGTGAGCTTTGACATTAATGACATGTATTTCAAACTTGAATTTTGGTCATGCCCAAACCCAACTTTCATCTATTATTTTCTTTTCTTAGGAAATTATAATTATATGTAATAGATTGATGAAAAATACGTATCATTTGAATTAAATCTAATTCGTAATGTAAAAAATATTGAAAATGTCACAACATTCATTTTTCTAATTTCATCGATCATGTTGACATGTAATGTCAGACATTATTGAAAATGTCATAAATATCACTCTGTGACATTCATTTATTTCTAATTTCGTGAACTTTGTATTAATTTATTATTCTTGAATTTTCTACAAATATTAAGTTTTCTGATAAAAATATACTTTACAAAGTAATACTATCAAATATGTCATAAGTCTCAAAATTTGCAAAATATGCAACAAATAAATGTCATAAATATCAATATATATATATATATATATATATATATATATATATATCAAAAATGTCGATAAATATCACAAATGTCAACATATATTGACATTTATTATTTATTTCACTCACAACATTTACCAACCTTGGTTTGAAGTTATGAATCGTACACCAATATTCATAAGATGATAATTCAATTGAATATCCTCTATTATCTTTTGTACAAGTCATAAAATTATATTTTGTGATAATTTTGATTAAAACCATGCTTTTGTTCATTACCGATTGTATAACGCGAACAGAACAAAGAGCACTGACGGGTGCATTGCGTTTGTCCACCCTCCTGATTCAAAATCAGCCGATAGTAAAAGCCCATGTCCAGTCTGCACTCACAAAAAATGGGACTATAGCAGTGTCCCATTAATGAAATTATTCGGATAAGGGTTCTACGGATAAAAGAGGTCATACTGTGTATTGCAAGTATGGCTCTATTGTAATGACTGATTGTTTGAGCTTTGCTGATGCAAATTGCAGCAGCTTCAATGAGAGGTATGTAGTAATAACAAAAGATAGTAATTTACCTTAAGAGAACCCATTTCCAGTTTAGCTTTCTTGGCTTCTCTTTTAGAAATTTTTGCTGCCTGAAATTTTTGATCTGCCTCTGCCTCATCGGCTTTCATCTTCTGCAGCATAGTCTTGGTTTGAAAAAACACAAGGTAATACAAAATTTTGATTTTTAAAAATTGCAATAACATATTGTGAGTACTCTCTAACATTTATAAAAAGAAATTAGTTTACCAGACGGTATTTTCAGTCATGGAAAGTTTCCATTTACAACTGTACATAAAACACGCCCTCTGGCAATGGGCCACTTGAATTTTGTTAAAGCGAATTATGGGTTTTACATCCAAATAAAAATGTTTATTCAGCTGTCTATTATATGAAGGTGCTAAATATAAAATGTACAAAATGACATTGAGAACAATAATTTCAGAATTCCAGTAGCTGCTTTTATTATATTCACTGTTTTCGAAGTTTGCACATATATACATGAAGTTTTTTTCTGAGGCTATTGTGTTAGGAATCCTGACCAACAGATAACAAGCCAACAACATTAGTAGAGTAGTGATGCTCACCTCTGCTTCATTTGCATTTATGCCTTGTTGAAATACATCAAAAGGGTAGAGAACCTTTTCATAATGCAGTCGTAATGTAGACCCTACACTTTTCGCAATTTGATATCCAAGCCGTGTAGCAATCTTAGTCCATTTGCGCTCTCTACAGCAGACCTCAAATCCTCCTTCCTCGTGAACTATCTAAATTACATAAAAAATAAAATAGTCAAACCTATCAAAAATACCACTAATTCTCAGTCAAAAAAGAATTGAACTGTAAAAACTAGTGCCAACAAACGTTATCTTTTCCATTGGAAGTGTAAGAAAAATTTGACTTACATTTTTCTCACTTAACACTTATGACACTTCAAAAAAATACCATGCTGACTTGTTTGTTAAAACAGGTCAAGTGAAGTTACGTATTTGAATGAATTTCGACGGACGTACTATACATTTCTAATGATAGACGTACCATTTAACATTGGGGAGATAGGCAACTTTTACGAGCACAGTTAAGTTACGTCTGGCGAAAATCATTCTGTGCCATATTGCTGCTTCACAGGTTATGATGGGCAATCAAAGCATACTTGTACACGCCCTGAGCATAAGCTTTAACCATTTAGCCCTCAAAACGCCCTAAACCGCCTGACGGCCCTCTCCCTCACATCGGCCTAAACCGGCCGGGTGATTTCAAGTGTTTGGGTGTTAAAAAGCTTCGTCATACAAGTCATTCGTTTGGGGTATAACAGCGGTGTCATCGTGATTAAAACTAGATAACTATATGTAAAACCGGATAAGGAATTATCGTCCACAATTTATTTTAATATTACGTTTCTATTTTAAAGAATATAAAGAAGTTTCATTTGACAGCATTAATTTGCACTTAGAATTTCGCCATGTTTGTGCCTATCGCACTGAATGGGAAAAGCTCAATGTTTGATCGCCTTGTAGACATACTTATAATAGTTCTATCTTGATGAGAAATACATATTCGTGTTCCTAACAAATTCACCTCATGATATATAAATCAGTTCCAAAAACATCCGATAAATATTTTTAATTATTTTCTAAATACTGTGATGCATTTACTCCGATGCTATGCAGCAAAATACCCCAGTCCGAACCGAACCGGGCTTATTTTTTGCCACTGAAAAAGTGATGCTTTGTTTCAAAACATTTGTGAAATTGGGAATGGGGTAAGCCAAAATGGTTTCTTTATATTTTGGTGAAGAGATGATTGAAATACGAGCATTTTAATGGAAATTATGGCAGTTTAAAGTTGGCAACGCAGCTCTGGCGAATGGAAAGAATTTATATGCGCTACGCTGCAAATATTTGCGAGGATACAAGAGCTATCGTGTTACAAAACGTGAGGGGTTAAGGGTTAAACCTGAGCATAAGCTTTAAATGGTAATGGTGTAATTAAGAATATCATTAATGTTAATTGTTTCTATTTTTAAAGGTTGAAATTAGTAACGAGTAACTAATATTGGTAATATATTCAACTGTATTGATTTTTAATATGTTAAACTATAACATGGAAAAAATTATAATATACCTTTTGGAGCGTAAAAATATCCAAATATTTCCTCTCCACACTGGGAATTTTCAATGGACTTCCCTAAATCAACATATATTTTCAATTAGCTTAGAAAGCAATATAACCACGCTATGGTTGTGAGTAAATTCTAAAGAAGACAGACAATCCATATAATAGAAATTGTTACCTGTAATTCCCAAAACTTTGCAAGGTTATCTAGAAAATTCAACTTGATCCGAGTTTTAGCTTCTAATTCATTAAGTCTTTGAACTCTTGGTGTAAAGCGAAATGTATCTACGTCAACAGCAAATGGGGGTTGCCATTCCTTCAATAAAAGAAAAATTAATAAGTTTAAGCAATAAAACATTGCTTGCTATCTTTATAAAATGAATTTGACTCCCTCAATGTTTCACTGCAAGGATAATTATCATTGATAAAAAGCATATACAAGTACAAGCACTATATCAAATAAATATACAGAAGGAAAACAATACAAGAAACTAAATAAAAACTGTTCAAAATAGAAACAAAATGGCTGACATGACTAAGGGCATGAAATGTTAAACTATATACATGATTCCATTTTTGTCAAAAATGTTTGAAGTGAAATCAAAGTTCTTACAGTAAAATGCACATGGAATAATAGGTTGTTGTTGATTGATTGTTATTGCAGTGAACATAAGTTGGTGTTCGCTAAACATAATCAGCAAAAGTAATTTTATGATAGCTTAATTGTTTTCCTTGACAGGTCAGCCATGTTTCAACAACACAGTCACAGACGGACTATAGTTAAGATTTCGAATAATGGTTACATATAACCCGCTTGTAGGCATCACCTTGCAATGGGGCATGTTGTAAATTGTAGTAATTTGATACAATGCACCATATTAGTACAGACTTACAGGCGGTGGCTTCACTTTACAAATTCCAGTCCTTTCTGCAATAGGTCTGATTTTGTTGATGTATCCCAAAGCATCTTGAAATTCCTCCCAAGTTGGCTCAAATACAGGGGCTTCAGGCGGGGGTATGAAATCCCCTTCAGCTTCAATCATAGTGTAAGGATATGTGTTATATACCAACAAATGAATGTGTAAAACAAAGCTCTACAGGACACGCAAATTCCAAATTATATCCATATTTTCGACAAAATATCCATGATGTTTGCGGTCACCGAAGTACACACAGACATAACGGACACCTGCTGTGTCTATTTCGCTGCGTAAAATAAAATACACTCAGAAGAATAACAAAAAACAATTTTAATTCATGCTTCATAACAATTTACACTCATAATATGAAAAATGGTATTATTTTTACAAAGATATGTTTAAAATGACGTATTATTGACAAAATATTTCTTATATTAATACGCATAATTAATAAGGGCTTAATGTTCATTAAATATATATAAAAAATAATAAGAACGGATTTATTGACTACTATAACATAAAAAATACACTTATATTTAGAATAATTAATAAATCAAATATTTCATCTTTGTTCTCCTATATGCCGCCAGTAGTTTTTAAAAGAAGCTGACCAAATTTAATCGGGTCCAATCATAATCTCCGGCTTCATTCACTCCTACAGGCGGAAAATTTAAATGGCTACCCAAACATGAAATGTTTTAAAACATAAGAGATTAATTCCTCAGTTGTGCTCTCAGCTGTCGCTCGATTTTTTGAAAACCAAGTCATATAGATAAGGTAAACAATTAATTTACAATGCAATGCTTCAAATCTCTATTTGTATGACAACAAGCCTCTTAATAATACAATATTATTGATCATATTTTCCTGTTAGAAATCAGTCAAATTCCAAAACATGTTTCGGCAGGTGCCTGGTGAACTCTGTTTTGATTTGACAGGAAGCTTTATTCAATGTCTCAGAGATTTTAATAGCTGGCGGTAGATCTACTATTATAGACCAGTGCACAACCTTCCCGTGTGTATCAGCAATCCCGTATGTTTTTATTTTTTAAAAGGATAGCATCCAAACAAATACCAAATAATATTACTTTTAGTAGATCTAGCAGTACTTGCTACTAGTTCTACCATTAAAACATGTTTTTCCCGGTGTCAAAGTATAAAGATTTTTTAGTAAGATCTGATGTAAAGAAACATGATGCAAAGCATGTTCAAATTGCAATGTAGCCTAACCAAATGCATTCGTCATTAAGACAGGTAGGTAGTCTATATATCGAAATGTTAAGCCAGTATTGTCGGGTTAAATGTAGCCATGTTCATCAGACTGCCTAGAGCATCAATCGCACGCCATGCACACGATCCGTGCGTTGACGTTTAACGTGAGCTCCCCCATTATAGAGGTCACTAAATTTCACATCAGACGTAAAATTCACGGTTTATGTGAATGGCCGGTTTTAGCGATTGGTGATCTATCGCATGCCACCACAGGGTCTGGTTGATCGAGACAAATTGCAATGCAATGTTCACTGCATTTTCGGAACTATGGCCTTTTAAGAAAATGTATCCTTTGTCAGGAATCACACAATTCGGCTGTGCACACAATTTGTCTCAGACTCCCGGGGGTCAGACTCCTAACACAATCACTGTTTCGAGTGTTTTAACGTCATTATAGAGTTCCTTGTCATTGAAATAACACAGTCTTTTATTAAATTTGGTTTATTTAATATTTGTACACACGCTACTGACGCTTACTACTAACGCTAACCTCTAGAACCCGTATGTTCGACCTTGAGTCCAAATATAGTACTTGAACATGAATATATTATCAATATCCTAGTC
Organism: Streblospio benedicti; assembly: GCA_019095985.1. Lineage (NCBI taxonomy): Eukaryota > Metazoa > Annelida > Polychaeta > Spionida > Spionidae > Streblospio > Streblospio benedicti. The sequence goes on along the minus strand of CM032663.1, from coordinate 42,984,740 downwards.
ATGTACAACAAATACACAGTTACCAGGCAGGGCCACAAATAGGAGAAAAATCACACTTGTCCATAGGACGGGTATCCTGCTAAATATACCCGTCCTAACTAAACTTTACACGTCCACATCAACAAACTCGATGTAAATTTAATTGAAACTGATGTCTGGGGTGATTGAGAATACTCGTCCATAGGACAAGTAACTAAAAATATTTACACATCCTGACAACACAGATACCCGTTTCGGACGATAGGACGGGTACTTATCCGTGGCCCTGCCAGGGTAGTTCCTTTACAGCCACCCGCTGACTTTCGGTGCAAGGCATTCAAGTACTAAAAGAGTGACTGTGCTAGGAGTCTGACCAGAATTGCGTGCACAGCCGAATTGTGCAATTCCCGGTCTAGATCATGTGATTTTAAATGGATTATATTACTTTCATTAATAGCTGTGTTATGATGGCAACTGCATGGAAGCTCCATTAAGAACTAGAATAGCATTGAACTTTGAAATGATGTAGTAAAAAATTTTCCATTAAATTTTTAACTCGCCTTGGCCGAAGGCCATGTGAGCTTTTGGCATCACGTGGCGTCTGTCCGTCGTCCATCAAAAATCGTGTCTGTGTCATTTTGGGGTTTTGCTCTATAAATCCACCTCATGATAGCAAGATACTGTAACTGATCTGAAATGATGTGGTTTGTATATGTCTCAATTCTTTATTGCTTGACATACAAGTTGTATGTTATTCATACTATTATTCGCTTGGTGGTCTTTCAATAGCCTCTTGACCTTTGGGTCTTAAGTTTTAGCTATGACCTGGTTTCATGTCTTTGTTTATAAAGTTCTTGCTATTCTGCAGACAAGATGCCATCCAATGAATACAAGTTTACTCTTGATTGACTGTTGAAATTTTTTTTTCCAGGCTACAGTAGAAATATGGATTTCTCTGAATCAGGACGTACTACTCCGACTGGCAATTCGGCCTTTTTCAAACATACAACCCCAACAAAATCAAGAAATATTACTTTTGATACTAACGTTCAATCAAAGAGACAAGATTGTGGGGATAGTGACGATCAAGATACACCTGATAGTCCGACCATGCCGAGTATAAATGAAAGATTAGGTAAAACAAATTTTAGATTAATTAACCATGAAATACACAGGGTATCAGGTTCCTTATTTTTCTTATTTTCTTTTTGTATTTTACATGTATTCTATTTATTTTATTATTTATCATTATGCTATTTTTGAGATACAATGAATGAACAAAATTATTATATTTAAATACCGGTATTGTTATTATTCAACTGATAAATATTTATCTTATGCTTAGTGGTCGAATGAGTATGTTTTGATAGAAACAATATTATGTGTTTTGTGCATACAGGTACTAGTACGTGTATTGTATTACTAATATGGTTTAGTATTTATTCACATGTTTTAAATTATAGGTAAGATAATTGGAGGATAGAAAATGTTGTTTTATATTGAACTGATAACTTACCAATTATACGACTGATTTTTTTTATAGCTTATTTAAGACCATCAAGGGAACTGCTAGAATATTATAGAAAGAAAATTGCAGAATTTGATAACGAACATGATGAAATGGTACAGAGAGTTGAACTGTATAAACTAACATACGAAGAGCAGGTACAGCATTTTTTGAATTATGTTTGAATTAGCCTTTACCATGTCTTGTTTGTTTGAATTTGCATATTACATTTGTGAATTTCAGCATAAAATCCAGTGGGAGATTAGACAAAGAGAAGATGAAATTGCTGAGCTTCAAAAAGCTCTTAGTGATATGCAAGTATATTTGTTTCAAGAAAGAGATCATTGTCTTCGATTATATGCTGAAAATGATAGATTGAAGGTAAAAATATCTTGTGCAGCTACTTCCATTAACATTGGGATGATGATGTGCCTGGTTTAAGTTGTCGATAGATATTGGACCCCACTTTATTTTGGTTTAATTTTTAGTATCCTACTCAGATGATCTTTTCATGTTCGAAAATTTTCCAGCCTTTTCTCACACATAACACTAGCTGAAGATCCTAACCCTCTTGGCGTTTTTTTTTTTTTTTTTTTTCTCATAGAATTTTGTTCATAATATATGAGAATATGATTGGTAAGCAATTACTAACATGTTGTTTAATAAAATTGTAACAAACAGATAGAACCAGTATAGTAAGTATATCCAGTTAGGACATGATAAACAACTGGTGAATTCAAATGGTTGTACTGAAGAGACATTTGTATAAGTTGTGATGCAGTTAATATTTTTCATGTAGTCTTTTATCAATTGAATGTTAAGTATTATGTCGCATTCACTCTGAAATGAAGGGGAGGGGGGGGGGGCGGATTCAATGCATAAACTGTGAGAGGGAGGGGGGGGGGGGGTAAATATTGAGTGCACAACTTCGGAGGTGGTGGGGGTAAAATTTCAGTCTAAGCTAATGACACAAATCCAACCGCCCCCTTCCCCTCATAAATTATGATAGCTCCCTTATAAACACATACATTTATTTTACTTTTTTTTAATATAAACATACATGTGTTGTGTATCCTCATTTAAAATTTTATGCTTAGTGGCAGAATGAGTATGTTTCGATAGAAACAATATGATGTGTTGTGCATAGTACTATTGTATGACTGATGTGGTTTAGTATTTATTCAGATGATTTAAATTATAGATAAGAGAATTGGAGGACAGAAAAAAAATTCACACTTTATTGCAACTAAGTGGTGTGACAGAAAGTGAGGTTTCGTATTTTATGAAAGAGCCTCCAGCAAAAGCAATTATTGAACAGAAATTACCAAAGAAATTGCAGAATGAATTGGCAAATCAAAATGGTAAAGATATATCTTTGAGTTCACTTTTATATTTATTTTTATACACATTTATAGATCAATCCTTTATGTAAAATAAGATGTATTGAAATCCATTTTAATTCATCTTGGTTTATTTTTATTTTTCTAAGAATATTCCTAATTATTCCAAAACTGTTCTAAATTAAGTATCAATATATTATAGCCCATATATGACCTACAAATACCAGACCATCTCAGCTTTGGAGTAATATTGGGTTTATGTAATATAAACATAACTATTATTCTGGAAGTTGGTTTACAAAATCTTATTTATTTAGTCATTGTTCTTGATGACAAGGTCGGGGGTCAGAAATGCCTGACATTTTGATGACATAAATTTTTAATGATCCCTTATTGCTGGTTGATATTTGTGTGTTCTGTGTATCAATACTTCCTCTGCCTCCTGTCTATCAAGAGGACAATCATATGATCTTAAAACATCTACGTATTTTAGATTTAAAAGCTCCATTTTTCATAGGTTTATCAAAACGAGTTTCTAAGAGTAAAAAGCTTCAAACTGCAGAGGAAGAAAAATATAGAAAAGACAATCAGGTTTTGACATTACAAGTAGAAGCATTGCAGGTATGTTATATATAATCAAGCCTCTTAAAATCACTAACATTTGAGTACATTAACTTTAAATTAATTCATTTTTTATATTTGTTGATATGAATAATAGACTCAGCTGAAGGAACAAACTAAACTCGCAAAAGAAAAACTTGATGCAATGATGGAGGACAGAAGAGTGAGAATTGAAGAAATGGAAACTCGAAGACAAAGGGATGCTGATAAAATTCAACTTCTAACTGAAAAGTAAGTATTATTTGTCAATGGAATCAATCAAATCCTTTGGAATGTTTTCATTTTCCAAAGTGTGCGTTGGACAGATGACGTTTTGTCTCATATGTAGGCACCATGTGTCACAATCATTTGGGTCAATGGTCATGTTCTACACTAGCAGGTCTTTCTTTACTGTTGCCACTCAAGTTTTAATGGGTCGCTTCCTTGTGCTCTGCAGAGCAAGGTTACTGCATTGGTTTATCCATCCGTATAGCTTCTCTCCGTGCCAAACCATTTCAAACAGTATGGAGACAGAATTCAAGACTGAACAAGTGGAGCGTTTTCAGCAGGAACTAATTTTTTCACAGGATATTGGATTTTGCTTAAAATTGCATGACCACCTTAAAATTAAGTGTTGATCAGTCTGTACAAACCTTCAGGTACCAAGTAAATCTAGACACGGGCCAACATTCACTGGCATGCAATGTGAATTTAAAATAATTTGAATAATTCTGATATCAGTGTGTTGATTTAACAGTGACCAATTTTAATGTGTGATGTGCATTGTGTTCACATATATATAATTTTTGTTTTGGAAATACATTAATATTTGTTGTGATTAAAAATGAACATATTTTTTTAATTATTGACTTTTTATCTTCAGACTACACAAAACTCAGGATTTACTTTATGACAGCACAAAGGATTTTCTTGAGCTGCGATTTGACCATCGTAATCATGAACGTGCTTGGATGAATGAGAAAGGTATAAATGCCCTTCATGTGTTGAATGTAATTTAAGTTAAGGAAAAATACAATTTTGGAATTTATATTCTATCACCCCACTGACTTTTTCTTAATTTCTTTTTCAAAGATCACTATTTGAGAGAGTTGGATGCATGCAAAGAACAATTAAACCTGAATAAAGATGATGTCATCAATGTATCAATTGATGCTATGGCTAATGCACGGAAGGATGAAGATATTAAGGTAAATGCATTCACCAACCACTGTATTTCATCACTAAAGAACCAACTATCGGGATTATGATGAGGATGAATTAATAACAGTTAATTTGTTTTATATACCAACTCATAATGTTAAGCATGCTTTTTGATATATATTACAATTTTGATTTGAGTACCAGTTTTCATATTTTGTTTTGTTCTTTCCCACCACAGTCTTTGTCTTATCAATTGCAACAAGCTCAAAAGATGGGTGACATGTACAGAGAGCAGGTCATTCAGCTTGAAGATGAATTAGCTAAAATCAGGGAACAAGGAGATATTGGCAAACATTTGTTTAAGGTAGCATTATTCAGGAAGATATTTCTATTCTGTGTTACCGATGTGAATTGATATGGAAATTCATGAATGAATTGATTGCATATTGTTTGTTGTCCTTCAGGAAAGGTCTGAAAAAATGGGAAAGAGGCTTGAGCTAATGAACCAGAGATATGCCGAGCTTGAAAAGAGACGAAATTTAGAAGTGGAAGGCTTTAAAGTTGACATTAAAAATTTGAGAGGCCGGCTTAAAGATCTTGAGAAACAATTGTATAAGGTGGTTACTGTTTATTTAAGAGAATCAACATTATATATATTTTTTCACAATTGAATATCAAATGTGGATTAAATTAACAGACACTTTTGCCATGTGTGCATTCTGTTTATTAACCTTCCTAAAAGGGCAAACTTAAAAGGCTTATGGTAAATTATTTTATGGAGTCCTTAGTTTTAACAATTCTCATCCATTTCCAATATTGTTACTTTTAGGATTTATAATCATGATTGTTTACATTCTAGTTTTATCTAGTGATATTTTGATTACAGGTGACAATTGGCATGCAAGAAGACTTGAATGAAAAGCGGCCAGATGACATTGATATGCAGATATTGCGCAATGTGCGACGCACAGCTGGCCGCTCTAAAGAACTTGTGGATGAACTGAAAACACTGAAGGCAAAGGTGTACGGCATGGAAAATGATCTAAGACACTTATAGAAAGTTATAGCTGGCCACTTAGCATCTAGATAATCGGGATTAGATACATTGATGTACTGGTGTGGATATCATAAGTTGTCTTGAAGTTTTTGCAAGTTCTTGGCAGATTAGTAGTCAATGTGACTCAGGATGGTATTATGAAAATAAAAGGACTGCATCATACCAGAATATGCTGTATATTTGTATGGATGATAGTGTATGCTCTAGGTTTTAGTTTTATTATTTATAATTATGATTATCAAATAGCTGGTCAGGTAGGATCCCATTCATGTAATTCATTTGTCTACTCTCTTGATAACTGGATTAATTACACCCAACATCAAAAAGTAGGATATCCTTCTCAAAAGTTTGTGTTTGTTAAAATTGGTTATTTAATGGATTGCATATTACAATGTTCAGTGCCATTAAATGGAGTAGAAAAATGAAAATGTAAGAATGGTAAGGAACTTCATTTTTATGGTTGCCAGAAATATATTTTTTCTTTAAGTGAAAAAATTGTGCATTTTCAAATTATCAACACCAATATTATGTACTTCAATGTGTGGGAGAAAATGTGAAATCTGTGATATGTATAAATATATTTTATGCCTCTAAATGCATCTTTTTTTCACAGATGAAATTCAATTTTTTGAATTATAATACTTAGGCTTTATTTTTGGCGTTTTATTGAGCCAATATTTGCTACAAAGTATGAAGTAACAAATGCAGCATTGATAAACATATAGTACATTGAAACATTTCATACAACATATCATACAACACCTTGCATTTATTTTGGATGTCCTTTGCTATTGAAATAACCATTTTTTCGGAACTTTACTATATAAACAGTCATACAATCACTCCTTCATCCTACATATATGCACACATTCCATTCAAATTCTTCCTTATTTAGGAGACAGGAAAGTTGTAGGTTAATCCTAAAGATTTTCTTAAATTTTCTGTAAAAAATATATAGCCATAAATTGATAATGAAGAATTATCTGACCAATTTTTTCAAATAATCATTCGTGAAGGGGTAAGCTCAGTCGATTTAACTTTTTCCATTTATACCATAAGTGTAAGCTACGAATACATACAAGAGAAAGATAACCATATGAACCACGCTCTAAATTTTTGTTTTCATAAATTATAAATATTAATATTTTTAATGGGATGGTCAATTTTATGAAACTAATTCTTTTTTACATAAGGCATCTTGTAGAAAAATGCATACAAATATAAATTATATAATTTCTGTTTTGAGATGATAAGTATACATTTAAAGATTGCCTGCCAATATTTGTACTTTGCTAATTGAGTAACATTGATTTAGCAAATTCCTTGAAAACTATTGACAAGTATCTACAACAGGAAGCTAAAAATTGAAAATATTCCCCTAAAACTTTCTTATCTCCTTAATTCCAGGAAATAAGTATTTTGATTGAGCACAGTACTTCATAAACTTGCACACATCCCATGAAATAAAATGCAATGTTAGGATAATTAATACGATACAAAATATACATTTGGGATAACAAACAATATACAGTAATTAAGTTAAGATTAGACACAATTACTCTACGAAAATGTAGAGTTTAAATTATGTACATATTCTGAACCAAATATTAAATTATTAGTTCAATAAAGTTGCTAATAATAAATAGAAGCTACACTGATATACAAGCATTTTTCATATAATATTAATAAGAAGATTGAACAGATTCAGCTACAATTGTTATTTACAGTCAATCTGCAAAATGATTTTCAATGCTATGCAAAACAAAAACTAAAAAAACAATGTAACCTCAAATAACTTTGAAAATTATCCAAATATAAAGAAAAGAATGGTGATTACACAGCTTCCTAAAATGTTTTGTTAATGATATGCTTGATTGCACTATATATAAATAAGCCGAACATAACCAAAAATGGTTAAAAATAAGCATAATTATATAACAAATTGCTGACATTATTATGCATACATATTAATATACTCGGAAAAAAATGTCACAAATAGCAAAACAAATAAAAAAAAAAGAAAGTGGGGATTGACTAGAATTTTGTATTGCTTTCACAGATTTGTTACTGGAAGCAATTATTAGATTATTTTACAAAATTTCAACAAAATTCCAAGTCTGATCTTAGATTGTTAGAAATTCTAACTGGTGATTGATACTGCAGTTTTTTTAAATCTCAAATCTAATTTCAATTACATGCTACTTGATCCTATAAACAAGATAAACATTTGATGGTTATAAAGAAATTATTTATACTAGAAAAATAGGTATGCTATCCATCTACAGTCCAGTCATGTGAAAATACCCTGACATTACGAATGAACTAATTGCAGTATACTAAATAAAATTACATCTTGGTGGTACATGATCATCTCAACTAAAACCATACTTAATTGCACTATTCAAGTTCATATCACACTTCAGATGAATCATTAAGGAGTGAAGACTTTGAATTTTTGGATTTTTTCAAAAATAATCCATATTTTGTAGGTCCATTAGATCTATTATGGTCCTTTGATGTCTGTTCCGACACATAATTTGAAGTTGATGGGACGGCAGTGTCGTCACGAACAGAACATGCTGAGCTTGTGGATGCCTAGATAACAAAAAATATGTACTGTAAATAATTCATCAATATAAAATCTTTACAAACAAGTGAACATATTATATGGTCTTGTGCATTCAATTTTTTTGTTAACAGTTATTGTACTATGAAGTTCATGTTTATTGTATCCATATTTTTATCTAAAGCATATTTGTAAATATAATATATAAATTTGTAAATGATGGAAATTATTTTCTTGACAAATAAGTATTTTGTAAAAATAATCAAAATACATTAACAACACTACAGAGTCATATCGCAAATGTCAGAAAAAATGTTTTAAAAGTCACATTTACCAGTAAAGACGGGATTGCCACATGAATTAGAAAACAACTACACTGATTTGTCTGACTTTTCTCTAGTTATCAAAATCAAATTCAAATAACTTGTCATGAGATATTTCAAGCGATGTCTCAATTTATTTGGCAAGTGTAAGTGGGGTCAGGAAACATCATTTAAAACATTCGATGCTTTGAGCAACAATGTGAGGCATACGAATATCATTTAGTTTACAAAATCTATATTCACTAACATTTCACAGACATTTGGAATTTTTTTCTGACTTTTTTCAAAGTTTCTTACATTTTTAATGACCTTTAAAAATCACTTTTCTTGAACTCGCTTTTCCTTGACTTTTTTTTATTCATGTGGCAAAGCCTTACTAGTAAATAAAAGCATATAAAATGGAAGTAATGAACAATTGTAAACTCCCAAAATAGTAGGAAAACTTAATGCATTCAAAAGATGGAAAATAAATACTATGGTAATAAATGTGATAAGTACCCTGTTCATACATACCATGCCGCTATCCAACGATCCTCCACTTCCACGTCTTGCAACTTCACTCAAGTCGCATAAGGAATTGCTTAAGGTATTTTTCTTCATACCCTCACATTCTGGTGCCGACAGCCGGTTTGCACCATGATCGCTAGCTTTCAATAAGTCTATGTCAACCACACCAGAATCTTTGCTATGTCGATTGAAGTTGGGTGCATGATGACCATGCATACATGTCTGAGCCATGCGCTGCTTATGAAGTTCCTCATCAATTCTTAATGCCTCCATTTCATTCATCTAATGAAAAAATAAAAAATAATACCGTAAGTGGTGCAAGTGTTGATGAAGTGAATAAAACACAATACCCTAACGTAAATGGATGTTAATCAACTTCCACCTTCAATATTAGAAAGGAATGAAATGTGAAGGATTTGTAGAAGTAGTGAAACTTTAATGGGGGCACACATACCTCTAATATTGCTTCTTTCAAATCTTCAACAAACTTGGTTCGATCATGCTCATTTCTTGCATTAAAAGTAATAAGAACTTTGCCGTCTATGTTTGTTGTTAGTCGTATTCCATACTGATAATCTGTCAAAATAACAACGGAATTTTGTTTGTAAATCTTCAAATAAAAATCATACTTGGCTTTTAGGTCATATAGGCTGGTCAAGCAACTTTCCATCATTTACACCACACTCATCCATTACCTTCTGGTCACAAGTCTCTATACACTTGGTCACAGAAGCACACTTTGGTACAGTATTTTACCTTGGACTTCTTTTCCAGAAATAATATTTCAGTATTCTTTCTATTTATATAAAACATAAAATCAAATCAAACAATGAAAAATCGATACTTACGCGGTGTTTCAAATAAATAAACGAGCATGCCACACAAAGAGTAAGACTGTCTGAAGCTATATTGGACATGATTCTTCTTCTTACTGAATATCTTTGTTATCTATAATCATAAAACAATATATTATTAAGTAAATATAAGAACCACATTGACATTTTGAATAATTATAAATAGTATTCAAATCGATAGCACTTTCTTATCTAAAATAAGAAACAATAATTTAAGTAAAACCCACCAATAACAGATCATTGAACAGGAAGACTTCTCTTTGATGAAGGCCTATTTTTTCTTTCCGGTTTGGGTCATGAACTTCATACAAACGACAAAAACATACGAGCCGCCGATGAGGTAGGGCGAGGTTCTGAATCAACATTCAAACATTAAGATAATTTCAAAATAGAAAAGTTTTATCTTTGAATTCTAGAAATGTCACAAAACAAAAACAATAACAAGAAGTCCAAGATAGTCCTCTTTTGCTCATTTGTCATTTAAGTGTTAATGCAAAACAATCTTCGCAGAACGATCAATTTTAATCTTAGAGCCATTACTCAAGAAAGGAACCATGAGGGTAAGTTTGGTAAATATCAACCCCCACCCCCACCCCTTCAAAAAAAAATCATGGAGCCTAGGGCAGGGTCAGTTGTCACACCTAAGGCATGATTAAAAAAAGAGAGAGAAAGATATATGTATGTACTAAAACAAATAGTTCTTACCATGCTAGTTGGCTTCTTCCCAACAATCATCTGTTCTACTTTCATCACTTGCGCAACATGATCATTACCATGTTTAAACTCACAGTCTTTAATGCGCCCGTAGATACCATCCAATAAGACAGGGTCAATATCTTGTCCAGCATCCAAACCTGAATATTAACATAAAAATGTCTCCGTATAAAATTTAAAAAAAAAATGAATACATGTATACCCATAAAATAAAACCATAACACAAGTGCATCAATTGACAATGCAATATACACATCTTCTCTAATATATATCAATGATGAAAAGCATCTTAGAATATCTTCACTTACCCCTAAGATTTTTTATGAAGTCTGTCAGTTTCATTTTGCGCTCTGCTTTTACACTTTGGTTGTGCAGATCAGTATTGAGCATGATTATGGCAAATGACAAGAGGAAAACTGTATCTGGCGACTGGAATAATCTCACTGATTCAGGGTTGTCTATGCAGAACCGATGAGCAAAGGCCTCCATCAGTCGCTCAATTTTCTGAGCTTCACCCTAAAAGACAAAATTCATATACCATAAAAAACTGCTAGTGACTAACCTAATTCAATGTAATAAGCTATAATAATGTTCATTCAAAATACTCATAACATATAACATTAGTGTCCTTATTTTGTAAAACAACATTTTTTATTTTCAAGACCAAGAAGGCGATACCATTTTCTTTAAAATTCAGATACACGTACAATACAATATGGGGGAGCTTAAAAAATTACAAATGGGCATACCAGGAATTAGAAAATATGGTATACTTACAGGCATTCTAAAGTAGGCTTGAAATTTTCGAAGAGCTACATCAATATCAAGTCCTGTCAAGTCGATGTCTTCAGAGAAATAGCTAAAATAAATGGAAAGATATTAAATAAATTGCCAACAAAAAACAAAACACTTTATCTCTAGAAATAAAAGGATATATCATATGAGCAGACGCAACTCAAGCCCAATTTCTTTTACTTTTGAGAATTGTTGGATGATTTTTTGTAAAAGCATTATTCCTCGGTTACATGTTATTCGACAGACTTTGTTTGGCTCTATTTTATAGACCAATAGAAAATTAGAGATATTGATTAAGGAGTAATAACAAATTGGGAGATGCCTCTTCCTATTGTTGACAAGTTTTGTCAGAATTTCACCTCTTCACTGTGACTTCACAAATATGGAATGAACAAGTCTGAGTTTCAGGACGAAAGCTCTCCCAAGATTGGCTCTCAAAACTTTGTAGTTGTGTGTAAATGTTTTAAAATTTATTATATTCTCAAATATAATTGAATGTAAAAAAACAATGAACATATTTATTTATGGTGTACAATCTACATTTTCAATATGACTTAACTAGCTTCTATTTATAAAGCCAAATCGTTAACATGTTTCAAAATGCTGAAAATACATTGAACCGACAACCAATGTGCGGAAAATTCATCTGGGTTTTAATTCATGAAAATTGACCTCAGATTATTAGGCACAGTCTATAGACTCCACCTGAACCAACACTTATAAATGATGTCATGATTCTCATTCAACTCTTCTCCACTTCAGTTAAAATAAACATCATATTAGAGACAATTTGCAAGGCACCATCTAAGACGCCTCTACAACTATACCATTCAATGGTTCAATTCATCTGGCCAATGGTCAGTAGAGAAAATTAGAATTGCTTATAAAATTTCAAAGGATAGGGAAGTAACCCTTGACCTTCCTGAAATGGTGAGTCAGGTCATGTTGTCATGATTGAAACTTTATCATCAAGAATCTGATATCTGCTGGTGACTTATGACAGAATGTCAAGGATCATCTTTATGATGGAGATCGGCTGGTCTTATTGATTTATGCTTAAGAAATCCATATGTCATTACGATGAAGGTTTGCACACTTTAAGAAGGGAACCATGACAAAGGCATCAATGGATCATTTATCTATATTGATTATATGTCTTGTGTTTCTTCAATGACAAACTATCGACCTCCATGCCATCTTCCCAAGAATATGATGCATCAAAGTTTATTCAAGATGTTCTACAAAGGTTACGCAATGGCCCAATAAGATAAGACAATCGACTAGCTACTAAATACAAACAGTTATATCAGTAATATGGCAAATTCTATTTGGATAACCTATGGATCAAAGATACAGTGTACCATCACGCACGCCAGTTTTGTATTGTACTGAACAGCTGCGTTCTTTCTTCAAATAATGAAAGAGGAAGTGATCAATTTATTGGCAGTGCTCAAGTTATTGCCACCATCCACATATACGTTTATGACGTTTTACCTTATAATGGGACATAGTGGACATGTACATGTTTCCATCTCATAGAATGAATAAATATTAAGAATCAATTTTTTTGGTGAAATACATATTCAAAACCATGGTATTTCTTTCAAGTAAACACAAGGTTATTTTAACTTTTTATATAATCATATAAAACAAAACAAAAACACACGTTGACAAATATAATATTCACAACCTTTGACTGAATATTGTGTTGAGAGAAAAGAATATTCAATTGCATACTGTAACTATTCTTTATTGGGGCACTCATCTTTGTTCATCTGGGTGTAATAGGAAAACGTTAATACATTGCCGAAGTATGTATACAATTACAGGCTTCTCTGATATTCAACGCCTTCTGACATGGTTTTATGCCCTGAAGAATCTTTTTTGCTTTCAATTGCTTTCATGTTGGGCCTAAATTGTAGCACAATAAAATTGCAATAATGTAATCTGATAAGACATCTGGAAACCGTCGAATGTATGTGTAGTGTGTACAGGAAAAAGGATTGAAATAAATTGTATAAATAAATCTGTTTTCTCTTTCAATTAAGTAGATAAACTTCTCATACAATAGAGTTAGTAATAAGTCACTCTACCACTCACAATTCAATACACACACTGACGTTGCGGCTTCCATCACGGAGCCTTTGACCAAAGTGACAAATCTGGTGTAGTGACGGCACATTGGCGCGAATTTGATATCCGCCAGGTGGAGTTCCTGGCAGAAAGCAGATGGAGGAGGTTCGGGGGGATGCTCTTGCCCTGATTGAGGTTGTGCTTAGGATGGTGTTGGTGGATCTTCACAACTTCTAGGATCTTCCGGCGGAAGGTTTGGTCTTCTATGCCTATGACTTTGGCAGTGTCACCGTGGAATCTGTGTCCTGAGTTAGCCGTGTGGATTTGAATGGCAGACTGAGTGCTATGGTCCATATGCTCCTTGAGTCTTGTCTCCAGATTCCTGCCAGTCTCTCCGATGTATGACTCTTCGCAGGAGGGGCATTTGATATTGTATATCACGCCGCACAGTTTCTTAGGCTCATTTTTATCCTTGGGCCTGACAAGGAGGTTCCTTAGAGTATTGAAGGGCTTATGGAAAGAGGGCACACCAGGTCTCTTCATTGTCCTCTGAATAGCTTCAGAAGTGCCTTTCATGTAGGGAATTCTAACTGAGAACTTCTTCCCACTGTCACCTGTGTCTGGGGGTTCTTCCTTCTTCTTGGTCGGTACCTTGAAAGACCAGGGTTTGTAGCCATTCACTCTCAGAACTTTCTACACATGGTTCACTTCTTGTTGGCGACCTTCCTCCTCCGTAACAAGATGCTCTGCTCTTCTCAGGAGGGTTCGAACAATTGACCGTTTACGTTCAAGATGATGGTTGGAATCCCAATTAAGGTACTGGTCCGTGTGGGTGGGTTTTCTGAACACACAAACTCTCAATGAACCATCCTCTTTCCTCTCAATATGAGTGTGTGTTGAATTGTGAGTGGTAGAGTGACTTATTACTAACCCTATGGATATTCCTACCACTAATAATAGTCTGCATAAAGATTTCTCATACAATGTTATTATCTCGACACAATAGTTACTGTTTGAGTTTGTAAAATTCACATGGGTGACAACATTTGTGTGAATGATATAAATAGTTATGTGGTGTGTTTTGTCATCATCAGTAATTAATGTCATCATGACTTACTTTAAGACTTCCATGTTAAATGGCTTTTGCAGATTGCCGAGGTATTCGCCAATCATTTGCTTGCTCAGCCCCTTCCTGGCAATGAGGAACCGGGCAACTGCCGCAGGACTCTGGTCAAGGAATCGACGCTCCATCAAGAACTTTATACCTTTTTCAGGTTTTCTGAAAATAACCACATAGAAACATAAATAAGAGACTCACAGACAACCAGATTTAATCTAGCTGAACTTATTTAAACATTCTTACACTTAATGTGATTAGATGAACATTAAAACAAAAACATCATCTTGTTTTTCAATGAATTACCAATACATTAATATGCATATTTATATTCATCAGTGAAGAAATAGGCTATAGAAATAATAAATCAACTTACTTGTTGAACAAGTTAAGGCCTATTCGGTAAGCCCTCTTCCGCTGGCGATCTGTCATTTTAGGTGCAAAGTTTGGATGTATTGAAGGATGAGGAGGTGTATGAGTCAACTGATGCTGAACATTGTCCACAGATACACCTGCAGACCTGCTATATGAATGTCCCTCATGACTCGACATACTTGCTGTGTCAGAGCCATTATGTGGAGACTCCTGTGAGTATCTATCACTGATTGAAGAGCCTCCCAGAGACCGAGCATCCATTCCATCAGATTGAATACTTCCCTGTTCAGAATTTTCTGATATGTTACTCATACGTTTGACATCCTCACTAGATCCACTAGCCTTTGGTCCAAGTGCTGCGCTCTTCCTTTTCCATATTGGCGATGCCTCCACCGTATGATGACCACCTGGATGAAGATGTTGCTGTCCAGATGATGCACCTGCAGACATGGTAGGTGTATTATTTGGTGGTACAGCACCAGTAACACTCGCTTTCTTAGGCCGTAGCCTCACTTCAGTATCACAGTAAATACGTGTAAGAGTATCCTGCCCATCCTGCTGTGTAGGAGTTCTGTCAAAGTCTGTGTATTGACCATTACATTGTCCTCGCGTAAGAGTATCCATGTCAGATTCATCCTCTGTGTCCGCAAAACAGATATGTACCTCACTCCCCCCACTCTGTGAACTACCACCAAGGTGGTTCCTCACTAATGTGCTCCCATCACTATCGTAATCCACCTGTTCATATGCCATGCCGGGAACATTATTCTCCCGGCGGTTAGACATTTCTAGTAAATCCTCTACACTATCCATGTGCTCCTGACGTGAATAAGAAGGTGACATGATCTCAGCCACAGTTTGCGGCTCCTTATTGCCATCTTGGCTACTATCACTATGGAAACTGTCATTAAGAATATCCGTTTCCCGTGTTTCGAGCAAGTTCTCAAAATTAACACTTGGAAGATCAACGTGTGGCTCAACTGGTGTATCTTGTGGCGAGTCACTTGCCGAACTGTCGTTCAATTCTGGATGTGAAAGGCGGTTATTATTCGCCTCACTACCAGGTGGAGAACCAGCTTTTTTGGCACCTTTCTTAATCATCTTCACATCAAGCACACGCACATTACCTCCTCCGCCAGTGGCTCCAGTTAGCACGTTTTGCACGATATTGTGAGCCATAGTGCGCTCGTCAATAGTGCTCAAATCCAAACCCATAGTCCTCTGCAGAGGTTTGGACCGGAAGCCTTGTAACCCGCTGCCTGTGGCATCTTTGGCTGAAGTGCCGAGCGCCGCATTGTGACTGTGTGACTTGGTCATAGAGCTGCGGCTGTAGTAGGAGGATGAGGAGTGGTGGTGCGTGTGGTGCTGGGAGAGCGACCCCGACGTCTGCGCTGCCGCGTCCGCGCCGCTCTGATGCTGCTGGTGGATCGTCTGGTGCGAGTGTGAGGCGGTGAACGTTTGCTCGGCCGCGCTGTGTCTGCAGTAATAACAATTACGTGAATGAGAGTCTGATATTTTGTTTTATCTTACAGACGTCATCGGCATAAACAGTGCTATTGGTTTTGTATCAAATAAGATTCATATGCAGGTATTAGAAGTTATGAGCATATTAGGTTGAATATGATGCTTGTTATCAGAACATAAGCCACTCTATCAAGGAATCATCTACGATTTATGAGATATACTTATTAATTCTATGAAGATTTAAAGTCAGATTAGCGTATTGAAAATTATTTAGAAATTATCATGTGTAATAAACATACATTTTACCTTTAAGATAATTATATGCAAATTATTAAAATTTTGAGAATGAATATATCTTAAACAGCACAAAAAAATACTATACCTATGGTGAGCACCCATGAGCCCCATTTCTTTCTCCACATTGACCACCATGTCTGACCAGATAGTCTTGCTTCGACCAAACTCCAGTCTGCGTGACAGGCGTTTTTCACCACACTCTGTGCGTAGTTTGGCAAAGTTTTTGTTCATGCAATAATGCCTGGAAATATATATTAAAAAAAGGCTAGAGATAATTAAGATTTATGTTTTGCTACATAGTTTCATTTGGAATAAAAATAACACATTGTGTTGTTTGGGTTGTAAGTGTAAAATGTTGCATCTTCTGATAAATTCACATAAAGAAATTAAGTAATTATTGTAAGAATTGCGGAAGATAACCAGTTTCAAGATTAACAATACTTACCGATAACCTTGTTGAATAACTTTTGCAGCATGGTTAGCTCTGATGTGGCCACCATACTTGCGCTCTAGCATTTCCACCTGCTTGTCGTGCAAGTCTTGTGACAGTTCGTACGCATTGGCCCATGCTCGTGATCGTTTCAGTTTGTCTTCCTCCTCAGCAGCTCTTTTGTATGATCTGTTCACTGTACGGTGGGAACTGGAGGAGATTCTTTGATTTGAAGATGAGCGTGGTGGACTCTTAGTCTGCAGGTAAATATATTTGTGTACATGTACATGTACTAAACATTTTCACTATTCAGAATTCTGTTTTTCATAAAACTAAAATCTATAAGATGGAAAAAACACGACAATATTCATTCAGATCCCACATTTGCAAATATGGTATAACGGCCGATAACTACCATGACTTGAAGGTTCAGAGTAAAATGCATAATCTTATCATCAGTTAGTAATATTCTCACCTTGATTTCCGATGTTGAGGGTGTAGAGCCTGCTGTTCCTTGACCAGCCGCGCGCACCGGGGGCACAGACACCCCACCACTGCTACCCTCACTGAAACACAACACAAACACAGTTATACAATAGTGCAAATTTGTTAAAATTCTTGAATAGTATTTTCATATTATTCGCCAGTAAACTGTTCAACAAAGACACTGAAAAATGAAATGAAAAATTGTTTCATAATCAGACAATCTTATTTCAAAATTGAGGGCTGAAATTTACAGAAGCTTATGTTTATGCGTACCGGACATTTAATAAAACAGATTGATCATTACATGCCACGTCCAAAAATATTATTTCAACTTTATTCAAGTGTTGAGAAGTATTGAGAAGTCTGTAAATGACAAACAAATCTGTGTCAATTCATATTTTACCTAGTTTTACCTAGTTTTAAGTTGATATTGTCTATCACTTATTCACTTATGTGTTAAAGATAACACATTTTTGTCCAATCTGTTATGTTTCCCATGAACTGGTTTTACCAACAGTGCTTCACAAATGTTAAGACTGGAGGATACTAGTAAATTTACCTTTAGAAATAATATAAAATTAAAATCTCTGGAAGAGACCAATTACAAGAAAAATGGTTTCTACAGTGATTTTCAAATTTGAGTTTTCATCTACACACAATTTTATAAAAGTAAGAAGAAAAAAGCAATTCATAAAACTTTGTTTATAATGGATGGCAAGTAAACATATGTAGGCAAAACATTTACAAGGTCCACAAACTGGATTAAACAATGCTGGATGACTAAGTCATGTAGACCATGAACAAAATCTGATGATCACAACAATAGACCTCAAAGGTCAACAATGAACATGAAGTCAAAAACAAATCACACAATATCACTCGATCAATTGGATTACGATTTTGTATACATAACTTGCCAAATCTTGATGACGCATTTGCAAAATGAGTTTATGCACACGATAGAAGTAAAGTAAGATGTGTATCTATCATAGAAACCAATCAAACAAAACAAACCTGAAATTTATTACATTCCAGATATTCCAAGATCACTTTAAAAAACATAATATTGTCCAATATTTATTCACCATTTGAACACCAATTTCAAATAAAAGAGAATATAATATCTATTGATCTTCGTTAGAGTTCTTCCTAGTTTGGAAAAATATCACCATGCAACCTGCAGCATAAGTGTTCATTATCAAATCGTTATTATCACTGAGAACAGGTGGACGTTACATCGACTTTTTGAAGTACCATCTCGTCATTATATATCCTAGATATTCAACACTGCACTAATTCTTTCTGTCAACAAGTATTCAAGCACGATTGCACTGAAAAGATGGTTCAACAAAGTCCAACATTGTGTAATCCTGAACAGTCACAGATCTGTAATGGCTAGTGAACAATTTTCCACGCATACACTTCATCTAATTTTTATAATGTTAAAAGCGCATGCACAAAACATTACTAATATGCTCGTCTTAAAACAAACAAGTCATTAATAGATTTATCACTACCTTTTCTGTCAAACAGTGGTCCAAATGGACCTATATTTTAAACTGTTCATCATTAGGTTAATGACTTTTCACCCTGAGGGTGTTTTGCGTTTAAACTTAAAGACATTAATGAAATAGAAACATGCACACAATACTGATAATTGACAATTGAATGATTTTCATATCAGTTAGCAACATATGACATGGACTTCACTCAGAATAACCAAAACATGTGAATGTTCACTTCAACGTTTTATAATGTTTTTTCTTTAATGTTTAGAATAATACCTTTCCCAAAAGTAAAATTCATCAAACTCAACAGTATAACTATACTTGATCTGACAAATATTGTCTTCGTACCTGCGGATTACATTTGGCTTAAAATCAAAATGAAACTTGCACATACATACCTACTAGACCTTCTTACAGTATCCAAATCATTAATATTATTATTAATTAAACATGCATGCATTTTAATGAAAATTTCAACGTGTTTAAATAACATCCAGGACATCACATGAATTCCTAGCCATGTCTAAATGTGAATGTATTGAATTCTTAGAACTTCCTCTATGTTATTACTCCTACAGCTCAATGCTTTTCAGATTTATACCTAATAACCTGAACAACCTTTTATCCAGTGCATTTCACTTAAGACCAAGACAATGTGGTAGTTTTTCATGTAGAAAGAAGCATGTAAGAATGGTGATTTGGTGAATCATCAATAGGATTCAACTTTATTACTCCACAGGGTATTCCCCATGCAAAGTGTTAACAAATAACTGAAATGTCCATATACAGTCACTAATTACAGATTGCTTTTATAAAAATGGATTTTCTTAGAGACTTGTTTACAATCCTCATGTCTCATTCATGTTCAAAATTATACCTCTTCGAAGAGACATGCGGAATGTATGGGCAAAATTGAATCCAATATGATAATGATTGAACCACATGATATATCAATCAACCGCATTTCTATTGGTCAGTGAATGTCATACCAGCGTGAATGTAGTTTTGTTTGTCTAACACCTCCCCATTGTAGTGAAATGCGATTTCGATATGATTCCTTTGCATCACCAATTGGCATCACGGGAATCAATTTATTGGTTAACTATTACTAAATTGGTATGAATCAATTTGCCCAAGCTAATCAAAATATTTGTGTGGTTGATAACAAAAATCACGCCACTTGAAACATGCAAAATTGCAGCAGAGCAAATGAAAACTGGGCAAGAATATGGGGTCTAGATTTTACCCGTATGACATCATCAAATCTGAATTCAATTGAATGAACAACCTATTGTAAGTTTTCATTATATAGGACATCATGAAGTGACTTTTTTACATGAAAAAAAAATTTTTCAATTTCATGACGTACGATTAGCCACAGAATAATTATCATATTATCAATTATTCTCAAAATATGTTTTATTTCAATGAGCAATAGTTTTATCGTAAAAACCACTTACTTATCATTTTATATTTTACTTATCAAGCTTAATTGGTATTTACATAAGTTGATTGTAGAGCGTAAAAAATAAAGCACATAATTTTTACAGTTTATAGTATTATAGGTGATAAAATTCAATGACTTTTCAAGACAGATTTTAAATTTTTCCAAGAATTTTTATTCAATACCTTGTTTCATTTAAATGGGTCTATGTAAAGATTAAAGGGGATAATAACATGTATATAAGATTTCTTCTATTCTTTCTCTCACATCTAATGGCCGGGACACAGATTTCTTAACAGAGTGAGGGGTTTGGATGCGTGGGTTGGGTCTTGTGCTAAATGGGCAAAAGTTTTGAAGAACATAAAAGTTGCATGGTTATGTGCATCAAAAATAAGCCATTCCCATTATAAGTGAGAACAAATATACAAATACGATCAATACAAGTTGAAATGACAAAAATAAAATTCTCCTGCATAATTCAACCCCAGATAGGCTCAACCTTGCTCAAATTTATCCTGTATAATCAACTATTCTTATCTTCTAACATGACGTACAAACAAGTGAAATGGTGAAAGTAATTAAGATTTGACACACTTACTTAGCATTTGAACTAAAATATCCAAATGGCCATGTTATTGCTGGGACAATCAAGTCGGAAACAACTTTCTGACAATCCAGGCGGCATCGGCGCTCAGGTTCTTCTGCAGGGGTATCTAACATTTTTTCCTTTGCATGCATGCCATAACATCAATTTTCACAGGATAATTACGTTTTTCATATGGCAAGAAATCATTTAACAGTTTATATTTATAAATTCATAGGTATCCAATTTGTGCTCTAATTATTTCACTACAGATCAGTAAATAGATAGTTGTAATGAACTATTTATAATATAATTTTCATAAAAAGCATTTCTCCATATAGATAGTTTTCACTCTGAAAACTACAGCTAAATTCACGAATCCAATCACAAATCTACATATGGTGTACAATTTCAATGTAGATTTGTAAGTCAAATCATAAATGTCAACAGTCTTATTTCCATATATGCACTTTACTCCTAATTTTATTTCAACAATATATGTAAATAATGCATAGTCAAATAGTTATATATCCTTACTGCATGAATTTCTTATAAAATACTGTATTGCAATTTAAAACATCATAAGTTTTAAATTACTTATTTGTATCCCTAGCTTTCAAATACGTCATGGACTCCAGGTACTATCAAAATCACAGCCTTCATCTTTTACCACAAAGTACAATTTAAATCATTGAAATCTATTCTTTGAATGCCATCAGATGGTAGTGAATAAAGAACCATTAATATCACTATTCGCCAAAATCAGTACTCCAGAACTTTTGTGAACTCTCTATCAACCATCTCCGAAACAGGTTTATATAATTTATATGACATGTTGCTAAATGCAAAATTACTAATTTCAAACACAGTGTGGAGCAATTACGGTATCCAATGAAATCTCATGAACACATTCTTAGATTGCATAAATATCGACTTGGGCAGAACGTAGCTATAGTAGAAGGTACAACAATATTATTGTTCACTTCATTAGGTTTATAAATAACACTGACCGAATCTCCGCTAAGCAACCACAGGATCCACATGTAGGTGACAATGTTAATCATTACCTTTAATTCTTAGATGTACAATTTATAAGCAACAAACGCCATTACTCCAAAATGTTTACATTAACTATTAATATTGCCAACTTCCACCTCACATGGATTTTTCACTATGTATCTGTTCACGCTATTACACCACAGTGGGACAGTGAGACTGGTTATGCAAATGTCCTTTGCGGAAAATTGATCCATGAGAAACTTCTGCTTCTGCTGGTGCAAACAATAGTCCAACAAGGTGTTTCAATATGTTCAGTAAACTTTCATTGACAAAATAATAGAATTTTCAAAAAGTCATCCCTTTCAATGTCCTCAAATAAAGCTATAAGAAAGGGTATAAGGCTAACATGGACGGCAAACACGCTAATCATGTTTTCAAACGTTAACACAAGAGTCCACAAAAGATAGCTTTTACAAACATGCTCTAAGGACTGTTTAACTCTGTATTCTTTCAATTGACCTGTTTGTCCAGTTTGTATTTTGAAATGAAGAGCTCTGTTAACAAAATCCTGATTTATAGCATATGTCCTTCTCTTCATGTTATCTTAAAAAGAATGAGTCAAATGTTTATTCAAGTAACTTTTGAAACCCAAAGAAAAATTCGTATACATTTTTTAGTCAATGAAAAGACTAACATGACTACCCTTTTTAAAATAGAACACACATCAGTTGCATTTAGATTCAAATGATTAAAGACATTGAATTCTTTTTATGTCAGATTTAAATGATAAACAATATACGAATATAATTCAATAAACAAAATAACACACATCAATGTTCTGACACCTGATATGGATATTTGTACTTTCTCGATTATTTAGATGCCGTAATATTAAAGATCAAGTATGACAAAACTTGGAAGAAGTCACAAAACTTGGAAGAATCACAATGAACCTATTCAAACCAGAATACAATTTCTGTAATTTGCAAACTAGTCTTTTCAAATATTCTCACTTTCATAATCAAACGAGCAATCTGTAGAACACACATTGATTGGATCTCCTTCAAAGTTGCTTTCCTTAGCTACCTAATCAATCAGGTTTTTTGTTTATATTCTATCATATGTCTGGGCAGAATCAGAAATGCTTCATCCAGCTTGGCAAAGACAGATCATTAGTGGAGAAAAGAATAGCAGAAGAGGACACCTGATCTGCACATTAATATTTGCATAATGTACATATTTCTTTCACACATATTGCACAGGTATTGCATAGCCATACATGATTGAAAGAACTATTGTTTGTAACAAGCTCAGTGCTGGCGATATCTCGTTAAATATTTTGCTTGATGTTTAAATATAATGAAAGATATTAAATATCTATCATGTCTGCCAACAATTATGCTGAACGCCATTGTATGAGACATGTAAAAAGTTTTAAATGACATTTAAATATTTCTAGGCCAAATGTTAAGATTTTGAATGACCCATTATCACAGAGGTAAAGCCGTTGTGGGTAACTCAGACTAACTTGTGACTTCGTCCACACACGGATGGACATAGCTGTCGATTCAAATGTTTACCTGTTGATTATTCAAATTTCTGATACTAAAATTCATGGGTTATTAGGTATATGTCAAGACTAGCTGTGTACAATTAGATTGCTTATATAGAAAACATGTCAAACTCTGCAATGAGTTCACTAATCAAGCTTTAAAATTGTCATCATGTAACCCACAACTCACAAGGTTGTTAGAGTAACTCGACCAACAGAAGTCAGGAGTTACGGGCAACATGCCGACAATTTTTTTTTGATTTCTGAGCTCATTGATGAGTTTGACATGATTCACTATGTGCAACCTAAATATACACAGCTATTGTTGACACATACCTATTAAACGATGAATTTTAGTACTTGTACCAGAAATTTAAAACATCAACAGAAAACATTTGAATTGGCAGACAATGCATCCATCTAAATGATCTTTATTGGGGCAACTCCCGAATAAGTAGCTTTATACGCGTGATAACGATTTGTGTTATGTTTTGGGATATGGCTCCAGCGATAGGCAATGGCGCAGATCATTCCGATAGTCAATTTGCTTATGATACAGTGTGTTTAAGACCTTACAGAGAATGTTATTTATCAGAGCTATTATGCACAAACATTGCTCCATAGATCAGCTTGACCTCAAAATGATATTGTAGTTGACCTCTTATGCAAATCACTATGTTGCTAGGCAACAGAAATAATTCATTTTGATTTGTATTCTTGGTGACAACCCAATTGTACAAGTGCCATATAATGTAAATACATAAGGGTCTCATAGAAGTTATTCTTTTAGACCCTGAATACATGTAGCTTTTCTTAAAAACAGATGGCTGTCAAAATTAGAGGCCGGACAGTTGCTCAATTAACCAGGATCGGGTAGGTTTTGTCTGAGATTCGGTTACAAATGATCGGTCAATTAATCAAAATATTGTATAATGCAAAAGAGCCTGGTTGAATGAGGCTACAATAAAATGAGCATAACGCAAACATATATTCATTTTAGATTGGGAAGTGTTGTAATTGATATATTCACATTGACGTCAGATGTCAAATGGCTTACAACAGACGCCGGACCCCAGGTCTTTACCACAGACATCAGGCATTACCGTATCTTTGGGCTGGTCCACACGAGGGAATTCAATACTATTTTTGGTTTAGTCAAATAAAGATTCATTAGAGACTACAGTATGTAGCGTGTGTTTTTAAAACCATTTCGATAATGGCATGGGCATATGGGAAGGGTTAATAACGAGTAATGTACGCGGGACACACATCACATTCTGTACTGTATAAAACATCTGTATGTCTAGCGTAAGGTACCTACAGTAATTGCCATATCAATTGCCTGAGGTCAGTTCGGTTTTAGTCTGCAAAAATCGAAACCAAATGGAACAGTGCCCATCAGAACTCTACTGTGTCTAGTCAAAACCCAAGTTATTGGAAGTGCTCAAATGTAGGCAAAATAAAAAAACATTTATTAACATTCACAAATATTTATTTACTCTCCGAGTTTGTCCACTACGTTCAGTTATAACGTAAACGTACATGGTATCTTAGAGACAGATGTACAATTATGCTAATAAATTCTATTTCTTTAAAAAAAAAATATTTCTCTGTATATTTTAGTATCAGAATAAACAACTCATCATTTCTGACCTATACATACGTCATATACATATTAAGATAATGTATTTTGTGAGTAAAACCGGATTAATAAATAAAATTTGGCACCATGTGCTCTTGTTATCATTTTGTTATCTTTGACGGAAACCAGATATGTGACGTAAGAAACGGGGTATTTCCCAATCAGACCGACAGAAATGCACTGAAATATGGGGCAATTTAGACAGCTATAACTTTAAAACGACTTGATCATACATCTTGAAATGTTTGAGATGCATTACCTAACCTCTTATCTACATCATAACCGCTTTATGCAGATCAACTATTCATAATGCAAATATACCAACGCATTTACTTTTGTACCTTTTTTGTGCGTCTGTACCTTTTTTTTGTGCGTGCACTCACCCACTTATCATATCTGGGTCGAGCGTCAGGCGTAACCTGGTCATTAAAAGACGTAACCTGGTCATTAAAAGACGTAACCTGGTCAATAAATGCTTTATCGCAAAAGTGTTTGTCCCTACCCACGTCAACATCGTTTTTCTGCTAAAGGCTAGCCAATGATTATAACACGTAACTGCGTGGGAGATCAATATTGCAATACAGTATGTCAGTCAGTGAGTACTCTGCAGGTAAACACGGCTCTTTGGGGGACGAAAGTATGAAAATATGCATAAAAGATGGTGTTTGATATATAATATGGGTGTGTAGATTTTGTCCCGGTTATCAGGACCGACTATGATGAATCAATGGTCGGACATGAGTCAAAATTAGACTATATCGATCAGCACCAACGGTCCGACTGATTTGGCTTACTGCATGACAGTAAGTTACTAAGTATCCATATTTACCTGCAACCATTAGTCCCACTGCTTCCTCCGTGTCTTCGTCAGAGGAAAAACGTGTACTCTCGCCACTGTCAACACTATTTTCTGAATCACTCATATTGGCAGCAAAAAAACACAAGTAAATCTTGATAAAAAATATGCTATGTTTACACGCTATTCGAAATCCACCTTCCCGTTCGTGACGTCACAATGCGGGTTTCCCAAATTGACCTATTTCAGGCCGAAAAACTATAAATTTGCTTTTATGGCCACTTGGGTTTTGTTCACAGGCTCTGTGGATCAGTAAGCTGAATTAAGGACTGTAAATGAGAATGGCTCACTTCTTTCTGCAACTTTTACTATTTTAATTTCTATCATTCAACCACTGAGCCTATTTCCTTTAAGATCTGCACAAATAAGGTATGTTGGAGGTACCCAAGAATTCAATAGAAAACATGTACATTGTAATTGGATAACATAACTTTGAGTTTTTGAGTGAGTTTTTAATTTACATGTAATATATGAGGTGTGGTGCTACTATTGTATATATATATTTTTTATTATATTGTTTTAAATGGACTCTAATGCATGTATTGATTATATATGTATTCTATGTCTGAAATAAATAAATAAATAAATAAATGCAATTACACATCTGAAAGAAGCTAAGGACATTACCTAGTGACTAGTGTTACCATATATGTAATATCCCCAAGCTTAATGACATTATAATCACATTGTGTTAGCACCTTTGCAGGTGCAAAATGCCTGCTGCGAGAGGAGTAGGTGAGATGCTCATGAAAGCCCGGCTGGCCAACGTATCTTTGCAGTTCAGAATCTTACATTCATCATACACTTTCCTACACAAAATCACTTAACAATATCCTACCTTTTTAAATACACTAAGATGTATGCTATTAAACTTCATTGACTAAAATTATCGACTAAGTATGGGGTTGACATTATTGGAATAGAGAATCTGTATGCTGCACCAAATTAAATAACTAGTTCACGGTCACCAGCTAAATAAATAGATTACCATTAAAATATATGAACGTTTTCGGTCCATATCGGTGAGATAATGTTAAGCATAAAATAATTACACATCCTGGTTTTCCATGCTCCAGTTACTCGGATCCTTCATGCAATTTTGACATGGCTCAGATGGACAATGACTTTGTTATTGCACAGCAGGTGCTTAATCACAATTTGTCAAATATGATTTCTCTATTCAGCTTCCTTCATAATTCATGATATTCGTTTGATAAAACCAGACTTCTTTTCATAATTAAAACAATTCAGACAACTGTGACAGCAAAAATGTCATATGCAGACATTTAGCTCACCGAAACAACAAAATTCATCAGCAAGCAAGCAACTTTAATGTGTTTAACTATTGATACTTAATCAGATTTTGTTTCAATTCATTCTGTCATTGCCTGTCACAATTACCTAAGTGAGTCATATTTCCCATATTGCCTGGAGCAGGCATGCACACTATAAATAGCAGATCCCTATCTCTGAATGACTCTGTGGATGCAGCTTTATTATAGTGAGTGTCACATGATTTTAACTGCATGAATACATCATGTAAATGAGCATGGCTGCAGCATAACCTGT
Source organism: Streblospio benedicti (assembly GCA_019095985.1). NCBI lineage: Eukaryota > Metazoa > Annelida > Polychaeta > Spionida > Spionidae > Streblospio > Streblospio benedicti. Next base: position 42,956,942 of record CM032663.1, on the reverse strand, counting down.
GTGATATTGTTCAATGCTATAAAACTAATGTGTTGCGATTGCAAATGAGTACAAAGTGTTAAAAGGCTGTGCACAAGATAGGATAGCATCACCTTTTTCAAGTGTAATTTTTAGGTGACTTACAAGATTTGCAAAAATAGAATTACATTTTTACCGCTTCTTACTTCAGCTCAAGATATCAAATTATTTTATACTGGTGTTTCAACTTCAGTTTTAAATACATGTACTAACATAAAAAGGCAAACTTATCATATTACCAAACTAACTCCATCCAAAACTGATACATGTACTTCAAAATAAAATTTGTATATAAAATATAGTTTTATGAAATCTTTTAGATGAGTTAGTTATAGTCTTGCCCTATAAACAGAGTAGGAGTGCAAATTGACAACAATTGTGATATGAGCACGGCAATAAAGTGCTATCATCAGCATAAAATCACAGAAAAATAACCTGATAAGAGTGATTAGATGACCCTGTGAAGAGGTTAAGCATCTTGAGTTGTCAAAGCGCACATTCTGACCATGTTAATGGAGATGAACTGCAATCTTATGCACGTCTGTTAATTGCATGTACAGAAGGCTGAGAAAACAAGCCTGACATTTGCTGCACAGATGGACCAAGGAGATCTACTTCCAGAGAGTTCAGTGATGGTGTGTTTAACTGTGTAAACTGTTTTGTTGTTGAATTGTTGTTTAGACACTGTTAACACTGTGTTCAGTAAACGTAAATATTTGAAGAAATAACGAACAATACAAGCCCTTAAATATTCTCTTGATAATATTCAGTTTAATAATTAGTTATAAAAAATAGCATTCAAATGTTATATACCAATGGTTGACTAGTTCATGAATTAATCATGTAACATAAGTATCTTACGAAAAGTGCTGCTAGGAACCTCTTGCATGAAACATTATCTGATCTGCCTGGCTGCCAAAGATAATTTCTCATGAAAAACCTTGTAATTAACTGGATCGTTTAGTGCCCTATTTTACACATGACATGGACCATATTAATTTAGATAAGTAGAAATAAGATAATTAGATCTATTGTTATCTTTTATTTCATTTGTGTAAAGTATTCATTGCAATTTTTACCATAGTGTTTTAGTTCAATACAGACTTTAAATTATAACTATTGCTTTGAACATTTTGTCACATCTACATTCATCATTTTTAGTAATCACATCTTGCTTCCTTCGGTAGTTTACAACATTCGCAGCATCAAACTAAAAGACCTTGTCATAAACGTTCTCTAGTTGCATATTGATGTACCGAACACGAAGATGTCTGCCGTGAAATTGAGCCATCGCTGAATAATGGCCATTGTTTAGTGCTTCTTACTCAAGTTATCTTTTTCGGTAGCTTGTTTATGTTATTATTGCATTCAACATGAATCCTAACAATATGTACTCAAGAGTCACTGAATGATTTATCAATATTGAAGTACCTGAATAAATATAACAACGGTAATCAAAAACCGAAATCAATGCATAATTGAATACAATAACATTGATTAATGCAAAAAGGACAGTAAAATGTTTACACAGGAGTTTGACATTTGATAGTCTTAAGATAATTATTCTATTTTATTTTTTTCTAAAAGGAGATGTTAATTCAAAAACAATACCATCAGATATGAGTTAAAAAAAAGTACCTAAAAGCCCTCATTTGGATAGTCAGGATCTCTGCATAGACAGAGAAAAATCACACATTACACCGGAATTCCGCTGATTCATGTCTTTGTCAATATTGGGAAAGCATGCCATTGGCATGAGTGCAATCACGCACATGCAGCATTAATAATTGTAATAACTATTCGTTCTTTAGGGAATATCAAGTAGAGCTGTGCACTACACAGAGCTTATGCCACAAACGGTGTCCTAAGAGAATGGAGGTTCCTAAGCATTGCTACTGTTATCCATCATTATATTCTCGATGGATTTAGAAGATTAATGGCACTACGTTTACGTTTTTGTCAAGAGAGATTTCTGCAGAGATAGGGATTGCTGCAATATGCTAGAAATTGGATGCTGCTAATGGCGTAGGTGCCAAGCATAGAGAGTTACATGTCAGGACAATAATTGGAATTGCCGTCACCACGTTGCACAATATTTGCCATGGCAACAATATCAATATTTTTACAGTTGATGATTTAGATAATTGAACTATTCTACTGCGAAATATACATGGTCATAAAAAATTGCTAGCTATGCTTCAGGTTTAATATTTTGCTGGTGTAATGATATTTCTATGATATTTCTATGGTAATTCAAACTATATAATGTCTACTTAACAAAAAGTAAACTACTGATTATCAATTCTATTAACTACTGTATGATATTTTTTACTACTGATCCACCATTGAACTCACTAAACCATTTAGTCAACTTCATCAGAAGCTAAATAAACCTCATCCTTTATTCTCTTCGTAGGGATGTTTTGTAATTTGGTAACGCATGCTTCATACAACAAACAAGCGCCGTAAATATAGGTCTTGTTACATTTAACATTAAGGGCTCAACATGTGCATCCACAGCAACTATCGAACCCAATGTACAATGTGTAAATCTAGTATAATATATGAACACAATAAAACATGGTTAGTGTACAACAAATAATTTTTACTTCCTACTCAACGCTAATAAAAGCGATCTTCCATACCTACATGCAGACTGACATTGCTTTATTTGCTTTATCAGTGTAAATGTCAAAAGTTGTTTCAAACAAAAATAATGTTATGTAATCCGCCATATTTAAACAGTATATCATATAAAAATACAGTACATTTAACAGCATGACAAAAAATTCAACACCTTTGCATATCCAAATCTATAAAATGATTCAATACATTTCATCATATTCTTACTGATTATGAAAAGAAGCCTTTATTTATAAACTGTTTGGTATTTCACAAGTAATTTGTTGTGCAGATAGTTCAGGCATTTCTGAAATTCATTCTGCATATATTTTAGCAGAGGCCTTTCAAAATACTCACAACAACATATGATGCACAGGTGTTATGTATAAATTGTTTTCATAAACAACATTGGAAAGTCAAACCAGTTCTAAGTTGAATGATCAATATACTCACATGGCAAGAAAAATGAGTACTTGAAATATCAAAAAGCATAGGACATTTACGTTGAAATCAACTTCGACTCAACAATCTGTCAGAGAGCATTACTTGCCTCAAGAGGTATTTCTTCACTGGGATCCTCCAAAAACACTCTTCTACTTTCACTGATAAGTACATATAGAGCATAATGGAAACATTACTTGTCAAACATAAAAGAAAAAATAATTAAATCTTCAAAAGAAGTATTTGTAACATAGACATTTAAACACAAAAAGAAACAACCCAAACTATACATATATATTATTTATGTATGACCTATGATAAGAATTAGACACTCTCCCTGCCAGCCTAGACACAAGATAGGCCTCACCATGTGCTGAAGTAGCCAGCTAGAATATCCTCTTAGAGTGAATCAATAAATATTGTGTTTCCCTAGTACTTCTAACACTGCTGGACACCACGTTAGTGGTCATTAATAGTAGAATAATCATGGGTAAATCTTAACTTGCACTAATAATTTAATGAAGGAACTGTATGTGATTATTAACTATTTTGACAGCTCTTTCCTATTAAATGCATAAAAATTGATCTCAAAACATAATTTATTCCTGGATATATCATTTACACATATAATTACTCAGTTCTATTATTGAAGAATTGGCACATAAAGAAGACTCATCCATATATTAGAAATAAACTTGCAAACATCTTTATCAAAGAAGCATAGATTTGTGCACCACCCACATGATGCAGGTCAAAATACAGGCCAATGATATTAACTATAGTCTATAACAAAACAGCTGATTACTTTTTTTCTGGAATCACTATGCAGGAAGGTAAATCGATGTGATATCGATGTAAGAGCATATTTTTCTTTTATCCCACCCTGTTAAAAATGGCTGATCAAAGTGACCATACTGTGGGGTAACACCCATCTGTTAGCAGCCCTCCACGACTGCTGTTTCATCACCTCATTCCCTATCAGTGTGCAGCATAAACAGCTCAGCCATTGGCATGCATTGCACGCACACCACATTCTAACAATGAGCAGGGCATTTGTTCCATAATATCTGGCACTCAGTTTCCAAAGCAAACAAGACAATTGTTGTATGATAATATACACAACCATGCTAAATAGGCTCATTATGAAGTCTACCTATTGGAAAACAATTTATTTTCATGTTATTGCTTGTTATATATACAATGTAGTTGCAAGCTTTTTAATTGATTGTTGTGATGATAAAATCAACTAATTGTACCAAGAACAGAACAATGTAAACTTGTCTATATTGAACAAAGATCAATCAACAATTTTTTAAATCAATTGTAGAAATGCTTGTACTGAAAGAGTAGAATATTTGCTAACATCTTTTGTAACGATTTTATTTAGCTTTTCCCAGTACTCCAATAATTGGCACAGATGGTCTTCAAAAGTCAATGAGATAATTTAGTGAATCCTCCAATTCCATCAAAACACAATCAAGACTTGACTTCAAAGGTCTGCATCGCAACAAAAAAAAATAGATTTGCCATCAATTATTTTCTAAAATGTACTGATTGATGTTTAAAAATGAAAATCGCCTCTGAGGAGTTTATAAGAGATCTATAAAAATGGTATAATTACATTTTATTAGTTTAGAGATATTTAAAATGTGTTCCTCTACTCTATTCTATAATCTAAAATATTCAAGCACAATACAATTTTAAAAAATCAATTTCCATACATTCAACTATTAGTTGCATCAATAGATCTCATTGATATTTCAATTTCATTTCCTTTTTGTGTTATACGTGAAACAAAATACAGTAGAGAATATTTGCACAAAGCAGAAAATTCATTAAAAAATTTATTTGGCCATTTTATGGATTTAGCATTCAAAATTTCTATATAAAAAAAAATAACGGTTTTAATGACAAGGTATGTAACTATTCATGTTTCTGATCAGTATAAACGCTTATCAATAACATCTGAAGGTTACATGTGGTTTGCAGTAATGAGAGCCTTGACCGCATAAATACTTCCACTGGCTCTTCATTGACCAGTCTAGTTTACTACGCTTACTTCCTATTTTTTCCTATAATATAATGGATTTGAGAAACTACAGTTTTATACAAATAAAATCTTGTCAAAAACTTGAAAAGGTTCAAAGACCTGCTTGAGTGATCCACTTATATATAAAAAGTTACATGAATGAAATCCTTTGAGCAGCTTTAGTGTTATAAATATATTGCCATTTATGCATTACCATACAGTGTAACTGTTACAAGATTACATTACATTTTGATAGCGACGTTTCCTGTGTAAGATGATACATTAAAATACAAAACTAACTAAGGTGTCTTACCTAATCATATCTGCAATATTCTGATTATCCTATGTTGTAATCATCCGTAACTCATGGCTTTTATTACTGAGAAGGCCAAGAAAACACCTACATCCTAATCATAAATGGCTCCCTGATGTTATAGCAGCAATAAAGCTAATAATCATATATCATATCCACATGTTCAAAATCCCATACCACTTTTCCATTTAAACTTAGATGACTTTGTTGATGTCTCCATGTATCTATTAAAAATCTAAATCAAGAATCTACACATATCCTAAGATATTAGGACAGACTGGTTAATGCAGAAGCCAAATTCAAAGGATTAGTGATGCAGAAATTTTTTCATAATATTCAACATCCATATATTCATAAGTTGTGAAACAGGCACGTCTCATTTTGATTCACATCAATTTGTACTGACTGGAGGAATTTCATGTCTTGACAGACCTGCCAAATACATTTATTCTTTTACACTTTATGCAGCAATAATCAATACACATAAATTGATTATTTCAAGCATTTGAACACCTATTCATCTAAATCCAATTGTCCACAATAATCCGCTATTGAACTTCTTGCATAATCGATGGACAAATCACACGCATTGACAAACAAAACTATCCACTTTTTTTAAGTTCGAGCACAATTCACAAGACTAATATCCAGAATTTCTATGAATATTCAATTTCGTGTGCGGACTCCTAAATATCAAATCCCGATCTTGGGGAGTGCTTTGAAAAGCAGCTTTTCTCAGAATACTGACAGGAGCTTGCACCTTGGCTATGAACAACGGAGCACGTAAATCTATCACAGCATTTCAAACATATAGCAGCGGCAACTACAGATGTCTTCTGCTTTTGAGCATGCAAACTAGGCCAGGTAGTGTGTGCAACTCCCCAGCCTGAGCGCTCAGACTTCATTTAACACTGAGCAGCATCCATCTGCTGAGCAGCAGACGGCATTTCAACACAAAATCTTTCTCATCTTTATATTGTTTGGCAACTGTCAAGTTTAGTTTTTTTTTCCCCAGCTCCACTACTGACTTATTCCACACAGCTTTCAATTGAAAAGTACAAAAGATGCCAATATCTGCTATCTACTACTATGCAAGCATTCATGCCACGAGTATTAATGAGCATTTCCCTTGTTAGGGCAGCATTTTTCTCAGCCAAAGATTCACTGAGCAGTGCGTTACATGCAGCATAGTGCACGATTCACGCGTAACAATGCCGGCAAGGCTGTGGCTTGGTTAACCCCTGCACCACCCCATGCTCAATAACTCTTTCTACTTGTCACTACTTTATATGGCTCGCCAATATGAATAATTGCTGCATGTTCTCCATGCATGCTCACCGTGTAAGCATGCAATATTTGTACATACTCTTAGGTAAAGTATAGGTAAAAACTGCCATTAACAATACCTGGATGTGCATTTAGTTAAAGAGCATTTCAATGGTTATAAGTGTTCGAATTATCTTACTATTATCTATCTAATACTATCAGGATGAAAAAAAAAATGGTCTATTATAAAGTAGCTTACATTACTCTGTTATATAGACCGTACAAGTACAAAATATCTGCTATTCAAATGAACATACTCAGTGTAACAACACAGAAGTTTTTGCACAGTAATAATTTGTGCTATGAAATTTTATACTGTGATAGGTGCAATATTCATTGCATAAAAAATAAGCAATGATTGCTCACTTAATAGTTGCAGCTTTTGATAAAGTGTGATTTTCAAACTAAAATCACATCCACCAAAATACTAGCACATTATCTGCAATCATTTCCCTGGCAACCGGGACAAGCAATATGCTGGCTTGTATTTTTTCTTTTTCACAAGGCATATATAGAAATTGATGTCGAAACATGCACCATTGTCTGTGTGTGCAAAGCAAGAACATATTCAGGCATATAAACCAATAGGTTTTATTATTCATTTTGTGCATATAACCTCTATTACCTTTATATTTAAGTCCTTCATACAGGGCAGAAATTTTCCCTGCCAAATGAGATAACAACGTACTGTATATTTTTTGTTTAATTTGCTCTGCGCACATGCGTATGTTGAACTCTATTCATCATGAAAGATCTTCTTTCAAACATGCACTTATAAATTAACTTATATTCGATTCATTATATGAACTCATCCAAGAGTAAATGTGCTTGGTGACAATCTGCTGATGCACTCTTTCTTCAAAGGGTCACAAGCCATTCATTGAGTACATCAAACTAGGTGATGGGACACCTATTATAGACTGCACTCTCTTATTAATCACATTTCCTATATGATAGCAATAAACTAAATACCATTAGTGAATTGCTCAGTTTGTATTATTTATTTCTTAATCAGACAATTGTGCAGCACTAAAACTACCGGTACATCTTTTTACGGTTTACGTTGACAAATAGTTAATGATAATAATGGTTGGTAATTCCTCAACAGTGAATTCATATGGACAATGACAACATGACTGTAATCAAGTAAGTATCTTTGGCAAACAACAATAGGACCATTCTGAGCAATAAAACCCTGATGCACACCGTGCAATGTGTTGATCAGGGAAATCCCCTAATACCACTCAGGGGGGCATTAATTTTGTCATGGATATGAGCTTTAACAGATCTGCAAAATACTATACCATTACTTGTACAAGACAAATCAAAATGGTTATTTCATTTTCCTCTTAATTTTTATAAACATTTATTTTTCTACGATATATGTTTATTTTTGTAAAACATCTTTTCCAATAAGATTATTTTTCTCTAAATATGCACTGAAATGAACAGAATTGAAGTAATCTATATAATGTGCCAATTCTAGAATATGAAAAAAATACTGAAATGAGGAAATGTATTGACCACCAACCAGCAACAGGTCAACAGATTACACAAACTGTTCATCAACATTTCATGAAACATCATGATGCAATTCCATAGACGATGAGAAAATATGGAAATACAATCAACCTCTGCCCTCAAAACAGGACTTATAGGAATACACATTCGGGCATCAAAGATATGAACTCCTATCGCATGAATAAAAATATTACATTTTTTTCTTCTCAATGAAATAGAGAAAAAGATATTCAACAGTTTTTTTTATTTATATATATATTTCCTGAAGACATTTCAATAGATATATAGTGGCTCTGCAAAATAAATGATACTATAAAAATGCACTCTAAACCTTAATGTGGAACAAAATGCTGCTGGATGATTGATATGTTGCGTATTTTCTGACATGAAGTAATAGCTCATCTCCTGCACTTATCCTTCTAATGCATGCTGCACAAACATGACCAAGTGCTGGGACCACACTTTAGAGGGTGCTTAAAGCACACACCAATTGGAACTACTGATATGGCATTGCATGTCAAATCAGCTCAATGGTTTGGGGTCTTGATTCTGTAAAGTTTACGATTCATACTGAAAAGTTTGCAACTAGACAAAATTAAAATCAAGTATCCTTTAATAAGAAACACTTACTTTCTATAAATGTATATTCAGTTCATCCTGGGTTCCATTATTCATGATTCAAAGAATAATTTAGGATACCTATTGGAATCTCCTGTGACCAAATGAGATTGTCTTTCGGTCCACAGAAGCTCTTGAAAAAACAGCAAAAGCCTCGCCGTAGATTAAAATGTAGCTTCCAATAGGTAAATTTATCTTAAATTATTCTTTAAAACGCACTTTCTAATTATTGTATTTAACTTTAAATTGATATAGAAGTATCAATGTGTACAAGAATCTCACCTGCTCATCCTTTTTACTCACCCTACTACGCATAGAGACAAAGAGACACTCACCTGCAAAAATAGAAAATATTTTATATGAATAATAATAAATGTTTGTATTGAAAAATTCAATCATTTTCTTTACCTAATTTGAAAAACAATCTTATAAACCCTTTGTTCTTGTCACCTAAAAAAATTACAATTGTCATGTTAGCACTTTTCTGATGTTTTCTAATGTAAATTATTACATACAAATTGGTAAGAACAACCAAATAGTCTTCAGATTTATAACAAGAAATAAAGAAAGAAATAAAGCGAACCCTAACTATAGTTTTATCTACCCATAAGTCATTTTGAAATCTATGATTGATTTAGTATCAGTAAATCAAATTAAACGAAAATATTTTCATATAAAATACATTTTTAAAGCTTCTACTACTAAAAATATAAACTTAGAATATTTTTTAGTGTTTCTAGTAACTTACTGCTCTATTCAGAATAAAGTCAATTGAGCGAATTAATCACACTTTTGACACTTTCCATTGTTGTGTAGACAATATCGCATATCATAAACAATATGGAAAAAATTCTATTTAAAATATTGGTGGAGAGAACATCAAACAAGTTACAAAGAACTGATTTCAACAGTCACGAAGCTATTGTGAAATGGAAAACTGACCTGATTGAATGATTTATTCCCATATCACTTGGCTTTCTAGTGTAAGAGGATTGACATAACAATCAAAAGTAAAAAAATAATTCTTAAAAAATTGCAAAGATTTTGATGTAAGAAATAAGAAAGGCTATGCAATAATTTCATCATTTTCGCCATAAATGTAAGTGGTAATGTTTACAGAAAATAACTGTTATGATACAGCTGTCAAAAGTGCAGTGCACTGCACTGTTTACCCTTCTGCAAAGAAGGTATTACCACCTGAAATTCATACGTGTATAACGATTTAGACGTAATTCAACCGTACAACTCTCCAACGCACAGTTTACCTAAAGATTTTCCTATTGTATTGTCTCCAACATTGTTTAGGTGGGATATTCAAGTGTGTAACGGAACGAGTCCACATACAATCATTATCATCCAGGGGTTAGAAAACCCTGCAAACTTGCTCATCATACATACTGTCAAACACGTGAAAGTTGGTGTGTCTCTGAATTCAATTTTGTATCGGGTACATGACAAGAAATATTATCATACGGAAGTTTAAGACACAAATGATGATTACAGATACATAAATATGAGTTTACATTGAGTCAGAAATGCATATAAATTGTATTCTATAAAGTCCATGTAACTCTGAACAACATGTTTTATGGCTTCAAAGTACTTTATATTCCATAACCCACCCATAATGTGAGCACACCAGCAGCAACCAAGTCACAGAAGAGGTCATCACAGAGAACAATTTTACTCATGTTGGAGACACTGGCTACCAGGCACCAAATGGACAGATCCATTATCATTTACTGTGCTGATGCTGGGCCAAATGCAAAAATATAACATGATAGAATTTCTATATAAATCTTGGTTTTGTACAAATGTTGAATATTTGTTTAGGTAACGATCAAACCAGTTTTCATTTGTTAAATACATGATGTAATCAGTTGGTTGACAGTTAATATTCATTATACCATGTCCTATTGCTTATTCAATAACATACATATACACAAATGAACTGAAGTTTGAATTCATTGATAACAGTTAAACATGTTAAGAGAAAACAAAATAAAAAAATACATTATTATTTACACCATAAAAATAGAAGTGTTCATGATCATGACTGTGAAACACTCGGTAGGCAAAGATATTGTGTGACAATATAAACCTTGAACCAATTAAACCGTAAAATATAACGAACCGCAAATTGCGACTGGTCATAATTTACGCTAATGTGAATTGTGACCAGGCCCCCTAAAATGGTCTAGCTGCCGTAAAATGTAAACATGATATATTGTAACTGATTACATGACTGCTGACAGTTGTTGTTAGCCCACCCAGCAGATTATCGTCATCACAGGCCTATTGTGGCGATATTGTGTGCTACCAAAACGCCCTCTCTGCTACCATCCTTACAGCATCTAAACCTCATCCATGTTGGACGTTGTGTGGGATCATGTGCCGAGTCGGCTAATACAGATGCGAATTTGAACCACTTCTTTCTATGCACACTGCCTACGTATCTGGATGCATGATACAACAGTATCTACTCTTCAAGCTTGTTTTATAAGTGTCTGTCCCTTCATCCTACAATACATGTATTGCCCTATGCCAGAATGAGACCTATGATATTCCTGACATGATTACAATTTATGGTCACTAAATTTTATGGCAGGTCAACCATTTTTGGTCACGTGGTGACAATTTACATTAGCGTAAACTGGTCACAATTTATGTTGATCATATTTTACCATCTATAAACAGAACCCTTTAGAAAATATTACCCAAGAGATATACGTCAATACCATGCATATGACATGAGTGTGTCACATAAAATACTGCAGTCCCTATACAGTACCAAATAACATGCAAACATTTTATTATTTTATTTTATTATTCAATAAGCTGAGATATTTTAATATGCCATGATTTCCAACTATCCTTGCCAATTCTGCACCAAACATTGCCACTTTTAGAGAAATCTTTTTTGATTGAAGTTATCGTACAAAAGGCTAGTTCAGTTGCGTTGGCACCATGTATAGTTAAACTTTTATCACACAATGTTACATTATAAGCAAAATACCAGTTTTCAAACTTTAGTTTTGACGGCAAATTCTTGATGCAAACAAGCTATGAAAATATGGTTATTGCGGGAAATACTATACAGCTAAATTAGATCAAAACTACCCAACTGCCTTCAAATAAAGCATAAATAATGAGCAAAGATTTTTACAGATGACCTCTGGCTACCAGATGCAATTATTTGTACCCTTGTTCCTTGGAATGTCCTTGATAGATATCTATAATTCAGTGCTTCATGTGATTCATGTCCTCCTCAGTTATTGGTCATTGTTATTCAATGGTTCGATTCATTGTGCAAACACATACTTTCAACGAATGCAACCCAACAGAACTTTTTATTTTCAATGACTTATAATAAAGTATTTTCATACAAGATTAAGGGTTACAATCCAAAAAGAAATCTAATGCAAACTTAAAGTTAAAACCATTGGTTAAAATTATTACTATCCCGTCCCGAATGAGCACACTTTTGTATTCATAACCCTTATTGCCAGGCCAGTGAGATTAGTTTTTTTTAAAGCCTTGCAATCACTGAATCCCTTTAGAATATTACCTTTTCAGTCTCCTACAAAATGGATGTGAACGTCAGAATAATACAATATAATGAACCTCCAGGAGAGGAAATTAAACACGTTTCTATTGCCACCCTCAGTTGACAACAAACACACCAATTTTCTTGAGAAATTGCAAGTCTGATTTGATACAGTTGCTGAATGACAGTGAAGGGACCTTTTCATGGCAATCTGCACATATAGGAGTTCACAAAAATAAGATGTTTGCTTATGGTGATTGAGCATTCTATAGAGAACCATGATAAATATGATAAATGTGTTTATATGTGTTCAGAATTTGGAATCATATCTATAGTAGTCACATCTATTGATACAATGAAATTAGATTTTATAAGTGCAATGGAAAAATGTTTTATTTCATCTATCTATAATAAAAATTATTTAATTTACAACTCATTTGCAATACTTGTAGACGAAAGATGAAATATGTTTTCAAAATACTCGTTATTGCTAAACCGTATATTATTTACAGTCTACATTGCTAATTATATTTCCAGTTAGGATTATTTTTGTGTGTGTAAAAGAAAAGAAATCCTACTTCAACTGTTGACACTTCTCATTATTTTAACTTCACAAAACAGTGTATGTGCAATCAATGACAAGACATTGACAGATTGTGTACTTCATTTTATGAATTTATCGCAGCTCACCTTTCCAGCCAATATGACTGCATGTTACTCAATCATATCCAAAAATGGTAAATCTAAAAATGTTATAATTTTCCACATCATAAATAGATGTAATACAATACTGTGCAACACTAATCTATCCAACATAACAGAATCTATCTCGTGGTCATGTATCGATATAAATTTGCATGCTGTATATTATTGATCAGAATCAATTTTTTGTGACGTAAATGAGTCATAATATGTGTCAGTATACAGACTCCTACGTAATAATTCTCATAATGCAATAAATGAGTTTTACGTCATGTCATCAATGATACTACGCATTCAATTAATCCAAATTTTCTATCTAGTTGCTTCTTCAATCATACAAATGATATTCAAATAATCAAATGTGCATTAAAGTTAAAAACAACTTGGTCTTCGTGGTTGATGCCATCCATATTGGCAGAGGAAAACCGTAGTGTATAAATACTACTCACTACAATATAGCCAATAGCAGTAAACGTCAATTCAACAGTTGAATTTTATAATTCATATAAATTTACATCTCCCAATAGCATCCAGTATGTTCGTACACATTACAATGGAAAACTGTATATTTTTGTTATTACATTTCAATGCCTTTCAAATATTGACAGTACAACTAACTTGATTGCTCTAATCATTCAAATGAAACAGTTGTACTGGAAATTATATATCTGTGTTAGAATGAACAGTACTAAACATTTTCATTTAAGATAATATTTTATTAACTTTTTGCCTTTAGGGACAAAATCACTGATTTCACACAGATTGTAATGTGCCCGGCATATTGCATTCAAATGCTTTGTAAGTTGCCAGCTGCAATAGGTTTCATTGACACATTTCATACAATATGTAAGAACATAAACCATCATCTATCAAAATGGCTGAATATGTAGACAATTTACATAGACAGTTACAATATAATAAAAATATCAAAAGAAGTCTCAAATTTGTTACAGAAATCAAATGTATTTTAGTAACTTATTACAGTGGAGGCTATTACATTATATCATAGAATTGTATCATAATTAGGATGTGCTCATTTATAGTAGGAAATTGTTGCAAATTAGAAACGATAGATATTTTCTTAACATTCTGTAATGATTTGATAATACCTCTTTTTTCTGCACACAAGAATATATTACGTGGATAATATTGTGTTTTTTATTCATAAATGAATATCATTTCTATCTATAATAACAACAAAAACAATGATATATAATTTGGCAATTGCACTTGCAACAATACAAAATAGCTAAATGTTATTTCATGCATGGAAGAATCTCTCAAAATTGATGGGAATAGCTGCAATTTGTTGCTGGAAAGCAGAAGACAATTTTCTATCTCATTTCCCAAATAATACTTGGGATCAACCAGTAAGGATAAATGCCTGTCACTCAAAACAATTCATGGTGGACCTAATTTTAAAGTAATAGCATTATTTCTTCCGAAATAAACTAAACTTCATATGCACACTGAGTCAGTGTCTGCATGAATAGGGTAAGGCAGTTCAACTGACACACAATAATACAAATACAATACAACACAATACAATACATTACAATACAATGCAATAAATTACACTACCTCTATGCGTTTAAAATAATATGTATGACCTAATCATATTATTTAAATTAGTAAGGGTACATGGGGCTGTATATGACGCGACATCGTGTCGGGCAAAATCGCAGCTGCGAGGAACCTACTACGACTACAATTTTATCAATATTATATTCATTGTGTCGGACATAGTTGGGTGTTGTTGTGTGTAGTTGGTACTAGCTGTGCTGGTGTGGACACCCCTACGACAAGACAGATTGTTTCTTTTTATTCAAAAAGTCATCAAAATATTGTATGTCACGTCATTCATGTAAATTATTTTAATTTGGTTTTACACTCACCAGGATCATGGCCGGGTTAAGACAAAACGTTGTAGTGGTGTGGACAGGCACTGTCGCAAGCAGATGCTATTTCAATTTTTCTAAACAACGCTCTATGACCATCACATCGTAAACAGTCACATATAGTTGTACTGTTGGATGCGGCTTTAGGCAAAACATATAAATGTGTACGCAGACAAGAAAGGCATGTCCAAGTGAATTAATCATCTCTGTAGTCTGTACATATGCCTCTTTCTGAGCTTGTTGTAAGTTAAACAAACTGAAACAACGTGAACTATAATTACAATAAAACAGCTTCGTTTGGCTCAGTAACCTTTTCCCTGCAGCTATGCAGACTTGGCTGATGATGTTATTATATAGCTGCAGTGACCTGGTGTATACTTTAAGTGATGATAGACATTAGCATCTTGTGATCGCAGATGAAGCAATGACAGATGCTTTCTGTAGCACATACAAATGACGAAAAAATAATTTAAAATAAGTATAACTTTGGCCGACATAGAATTAGTTAGAAGTAAGCAAACATATTAGTTTTCGCTTACAAAACATAGAGTTGATACATGTATGTGAAAATAACTTTAAAAGCCATAAACCCACGCTATCACATACTAAGTACGTTAATTCATGTATCTTAAAGAATGTGACTCATGATGTTCATTGTGAACATGCATGTGACTCATTGTGACCTTGGATCAATGACCTTGTTGTAACACTCGTGCTATTTTTTAAGAAACAAAGAGAAGGCAAATCGTTTGTATTGATACGGCAGTACAATATCAATATCTGTAAACCAAAAAAGCATGTAATGAATGCTTGTAGTCATTCAATTTACTGATAAATAATTATGACGACACTTTCGTAAGTACATTCTAACAGCAAAATTGCAAACAAAAAGCCTAAAATTTTCAAGATTTAATTCTAACCTGATTGCATGCAGAAAAAAAGACACGAAGCTAACATTTCATAATTATTAGCATTAATAGACATTGCAGAAGACAAATGCAAAAGATAATCAGTTTCCAGCATCACCAGATGAACTGGGCTTCCATAAAGCATCTATAATTTGTGAATAATTAGTAAAATTGCTCCTTTCAATGACCTTCATGGTCATTTGGGACCAATTAGTCGAAACCATCTTATTGAATTCTCCCTTTTCAAGTATTCATACAAATGATAATTTGTAAATTGAAAATTTAACACTGGACCAGAATGTTGATGTGTAAATATTTTCCACATTATCTATTTGATGCTTCACATTATTATAAGCATCAATCATCATAATAAAGTTGTTGAATAATTAAAATAATTACTGCTCTTTTTGATCCTCTGAGCTTTACCATATGGAACTCTGGGAGTTTCTAACATCCTACTGTGAAACAGTAAGTAGTAATGATCACCCTTCATAATAAATAATCAATTAGCAGATGACCGCCAATTACAACATCTGGAAAGTTTTTTTTCTTGCTTTCCCAGGTAAAATGTCTGTTGTGACAAAAGCATAAGAAATCTGATTACAATCAGCTACAACGTTAACATGCACATAGAAACAGTGTCGTAATGACATGATTGTACATGACAGTCAGGTACAATTTAGCCTGCGGAGGTTCTGCATGTGTGAACAATTGTGAAGAGTTCAACAAATGCAAATATGCATTGTTTACACAAGCCATTGTAATGACCCCCAACACCCTGGTAGCTGCTGTAAAAGAAGAGCCATGCAATATTAATGCTTTTATTACATCTACAACTGACCAGATCCTGAACATATTACCACAATGATGATCACTAATGCATGTCTAATGCAGGGTTAATGGATACCATGTTTCAGCTCCAAACACCAGATTGTGGCATAATCATTACCAGCAGAGCTTGCATTTTACCGTAATGTGCGCAGGATGGCAGATAGAACGTTATTTGACATGATAGCTATATTGGATTTTATATAGCAACTTGTAATGCTTGATAAATAATAATACTATTTGTGTGTGTGTACAAGTAATATTTAAACATTGGTTGATAAATAACAATAATATTTGTGTGTGCATAATCAGTATTAAAAATTTTCAGACATTAAACCGAATACAAATATACCTGTGCACATCCATATCAATGTGTAAACCACATAATACATTAAAGGTTGTGCACTCCATTACATGTGCACACACTTCAGTAGCCTCCAGTTGTGAATCAACAGGCAGAACAACAACCACCTCCATGCTTCAATGAAAGCAAAATGGAGACCAATAAAAGCACATTACTTACATATATGTTAAATAACTGATTACTTCATAATTAGTTAATTTCTTTGATTGATAGCCAAATTATTCCGTAATCAACAGAAAATAAATTTCCTTTTCGTATTCAGATAAAATAAATAATGGTCTTTAGATTTATTATGAAAAAAAAAAATCCCAGAAAAAGAGCTGTGTATAGTAAATTAACTGACAATCGGCCCATGGGTGTGTTTGTACAATAGGGAGTCTGGGATCAAAAGAGCAATCTAAATGTTTGTACATGAGTGCTGCTGTGTTACAATATAGGTCTATTGCACAGCTGACATTGGCTGGCAGCAAAATTTTCTCTGGTTTGATACGAGATTCTTCATGCGAAAATTCATGTTTTATAAAGAAAACCCTACATTCATTTTTTTCTTATATACATGTATTATTATTTGATATCCTTCGCAATAATAAGAAATCATTTTTCTTTTAACAAATTTAAATATATAAATTGATTGCTCCCTGCCACGTACTCCCAAACCTAGAGAAACAATTAAACCAGTACAATTGTAATTAGCTCCAAATGTTGAGTACTCATAGATGCTTGTAATTTATATTATTGTGGCTGCATTTCTTACATACACAATACAAAAGTAATATCAAAGAATGAATGAAGAACCTAGCATAATTGAGAACTCGTATAATTAATCAATCTGTCAAGGGGAATGCACTGTGGATCAGTCTAGTTGAGCAATGGTTTATTAGTCATACTGAGCGATACTCCTCTTATAATATATACATCTGACCACCTGTAAACTATGCAAACATAAATGTCTGGTATAAACACAAAAATATACAGCTGCATTTTGTATTGAGAAGCATAACATCACCAGAATGATGCCTGCAATAAATGTTTACGTGATTGCTGCAAGTGGAAGCACCTTGAGAATAAGGACCTGCTTGTAGGGTGTTTACAAATGTCAGATGAGGAGCACCTCTTATTGTACAGGTTTACATCTTTGTGCCAAAATCTCTCAATATCAGAGGAAATGTCAATGACTTGTCAACAGTTGCATGCTGCAATTTTACCCTCAGGATATTTTATGCCCCTGAAATAGTATCTTTTTCTGATGTAACCTTACTAGCTAAGCGTAGGATACAGTTAGAGATTGTTCTAAATATGAACAAGTTTATACAAATAATGTTGTTCTGCTATATCACATAAACATTCATTTGCCAAAGGACCTGATGCCAATAACTGAGTGCTTTACAATTACTCTCAAATGAACTGCAATGACATGAAAATGTAAACTATGACATGGTATTATTATACATCACTTAGTTGGCAAAATTCAAACAGCAAATGAGGAATATATATCTGTTACAATTCAATGCATCATTTATAATGAAAAGTGTTTCCAAAAGTGCCAATACAGTTTATGGTATAACCCAATAACAGCCATAATGAGCCTACATATGAAGATATTGTTAATGCCCACCCAAATGTTTTAGTGTACAGTAAGAGGGAGATGTTAAAGTGCATCTTAGGTTGCAATAATGAGATTTTAGTTAAAAAATGTGCAAAAGCTTGCCATGAAATTCTATCAAGGCGGTGACAAATGCTTTACAGTTAATACATTGTATAAGTGATACCCATGTTTTAGCTAGTCAATATATTGTTATTAATGTTAAATGTAAATATATTTTTGTTTGTAATAGTAATCTTTTTATATGTTTAAAATGTTTGAACATGTACTTGTACATGTATAAATGTCTAATGAGTATATATGTATATGTTTTAATATGAAAAACGTAATAGTCTCTAAATGGGTCAGTTTATGACCTTCCACTGGATTATGTGCAATAATCTTATTAATGTTTTAAGATGTAAAGTGGTGTGAGATATAAATAAACACTTTCTTAGTCTTAGTCTTATGAAACAACATGGTCAATAAACCATTCACTAACCGCTATATACCTACATGTAAAATATAAACAACAATTAGTCACCATTGTTACGTACATACTGGTGTTGAATTGTTGATCGATCAGTATGACTGTATGATCTGTAGTAACAAGCTACAGACCAGATAATAGCCAAAATGAACCAAAATATGGAATATTCTCGTCCATAATAAATGATAACCATGTTAATACTTTAAACTTACAAAGTTTATCTGAGCACTCTACCTCTAATAGTGTGACAAGTAGAGGGGTAACAAGGCTGACTGACTGAAGGCGAGACCGATGCAATTAATGGGCTACAAGCGAGAGTGCAAACTATCTGGACGAAACCATTTTGATTATAAACATTACAAATTCCTGGCTACTAACATACAGCTTATTAAAATTTCATATAATTGGATAGGTTATCTTACATATAGAATTCCCAACTTGATAAGGACTACCAATACATAGAAAGGTGTAAAAGATTCAACTGATACCTGAACAATTTGTGCACATTAAAATCATATTCGTTATTGCAAGATAATCAATGAGATATGAGACAAAATGACTTATTTAGTCTTTTGTGAACAAAATTTGAATAATGACAAAATCACATGTGCAATACATTTTCACAGCTAGTTTAATTCGGTAGAAAATTCAAAGATAACCTATTTAGATTTTTCTTTTTAATACTCTATTTTCACACATCATTTTTGCAGGATGTTTTATTTCACAGAATTTTTCTTTGAGAGTGTTAATTTGAAACTATATTATACATGTACATGTAAATGAAAAATAACACCACACAGTCAAACGCTATCCACCTAATGCTGATGATAGTCACAATGCACTCAGATAGAATGCCACACAAATGATTTTCTACCACAATTTTGTTCCAGGCTCCAACCACCACAAAACTTCATACCGTTTTACTAGCACTTTGGAGAAATCCCAAATAAATTGGGATTTTTGTCTTGTGAATGAAGAATAAGAAATAAATATTAAGAAACATAACTTTAAAGTGTAACTAATAAACTGAGAAATCCAAACTGAAGTCATTTTGTTTCCTATGAAATAGACAGAATTTAAATGATTATTTGTATGAAATCATTTTACAAAATAGATGGTCTATTATTCAACATATATGAAAATAAAATGCAAAACATATATAGTGAAAATAACATAGGATAATGAAAAACTAAATTTACTATCTTCAAAAAACATAATGTTGACTTTGATTCAAGGTGCAAATCAATTTATATCATTACTGATTTGGCTCATTGCTAAGTGCAAATTCTTATTCTTCCTTGGGGCTATGTGATATGAAAAGATGGAGCTGAACCTTTTCATTACAAGCATATTCTATCGAAAAGATTTATTTCGTAGTAAATGGGAATCATGTAGAGATTGTAATGCAAAGTGAATGTCATTTCTGCATTTTCCTAAATCATAAATTTCTTCAATACAGCTTTGAATTTAACTTAGATAAATTTCTTGGTTCATTTTTTGATATTGTTTCGTACGAGTACCAATATTATTCATTTTATGCAAGCACTTTACCAAATATAACTATCATATAGTCAAAATATATCTAATCAAGCTTTGTGTTGCCTGCATGAATATTCGATACATTTCCTAAGCAAATGAAGAATTCCTTTTCGCTATCAAATCCATCTGAACATAATGAATGTCTTAACAAAATGATTATACAATTACGGATTTTGTGAAGGTTATCAGTTTAATTAGAGACTACATGCTTTATCAAAATTAGTTGTTAAAACTTTACAAAGTTTATCAGTAACCCATTTACATTCCTGATCCTGGTTACCATGTTCAATGAAAACTTACCTTAAACGTTATACTTAAAAATCCAAAAATCCAATGAAATTGCTGATTATAGATGTGATAACTTTTAACTTTATACTGTGAGTCAAACTTATATTTAAAATATGCACCTTCCAAGCCATAGGAATCAGCTAACACTTTTCCTCTTTTTCTTTTTCTCTTTTTTAAACAATAAATGTCATACATGTGTAAGTGTCCTTGCCACTATCAGTTACTGTATTTGTATTTATCAATTGCAATCCAGGTTACTTAAAACAGCGCAAAACTATTGTATATATTCCATTTTATTTTATGTCAAAAATCATGAACCTTACTAAAACCTTGCTCATGTAGTGTATCACAATAACTAGATATATATCTCCTGCACTTGTTACATGTAGACAAGGTAACACGTCATGTTATCATACCCAGGTGTCCACCTATCAAATGCATATCCATGTATTGTCAGCAAGGTAAAATAAATGTACAATTCACATAAAGTTCTCAATAATCCAATCATGTTAAAAGTCTCCAATAGTACACATAAATGCACCACAACACAAAAACATAATGTTTAGTTTTTGTGTACATATGACACAAGATGGAGATACCTTATCCTAAGTGATACTTTCTGGATTTCATTACGTAGCTCCCCATGAGGATCATAAAACTTATCTTCTGTCTACCTTTCACACTCATCTCTCATTTGCCAATAACTTCTCCTCTTGGCTATTCAGCCTGCCAAAGATGATTTAATGGTCTCTTTCTTCAAACATCGCAATTTCGCAAATATGATGTTATAAGCAAAATTTTATATGAAGGTGAAACAGATGCTCTAACGGAAGGTTCATTAGTGTAATTATACAAAAAGTTATTGATCAAATCAAGTATTTATATCTAGAGTTTAAATCAATTTATGCTTTCCTCTGAGCATTTATCGATACGTATACATTACACATGTAGATAGATATCCAAGTAATCAAGTCGTACATGTTTGTTTTTTTTCAAAACAAACCAGTTTAATGAATATTGATCCAATATACTCTATCATAACCATTTATATGAGGTTTTCATCGGCCTTAGGATAGTTATTATATGTTTTCACATTTGGCGACTTCTTTGCATAAATGCATTGTCAAGTGACGTAAATATACCCTCAGGAAAATACTCTCCAATAACTATAAGCACTTCTAAGCATCATCTATACTAAACGCTTTCATTATGAGAGTAATAATTAGATGATTTTATAAAGGTGTAAGATTTACTGCTGACTCTGAGCTCCAACAGACTATATCTAAAATAAAGTTTCTATTCATAATATTGTTTTTTGATATAATATAAACACAGCGATGATGTCCATATCCATAAGTACATAGAAATACACAATGGTGTTTACATGAACTTTAAAGCATTATCCACGGTGATTGTACACTATTACCTTTGCAAACGTCTCTTACATGTCTAGCATTATTTGAATATACAACACTTTCATCATTCAACATTTGTTTTGCAATGCAAAGTTTCTCACTTATATAACTTTTTACCTTTGCCAAATTCTATAGACAAAAAACATCATCAAATCTGCATGTTTGTGAAGACTCTTGACGTGTACAAAATGAAAAACACAAATAAAAAGTCCAATGTCTAGCCCTTGCAAATGAACATGATGAAATGTGCTGCTATTGCACTTGATTTTTCAGACTAACTTTTTTGAAAGATGCATGCGGTGATAATGCTATCTGATGTTGACACAGGTACCGGTCTTCTCACCATGATAATTCATGCATCATCTATCATGAGCACTCAACTATCTGGATGTATCCTGAAGACTATGTCATCATTGGCTAAAGCAAGTCTTTATCATTGAGTCAAAAACATTGGAAACAGGAGACCTTTGTCCCCAAACAAAATATTGAGTAAACATCTTCACCTCTCACATAACGATGCTCAGAAAAACTTCCCGCTCAAACTTCATATGAAATTACGTCTGCTGGTCTAACTAATTCTAGCCAGATGTAGACTCCATCCATTTTTCCTTGAGGGGTGTCAGGATGGTCGTTATCAGACAAAAAATATGTTCAATTCATCATTTATCATTCAGACAACTAATGATGTCTCACTCATTGGTTAAAAATACAAGTTATCAGCAGGTTGCATTAAATGTTGAACAATTCATTTTAATTAACTTCATTTTACTTTCAAATCCTGCTGCATTTTTGGAAGTACAAAATATTCAAATATATTTATTACATTGATGAAACACATTCATTAGTTTGATAAATAGTTTTTAGACTGAACAAGAGTTTGCGAAAAGCGATTGCATTTTGCTTTGATATTTTTAAATAAAAGGAATAGGTGCCAAATGAAATTCAATCAACAAATCTAAGAGAATCAAGTTTCATTCTCCACTTTCATTATCAACTTTCTTCTTCCATATGACCATGCACTGACAGGACGGTGAAGAAACACAGCTTTTAGTAGCTCCTGGCACCAGCAGCGTGGAGCGTGCCACAAACCACACGCAATGATTTAAACACAACACTTTGTTCATTAGATACGCAAGCAGGGACTACCAGTCTGAAGAAACTAGGGATCATTCCAATACTTCATCACAATTCCACTATTTAGAATGTCAAAGGAAACATTTGCAAGACAGTAATTGCATTATAAAAATATGACAGAACAACACTGCAGGTGTGTTGGCTGTGTCTACAGGTATTTGTGGTACTCGGTCCATTTCCATGCACTTTGTATGGAGACATGTAAGAACATTATAGAATGTCATATGGATATCTGTATAAGCTTTTCATTGACATATCACAAGATGGCAATGGCATAATCAAGCCAGTTGATGTATGAGAAATAGTGTCGTAATATTTAGAGTGAACAGTTACAAACAGTACACAGACTGCTGACTACTGATCACCTTGGCCTTCTATGATAACATTGTCTAAACAAGTCAGACATAGACAATAACACAGAAATATAAAGGAGACATTATCATTAAAACTGATCGGATAGTATTTATATTACAGTCTCTGAACAAAGAAAGGCCTAATATTTATTACATTCTTTAACTTTTTTACTTTTTTCTGATTCAAGGAATATCATAAATGTGTTGTAGTAAAAAATCTATAAAGGATAGCTAAAATAGATATTTAATTTGAAACTACTTTAATATATACACAAAACATGAATATATTTGACATATTTTAAGTAATGATTCTACAGGGTAAACACTATGATAAATGCCTTAATGAAAAAAGACACTTAAACTTTAAACCAGAAATGAGTGATCATCATCCATATAAAATAAAAATAAAAACCATTATCTTCAAACAATTATATGATAGCTTATAATAATAGACAAATCCATGGTCCTGCATGTTTTACATTAAACAATACCAAGTAGCTCATTGAATTCTTGAGATATATAAATCAAGATACCTTTCTTCTCACTGTTACATGACAAACTACAAACAAATAACAC
The DNA here is from genome assembly GCA_019095985.1 of Streblospio benedicti. Classification (NCBI taxonomy): domain Eukaryota; kingdom Metazoa; phylum Annelida; class Polychaeta; order Spionida; family Spionidae; genus Streblospio; species Streblospio benedicti. The sequence goes on along the minus strand of CM032663.1, from coordinate 42,932,430 downwards.
TGATTATGTCCAAACCACAAAAGAAACGTGTCAACCACACCCTGAATCCCATATCATAAGCACAATCTATCATGGTGTTGGTCAAGGCAAAGCCTGTTAGAATTTCCGGATTTCACTTATTTCATTTTCAGTTTTTGTATCATTATGTTCAAACTTCAGTTCTGCAATTATTAATTTATTGTTACAAAACTAAATATAATTGTCACAACAGACTACAGTTTTTGGTCTTACCTCTTCTGTTGCAAATTGTCCAGCCAGAACACTAAGTGATAAGATGAGTGCAACACATCATACATTTGCATCACTGAAAGTGGTCTATTCAGGTGGTCATTTAGAGGGCATGTTCAGCTGACCTTGACAGGTGCCACCCCCTGCTGGCGGTGATCATCAGCCCACTATGAGAAGCATGACCTATGACCTTCTGCCCACAGGCGAAGACAGTATTTGTCAATTTTTAAGGGTGTTAATGATCATAAAGTATGGAACACATTAGAGTCAATATTTTGGCACTTCAGATATCAGATTTTCATCATGATCTTAGTCCTTGTTGCCTGTAAATCTTCTGGAGCAAGTTGCAACAGTCTTAAACCATGGTCACATTAAGGGAAAATTAATCATGAAAATATTATTACAATGAAATCTTCCAAAAAGAAATATTAAATCTATTTCATGACCAATTGACAAGATAAATATTTTTGACCTGTCAAAGACCCCATTCAAGTGACAGAATCTCCAAAAATATTTATAATGATCTTCCTTTTGGTGACCTATAATTAGTGGCCCATGTAATGATACATGTTATATACGCATATGAAAGATGAGCATCTGAATGCAAGATAAGGCAGGTCAAATACATCAATCAGGCTGACTTGCCATCATATAACTTGCTTTGTCATTGGAAGTTCCCTGATGTTGACAAAACTACAGATTACTGTCAGTGATCATTTGCCAATCTTCAAACATCGCAATCCTCACATTACTTATTACTTATTACTTATACTATGAAAGTTAAGAATACAATACCTAAATCTTATAATAATATTCCACCTCACAGCATATTGTTTTCATTTTACTGTAAATTTCGTCTTTTGGCACAAACATTTCTTACAAATTATCACAAAATATGGCTTTATGGCTTGTGCAAAAGACATTAAATAACGTTCAATCAAATTAAATTATAGGAATATTGGTATACGACAATTAACTTCAGACTAAATTGATGGATGAGTCATTCTAAAAGATATTTTGTGAATATTTTCAATTATTGTCCATAGTCACTCATGCTCGCATATATATTATGTTGTTTCACACATTTGCCCACCCCAACCCCAACACAAACCCTCCCTCATCCGGAAAACTCAATTTACCGAATGTCCATCCATCTTCCTAACATGTCCAATTAAAAGAGGTTTTGCCGTAGATAAAACATGCCTACAATTACAAATACCTTATTTTTTTATAAAAACAAATTCTGCCAACTATCTTTTCAAAATTGCAGTGTTATGACTATCAATATGCTGCTGGTGATCAGCTCCTCCTGACCCTCTAATGATGCAGTAAGTGGATGGTGTACATTCTGTGTCAACCGACAGCTGCCCTGGTTATAGCGCATTCACAGCTGTTCATGTGTTCCCCTAAACATAACCTTGCAAATCACGCGATATAAAAATTAAAATTATCAAGAAAAATATGATAATACTTTCTTATGATTATGAAAAATGTTTACATTCCTTTTTTTTCACTGACTACCTTGAGTATGAAAGAAATTCTATGACTGAGAAAATATTTGATGGTATCATTTTAATTTATTCATTGAACGTCTGCGCATGAAGCATAACTATTTGGACAACCAGCTAAGAATTTTTTCTGCTGAAATTCTTTCATGTCATAACATGACAGAAAAGATTATACATGTATATTACTACACTTCTCTTTTCAACATCCAAACACTACTCAATGAGATATAGAGCAAATTGTGAACATGTCTGTGGTTTTGAGCTATGTGGTTCTACTAATATTCACTTGGATATATTAGATAAAATAACATCACATAACCTTTCCACCTGTCCAGTAATCTGGATTATCCCAACATATTCTGTGACACAATGATAATGATTATGTCTGTCATAATCATTACAGCTACGTATTATTAGACACATAATTGACTACAGATGTCATTTCTAAAACAAATTGATCTTACTCCAGTATAATCTTTGTGATAAAATCTAGCAAGAGCTAATGTACAAATCTTATGAATGTCTTGTTTTAGTGTCTATTTTCTATTTTATGCAAAATATGAACTATTGTACTCTTGTATTCAGCTCACAGAGTATCCTATATAGTGAAGATAAAAGCCTTTCAATTTCATCATACATCTACACATCTATACATGAACTATAAAGTACTAAAATATCACAAAAATAATATTCTATGGCATTTACACAAACTTACCTGCAACAACTTATATGGAGTAATTGAACCAGCTTATGTAAGTATGTTATGCTGTAAAATCTATGCACATGATTACGTTTACCCTGTACATTGTTTGATAAGTCGAAGTCCGTACATCACAAAATTATTACTGATCACCACATCTGACATAAGCAAGTCCAATCATTTGGGAAGTTAATACTCACAAGTCAGCAAAGATAACTTCGCAAATTTGTACTCACCTAAAAAAGAAAACAAACAATGTAGTTCAAATGGTAAAATATTATTCATAAACAGTAAATTACATACAAAATAAAACAGGACTAATATTAGTGAATCTACACATCATTACATGCATATTACTCTTGATCATGTAATAAAATTATCTTTCATCTTTCAACAGAAGTCCAAAACTTTGGGTAATATTTAAATCGAGGAAACTATTTTTTGCAAACTATTAAATGCTTAAATATAAAGAAAGCATATGCATTATATAAAAACATTCAACTCTTAAATTTCACTGCCAAGTACTTTACTTAAAAGACACTTTGGGAAAGTGAAAAGGTGAACAATTTGTTTCAAATAAAAATTTCAAGTTAATAGGCCATGTGCATAGCATTAAAATATCAAAAGTGACAGTTTACAGATAAAAGTCAAGTACAGAACATGTAATATAGATGCCATATCCATCTAACTTTTCTTACGATTCTGATTGTTTGTTTTTTAATTATAATTACTATCCAAATTATTGCATATGTGCATTCATATGTTGTTTTGTTCCACAAATCATGTCAATGCAAATAGAATCAAGGTGTTAACTCTGATGGAGACAAAATATGGCCTTCAATAGTCATTCAAAATAAAAACAAATTAGAAGATCATATTCGACAGTAACCTTCACTGCTTGAAACAAAACAAATTTTTATCTGTACTTATCTCAAGAACAATACATCATTTGTCATGCGGCTAACTTGGCACATTCACTCACAACAGTAATTTAACAAGTATTACATGTTTACTGTATGTATCTGCTTTTGTTTTTTTAAATTTTTGCGAAATTTTGCTGATTCACTTAACACACACACAAAAAAAAGCATCATTCTGGGAAACTAGTTTGGCCAGTTAATTGGAAAAAAATAAAATTTTATGCTAAGCACAAAATTTTCACTATGCCACTCTGTGTGCAGAAGAACTACTATCTTTATCCGCCTTTATTTAGTGTGAATGCAAGTAGCAAGATGAGATCTGTTTTCCTAATCTGAATCATAATTACACAGACGTGTCTGGAGTTCAGCTTCTGCAGGAAACTGTCAGCTGCTGTCAACAACGTTTGAATACAAAATACATCACAATCATTTACATATCAGTAAATAAATTGTTAAGATTAATCTTAAAACAATGTAAATGACCCACAATCTTAAAATACTCTAAACAAACCAAGTACACCCATATTGTATTTAGAATATTCATATAATTGCATTAAGATATAAGTAAATTAATAGATTCTGAGAGCTGTTGAGGCAACATTCACGTCATATTCCATTAGAAGTCGTATATATGTACATGCAGATAATTCGAGACAGTTTTTACCAAATTCAATACAAACACTTGGATAGCAAACCTGTGTATTCTTATGTAACGTACATACTGGAATGGACAGACTGACAAGGAAAATCTTTTAAAACCTCCAGCCGATCCTGATTAACACTCAATCTGGCTAATCTATTGTAAACAAGAGAGACAGGCACCAGGTGTCCTCTCTACAGATGTGAACTTCAAAGGCAACAACTGAAGAGATCTGTGAGACCATGAAAACCTTTATTACTTTCTAAATCAGATCTAAAGGAGAATATTTTCCAACAAAAAATCACTTATTTGTTGACAGTCATAATTTTAGTACACCAATAACCCTCAGACAAGAACCCTTTTTAACATTTTCAAAACTGTGTTTTTGGAAGATATTTTTGTCAATATATGTATACCATAGCTACCTGAACAACAAATACGAGCTATTATCCAAAACTTGTATCCAATTATACAACAAAAGATTATTTTTCTTCATTTCTTGGTCATCAATCGATACTTTTATAAATACGCAATAATTAACATTTTAGTAGTCCGCTCTCAACCCACTTAAGAAAATCACTGAGAAATGAAAAGTATATTATATTTGAAATTGAAGCCTCTATTACATTTGTGGGAAACTATCACAACTTTTATCACTTATCAAATGCAGACACAGGTAATTCCCCCCATGTTATATATACACAATACAAACTTGCCAAATGGTTGAATTCTTTAAATAAAACTATTTTTCTAATGGAGTTCTGCACCGCTACTTTTCTTTTTAACACATTATTTGTAAAAAGATACTTGTTATAAGATGTAATATAGTGATGTTAATTCTTATCGCTATTATAAAAGATGTCAAATGAAGAAGCGCCTACTTCATCAAAAGGAAAATAATGATGGGGTTTAAATTTCTTAACATTAACACATGCAAAACAAAAGACAAAATTGTACATGATGAAGTTAATGTGAGTTTAGTGTCGGAAATGTGAACATTTAACTTAATATAGATAATTGATGTGACTGTATTCAATGTACAGTAATAATAATAATAATCACATATGATAATCATAAAATATATGATCAAAATTGAGCGTGAGTCATATAAAAAAAATAAGCAATTTTAAAGCAGTGAACAAATCATGATAACCTATCTAGTTCTCGTATATTTGGTCTTATTTCAATCAAAATAATGTAGTGATGAAATCATAACATATTTTTACGCATTTGTTGACATAAATAAATGTTAGTTATAAAATAGTCAATATGAACAGTAGCATATATTGCATATTCAGTGATACATTCAGTGATACATCCAACAACAATGTCTCGAAGCCTAAAACTAGAAATGCATTGAACTTAAGTCATAATGTAAACAGTACATGGAGTCCATTATGTTGCCAGTACATTCAGTTTCTAATAATTTTTCTTTACTTTACGATCATTCACCTAAGAAATAGATATATATATATATATATATACAACTGTTGATGATCAATTAGGTTCCTATTTATTATTATTCTTTATCTTATCTACTATACATAAATATCTCATCATATCTGTTGCTTGCAAAAATAAGCTGTAGGCACAGAGCTAACAATGTCTCAAACACACTTTGTTCACTATCATAGTCCTGAACAGTACTAGTAATAATAATACAATTAATACATTTTGCGAACTGGAAGATGCCACCGGAATGGGTCACAATTTCACCCCTAAAAATTCAGCACATCATGACCCAAGTAGCTAAAATCAGCACTTGATAGGTCTAATTTAGCTCTTAGTTTAGTTTCTAATAATTTTTCTTTACTTTACGATCATTCACTTAACAAATAGATATATATATAAACAACTGTTGATGATCAATTAGGTTCCTATTTATTATTATTCTTTATCTTATCTACTATACATAAATATCTCATCATCCCTGTCACTGACGATCAGCAGTGTAAAAAGTAGCTATCAAATTGTTGCTTGCAAAAATAAGCTGTAGGCACAGAGCTAACAATGTCTCAAACACACTTTGTTCACTATCATAGTCCTGAACAGTACTAGTAATAATAATACATTTAATACATTTTGCGAACTGGAAGATGCCACCGGAATGGGTCACAATTGCACCCCTAAAATTCAGCACATCATGACCCAAGTAGCTAAAATCAGCACTTGATAGGTCTAATTTAGCTCTTGATCAGCACACTAAATTCATCCCACTTGCCTATAATGCACCCCTTCAGATTGGAAAATCAGCACTTTAAGCCTTATGTTTTGCAAAATTTTAGCATTTAGTGACATTTAAGATATCAAATCTCTGGTGGAGCCTTCCCCCCCCTCCCTCCAGTAGGCCCTACACTATCTAGGTTAGTGCCCCCCACCCCCGGGCCCATGGTCGCACCACAGAGGCAAATCTTTAAAGTCTCACATGCCTAGACTCTACCACTGTGCTACCAAGACAAGAACTAGTGATGGATAACAAACTAAAAGAATATTGTACTAGTACTACTATATACTATATATAAGGACATAACATATTTATTCTAATTATACCTTGTACTTTCATGATCAGACATTGATAGTTTATTCTTCTACTGCCTTTACATAGTTTTATTTACTAAAAAATCTGGGGAAAAAAAAACATTCCATTTATACAATACATATTTTTTTTCCTTGTTATGATTGACATCAAATAAAAAATTCAAGATAATGATTTGTTTGAAGACACGATCCATGTATCACTTATACCTAGATGAACACACCAGTACCTTGACATACGTTAGCAGGTCGTCACACATACATTTTAGTGACTTGACAATCTGCTTTACATATGTCGATGTGGTGGTGCGTGCATATAGATCTAGTTGTTATTAGCCACATTCCACTGCATCAGCAAGTGGTAGCGCACGGTAACTGCACTGTTGATTTTCGGTTTGCCTGGGGTAGCGAATGACGCCGGTGAGACGTGAGGTGCCGTATGTCTCCGTAAGTAATAATTGTATATGTCTGTATTGTCAGTTTTAAAAGCTCTGTAGAGCTTATGTTATTTATTATATTGTACAGACTTTTAAATAAATATGACTTGACTTGACTTGGCCATACCGTATCCTCGTGCATAAAGGCACATGTGCCTATAACCGAAAAATCGCTATTTTGGGGGTCTCCCTGGGGTCATGTTTGATCTCTGATATAGGTCCATGAGCCTTAATACGATCGCGGAGCGCACCCCACCTCCAACACATAATACATATTATTTACCAAAAGTAACTTTCCTTGGTGTATATGTCACAAGATACAGTATATCGACAAACACAACAAAATCAGATGGTACACATCGGCATTCATTATCGCTCAGCTGTATGCATTTTGATGAGTTTCTTTGTGTCAAACACCTTGTCATGGCATTTGTCACTTGTCGTTCTCAAATATTGGAGTATATAATTCGGTAGTAACATAATCCTAAGATTTAATAATCTATAACGAATGCTAGTCAGAAAATCAAAATAACCTACTTTATGAAGAAAAAATACACATTTCCATCTTAAGTGCGCATGCTCAGAAATTTAAATGCCCCGCGTAGTCTCGATGAACAAGACTCATGCTGGCATGCACCCACCAAGTATAATATGAGTATGGCTGAATGATGCTTATGTCCTTTGTCGTAAAACCGAAACCAAAATTGACTACTGTCGTATAAATCATTCGCTCATCACGCATCTTCCTCGGGCGATTTTAAAATTAAAAAAAAAAGTAAATTCTGTCTTGAAACATGTTCTTAGTCTCTGTTATAGGCCAGTGGGCCTTAATACGAACACATGGCGCACTCCCAATGTTAGGCCCGTGCACTTTAATGCGCGATTATACAGTATGCTGCCCCTTTGATTACTTGAAAGACTTTTCTGTTGGGTAAAACCCATACTAACTCATTGGTATAAAACAAAGCCACAATGATTCTGTGTTTCAGTTTAAACTTAGATAAACCAACTGACAAATTGGTGTCAAATATGACAAGGTTTCGGCATGGTAACTAATATGATAATATTACTGTGGGTTTATAACTGCCACACGGCAGATTTGGCTAGCGGCAGCCAGACGGCGGCCCTGCATTGCTCTAGGTTTTCCCACTAATAGCTTTTTCAAATTTGGCTCAAAGTTTATGAAAATTAAAATCTGAGATAGTATTTTGCATATTCCATTTACACAGCTATCGTTCGTTTTCATACAGTGAATCTGTTTCTTGGCTACGCAGAAACCAGAGCGGACCCTGACATAAGTAAATCACAGTCTCCTTCCAAAAAAGGGGAGACTTATTCTTTTGGTAAATAATTTTGTTTTTATGATTACCGTATTATCCTGAACAACCATTATTTTTCTCATGTAAATTGTATTTAAAAATTATTGAATGTAAAAACCCCCCCTCAATCTTAGATGTCTTTTTATTTTGTAAATCAAAGAATAATGGAAATATAGTTAACAGCCCAACATATATGTTTCAAATATAGATTCATTCTGTTTTGGTTGATATTGATCTATTTCGGCAGTTCTAACATCGCCTAAAGCTAGATCTAGAGACTAATACCGGGAGGCATCCAGTAATGGTTCATATTATTTTACTGTAGATCTAGACTAATATTTTATTGATTCACTAAGAGAGTTATGCCAAACTATCTCTGATTACACTGATTATAGGTGGAAAGTTTTAGCATCTAGATAGTTTTATGCTACGAGGGTACAGTATAGTGCAAGAATATGTATATCTAGAATGCTACTGCATAATAGCTCGTCAAAAACGGAAACACTGCTCATTTTTTGTATGAAAAATGCCAAAATTGATTATTAATAGAAATTGGCCAGTTGTAAAATATAATCCATATATTTTTTATCTTTCATTTAACCTATGGATATAAAATAATCATTTAGATCTCTGTAACGTTTTTTCTAAAACAACAATCTGAAAATCTTGCAAAATCACCTGCTGGGAACTGTTCATAGGATACTGCTCACAGTGCACTGAATGAATTCAATATGGCCATAGTAGAATCTAGTAATTAGGATTTTATTTTTTTGAAGCTTGGGTAACGAACATTAATGGCCATTATCATGTTTTGAAGGACATAAGTAAATCACAATTCCAAAAACTGAATTCTTTTGGTAAATAATTTTTTTTTATGATTCTATATAGAAAGCGCCCAATTAAAGCCCCCCCCCCTCTTTCTCTTAAATGTCCTTAAGAATTAATAGTAACTACAACTCGTGTAAGCCCACCACTGTTTTAGAAAAAATTTAACAGCCCTTTTGGTCTATGGTATATTAGAAGTTATGTAAAACGTCATCCGTTTATCGAGGGAAGTTTTAGCATTCAGTTAGTTTCATTTTGGTTTTGTGTGATATGTATATCTAGTATAAGATTATGAATCACTGCTTATTTTGTATGAAAAAACAAATTGATTACAAGAAACTGGCCAGTCCATGCCAGGAAAATCTTCAAAACAGCCTCCAGAACACATAGTGGTTCAAGAAAGTAATTTCTAGGAATCTCACAGTGCACTGGGTGAAAAGGATATGGCCATAGTAGACTCTAGTAGGGAGGATTAATTGGAAGCTTGGGTTCTTGTGTACATTATTGTGAGCGGGCCGGTATAAATTCAACAACTGAATTCAATATTTATCTATGTTCTATACCTTGCAAAGAAATCTGTCTCAATCCAAAGAGTAACTTGAAAAAAACGTACACAACAAATACATTTGGTCTTATAGAAGAATTAAACATACCTGTAACTGAAGAGCACTGAAAAATAAGCTTATAAAGACTCAACTTACCTAAAAAGCTGTAGAGCCATGCTCATAGGAACAGCATGAGCTACCACAGCCATTAGATCTCAGGTTGCACAATTTCGAAACTTCCTGAGATTATGTCAGTCCATTCTTCTGCACTTTAATAATTTATCCTTTTCTTCTTATGTGTTCAATTTTTTGTTTATATTAAAAAGTGTATCCTATCTGGGTACCCATAACTGTCATGGAAAATGAGGCTTTTCAGAGCACTGGTCCTTTTGTATCCTCACTCCTCAATCAAATATCGATCAACAGCTTATTGTAGGTCATATACTTATTATCCATAGATGTAAAAGGTCCAATGTTAGTGATTCAAATATTTCAACAAATATATCAATACAACCTCTAGTCATCTATTCATCTGTACCTGTAAAATTGAGAAAATAGCTACCATAATAGTCACATAATAATGACCTCACTTAGCATGAAGAAAATGTTGAAGCTATGAGGTCTTGGCATCTTTTTACAGTTATTATTCCAAATACAAAATTGCAGTTGACATTTTAACTTGACATAATTTACCCAATATGCAATGTTGTGACACTTGCCAAAGTCCTGCCACTTGAAAGTGTCTTCTTGGGAGTTCCACAATGGAGTTATTACCTAAACTGTCCTCTCTTCCTTTCTCTGTGATTTTTCATAACAAAATAATCAATGTTATTTAAAACGTATTCTTGCCATTACAACTTACTTTTCAAATGCGTAAAGCATATACAATACAATGAAATATTTACACTTAACAGTAGTGTAATACAAAATGGGAAGGTATTTCATCTGTCATAAGCCATGAAAATATGGACTGAATGGTCGCCATTGCTCCATGATCTATTGTATTCAATAGGATTGAACTGGATCACAAATATTTATTTGAACACAAGACTTGTCAAATAGAATTGAATGTTCTTTACAAACTCATGAAACTCAATCCTATCTAGTGGTTATTAAACCTTGTGGGATTTAACATAATAGTGATCCTTCAAAGCTCATAATCTTATTTCTAATAGAATATGAGTGATCATATACTCATCAGCCTTCTATTTTAACTACCACTAAACCAAGTTGTTGTCATCAAGAACATAATCATTTTTTCTCAACTGCAAAAATTATGATCATTTCATAATGACACAAAAAGATGTAAAAAGGTAAATCGAAATTCAATAAAATCTCAAACCAGGGAAACCTATCTTCCCTTTCACAACTCATCAGAAGCATGCTGCCTATATCAACAATGTGACAATGGGATAGTCACAAACATTGATAACCTGAACATTCTTAAAGAATGTTAAATTAACACAACAGGACTTGCCAAAATTTTATGTGTAAATGTAACGAGTTATTTGTACGTGTTAGTGTGTTCTGTACATAAATACAAACGGTGTGCACTTTGTTCAACAGAGTCGTCCAACAAATGCACATCATAATTGCTTTGCTGCATACAAAGTATTTTCTAACACATTTAATAATGGAGTAATTATGCATGCCTATACATAATTGTTAAGAACTATACCACTGAAAAATCCTTCTTGGTATAACACACAACAGTAATAATTCTTTAATATCCTTTATAATACATTATAGAATCACAACTTGAATGCAAGTTTATCCAGTGTCTGTTTTGAATTGTTATCCAGCTCTTTTAAAAAATCAACATCCAGCAGACCGTCAGGAATGCATGTACTCAACAAACAGTCACCAGCATAGTCACTACCAATCTTGACAATGCAATAACTACTGAAACTCTGTATAAGGCTGTGAGTTGGGCATTTATCAATCTCAGCATGCATTTCGCGTGCATGCTGAGTAACTGTGAGGGTTGCATGCTATAAGCGGGTTTCCCGCGTGAGCATACTCAATGTCACCCATGGTAGACACTGGAGCCAGTACACAACTTGTATCCCAAAGACACTGCACACACCAAGAGAAAAGTTATAAGCCTGTGCTTGGCAAACATTATACAATGCTTATTTTCATAGATTTGATTTAGAAGGAAAATGTGTTGCAACCTTTCAAAATCAATGATTTCAAACTTTTTTTGCATAAATGTTGCATTTCATTAGAGTATAAAAAATTATAATAAATTTCTTAACTGTATTGTTAAGACTCTGGACAAGAACTTTACATATTTGTGTAACTATTAGTCTACTGCCAAAAAAATATGCAACCAACAATGTTCTTCTCATCATTATTATGGCCTTCAGTTAGTTACACGAAAGAGAAAACAATAGAGAAAAAAACATAGGTATCCGTATCTGTATGTGTATTGTAATGGGCAGCGCATTATGAGCATATGGGCAGGTGACTGTTAATGTACTATTTTATTATGAAATGTAAACACTGTGATAAATATTCATAGTGTATCTCTTGCAGAATACATATATGATACTAGAAAAGTATTGATAACATTTTAATAAATAACACAGATTTTTAATTTTCACATAGAATCTTTTTATAATATGGATTCTACTTTTTAAAACATTCATCTCTCTAAACGCAAAACAGATCTGTAAACAGATCTCTTTAATACTCAAGAGTAAGATACTTCCACGGCTAGTTCAGTTCTTTTGATCATCATTAACATGCCATTTTATGGTGCATTGTGGATTGCAAAATTGAATCCTACAGGACTTACTCAGCTCTCAGTGGGTAAGTCGATGCCAAAATCATTCATATGAAAGCAAACCTTATCCATATTATCTCAATCTTGGTCATAAAACATCAGAGATTTCATATACCGTCTTAAACACAATAGATCGGCAGCTAATGATACCTGTAAATACTTTGTAAGACATGGAGATCCATGATCCATATAACATTTTTCAATCGAATACAATAAGCCATATATTTTTGTTTATATTATATATTTTTTCTTTTACATCATTTTCTAGCAGCATAGCAATCTGTAGAGGTTCTACATCCAATTTTCATCTAAGCCCACCTTTTAAGAAAGAATTTTACCCTAACAACCCTATTTCAGCATAGACAGCTATTATTTTCAAGTAAATGGGAATATTTTCCTCAGAGAAAATTTACCACTTTCGTTTACTCATGACATATGATTCTGAAAAATGGCAAATGATTATAATTTTTTCCCCAGATAATCAATCACCACATTTTGCGCCATTACCAAATGACACATTAGATTATATACATTTTGTATAGAAGTTAAAATGAAGTATAATAGACAATCATAATTCCCTATGAAATGGCATGTTCAGCATCTATCCTATTACAAGTTACTCAACACAAAACCGCTTGGGTTAAGGAGAAACTCAGCACCAGGGGCTATTAATTACAAGGGACCTTGGAATAACCCAAATGGATTTCTTCAGGGTCTAGCATCAAATAAGACCAAAAATCACATTCGTGTATTTATGAAGAAACCTATACAATATTTATTCCATTTATTTCAGAAGAAGAATTATCTTACAATTTTTTATAAACTATAGAAAAAAAACTACAATATTAGAGTAATTTATTCATTGGATAATTGGTTTGTGTATGTTTTGCTCTAGTTTTTTTTCTTTTACAATGCATGTGTAAATGTTAGGATTCAGACATTTTATCGAACATGTTCATTGTGTAAGCAATTAGTTCGAAGACATAATCCGGACGTGTCAAAGCTTTTATGACAAAACTTATCGATATTTATATGTTTTCTATTTTAATGAAAATGAACAAATACTTAAATACGTATACTCATAGATCATTTAGTTAGTAATCTTATATAAAATCCTAAATAGTTCCATCATATTTGTAATTAATGAACAAACAACTGGTTTATAAACATAGCTAAAATTATAAGATGACAAGTAGAAGTAAATGCACATGATCACGAATTTATAATTCCTAATAAAATGTACATGTACCATGACACTGCATATAAAGTTTCACCGTACTATACAAGATTCAGCTCATGTATATTGAGCATGCAGAAGTCCCACACTGACTATAAGATCCTTACTGGATCCAGATGATGAGATGCAATGTGTCAATTAGTCCTACAATAGGGTACAATATGGCTGTACTAATCTCATCTTATCAACGGTAGGAATACGTATATACCGTACTGAAGTAAATCATCCTCTATGGAAAATGTACGAGGATTTATAAACAGAATTCACATTTTATAATATGGGCCCTTATAATATTTACCAACCAGAAAAATTTATACACATATCAATTAGTTTGATATTACATTGATATAATATCTAAGAGATGCTGTTTTACCATCGTATGTTGGGATTGAAGAAACAACGTCGGTGTGAAATCTACTTTGTACATTTAGCATTTTCCTAAAATATCGTTTGATATATTCAATGCAACATGCAAGAATAATATGTAAAGTGAAGAGCCAAATGACAAATAAATATTTTTTCCATCCTTGAGTTAAAAAAAAAGGATTCAAATTGGTTGCATCATAATATCAGGAGAACATATTCTGTTACATTGCAGTCTAAAATCCTGAGGAATGTACCGTAACCCCCGGAATGAACCATTATGTAAATGGTGATCAGAGATCATTACAAACAAGATTCAAGTTAGACTACAAGTAATGCAGACTATGTAATGTGGTGATCAAACATTTTATGGCCGATGATAGGGAACACCAGGTCATGTTACAGCCTTGAGTAATTACCAGGCCACAGTAACTACATTTCGTAAGTAAAGCTGTAAACATCAAATCATGAAAAGAATATCTGATAACCATACATGTAATGTAAGTATCTGCCTAGAATACATGAACCTCACTCAAGGAAGATTTGTAAGGGGCCAGTCTTTTGATATGAGTGGAGACTTTGTTTTGGTAAGTTTTCAAGTTTCTCTCTCACACAGCTGTTGGGGTCGTGAGTTTGAGTCCCACCAGGGCTACTAGGTATTACAGTCAAAATAGTCAAAATGGAAGCTTACGGTTGTAAAACCTGTCTTCAGCGATGTCTATTGTGGTAGAAATATACTTGCTCAAAAGCAAAACCGGTGTATTCGCATTCACATGGTCATTACATATCATATGCCAGTACATATACAAAGATAAATGAAATCTTGCATGATGACAAAACTGCAACATAATTAATTATGAAGAAAACTTTATGGATTAATTCATCAACTTATAAAAGATACTGCATTTTTATAATAAGATGATTCTATTCTACCAGTAATGATTGAATTACCTGCAAATGAGATGAAAGGGAGGGGGATAAGGTACATAAATATCTGCACTTCAAAGAGATTTTTCTTCTGTGGATAATTGTGCAACTTTGAATAATAAAAAGCCAAATGACTGTATCCTTGCTAATTATTGCATTATGTTTATCTGATAATTATTATGTCTTTATTTCAGCATCGTAACTTTTGCTATATTTTCTTTCAATTTATTCATTAATATCAGACAAAATATCATTTATTGTTATCTTATGTTTTATGAAATCTCAACTGAATTTAATTACATCAACATTTGCTTAACTGCTACTTTACTTCAATCAAATTTTAGCATTGCAATTACTAATAGATTTTATTGAAAATCAAATTATACCCCCATACTGTGTCTGAATAATGATAATTGGATAATTGTTATGAGTATTCAACTCAAGTGACTGCACCTATCTATGTGGGATTCACACTTGACTTATGACAGACAAATCGCTAATTACTTCACATTTTGCAAAAATTGGGCTTGAAAATCTTCATTGTGCTCTTTAATAATAGGCAATGAGTGATTGAATAGCAGACTTTTTATGCATATATTGAATATCTTGCTTCTCTTCTTTAATCCAAACAAAGCAAAGCCTTTTAGTTTTAGGCTCCACAATAATAATATTCTGCAATGATTTGCAAATGATAATGTGCTCTGATATTTCCCATTTAGTGGTACATTGCTGTTGTATTGGTCATCATCCTCATAAGTCCTCCTTCCCTACTTGAACAAGGAAAGGGTAGGTCTTACAGCAATCATAACAGTGCTAACACAAAGAACTTGTCAACTGTTGAATATTACCAAATATAGCTAAAAGAGTATTGTACCATAAATTTGTGGAGTACAAGAAAAAATACTTCAACAAGATACTGTATAATACTCCCAACTGGCAAACAAATGTGATTTTCTCTAATTTGGACAACCCCAAAACAATCATCATCTGTTTCTCTTAGAGCTTCGTAATTTGTTTGCAGCACTAAGTGTGTTAAAACACCAGCTTATCGTCATTAACATTTGACCAACTCAAAGACACCAGACCAGTTAAGTTGGAATGTCCAAGTTGTGTTGCTGGTTTAATGCCTCGAAACGAGTCATTTGGCACTATAAAGCATTCCAAATGAGGCGTGTGTCACACTAGGGCTGAATCACTCATCGCATTTGAATGGAGATTGTTGAAGCAGCATGGAGATCACACTGACAGATGTGGTATGCATCACTACCTTGTAACATTGAATGCTTGCCGAGAAAGGATTGTGTCATAAACTGTAATAATCTTGGACTCTTTGATGAAGCGTATTACATTTATTTGGTTACTATTATCACACATAACAAAAGTAAAGATTTGATTAATTAATCAAAAAAAAAATTTTTGTGTATGAAAGATTAAAACAATATTCACTAAATTTCTAAATTTCACAATACTTTCTCTATATATCAAGTTGAAACTCATTGGGAATATAAATGAAATGCACAAGATTTTTCAATTACATAGGTAGAAATTCCATTGACCAGTACTTTAATCAAGTCTTCACTTCTATGGACCCTTGGGTCAATAATTCATCAAACTCAACAAGTAATAATCCAATAATCAATGATTGATGAATTTTGATAGGATTTATGGGCATAAAAACTAGAGTGAAGACTAAACTTTGGCTCCTACCAGAGCAATTTGTGTAAACAAAATAAAAATTATTTGCCTATCATCTGTTGCCAATAATAATTAGTAAGTTTCTGTTTAACAACTAGTTTCACTACAATGCCAATACACTGAAAAACTTAAAATTCAAAGTGAAGAAAACCTAGATGTAGCCCCTCATTTATTAGTAAATAGATCATTCAAATAACGTCCCGCTCTATAAATTCAAAACGAAACTTTTTTTAAATAATCCAAATACATTACATCATGTAAAAAAATTTCATCCATAAATAGCAATTGGTGATACCATCATATTCGAATAATATGGTAAAGATGATGCCATGAGTAAACTGAGTGATTCATACACGCACTTATTCATAAAGTGGATAATATGCATGAATGAATGTTCCAGGCAGAAATAACCATGCATACAGTTTTTGGAAAGTAAATTACTTTTGTATTATAAATAAACAACATACATGTAGTCTCCTTCATAAAATTCTAAGTATATTTTTTGAACTTATACTTAGTGCCGGAGAGTGATTATTAACTGCCACACTGACTTGTCAGACATGTTTTTTAAAGGTAGAATCATCTCCAGGATATTTTTCATCTACTGCACACTAAAAATTCTGAGATGAATATTTGTGACAATCAGACTGGGACTTCAGTTACAAGAGTTTTTTTCTTTTTGAAAACTGTTGTTCAGCATCAATTTTTTTCTTTATGGAAATGTATGAGACCTTTATTTGATGAAAAGGCACATGTTTATATTAGATAACAGCAACAGTAAATTGCGATTACTATCAATTTTGTCAGTTCTGGCTTTTACAAAACCATCAGCACTCTAGTGACAATCTAAAATGTTTTGTTTAAATATAAACTAAGATGTAAACATCAAAGTATCACTTTTATGGAGAAAAATTGCACCTTTTAGCTCTTAACCATCAGATCAGATGCCCTCAAAAGGCCCCAACTTTATGGTGAACCCAGTTTAGATACATGTATGTGAATGCATAATAAAATGCCTTAAATATATTCAGTTTCGATGATACACCAATTATCTTTTATGTACTACTGTTCAGTCGATGCTAGTCTCATATTCTCATGGCAATCTAGCTAGTCAGGTAAAATTAAAACTAAAACCCCAATCCCATGACACAGAGAAGTCACTTAGCTTTATCATTGATCCATCTGCTTTAATTAAGGAGCATAGATGGGTGTACTTTCCCAACCACACACAAACAAAAACCCAAATTATACATCAGAGCCAAATAAGTTCATTTTTATTATCAATCCTACATCTGGTGCATACATACAACTAAAGTTCTGTCCTTTTATTGACTAATAAATATTACTTCAGCTGCAACTACTGTCCACAATACAGTAGAATGAATGACTAATCCAACTGCAACCATTGTATTTGGACAGATTTTCTATTTCTATGAAATCTGAAAATTGCTGGAGGTGCTCTGGGTGGTCTGAATCATTACTGCTACCAGCGGATGGCCCTTACAATTAGCACCTTTCAACTCAGCCTCATAATTAATGGGTAATGATTTAACTAATGGCAGTTTACCTCTTATGATGTAGCATTGCATGAGAATGCATCATGTCATGATATACGATAGCTTAATGATGGAACTTCAGCAAAGAATAGACGAGATATTTGATTACTTCGTGTTAACCATGCAAATGCAATGTATCTTGCGAACTAATTGATGTCTGTTGATAAACAATTCTCAGTAATAACAACTCGATTTAACTAAAGACCATAGCAAAGGAATTAAAATAATACAAAAACACTTTGTGAAAATATTGCTTTATAATTCTCTTAATTCATACCACGAGTGTACTAGAATTGTGAGGCATGTGTACAGGAGAAATTTACTTTAATGCCAGTTGGGTTGGTGGAAGGGATCATGAGGCAGACTATGGAAGTATAAAAATGTCCACTATTGACACTAATCACATTTATATTCACTTCTGGCAGAAAACAAAATGCAACGGGAAAAGATAATCGGGTTTGCATAAATCTAAAGAAAAACTACATTTTCTGAAGAAATGATGACAATACAAATTACTCACAAATGCCAAATAAGCTTAAAAACCTGCAATTACACAGGCTTTGCAGCACAAGAAGATGGGAAGATGGGAACTTGATTTAGGTAACCTAAGTTAATCAGCCCCTAAACCCTATGAATTAATTAAACATTCCAATGTGAATATTATCACTGTGGTCTGTTTATAAGAATACAAAATGTCCATTAAACCTCAATGAATACCACAAACCTTATAAAAGTTTACGCTGGGCTATTACAGCCTTCAATGTCCCTAAATATCTTTAAATGTAGGCAATTTCTTTGTGGGAATGAATTTTCTTTCAAGATGATGTCGTTAAATTGTCACAAATTACATGGCCTGGATAATGGGAACATGGATAAGACTTCAACTAATTACAATCTGCTTGGAGAGCAAATTTTACAAATACAAGTGTCGGCCTTTATGAATTATTATATATAATCAGATCATATTATCTATATATGGATCTGATATGAGAAATTTACATCCAAAACAGAAAAGACCTAATGCAAAATGCTAGTAAAGCTAATATATCACAATGACCAATGACCATCATGCCTGGAGCTGGTGGCAAAATATCATAAAAAATGTACTAAAGCATTTTACATCACCAAAGAGCCTAGAATGGTATTAGAATGGTAGAAAACAGTGGATATGTTTTGGCGTTCAGTTTCGAAATGTATGTTCAGGTAGCATAAGATCATAATTCTTTCATCAGTTTGAAAGAAAAAGCATCTGTGAAATATTCATATCAACACAGGATTCATATGCAAATTAAAACAATGAAAAGCATGCTATTTTATGGTACTTCAGAATGAAAATTTTATTATGCTTATGCTTCTTTCAAACATCATGCAAGATGGTGATATGTCATAATGTTTATTGTCCTAAACAGTTTATACATTGAAGATGTTATTTCTGACGTTGGCACTTTAATTTGGACCATAAATTACTAAATCGTCTCAACATCTAAAAACCATAGGGATACTGGGATATGTTGTTATACTGTAACAATCAAATGATATTAAATATTGCTTACAAACAAATTTATAGTTAACACTTATATCACCACTAGATCTATATGGTCAAACAAATAAGGCACAATCTGTGTCACGGATTTCTCATTAATAATTTACATAGATCTACATGTACCACTAATGCATTTAAAAAAAAAAAACAATTCGTAATCTGACACTAGCTTGAAAATCCCTAAAGGGCAAGTATTTTTTATTACCCCCTTATATATTGTATTCTGAGTGTTATTGTGCAATGTATGGTTGCATGCAGTAATAGCTGCTTGTTTACTTGTCTAATATTTTATATCTAGAAAAGATGCCTTTCAGCAAAATGTCATCTGCAATTTTGTAATTTTGTAGTATCATTGTCAAGAAATAGTTTGTTTAAAAACTTGTTGCATACAATGTAGGTATGTTAAATCTTAAGTAACAATTAATGTAAGAAAATATATTATAATCTGATTTAGATTCTTGTGAAAATTTCTCATTTCAGCAACAAATATCTACAAATTAATACCACGATTTATCAACTTATGATAATACTTACTAAATAGAGATTATCACAAAAATTAGTGCGTAACACTTCACTTTATGATATTCATTTCACCAATAGAGTTTAGTTGGTTCTCATACATGACACCACACATAAATCCGATCACAGAATTATGATATCATGCTGGAATCAATAACCAACTATAACAAATAATTATACTATCCATTCATCATTGACAAAAGCATTTTCGGGTTAGGTGTCCACTACCACAACGCTTTTCCTCAATAGTCAAATGTCAGTAAAGTAAACCTATCTTATCATGCAATGAGATGTTGCATTGATAGGACCAAATTTATGTAATAATGTATAGATTTGATTAATATCACATTTTGTGCAAAAGTACATCTATATTCAAAAAGACATGAACGAGAACAAGAGCATTCCAACACAATCCATTTGAAGTTTGTGCACCAACTGTTAAAATGAAAATATCGTCTGCCGATATTGCCAAACATGGTCATGAAAAGGTGAAGGTCATTTTCAGGAAGCAGACAATTTATGCAGCAGACGACTTTCGGAGCGGACAACTATAACAAAATAACTTATATATTGCATGACTAAGTGTTTCAGTAATCATTAATGATTTCAACGAAGCCAATTTCATTATATCATCAATCCATGGTCTATTAATATTCTTGTCTACAAAGCTTCTCACTATACTAAAAGTGGAAGTACGTACTCATTCTCAGGAACTAAAGCATTGTGTGGGAGGCTTTTCACAAAAGGCTATTTGAACTGCGCAAATTTACCGCTACTTTGCTGGGGGCAACAATCTTCCTCTTAAACATTGGAGCAGGTGTCATCTACCCCAGGATTTTTCATAATGAATTTTGCTCTTTTCAGATGCATTAAAGTCACATAAAATTAACTCTTTTTCCCAATATAAAAAAACACATCCAAATTTGTATAGGTGGAGACTTGTTTTCAAATATTGAATTATATAATTATGAGAATTTGTAATGTCTTGTGTGATCATGAACTACCTTTGTTCATACATCAAAACATTTCGGAGAATACTTTCAACAAATCAAGCAAACAAAAACGAATACTTGTGCATTAAAACTTGCCAATTATTACAAAAACTGTTTCTTTAGAGCCATTTGATTCATAAATCATTTCATTAATTATTTTATCCAATTCTATCAGATGAAGGCTTTTCCAAATCTGACATCTGACTATAAAGGTCAGATGGAAGATTACGAGACCTTGAAATATAGAGGAAAGCTTTTACATTTAAAACAAATATAATCTTGTAAAGTAAACATTTTGTCCATTTGTCAAAGCATTAATGCAGTAAAGGGTGCACCTTTTTGTATCTATGTTCTTCAATGTCCATTGATATGCAAGTTAAATTATCATCTTTAAAATCATACAGGGCCTTTAAGTTACACATGAGGCAGGGGAGGCAACTGCTTCCTCTGTTTTTGGAGATCACTTTCAAAAAGGGTCTAAATTCAAAAATTGGGAAAATCAAATAGCCAGGTGCTTGTCTGCACCCTCGCCCAATATATTGCCTCCTCTGTTTTGCAATCCTGGCTACGGCCCTTTTATAAGATTATATCTAAAATATCCATGTATATCTAGTTTTTTCAAAGTAAAACTGTAAACGAATTGAGCAATGTGGTATCAGGCAAGTCATGAACAGAGACGAGGGGGGCCACCAACTCTCAAGAGTGTACGATTCGATCCTCAGCGGGGATCTGCAGATTTGACCCCCTGACATGCGCAGGAAGTAGTTTTGATGATACCAACAGCAGTTGGCGAAACTGTTAATGAAGGTAAAAAATATAGTGTTGTGACAAATGATCTATGAACCATTCTATCACTCCCTGCATAAATAACCACCAATAACGCATTCTGATTGGTCGAGAGGCGTGCTAAGTTATACGATTGACTGTACGGTACTAAGGATTGACTGCACATTGCTAAGGACAGTAACAAATACAAGTGAGGACAATTCTTGATTCACAGGTTTACATCCTAATAGCATCAAAAAAGCATTACAGATCCACCTAGTTTGAACAGCCCTATGGTGCTTTGATAACAATCTGAGTAGTTACGCATAGTAAATTCGTATTTAGAATGCAAGGATAAACCAAACGGAGACAAACTTTTTACCATCTTCTAAAATTAATAGTTTATGTACAACATTAGCCAAAGCGCCATAATAGTGAAATACATTGAACGAGGGACGTATACTGCCGTGGCTATAAGGAGTGCAGCGCAAGTTTCAAAACGTCGCCATACGTGGACTGTTTTGTAATGTACTGGGCTTCCGCAAACTATTATACTACAAGAGTTTAGATTGGTTCTATATAGACTCTTAAAAGTTATTTATTGTATCTTCTTCGTGATAGAATGGTATTTGAGCACGAGATTAGAGTGTCAATCGTAAAATTTAGCATGGCGATGGCAGTTCTTCTACTTCGTTTGTGCCAATCACGCATCAGCATGCTAAATTTTACATTCTATCATTCCGTGCAAAAATCACAGACAATAACCCAAGCTGATTGGTCAATCAGCGTGCTCAATTATGCGATTGACTGCACGCTCCAGTGATTTACTGCACGCTACGACACCACCACACCACAGTCTAATTACTTACTCATTTATTTTTGGTGTCAAAAAATCATATTGGTCTTTTATCATTCACAAATGTTAAAACTATGCTAAATTTAAAGATTTAACTGTCTCATTCTATCATGACTAAAATCCACACTAAATGAGTGTCTGATTCGCTTTTTTATTTTGAAATAAATCATATGGAACTAAAGTCAGTCTTACTTGTAAAGGTGATTTGGAATATTTGAACCAGACCGTCTTATATGTCATACGGGCATGCAGACCACACACACCAACCTCCCTTTGGAAGGAATTCTTCAACATTTAGTTGGTAATCCCGACATATAGTTCTTAAAATGTTGTTGGGCACTTTGTCAATCTAGGATGCATTGTTGGCCACTTTTTGTGACAGACTCCCCCAACTCCCTTACTTTATACCAGCGCCATTCAGACATGGTGAATTTGGAACCACTGCATGGCCGCACCTATCATCGCTCTAACTAGATCCCATCCGGGAAGTATCCCAAAAATCATACAGGGCACAATAGGGTTTGGAGAGCAAAGGTCAAACGGAACACAATTTACGGAACACTATTATCAGATCAGGTGCTGACCGAGGGACCAGTCAGATCTAACTTTCCATCATCCTTCAGATTACACTACCCATCTACCTGAGTTCAAATTCCCGGCGGTAGCCCCCCCCCCAGTGTCTTACACGGGCCAGTCCCCAATTCACAGGGTGGTTTCTACCGAAGCACCCGGTCCTTGTCTTTTGAAACGAAAGTCAGTCTTACTCACGACCTCCCGGCTATGAACCAGACCGTCTTATATGCAAACCAATCAACCTCCCTTGACGAAGGACAATCCCTCGCCTATATGCTGTATGCTGACACCTTACGCTTTTGGTCAGTCAAGTCAGGATGCACAGACATATCATAACTGGTTTTGATCACGACCTACACTAGACTAGTACTGTCACATTTTCTATACAGCTGCTGACGTCGCACGGTCAAAATGACAATGAGACCGTTATGATATGATTTATTTCAAAATAAAAACGAATCAGACACTCATTTAGTGTGGATTTTAGTCATGATAGAATGGTATTTGACCACTGAATTGTCAAGAAAAATTGACCATGCTGACGCCTGATTTACCCAAATGTAGTGAGGGTAAATCAGACGTCAGCATGGTCAATTTACTGATTGACACTCCAATCTTGTGGTCAATTCCTACAATTGACACTCCAATCTCCTTTTTTACCTTTACGTTCCTTTACGTTTCTTTCTGACTGCAGGCATCTGTGGCCTCTATAGTCAGCTCTTCTTCGTCTCCCCCCGAATATTGTCTATTACTTCCGATTATGGTATTGGCTTTATAATTGTAAAATAGCTCTTGGTCTTTCCAATATTTGTCAATGCGGTTCTTAAACGTGTTTAAGCTTGGAGATGTCACTATTTCTTCTGGTAGTTTATTCCAGGTCTTCTGAACCCTCTGAGTGAAACTATATTTTCTAATATCTAGGTTTGCTCTTTCTTGATAAATTTGCATACTGTGACCCCTTAACCCAGTTCTAATAGTGTTGTCCTTTTTCAATTTAAGTAGTCGTGGTACATCTTCATCATATTTTCCATGTAAGATTTTATATACTTCTATCATATCACCTCTTTGTCTTCTAAAAGCCAGGGTTGGTAATTTTAGCCGCCTTAGTCTATCTTCGTATGATAAGGTGTTTAGTCCAGGTAGTTGTTTGGTGGCACGTCTTTGAACATTTTCGATAGCTTCAATGTGTTTTTGCTTATATGGACTCCATACAGAGTTTGCATATTCCAAGTGACTTCTAACGAGAGCTTTGTAAAGTGGTTTAAAAGTTTCTTCATCTAAAAATTTATATGCTCTTCTGATCATTGCAAAGGTACTTGTTGCTTTATTAATTTTTTCGTTTATGTGTTTGTCAAATTCTAATTTAGAGTCAATGGTCACTCCTATATCTTTTTCTTCTTTAGTATTTAATAGGTTGTGTCGGCTATTGTTTGCTAATAGGGTGTAAGATTGTGTGTCTTCTTTAGGTGTTCCTATGCTCATTGACTTGCATTTGCCCGGATGGAATTTCAATAGCCAGGTGTTAGACCATTCTGCTAGTTCATCTAGGTCACTCTGTAATATGTCATGGTCATTTTGTGTAGTTATGTTCTTAAAAATCTTTGTGTCATCGGCGAAAAGGAAGATATCTGAGTTTACTTTGTCTGGTAGGTCATTTATGTATAGTACAAAGAGGATAGGCCCCAGGACACTTCCTTGCGGGATTCCACTCGTTACGGGTAGCCATTCGGATTGTTGTCCATTCACTACAACTTGTTGCACTCTTTCACTCAGAAAAGAAGTTATCCATCCTAATATTGGATCTGTTATGTTGTAACTTTTTAGTTTCCCAATTAATCTACGGTGTGGTACGGTGTCGAAAGCTTTTTGGAAGTCCATGTATATTGCATCTATTGTGTAACCCTTATCTAAAGCTTCGGTCCACTTGTCAATGACTGTCAACAGCTGTAAGGTAGTTGGTCTTCCAGATATGAAGCCATACTGCTTCTCGTGCTCAAATCCTACATATTTACTCCATACCAACACATTGAACACATTCAAGAAAATTTTGTTTCTGTTTGAATTTGTTTTAGTAAGCGCACTGCGTGCTTATTAGAATGAATACGGTATTACTAGTTCAAGAATATCAGCTAAATCCTAATTAATAGATTTACAGGACTGCAGCATAATATATATATAATTTGCTGACTAAAGTAAATTTCTGTGTCTATCAATAATTTGACACAGACTTGTTCTATCATAATATTTTTGTTAGAATGTCTTTTAATTCATTCATATTTTCTGTGTATAACTATATTAAAGTATTTTGTAATACCAATATCTACAGTAAACAATTTGCATGTCTATTTACAAATTGTCTGTGTTAATAAAACTTGTCCGCATTGACCTCTGATTTAAAAAGTTTCTATTTCATACCAAATTACATTTGATTCACACCAACCAGGTAATTGTACCGGTATGTTTTTAGTCTCATTTGTTGAAAATCCCATCTTTTACACAATGTTTTCATTCAGAATACAAATAATTCATGTGATAGCCATTTTAAACCCAAAAGACAGGTATTTGTTAGGTACAAAATCTATAGACAGGAAACAAGACCTTGTGAGATCTTGCCAATTGAGATCTTACCAATTTGCAAAAGATGAACCATAACCATTTGAAGGTGTTCTTTTAAATAAATCTTTATATGTAATTAGCTCAGAAATTATAACAATCAAGATAGATCTACATACGAATACAGTACAAGTATTAAAAAAAACAAATATATATCACGTCCATCAAATAAGATATTCAATGTACCAACACAGACCGAGTAATAATGAACACCTACGCATGAAAATAGCATTTTTTCAGTTTCTATGGGAGACAGTCAGACATTTTAAACAAGTCTAAATTTGGGTTTAGGTTTCATGATTAGAACAGCAATATTTTAATTTGCATACACATGACTAGTCATCACTCAAGTGGTACACTAACCCCCCCATTACATACGTGCAGCACCGAGGATTTATCTTGGATTTGTTACTAAAAATAGCATTTTTGTTTAAATATTGGTCCCCGGGGGGGCGCAACGCCGCGTTGAGGCCAACGGCAAGGACCGGCACGAAAAAGTCAATATACTGGTGCCGCCGGTACAAACGGGGCACCGAGGGAAGTCGGCGGCGGCAAAAAGCCATGCCGCGGCAATTTTTCCTGTCACTTCTTCTAAAAAGTCGCAGGGTGCCGTTGAAGCCCGTGCCGTCCGGTAGGGAATTATTCCCTTTGATCTCGCCGCCACTGCCGGGCTTCGTCAGTGGCTTTAATGCACCATTGGCAGGCTTCGGCGGCGGCGGCTATAATGTACCGTTGGCGACATCGCCACGGCATGACCCCCGCACTTGTTTAAATTTATTTTAATTATTTTTAAAAACAAAGAAAATAAACAGCTGTGCCGCCGGTATACCCCCGCGGTACACGTGCCGCAGGCACGTATGTAATGGGGGGGTACGTAACAGTAATGTGTATGCAATCAAATATGCAAACAAACTTGGCTGTTCTAATCATGGGACCTAATCCCCAATTTAGGCTTGTTTAAATGTCTGAATCTGTCTCAAAGAAACTGAAAAAATTCCATTTTCATGTAAATGTTCAATATCATTCAAAACCAATCAGAATGATAAAAATTGCAATGTAGCACCGTAAAATAAAAAGCGTATTTAATAATTATTCCTGCAATGTTCACTTTGATATTCAGTACCATTTTAGTCAAGGTATCGCGGGAAATCACTGAATTGTGTGCCCGACCCCTCTCCGCACATTGTTCCAGATGGAAGGAAGTTGGTATCTGCCACTGTCTCTATTGAGTGATGACTTCAGCTTCCTGATATGAATGGCCTCTATTACACGACGTTCGAAGTATAGCATATAGCCTAGTCTTTCAATAGGGCTCCTGTTTGTTATCATATTTCTGGGGTATCCATTGAAACCAAGAACTTTCTCAAGATACTTTCTCATCTTGCTCACTCGCGTCACTAACCACACACTCGGCTCTGTGATTTAGCGTCCGCACTTCTCTAGATTTATGCTCTATTGGGTGGTTACCGCTGTAATTAGGACACTGGTCAGTATTTGTATCTTTTCTATGCACTCGTGTGCAAAGTGTCATTGTTCACAAGAATCAACACATCATGAAATGGAAGAGCTGTTCCACCGTTCACTATACTCTCTCCCTCAGTGCTCCACTGAATACACCTGTCAACTGAGTTCAGATGTTCTTGAAACTCTGCAGTGTATTCTGTCTTTTGAATCACATCATTGTCATTCACATATTTCTATCATAATCGAGGTGCATTAGGGACACATTAGGGACGATTCTACGGTATCTCTTGAAAACTCCTCCATATACAGGTTGCATATGATTTACGACACAAGAGACCCCATCACTACCCAGTGGATCTGGTACAATTGTACATGTACATCAATCCAGGTGCAATATTCACAATGCAAACAGTGCAAGTCTCATTTGTGCAAGAAAGAATCTACTAAAGAAGTTACAAGAAAAGATACAAAAAAAGTGTATGTTTTCTAATAGAATAGAGGATTGTACATGTACTGTATTAAAAACTGTGGCAATAAGATATAGATCATGGTGAAATAAAAATATCTTAGAAATTTAATCATAAGCTATAATGTAAAAAAAAATGAGACTATTATATTCATTATAAAGTTCATTTTGTACTTACACGAATCTTCATATGGAGACAAACAAAGGTACTCACCTAGAAAAAAAAATCATACTTAAAATTTGATAGTCGATCAGAATGAGTAAATTTTAGAATCTTTTTTTATAAACGATGCTTCTCAATCTACATGGGCATCTCTTTCCCAGTTAGATGTAGCAAGAGTATGAATTAAAAAACATAACATAACCATTTTTTTTTATAAATAACAGCTTTCATTTCCAAAATAAGCACCATATTAACAATCATTTATCAGCATGAAAATCAAATGAATTCCTAAATATGGTGAATAAAATCATATATCATCATCAAAATGGATAATTACATGCAAATTATAAGGTGTAAATATTACCCTTCAAAAGAAAACACAAATAATATGCGAGATATTCTTTTTTGAAACATTGACATATTCACAGGAGCTATAATCACTTCCATAATGTCATAATGTCTATCAAACTTTTTCTTTTAAAATACTTTGATGATAATGTTGATTTAATGTTTCTTTGGGGAGAAATCTTACTTCAAGGTATAAAAAAATAAAAGAGATTCTCTGCTGATTTTATCATTTCACCACTTGGTAACTCAAGTGTTCTATAACAAATGTTCTATGTTCTGTATTCAAATGTTAATTTGTAAATCATTATTTGGTACAAAATGATGTCCTTCAAATTGAAGTTAAGCTTGACATATCCCTATACAATTAGCACTTTCCTATTTAAACTAGCTTTGTGTGTTGAAAAAGAGATGGGAAACATCTGATCTGGCATGAGCCACTTATTTGCACAATTTAAGGCCAGCATTCTCGGGTGAACATCACTTTCAAATCGATGCCCTAAAATACAAAAGAAGCTGGTTCTAACTATACTTATATGGACAAGCCTCACTTTAAATTTTAATCAAACACTAATCATACTATAGTACTATACATAATATTGACCACAAAGCTGTAATTATTATAAAGTGTTATGATACAAGACATATAAATGATGTCATGAAATATAGACTATGTCAGAAATAAATAAACACTACTGATATTTCAAAAATAAAACCTAAGTGTCTAATCTTCATGAAGTTATAATAGACTACAGATTGTAGATGGAAATTATTTCATCAAATAGTTACTACAAAAAGGGGAAAGAGCCAATTAAGTAAAACGACTTGGACTTAGATCATAATGCACACAGCAGTTTTTTCTTCACAATAAGCACATCAGTACCATCAGCCTGATACTCTAGAAATATGATAGCCCCAATTGGAACCGAAAAGTAAGAATCTTTGATTTCTTAGGCATCCAGGTCTAGAAATATGTCTGTCCATTATCAGCTTATATGCAACTATTTTAATGGCAAGAAATCCTTCCACTGAAGTAAGTTGGTAATTTTTTTTTTCTTCATAATTTAGCATTTATATTTTTTTTCGAAATTACAATTTACATGTACATATTTTCTTATCACTATGCATATATGAATTACATGTAATTTTAACACTTATGGTGCTTATAAGTCTCCACTCCTACAATTGTCAAAAAGGCAAAACAAATTTTTGCATTTAGCAAAATGGATCTGTTCTTCAGAGGCCATTAATTCTAATCTGCCAAAATGGTCATTTTCAAGCTTGAGTCAAATATTCGTGTCTCTTTTGTCACTAAAAACAGTCTAATATGTTCAGAAAAGACCATATGAAAAAAAACTAAGGTGGAATGGGGGGGGGGGGGGGGGGGGGGGGGACGTATTAGAAACTAAACTTGATTTGGCTGTGGGGGTGCACTGAAAAAAAAAGCAGGAACAATTATGATGAATTTACATAAATTCTTAGTAATCTATCTATTATATAATAGAAGGGATGGGAATTTTAATACTATACAATTTAAGGGACCTAAAAATTATGCCATACTGGTTTCATTTTTACACACGCACCCCTGGGCTGCAATAAACAATGGTAACCCCCTAAAGGTTATGGTTAGATTTCTTGTAATCTTAAACTTTCTCAATATTTAGCATTAGTATTTAGCCATTATATTTTCACATGGAAAATAACCATAATTACCAACACTGGCTAGCCAAAATGGCCAAATTCTTTGTCATGTTATACATGCCACTTCGTCACATGCTGACATAGGTTGCTAAATGCTGAAATGGCAGACAAAGATGGCAACAGTGATCTTGATCATTAAAACACGAATTTTGTGATGCAAAAAAATGCATATATTCCAGCTTCCCCACTTCTTTTTAGAACACATTTCTGACTAAAATAAAGTGATTTTCATTAAGGTTCGATAAAATCAACTTTTTAGAAAGTGTGGTATGTGTATACTCTGTTTGGTCACTGTGAGTACCTGATGTTGTTGCACAAATATCCTTGAGATTTCTCATTCATTAGCAGCAGATTCTGTATACTGTAAATGTTTTAGTATTCTGTCTGAAACGTATTGACAGAGTGTGAGAAATGAGCTCTCTTGTGTAATGATGCACGTAAATATTTCCTTCTTCTCTGTAATTATGCATTTCATTTCAATATGAGAAGCTATCCAGAATACATTTTTCTCTGTATTTACTTATTTTCTAAAACTGCACTATTATTTTTCTTCTCAAATCTGTAAATTCCATATACAGCTTCATTCATTGGTCACAAATAAACTAAATTCTGCGCTTTTTTTTAATATGAGGAACAAAGGTATAAAAAATGCAACTGCATACCAAAAACAAAAAATGGAAAACAATGGAGGAAAAATGTTTTAATGCTAGTCATGACACTTTTGTTTCCATATACATGTACACAAGGTTCTTGGGTACATTTATGCAGATCCCAATTGAAGGCCTCCTTATTCATCCATAACAATTTGAACCTGTTGTGTCATGTAGTACATGCTGAGTAATCATGAAATGAGCATGTTTTCCTTTGAGTTTTTTATGAAATTGAATTAAGTAAATTAGATCAGGAGCTTGAACATAACAATGTTCTAAACAGATCAATCATCTGTACTTATTTCATTGCTGGTACTAAGTAGAAAGGAGAGTCATAAGTTTGCTCAACACTCATCACATACAAATGTACCGGTATTTGGTTGTTAATCAAACTCATTATCTTTTTCTTTTCCAGATCCATTTGACTGATTGTTGTTACTCTCCAATAAATCAAAACTATCTTGCAAAGTAAAATGAGAACAAAAACATGATCGCCCCTATTGATACCAAGATAGAAGGCTGATCTAAATGTCAATAGAGAGAAAATTTGGTATACATTGTATTCCCTCAGACACGGGAGATTCATCTGGATGTATTGGAAGCCATGTCTCCATAGTTGGTATTATACTAAGCACAGAATGGACGCATCGAGGTCACAGTAATTTGCCGTCTGCAATGGACATGTGCAGCATTTCCTGGTCTTCAATAGAATTTGGATTGGACAACTTTACAAAAGGACATAAGATTAATAGAGTAGGGTGCAATTGTATAAATTGCATGTTACGATCACTGTGTACATTGCCCATGTGAACAACTATCAGGAGAGACAACCTACATGCATGATGAGCGATATTCCTCTTAAAAGTAGGATAAACGAGAAATGCCAGCATCTTTTTTATTGAATCATAACCAATTGCAAAAATTACTTTCCTAAAATACAGAATTTTATTTATAAAAGTGCATACAATTAGCAAAGCACTAATATAATACAACATTATTGTCTTTTGCAATCTGCTGCATTGGTGTAAATGTAATATACATTTTTTTTAAAAAGATCGACGGTTATTCCAATTGGTTTGAATTTGTCTGTGAAATCTCTGCCACATGAAAAGTATATGATTGTAATGTTGTGTTATTTCTTACAAACATTATCTTCTCTATTTTCTCCAAGTCATTGTTGTCATTAAACCCAGATATTGTTCCAAACTATCATATGACATTTATTTTTCTACAAACAACTTAAATGATCAATCAACCCTTATACCCAGGTACAAAATGTAAATGGAAGGATTATGGCCTATGTAAATCTAAATTTTTAATTTTTTTTTAAGTTCTTCATACTAGATTTTTTTGGCCAACAATTTGTTCTGTCTAACTTCCCTACAGCACTTACAGTTGAACCTCCGTTTATGGATACT
The DNA here is from genome assembly GCA_019095985.1 of Streblospio benedicti. Lineage (NCBI taxonomy): Eukaryota > Metazoa > Annelida > Polychaeta > Spionida > Spionidae > Streblospio > Streblospio benedicti. Next base: position 42,900,139 of record CM032663.1, on the reverse strand, counting down.
ATTGGATAGGCTGGACCACTATCTAGCACTCACTAATGTTTACATAAAAAAGATCTCTACAAGTCTAAGCCTCTTAGTTGTTTATAGAAGAATATATAGAAGAATTATTGCAATGTGGAGAGGAATTCCAAAAAGCCCATAATAAAACCCCGTTAATATCTCACGATTCTGTATCCTAAATTTTATAAAACGCAGAGCATGAAGAGGAACATATTAGAGGTAATTGCAGCATGAATTGCATTGAAGTTCAAGAGTTCCACACAATGAAAATATCAAATTGTTTGCTATCTGTGGACCAATTGGTGAAGAAATGGCTCTAATTGGCTCATGAGCTACAGACTCATGCTCATGGCTTCTCCAATTAGATGCTATGCTTGTCATTTGAAGGGGACTTAGTAAGATCCAATGATATAGTATCTCAACAAACCGATCAAGTAGAATGATGCAAAGTATTATCAGGAATAAGATAATCTTATCTTATTGCTAGTATTACATCAAAGTCACATGATACAGATTATTATCTAAATTCATAACTTTGTACCTGGGATTTAGAATAAATGTTTGTAAAATTAAATGTAAGGTATTAAATTGTAAAACAGCAATATTTCTTAATACTGAAATACTACATGTAACTGTTCTCATGTTATAAAACACACACAGACATGACGTAAGCACATTCAACATGCAATGTGGAAGATCTGCCAAGGACCTACCTTGCCACAATGTCTTCTACATCAAACCATGAGAAACGGCGCCCGTGGATACTGCTCCTGTGTGTCCGGTGACAAGTCACCTGAAACGTGCTCTTGCAAGTGCTCGAGATGACAGTGCTCCTGCACTGTGCACCTCCTGACTCGACCACTTTAATCATCTTAAAAGTTATTTTGCAATTGTAGAAATTTGAAGATCTAATCTGAAGTGATTATCCATTATGTCTCCCTAAAAATGTAAATCCTTTACTATTTGGTCAGCACTTAGTATATAAAGCCTTTAAAATGTAAGTTTGTGTCTATCCAAACAAAACAGTTATTTGTAATTGTTTATTTCATTGAAATCGCTTAACTTATGGCCTTGTTTAGGAGATATCAGCTTGTACTTTTATGTGCTGTTATCCTTTAAATCTGATATCACTGTTTGAAGAAAACATTTGCAACTGGAACAGCAACAATCTTTTCATAATAATATAAAAGCTTTTTACATACACCTGAAACAACAATAAAATTGGAACGGTTCATGATTTGCTTTAGATTGCCAATGTCTTCATTTCTAAGAAAACCAAAGATTTATTTCTTTTCCATGGACAACCTCCCTTACACATTTAATTTTGCAAACCAATAGTTCATAAGCCTATTATATATTTACCCCTTTATAAGTCTTCAAAATGCACTAAAAACAAAATTCAACTGAGTGAATATTATGAGCCATTGTAGTGTGAATATCAGAATACAAGTCAATTCGGATTCCATCATTCATGTTGGAAAACCCTGTCATATGAAGGCCTTGGCTTAAATCAAATCCTACATGTGAACACGTAAGCCAATTTCTCAACATGTTCCAAATGGAATGGAATGCTCAAATTCTAGAAACAATAATGTGTACAACTATCATAAAAGCATACATACTTCATATCCACAACATAGTCAGTATCACAATAGAGCAATAGATGCGTATAAATCCATTAACAACATATTAGTATGGATTTGCATAACTCTATGGCCAATATTCCTACTCTCATAAAGCGCCAGAAAGCGGTGATCAAAGAGCATGGTAAAGACGTCTGTTTTTCATATATATTTGCTGGAGTAGCTGGCTGGCATCTCCGCACGCCTCCCTCTAACAATATACAGTGTGTGTTTTACCGATGAATGAACATTTTATAAATCACTACACATGGTTTTAAGCTATCAACATTCATTAATAATTTTCTACATTTATATCTTAGATGGAGTAAAATTTCTCAAGGCTTGTACTATCCCTAATACAATTATATCAAATAAAAATAAATCATGAGTTTAAAAGACACTTGTAATATATACATGTCATTAACTTCGAAATGATATATCACAGATGATAACATCTTTCTCATAAGCTATATTCTCAAAACATTATATTCCGACATCAAATATTTGACCATCAGCACCACAGACAGTAACAACCCTTTCCTTTTACTTTTACCATAAAACTAATTCCTTATACCTAAAATTATATCCAAGCAAAATATACTGTCACCGTTTGTAATTGACAATCCTAAATGAAAGCTTAAATACATTCAGACTGTCAAAGCAAACTAACTTTATCCCATCCTTCAGTCTACACCTATTAACTTTTTCACAACACAGTGCTATATAACCCTATATTATTATATGTTCGGCATGTAAGGAATTTAAAATAGGAAATAATAGTAGGCTGTACAATGTGCTAATAAACAATCGATTACAGACTTTTGTTACACATGATGGTCTTCATGTTTTTTAAAGTTATTTCAGCAGTAAAATCAATTTTTCTCTTTGCTCATCCATATTCATTCAATCCATACATTAAAACAAGTTAAAGTTGTCAGTTTTTATCATAAATTTTAAACTTAAAAAATGCCACAAAGATATTCGTTTATTGTTTGATGTTAAATGTGTTCAAATTTTATTCTCAATTGAATTGCTTTTTTGCTAGTTAATACTGACAATTTGAGAGAAGCAACACTGAGATAGCGAGGTTCTACTGTACCATATTCCCTTATTATATGAATCCATGAAGCCTAGAATCACTCTTCTATGTCCTGGATAACATTCTTTCAATTTCTCTAAAACAGCAAGTAAAACGGGAGCAAATTTAAATGAATGAGCCGTCCCCACATATGATGGGGCTAATAATTAATAGAGGGTGGAGAACAGTACAGAAATGGAGGAAGAATGATTGATTTACCAATTTTTGAACATGGTCAATTATTACTTCTGGATGAAAATAGACATGTGCACAAATAGAGGAAGTTTTTGAAACTTTGATCCAAACAAAATATTACCATAGACAAACAACTCTTCAAAACATGTGATGGACAACTATAAGGATGTTAAAATTTTTACTCTCAAAACATCTGCAAAAGGTCGCTAACAGTGAATTAATATAGAGGTTTAACTTTTATTCCCAAAGCATCACCAAAAAAGGCTTATGAACACAGGAGATCCTAGAATTAATTCAAAATCACATAGGCAAATAGATATTTGAAAGGAAAAAATTAAATGAAAAATAAAATGTTACATTGTTCTATAATCTACATTTGTAGCATAATCCAAAGCTTGCAAATGCATGAAGACAAAGCTACTGAAGCTAAATTATCCATGGAGTGCAGACAAATTATGACTCCTGTGTGTCTAGTCATACCACAGATCAGTCAGAGCTATGCACAATTTATGAAGGAAAATATGGTTGTAAATCTAGAGGTTAACTGCCAGGGATATCATGTAGATGTAATTAACAGGATCAGTGTCTTCATTTGAAGACTACTATGAAGTTGAAGGTGATGTCAAAATAACATGTCCATATAAGAGCAATCCATGCAATGTGGAAGATAAATGTAAGCCGCCTTTTCAATCAACTTTGTATGCAACAAGGTCTGTTAATCAATTAAATATACAATTCATGTATATCTGTATGTAGTTGGACAATTATGTGTGGCCTGCACCTATTATGTACATTCTGGCTCACACAGGATGAGGACTAAATATTATAATCATTGAAGAATGCATTGGTACGCATATACATGCATACACAAGCATGTTGAAAATGAAGCAATTTTCTTCAGAAACTGCTCGTATTAACTGCTCTTCAATGATAAGTGCAATAAAATTCCATTTCCATTGATTCTGAGAATAAATCTATATGAAATTTCAAACACTTTAAATTCCATTGAAATACTTGAAATTGTTCAGCTAACATGTGTGGTACTCATGTAATTAATAGCTTTCAAATAAAATTCAATATTGTTTCTAATCAATGTTTAAAGTAAACAAACATCAATCAAACATGAAAAGAAATTCATTCTACAATTTCAATGTTCTTTAATTTTCCTACTTTGCTTGGCATATTCCAATTACATGTATGCCATGTAAATACACTCTGCAATTAGAACCAGACCAGTTCAAGATAAGATTACAATCATTAGTATGATGTTTGATGGTAGTTATCATTATTCCTAGATGAGAAATGTTAAGATCTTTGCACGTAATATTCCATATTATTATATTTTCCCCTTTTGCCATATCATCAATGTCAGGCTGGATGTTACTGTGTATGCCTGTTTGTCACTGTCAATATATGTATATGCACAAATCCAGGGTAGATCCTTATACCTCATGCAAGAGCAGAAGAGGGCAATCAGCACACTTGAGACCACAGCGTTGAATAGCCCACTACACACTCACATATGAATGTTCCTTGTCTATACAATGCTCACGTTATGAGACTTATTATATGTATATCATCAGTAAGTCTTCTACATTGTCCATACAGACTTGAAATGTTCTCAAAATTTATGAAAGTAAAATAATAAGAGTTATCACATAAACCCTAGAAATCATAAACCTGCACATTGGTTCATTCCTACATTAATATAAATATAGGTGCATTAGACTTACGAGGGTGCACACATAATTTTATTGATGAAAAGATTTCACTATTTCAAGTATCTTTTCAATAAAAGATAATTCTTTTCAATTTCCTGCAATATGTTCATTGAATAAATTATATTGTTGGTTTATTCAATTTGCTGAATTAAGATTATTTCTGAAACATTTGCCACAATTTATTATAAAGTTGCACTTAGAAACTTCCACTCTATACCTCAAATTAACACATTACTGCATTTTTTGCCTCTACGCATAGAAAAAAGCACAAAAAAACAAACAAAACATCTGCACACCTGTTATTGGGGAACGACTGAACATTCCGTGATAATTTGTAACTATACCGGTTCCATCCATCAGCCGTACACATTATCAGCTTGTTTTTATCGACAAACTTACATATTTTTTTCAAATAATTTAATGAACTTGTTCAAATATAAGTCTTTTCACATTGTATAGTATATTATATAGAGTATATATTATATTTTCCAAAATGACTGCAAATATTTCAATTTTCGACACAGATATCAAAGCTCCTATCACTACAGTTACATTTATAATTTCAGAAATCAACTACAAGAAAATCTACTCAAAACCAGGTTCATGGAATCATTTCATTTACACTTCTGTTACGAGATTGGACTTTCCAGTCAATTCCAAATCATATTGAGAAACAGTTTGTTTATTGAGTGGAGTAAATGCATCTTGCACAAATACATGAAACCTAAGAAAGTCAGTGGGACTCAACTTTACCATAACTGCAATTTCCTTTGAGTAGGTAATTAACTAGGTATATCCCATTGTCACCATTGACATGTATTTGGAATGATTTAAAGAGAGAACTGCACCACTATTGCCATAGACAGTTCTGTTGCAAAAAACGTCAATGATCTTCATTAAATATAATTCAAGATAGATTTTCCTTTCAAATGTCTTCATATTTTTCAATTTAAAATATTATTTTTTTAATCTAGATGCCTTCAGATTTTTACAGTTCATAATAAAATAAAAATAATCATCTTTCCTTACAAACTTGAAACAATCATATTGTGATTCTTTGTGACTGGTTAGATAGATTTCATGATTTGTGTGAATATGAACAAATGATAATAAAATTGTTTCGTGCCTTGGTATCTATAATGCAATGAAGTACTCAACAAATTATGTGATCAGGCGCCCACCGCAATAATAGCAATGACATACAAGAGAATGAAATAAGCAACTTCTACTTGAGTTCTATCATGGGTCCACAGCAACTCCATTTACTAACATTTGCCAACATATTTATAGACACAAATGCACATAGAACTGCCATTATTACTGATGATGTAAATAGCAGGTTCTTGATGCAATAATTACACTAATATAACAACCACAATATTCCAAGTACAGAATAGGATCACATCACTGTGTGTCGATTTAGCACATAATTATCTGACATACTTCATGATCCAGATTTCAATCCATTTTCGGCTTAACTTGAATTACATACAACTATTGGACTCACTGTTTCAATTAAACGATTATCAATGCATTCCTTGGTACTTTCATTAACACATAAAACTGCATAAAGTGATCCAAACCACAAATGTCATCGTCCTATATCATAAACAAAGCAATAGCTGTCGTCTGCCAAATACACCATTAAAATTGGTGTCATCATAGTAAATCACTACATCTGTATCCTTATTTATTGCATTCCAGCCAATACAAATTGTAGATGTAAATATATATAGCGCTGATATGATAGTTATACCTTTGGATGCTTACAATTATTTCCATCAATGTCTAACTGGTAGCGACTGTTAAGTTGACAAAGTTTCAACAAAACCAATGATACACATGTTCTACAGTCAGAAATTAGATACAGATAGTTTTTAACTTGACATGCATTTAGATATTCAGTATAACACTCGTCGACTTAATCCATATATAGTGCTTATATCAACAGCAATGTGTGCATGCTGTACAGTTCAACTAAGAAGTGAGTTCCCGTGCACCCTTGTGAGTAATTCTCTCTGCACATGTGTCCTGTCTGGTAACCACCCAGACACTTAGACTCTGCCTCCTTCCCAGCGGGACAATGGATCAGTTGGTGGAGACCATAATTTGTAAATTTATTGTGTTGACTTGATGATATAAAAAATACAACCTCTTTCCACCACATACATGTATGGCAAAAAAATAGAATGTAACCACTTACAGCTGCCATGGTAATCAATTGATCAATGGGGTTTTTGTATTCCATTATAATATTATGCAAGTTTCTCCAGATGGTAAATACCATAAGATCATAAAAATTTACATACTATTACATGTATATCATTTGTCAAAAGGCATGTTCTTTTGAAAATTCACTTTACATCATTCTAACTTGAGTGAACTAGTGTGCATGCATGTGTTGGAGTATACTACAAGTCTGTATATTGGTAATTGGTAGGTATTACATACTTGAGTGCGTGACCGTGCGTGACCGTGAGCGAGTGAGAGGGTTAGTTACTTTGCATGCAATTTGATAATGCCGATAATACACATACTAACTTTAAGTTAAAATTATAATGTATAATAATTTTTTTTTCCAAATCCATGCTCAAATATACATATGAACAAGTCTGGTGGTTTCAAACCAATTTACATTCATTTTCATGATCATTTGCATGCAGCAAATCATAGTTTGTTAATGACATGAATATGATTTACTAATTTTAAAATTTCTTTGAAGATTTCAACTTTTTCTACTCACGCTTTTGAACAATTCGATCAATTAAACACTTCAATCATGATTATAGAGGAGTATACATGTATATCAAATGGTACAAAATATATAACAATAAGAAATTTTCTTTCAATGATGAACATACCCCGGTATATGCTTAAATAAAATCATGAAAACTTAACTGATTCACTATCCCAGTATATCACAAGATTGTATTGCTTTAAAGCAATTTTTTTCCGCATCTAATCTTTAGGCTAAATCACCCGACTCCTTATGGAACAATCTTTTATCTCAGCTGACATGTGAAGGATGCTGGATGGATGCACTTATGAGACAAGGCATGGATCATAACTATAAATGCCATGAAGCTGTGGATGATAGAATACAAGTAAATCACAATTAAGTATATTGCATGTCAAGTTCTTTTATCTCAAGCAATGACGTTTTAACACCATTTCTGTTGGATGGAGACAGGTTTTTGACTTCACCATCTGGAGACTTTTTAAGTTCAATATTGCCAAATATCTAGGAATTATATGTTTATTTGTCATGAAAGTTTAAGAAAATATGTTAACAAAATGAATATATAGCACTTGAGGAAAATATTCTATTATTTTCTTTCCCAAACTTATGAATATAAATGTCACATAAATACTTTTATCCGATGTAAAAGATATGCATATTTAAGTGGAAAAAACATTGCCAATACCTAAAATATTTTTTAAAGTGACATGTCAGTTCACTTACTATCTCTGCAGTAAGAAGATTAGAAAAGATAGCACATCGAAATAAATCTTCAATAAGAAGTCTCAGAACTCATTCAAAAACTGTTTCTATACAGGACATGAGTAAAATGCTGAAGGGCAACACAGACAATAGCCATAAAATACCTATTTTAAACTGATGATGTTTTACGCTGGGTCAAGGCCGCTCCTCAAGGCCAAAGCTGTAAAACCCTACCTTAAGGCCAGAAGCTGTGCCTGGGCATAAGATTGTGGACATTATGTGGAAATTGGCCTTGAACACAGAAGATATATAGGACAAAATTCACCTTTTTTTTACAGAGCTGAGAATTGATGTTGCGGTATTCTATATACTCACTTTTTCCTTGTGATCAACTGGTGTGGAAATATTGTTAGGTTGACGTACAAAATGTAATGACAAATTACATGCAATATTATGTTGCTTTTTTATTAAAAATGATATGTAATAATTGACGTAAAATTAATGTGAGCGCTATTCAGAGTCTTGGGCCAGACCAGACAGAGCAACTATTTGACCCATCAATAACTACTACTAACTTATCATATCAAAAAAAATACAACAAAAATTCTCAGAAAATACAGTTAACTATCATAGTCTGCTCGCAAGTTTCATTTGACATTTCACCTATGTTTTTACCAGTCTCTGATGTACTTATAAAATGCTTAACCAGTTTATCAAGACTTTATCTAAAGAGATAAAATTGATAGTTGTGGCAGAAATGAATAGTTGACTCAAATTCATCTCTAAAAATGAATTAATACCACTGTTTTTAGGAAAACATTATCACTGAATTTTATGGAACAAATATTCATAGACATCACATTGGCAACGAAAAGAAACATATTAAAATTTGCCAAAACTACACGGCTCACATGAAAAACCATTCCCTTTAATGGGATAAAGAATTGTCCATCATGGTAAAGCAATCTCCATGGAAATGGGGCAAATATGGATTTATCTAGCTACATAATTTAGTTTTTAAATCCAGATAATACCGTTCAAATACCACTGAGCTTTCTGAAAAGTGATTGGAAGGGG